>JAUDJH010000012.1:1250000-2500000 GCA_036320925.1 Automeris io | reverse complement strand
TAATTACATACAATATTTATGTCTGAAGATACCAATGGATCTTATTGTATAACCGTCGATACCTACATAATGATTATGTTTAACGCTAAATTTATAATTTTATTTCCGTTTTAAACAATATCTCTTTCATAATAACTGCATCTGTTTGTAAGGCAGGAGCTACATCAAATGAAATGCTACCGGTAATATAAAAATATGAATAAGGACTTAAAATGATAATAATAATTTAGTCTCTTCGTTTTTAGTTAAGTAATGTAGCATTAAAGTACATTTAGAAAATATATTAATGACCTGCAATTGTAAATGAACAATAAGAATAAAGTTCTAGCTGCTATATTTCTTGTGTAATTTAAGTACGCTAATCAATTTCATTTACGAGTGTTTATATTTTTAGTGTGTTGCTGCATAGTAAGATATTCACTTATCTCGTAGGTGCGTTTACAAAAATGAACTTTGTATGTACAAACATCTAAACCTAAAACGACTACTTGTAGACGATATATATATTTTATCAAAAGACATTAGTTTAAAAAAAAATAGGTGCTATTTATTTAAAACAAATAACTTTTGCTGGTATATATGTATATGAAATTATTATAATTATTATTTTAAGGTCCGGTTATTTATTACTTTGTTTTTGTGAATCTATTGCCTTTAAAACCGATATTATATAGCATATAAGTAATCAATGTTTCCTAGAAAATATATGTTTATAAATCAAAGTATAGCTTCAAGCAGTGTGGCTCATACTCACACTGCAACTCATTATCACGGCGTGCCAGTAATAACAGATGTTCTTGATGCTCTGAATACGATACAAATCGTTCATTAATGGTGAACTTTATGGGAATTTTACATCGTTGCCCAGTTCATCTAAATTACTAATTCAAAATATTAGATTTATAAATGTTTGTTACCGTTATGTCTATAGTAAACACATAATTACTGTAAAAAATCATACTGTAAAACATCAATAACTATTGTGTCCAGTGAAAATTATATGTAACTTTTAAATCAAAAGTGATCTATTCTTTTATTTATTGTCAATCATGCTATTTTTCCCATTTCATCAGAAGAAATAAGTTATATAGAATATGAATCTCTATATACTAAAAATTGTTTGTTTATTAATAATGTAACTACAAAGTATTCACACATAGTAAAAACTCACAAATTAGTTTCACAATAACATTTCGTAGATTGAAAATTTGGAAACCTTATTATTTGTATAGATAATGTACACATAGTAAAAAATCGCAAATTTGTTTCAAAATAACATTTCATAAATTGAAACTTATAAAACCTCGTTGTTTGTATGGGTAGTGTTCAACTTTTACATTCATAATTACAATCATACGTACCTGTAAGAAACGGGAGGATTTGCATCACTTGCTGATGTAGTGTGACCGGAATAGAAGTACGGAATAGCTAATGTACAATAGGTTAAGTTTATTTGATATAGACGCATTTCATGGCATTCATTTTGATCCAATAGAGAATGCTCTGAAATTGTTGGTGTATATGGTAACGCTGACCCATAAGCTACTCTCTCAGTATTGAGGATTGTTTAGGCATATGGGGTCAAACGAAGCTGATATACAAAAATGGCAAAACCCCTTAAAAATTAATTACAATAACATAACGTGTGACGGTTATTATTAAATGGTGTTATTACTTTATTTAAATGATTATCCAAGTCAGTGTGAACTCTCACGTTTAACAGGAGGTAAGGTTTACCAAAGAGCGTGCAACATTGACCTGCGTGCAAGGGCACACGCAACAAAGCTCCTAATTCTATTGAAACACCATTATCTAATAACTGAATTCTCGATCCATCACCGCAGCGAAACACGTCCCCTCACTTACATGTCATTAATCAGAATCTAAAAATATTACGCCAACACTTGTGTGTCGAATTTTTGGTTCTTTTTCATATGTTTGTTGATTCATGGTATTTTATAAAACATCATCTTATCGTGAATGAAATAAAAAATGTTTATATGATGCTTATATCTAAAAAACACCGATGATTGACGTGTAATTTTTTGATGTCATCTACCCATGATCTCACATAGCTATCTACTGATCTACACTCATATTGGTAAAATGTGAAACGATTTATTTGTTGCACAAATATATATCCTCAAAGACCTTTAGAATTCGAACAGAGTTTTTGGTGATTGAAAGCTTTCGTAGAATAGAGATTCATAATAAATGAAAACACGACCTCTTTCTAGGAACAATTAAAGTTGATTGAAATTTAAGTAAAGCCAATTAAGTTAGTTGTTGGCCTAAATTAATAAGGACATGACAAACTGTTCTCTCTTGATTTTACAAAATATGAATTCTTTATTAAATATATATTTAATTAGGTGTAACTTTGCAGTGAAATTTCGCTTATATTCTTTCTGTAGTGGAATAATAATGGTGTGTTTAAAACTATATTCCAATTATTCATATAATATGAACTCTTGAAGATGGTCATAGTATTATAAGGAAAAAGAACTTAAGCATTACATATTTGCAAACAACTTACTATCAACATAACATTACATTGTGTACAAGTCACTAATTTAAATAGATTGGAAAGTCTATCTTTGTTCTTTATAAGAACAGTCAATAAACTCAGAAACTGCTGATCGTAACAGTTTTCTCGTCACTAAACAAAGCTGATGACTAAATCGTTTAACTAATGTTCTGCATTTCTACGAGCATTAGCTGAAGTGCCTGAACATAAAACTGATAGGTATGCAATATATCGAGCGGATCATCAATCTGAGACTGATTCGAATAACACCGACACCGTGGAGCATCGGTTTTACAATCACTCCTTGAAATAAAAACTTATTCATGATTATTTAGAATATAATAATTTAAGTTTGCTGTAATTTAACTATAGTCTTTACCTTTAAGATATATAAATTAAGTATATTTCATTAAATCTCACTGTTAATGTAAACAAAAACAATAAAGAAATATTCAAAGATATTTTTAAAAATCTGTTCTTTAGGTTGGATATTGTAAAAAAAATTGTGGTTATAAAAATGTTAGTACTCAAATGGAAACATTTGTATTTCTCATATACATATGTTCAAATATACAAAGAACTCAAAAGTATTCAATATTTGACTCTAATTAGGTCCATATATAATAAAATATCATCAACAAATGCGATGTGAATAGCCACGCTTTTGGCACTAGTTCAGACATTTACAGAGACATGGGAAAAAGTAAATCATGATTCTACTTCGTCATTCTTTGCTACATTGTAATAGTGCATTCGAGTTTAATGAATTGCTTTTAAGTGATAAAACAATAACATCATATCTTTGTAGACCAAACTAAGCACTCAAAATATTCTACCATAGCTGTACCTATTTGTATTACTTTTAAAATCGTATGCATTATCTCACAAATTGTGTGTATTTCTATACAAAATATTCTATGTTCATAACGATAAAGTCTATATAGTGATGATGATGATGTCCTAGCCGGTTTCGGCCACGGCGATTGTTTCAACACCGGTTAAGAAATTTGAGGTCCAGTTTTCGGAAACAGTCAATTGCGCAGGAGATATTTAAGTGCATAACTGGACGCGCAGCCAGAAAAGCACTCTCTCGTCCGAGCTCCCTCAGGCCCGATGGAAAGGAGAACCAGTACGATCAGGAGGGAGCAGGATGCAGGTTTGGTCGAGTTTTCCCTTCTCTAAACACCTGGTTGAATTGCGGTGTTCAAGAGATGCCTTAGTCGCCTTTTACGACACCTCAGCAAGAAGAGGGGCGTGCTATTCTATTCTGCCGGCAGCCACCACGGCTTAAAGTCTATATAGTACTGTTGGAGTAAATTAAGGTCAGAATTATTTATTTAGAAAAAATAATTAGGTGCATTTGGATATAGATCTCTAGTGTTATATTAAAATCAATGTGGTTTCCTATTTATGTAAAATAGTATACATTTAAATAGGATTCTTAATACTCTATTAGCATTACTTCAAATGTTTTGGAGCAATAAACAACTAGATCGAATCCTGATGATGTGTAAAGATTGATTTCAATTTTATTTATCTTTATTTTTTATTTTACAATAGCACAGCAAAAGTGACATTATAAACGAAAATAAGGGTCAAGGGAAACGTTTTAAAGATGTTTGAGGCAAAGATATTAAATAAGTTTGTGTTATAAAAACAAAACATAGGAGTAAATCGAAAACTGTAGTTACCGGAAAGGAAACTAGTATCAACCGTCAGATCGACACCATCATGTAAAATAATTCAATAATAGGGGAGTTCTCCCCACGCGATGCATGCGGGCATTTCAGCCATGTACTACGGCATGCAATCGTATCGCGTTTGATATTATTGTTCTCTGCATACCGATGGCGTGTACTTTGATACGATTTTCACATAGATACATGCTATACTTATTTCCTCATATCATGTAGTGTTGAATTATGATTGAATATTTTTATTTAAGTATGTAGACAAAGGTCTAGGAACGATAATACTAGCCCAACTTACGTTATTATGTAATAAGAAAGATTTTCTTATTTTGCTTTTTATTAATCCCGCCCATTTTCATAACGTGGATATAGAGTTATTAATTGAAGAAGAAGAAAGAATTGCCTGCAAGGTATAATATGCTGCTGTGTTTTATTGTATAATAATATATTCTTAAGATTAAAATAAAAATTAATCATAATAATTCTGGCTAGATAAAATATATTCACTCTTCTCTAGAATATGATAATTGAAACCAGATTATTTAGAAATAAAATATTTTTTATAAAACTCCAAATACTTGTATCTACCAACTACTATTGATTTACAAACTTTCATGCTCTGAGATTCTTCAAAATATTTGTACCTATAATAAAACATAAAATCTCATTACCTATTATGCATGTTTTACTGTTTACTTTTAAACATTAATTATGGAAGTCTCCGGGCCCTTCTCTTATTTTATATCATATTATATATATTCTTGAATGATATTTATCATCTCCTTTAGGAATGTAGTTGCAGTGAAAAGTTTAGGAGAAGACTTCTTTCTCAGGACTGGCGAAGTGTCGGAGAAATTAACATCATATTGGGAGAGCCGACGTCGGTTAATGCAAAAAGAATTTACAGATTTATACGGTTGTCACTTCGCCAGAATGAGCTTGAACAATATGTATACCTTACGAGGCTGACATAGTCATCAAGGATGCACTAAAGCCTCATTTAAATTAAATAAAAATAATTTGAATAATAATAATATTTACTAACAATTACACACATTGACCTAGTCCCAAATTAAGCTTGCGCTTGTACTATGGGTACCAGACAAAGATATATATACTTAAATACATATATACAGCCATGACTCGTGACAAACTAATCTGCTCATCATAGAATAGTTTACCACTACCGGGACTCGAACCCAGGACCTTTAGCATCGTAAGTAGGGTCGCTACAAACAGCGCTATCAGGCCGTCTATCGTGAATGTTTCTCAACATGAGAATAGGATTGAAATAATGTTTCTATATGACAGTGTAACATGCCTGCTGATTTGATTTTTATAACCGTTGCTTATTTAAGCCATGTTTTGATATCTGTGTCCGTGTGTCGACAACTATTTGTCAGCATCGATCGCAGTTGCCATCACTCCGGGACCGACGTGGCGAGCTGTCCAGACGCGACTAGCGTGTTTGCAATATACGTGGGCTATTGTTTTGTACGCCAGTCTGGAACAGCGGCGAAAGTTTGATATATAGCCAACAAGCCGACATCTGAATCTATTAAAAGATCCCACTATAACGGTTATTTAATAGGCTATTAAGTTGCACGAGGATCTAAATATAGGATACGAGTCTTTGCTGCATTGAGTAGAGCCGTTTTTTCATTGGCCGATTATAGTCAGTTTTATAAGTACCGATAATAGCAAATAAATTAATCTTAAATATTAACGCTAAATAATGTCACTAAAAAAATTAGACTGGATATTAAAACTAGTAGATATTTTTGATTCTGCATTTTTCCTCTGGAGTCTAACTAGTTGTTTCAATAATATAAGCAGTGAACTTTGATCGTTAGCAATAATCTTTATCGGCAAGTAAAAACGCTACTTTAGAAATAATATTATTTTTTATAAAAACAATTTCTCTCTTATAAATTACGCTCCATCAAACTGCAGTATGTCATATAAATAAACTTAATTAGAAATGATAGGAGCAGACCTGTTGTACCTAATAATTAATCACGTTATTGTATTTCATTACTTAGGCCTGTCGTTTAGTTGATAATGCAGGTACACTTAAATGTAAAATGCAAAATGATTTCATTTTAAGCAATTTTTTTTATATAGCATTTATTTAGTAACTGGGCGAACAAGTCTGATTAATTAAATAAGTGCTTATTAGAGTTGACTTATATGATATCTGTGTTAACTTTCTTCTTCTTTTCTTCTTATTCTTTCTAATTCTGGTCAATATTAAAGGAATAATTAAATCTAAAAGTTAAATCTAAGATCTAAATTTTGATTAAACTGTAGCAAATAAAAATATAGCTACATCTTATAAATTACATATAATTTATCAAACTAATCTATTTAATGGATTTCTTTATATTATATCGCTATAATATCGTAAGGTGAGGTGTGGAAATTAGGCCCGACTCGATTGTTTTGCATGGCTGCGCTAATTGCAATGTTTAATAGCAATATCATGATAGTCGTATTCATCACTAATGATGTCTCGTTCTTTTCCCATAGTTACGAGTGAGAAGTGAATATATAATCATTAGCAAAACACGTATCATCTTTTGATAAAAATAGGAAGATGGGTTCCTTCAACATTATTTTATCAGTTTGTTATTATAAGATAATAACTTTAATCATTAATTACGACACTTTGCTACACTCATTCTCATGACAGATATAAATTAAGCACGCTTAATATATTTCTCACTAATTCTTTAGATTATGATTAAGTTACAAGTTCGTTGGGTTATCTTAAGTGAGTTTGTACGATAGCTATCGTTCCTTATCTACGGAACTTGTTTGTATTGATAATGAGTAATGCCAACTACAATATCAGTTTTAATTAAACAGACAACAGTCGTAATTCTTATCTATTTGTTAATGAAAACAATGGCTAGGGCATTCTTTTAAATTTAAATACATGTTTGCATACACCTTATAATGTTGTCTATAATTCATAAGTTCCTAATTTTGGTTTGGTTAAGGTTGATAATTTTACTTAAATTTTAAAACTATGTGCATTTTCACTGGTAGAATGTACAATTCTTGAAAGTAATTTGATGATTTATTATACAAAGTTCTTTACCAATCGCAAAAATTATGTTTTCCATTGGATATGCTTTCATTAATATTAAAAATTTAACAGAATCTCTTAATAGATTACAGAACTAATATTTGTAAAAAAATATATATTTTCGTTAAAATAGAGCTAAGTTTTGTTTAAGTGCAGCGGAATTTATATGCGTTGGGATAGAAGTGCTAAATGTGAAAGTATATTTAGAATACCACTCGCTTTTTAAGAATGTAATTATAATAATTTAATGCGAAATTTTATATGTACTTCAGAAAAACTCTTAATATACTTATTTCGATAACGATTACAAAAATAAGTTTACAATGACAAAGAACGCAATAAGTCTTTCAGGAACACGCAGTACGGGCGGTAAAAACTCCCTTTGTTGCCGCTCGAGCGAGCTGATTTCTTAAATAATGTCGGCTTGTGTAGGTAGGAGGGCTTGGCAAACCACATAGCAGGCAGGCATAGGCGAGCTTCGTTGCAATCAGTCTTATTCCGCGCGGACGCGCCTCGATTAGTCAACGCCTGGTGCAGAGACAACCGTTCCCGTTTTCCCCCGACCTTCTCTCGGGAGCGGATATCGATTATCGGCATTCGATTTAGGTTTGCACGGAAAGAACTATCGATTATCAAGTAATGTATAATTAAGTTTGGTTGTTATACAAATATTGTTTTATTTGAGAATGCATTATAATAAAGACTTGCAACAAGATTTGTGAAGTTCGTAGCATAGGACATCCTATGTTTTTTTAATACATGAAGCATTTAAATTTGTTCTTCTTGGTAAGAAATATGTAATCAACAGTTTTGGGTAAAGCTTTATTTCATTTTGGAAATAACTCTTATTTCACATCGATATACTTAAAAGGTATCTTATCTAGGTAGGTAGGTATAGGTTGGGTTTTATCTTTATAGGTAGGTAGGTATGCTTTTATAGTGATCATAGGTAATTTTTTATCTTTTTCGAGGATGTCAAAAAGTATTTACTTTTAAAGATTTTGTTTAAGTTACAATTATGTAATAAGTACGAAATCTAAGCTAGAACAGCTATATCAACGGAACTGGATTAACTTCAACTCTAAGCTTTAGTTTCCAGACCGAAATTATAAATGTTCGAATATATGACGTTGAAATTTGACGAGGAAAGTTACAATACTACTTTCTTGTCTTAGAGAGGTGCCGCTTTTGATATATAAAATATAATACAAATTTTCAACTTTCCTGAATTTTACTGAACTTTTTGATGTATTTTATAGCATTGTACAGTCATTTTATAATAGTAAATAAAGCTACAACCCAAATTAATTGAATTATGTGTAAAACGACGTATACAATATTATCGGGCGAGCGTGTTCCAAGTCCTAATCACAGGCTAAGACTTGGTTCTAAATAGCCACTCACAAATTGCTGTTGTTGAGACAACGAACCTTTGAAGATAATGGCTCATAACTTTCAAAATAATGTGTTTAGATACAAGTATTATTATAATTTGCAACCTTTAATATATACTTTGCAAAAACATTATTCAGTGTGATAAATAAATTATTCTATAAATATTCAATTATTAGGGCTTATTTTTCTGAATTATAAAGGCCACTAGTGCATCTCTGCTCATCCCGTAAGTGGTATAACGTAA
Organism: Automeris io; assembly: GCA_036320925.1. Classification (NCBI taxonomy): domain Eukaryota; kingdom Metazoa; phylum Arthropoda; class Insecta; order Lepidoptera; family Saturniidae; genus Automeris; species Automeris io. The sequence continues at coordinate 2,491,052 of JAUDJH010000012.1, read as the reverse complement.
AAATATATGAATTATTAAAATTCTAAATATAAATAAAACTTAAAATTTTTTATACATAGTATGTAATTCTATTATACCAATTATGGTATAATTAAGAAGATTACGTTTTAATCTTTAATAATATTAAAGATTAAGAATTTAATATATTATATTAATAAGATAGCATGTACCTACCTAGCAATAGCGTTCATTCCATAGATGCATGAAAGCATTGCATGCCCTTACGATAAATAAGTCTAGAATAAATTGCTGAAAGTTAAACAAAAAAGGGAACCATTTATATTCATATCTGTTGCATATTCACATCATATATATTTCCTATGAAAACAATATAATATTTACTATCATAATATAATGTTCAAGTTAATCACGCGAATACTGCCAACCTTGTCCAAATATCCTATGTACGTCACTGTTACCTAGTAACTATAGACACCATATTTAGTATAATATAAAATCTATATAATATATAAAAAGTCTTTTCCTGACTCCTATGTCAGCCTAAACTACTGAAGCTAGAAACATGAAGATTTTACAATTGGCGCTTTTTATGATGTACGCATCCTCAAGTGTGAATTTTCTAATATTCCACCCCAAAAGGAATGAAATAAGGAATGCAATTTTGTGTAAAATTGTGTGTAAATCCCGCCGATTTTGAAGTAAGAACTATGAAAATTGATATTTAGCTTAGAAATAAGAGGACATGCTTCAAGCCGTCGGAAGTATCCGGATTCCCAGGCTTGGCGAAAGCGAAGAGAGAGCAGTGCTGGCACCCTGGTGGTTTTAGTCGGGGCAGGTCCGACACACCGGGGGGAGTGGCCCTCACCACTTCCCCTGACGGTCCGCAGGGATTTCAAAAAAAAAAGGACATGCTTCAGTGTTTTTTTGAAATCAAACTCCGAGTAGATAAAATAACTCAAGGAAAGCTGGTTTGAAAATCTGCTCATAATATTTATTTTTACACGGGCAAGGCCGAGTCTCTACGGCTGGAATAAACTGCAGTGCAATTAAGATTTGATTGTGCTTAATTAATATTTTCTTTGATTTTTCGTAAGCTATACATACCAAAAACGACCGAGCAATGACCGACGAATGGGCATAAACACACTTTGGAAGCTCAAGTTTTTTGATTTGAACCCACGCTCCGTGAAATAAAATGCAGATTTTTGTTTTATTTAATACGCCACTGCTCGTATCATGGTGCATTAAGAGCACATATTTACAATAACCTTTTTTTTTATTTCTAAGTACCTGTACCAAAATATATATCTTTTTTTTTAATACATTTATTCAATGTGAAGTGCAACACACTTTTATGTCATATTTTCAAAATTTAGCTGATAAAATTTTAAATAAAATTATTAATATTACTTCCAAACTAATATATTGCGTTAGTAATATCTAAACAAATAATTTAAAAGTTTTTTCAATAAAATTACAAAATAGCGCATCAGTTACCTCTAATTATGGATATGTAATAATTTACTCCATTAAAAGTTCTTTTTTTAATAAACCTGGACATATCGCTAGAACGATTTCTTTATCTCTTATTTATGCATCTATCCATAAAGGTATAGCTAACGTTAATCAGAATTCATTACCCATATTTTATTCACGTGCGCCGTCTGTTATCGCCAGTTTTCTCACTGCGGCATTATAATGAAGAGTTTAAATTTAGGAGTAATGGTTGACCAATAAGATAAAAGCGAGAGGGCTACAATTACAGCGATAGATATATATCAAATCCAGATCTTATATCAAAGGGATAAAGTTTAATATGAATTGCTGAGGATGAAAATATAAATTGGTAAGACGGTAATGACGGACGCATGGACCGCCGCATACAAAGCAGTCGGCTACCAGAATAAAGTTATCTCGCGATACATCCCTGTATTAATGGCCAACTCGTTACTTGAGTATTGAGATGTTTCGGGATCAAAACAGATGATTCTGAGGTATCGAATCTTATGAAATAAAATACGAAATTAAATGTGACTTTACTGTGACCGCAAAATTTAATTACGACACAAACATTATTTGGTTATAAATACCATAGTGGGCTTTACATCTGAAAACGCTTATTTTGTACATACTGGTAGTGACAATAGTCTGTACAAAAAGCCCGATATATCGAGTCAAAACTAATGGAAATTTTTCGCATATTAGACCCCATATAGTATTTTATTGTATAATGTGTACAAAATGATGTTTTATTGAAAATAGTGATGTACATATTTAGGGTCTCTTCATTAATACAAGTTTTATAAAAATCGGTTGAACATCTTACACTAAAAACATAAAATAAAATACATAGTTGTATTTGTAACATTTTAGATAACGTAAATGTGTATATCGAATTCTAATTTGAGTGAAGCAGAAAGATTTTCTACTGCTAACGCAAACAAACTCGTGGGCAGAGCCTAGTATTTTACGTAAGTTTCTGAAGTAGTTAAGAGAGTACTTTCTAGCTTAGGATATTGGAATTATCCATAACACAAGTGCATTTTAAAAGCAAATGCTGCTACTAATGTAGCTCTACATAACTTGAAACTCATATATTTAAATGTTATATCTTTTATTATAAACGTCGGTGTTAGTTTGTTTAAGCTTTCACGCCTCAACTTATTAACCGATCGTTATGAAATTTCACACATACGTTTTCAGGGCTACATAAAAGGACATAGATTTCCTTTCATCCCAAAAAATTGTACTTTTCTCTAGGCATATAAAAATAATCCTTATGATAATTAAATTCTATGCTGGTAAAGCCGCGGGCATAACTAGTTTTATGCAAATGACAAAATAGAAACAACCCACCATTTAGAATGAATCGAGGCATCCAGGCATTTAGTTGGTCGCCATAATGAGTCTTCCACAATAGCGCAATCACGGCGATCTCTATCACGGCAGGCTAACCACGGTCAATGTCTGCCGATGATCTTAGACTATAATTTGCCAGTTTTCGCCGCCTAGTTGCCTGTAATTTTGTAACAATTTCTTGAAGACTTCATTTTCGTGTTGAAAGGTATAATTTTAATTTTGTTTAAATTTCCACATTGGTTAACTCTAAATACAAATTTCTACCTATCCATCATATGAAATGTTTCTTATAATATAAACTTTATCTGTTATTGTACCTGAAAAATAATTAGTTATATTTATTAAAGATATTTTTTTGATTAGAAAATATTACGTAAAATATTGCAATAATTTACAACGTATAGCAAATAAGCAGACAAGTTGTAGAAGTAACTTTAGACAGTCCTATTAATTATTGATCTTAATAATAATATATTCATATCATGCTATACCCTTTCCTGGCTGAGCAGAGTTAATTTAGTGGTTGTAACCACTTTTGCGCTTATTGTTTTTTTAAATATATTTTCCATTTTTCTGATAGTTACAATTCAAGATGAAAATTAAATAATTAAATTTTCTTGTGTAGGTAAAGAAAACAAGACAGCGTATAATATACTCATTACAAAAAACAAGTAAAACGAAACTTAAAATTGTATTTTCATGTTAATCTGCACCTTTCTCTTCTTCACGACTAACTCATAGACTATAAATAAATGAGTAGATGTGACTCTTGTTTACAGGCGTATAGTTTCGCCTCATAGAAACCTAATCTGGTAACCAAATGTCCATTCAAATGTTAAGTTATACTTACAGTAACTATAGGAAAAAATTCTAGCCGAGTTTGAATTAGAGCTGTTTCATATCAGCCCTAATGTAAAGTATTTATATCCGAAATCCCGTGTAGGAACGTAAGGTTTCTAATATGGATTCGGATATTCAAAACATAGAATTTTGTTTTTTGTATTAACAGGAGATCAAAAGGCTGCCGGCAGTCGATGTTAAATGACTTATGTCATTCATAACCGAATGCAGCACCAGAGCCTACCAGAGGTGTCGCCATCGTGTTGCGCATACCAAGATGTTTAATATGTATGCGTATGGATTTGGATATTTAACTTTTTCAGACATTCAGATAATTTCGGTTAGGGTTATTATTAGAAAATATATTCATTTATTCATATAAAATAATAGGGGGCATAATGTAGAAGAAGAAGAGCAAGAAGGCGGGGCCTGCAGAAGGCTAGACGTCGCCGGGTGCCGAGGAAGATGGCTCAGCCTTGCCCTTGGCATTCGGCAGGCGGGAGATGGAACACCCCGGGGGTTTTAGTCGGTGCAAGTCCGACACACCGGGGGGCAACCCTCATCGCCCCCTGAGGTCCGTTAGGGATTTCCCCCGGGTCACAAAAAAAAGGGGGGGCATAATGTAAATGCTAAATTAATGTAATAAAGATTTGAAATGGTAGGTTGATTGCTCGAACTGGGTCGTGACCATGGTATACATGTGTAAAGACCGTTATAGTGACTCGCTTCAACCTGCAGCCTTTGGAGATCAGTTCGTGTAGTTTCAGCTGTTCATATACCTAGAGATATTCTGTGTTGGTTTATGAGGGCCGACATGCCGATGCCGATTATTAACAGATTTTCGTCCTTCAGCGATCGTTACCATTCTTGGATTATAGTGCACTTTTATCAGGTGTAATGTAGTCACACCGTCGACTCGGTATTAAAAAAAAAATTCAAGAGTAGTTTTGTCCAGTGACAATATTTGAAATTATCCGATTAATTTTTATCAACTGTGTCAAGGTTACGGATATAGATTCTACCACATCTCTACTTTAAATGTGCAAGGCACACGTTAAAGTATTCAAATGAGACGTCATAAAGACTCACATAAATCATAAAAGTCCACTGAGACAAAAAGCTCCTGGCGTCAGTAGTCCTTTGATGGTGTCTCGAAAAATCAGGTCAAGATCACATGTGCTGCTATTTTATTGTTCATATTGTGCAATCTTCCGGGTCCGGGCGCCTTTGTAAAGAGAAATCGGCATGCAAATTTTTTTCACTCTTCACGAGTGTTCTTTTGTGGAATAGTTCAATTGTATAGTTTTTATTATATTGTGTTCTTACGCTAACGGAGCGACTTAGCAATGCACTGCTGGACTTTGCTTATAAAAATAAATGGAAAGTGTGGTATAGGTGGTAGCGACGATCAGTTGCGCTACTGGTATCGTTAAGACTTCAATGCAATCGAAAGGTAGGCAGATATAGATCTTTATGCCGAAATCGATATGCGTGATTACATATTACTTGCTGTATTAGGTTGATGAAGGGCCCATTTTCGCCATGTTTATATGTTTTGTATTTTCTTTTGTTTTTGTGTGTTGTTTGTATTGCTACATTTAAATTTCTGTTTTTTTTTGTATATTTGTGGCGAAATAAATACTTTTTCATTTCATTTCATTTCAATGGTTTTAAGTTTAAATTTGGACTCGTAAATGCAACTTCATTGTTAAAGAATTTCAAATAAGGTGGTAGGTACTCCTACTTTCCTGTTAACGTTTTTAATATTTTTTTCTGATTACGTATGAACTTAGCGGGTAACGTTTTTTCATGCTCACTGATGAAGAAAAGTATACAGAAGAAGCTTGTATGTTATTTAATAAAGCTTTAATGAGAAAATTCGTAAAAACTGCTTACGTCACTGGACACGTTGGCTTTTGATATATACTTATACATCTATGCTTATTTTAAAACGATTAAAATGATAAACTTTTATTATGACAACATATCATCTTTTTAGTATTAAACGAGGAGAATAAAAATATCATATATTATTAAATAATAATCGCTATAAATACCGCACTATAATTTAATATCAAGAATTAATATAAGCACATAAAGGTTACCTTTATTTTGTAAACAAATCGAATCATATCCATGGGAAGACAGTGTCATGCAAAACAAATCGGCGCGTCACTTCACCCATTTACTTGCAAATTTGTGCAAAACTTGAGAAAAAACGCGAGATAAAGGTACAAAAGTGCTCTCTATTCTAGTCGCCAAATGAATAATTACCTTTCACGTTTCTCCTTTCAATCTGCGCTGTGCGATCGATCTGCGTCCGGGAACTCTTTCAGTCGCGTCACCCTTGCCGCCACCTCAGGTAAGACGCAATTAATCTGAAACATCCCAAATCGGTATTGCATTAAAAACGAAATAATAACCACGTAGCCTGCCGTTTTTTCGCCGGCGTGTTTCCTTTCCATTCAGATTTTTTTGACAGAACGAAAAATGAGACTCATTTATTTGACTCGCATACAATGTAGGACTGTTTGAGTACGAGTATTTGCTATAAATACGCATTTTTCTCTACATCTCCTTCCTCTGTGTGGGGTGAGCATTAGCCTCTGGTGCGAAGGGAGCTTCACGTGTTCCCTTTGTTCGATTTCGAGATTTTAGGGGAGTGCTGATGCTTATATTCACATGGATCTATCAAAATAATCGCATGCTCATGTTTAATGGATTGCGGTGTCAACAAAAGTTCCTATGATTAATTCTACTTAGAAAATATAGCCGAAAATGAATAATCGAATCTTCCAATGTTTTCGTCAATAACAACATAAGTAGACCAGCCACCGTAGACAATGTATATTGACTTCGAAACGAGTCGTATTTGAATTTCGTCATCGTTCTAATAATAACGGAGTTCGTTTGGTAGACAAAGTAACATAGCCTAGCGATCGCTTATTCCTTTCGAATGTTCAACTCAAGAGATGCAATGCATGGTTTTTGCTTCCAATTACGGAAAGGCAGTTCTTTTGTTCCGTTCCACATTCCTTAGTGCCCGCTCATAGGCAACTCATGAAGACGAAAAATCACAAAACTGAAATAATATAATTATAAGTATAAATCACAATTTTATTAAGTAATCTATGAGGTCTTCTTGTTCGTTAAGCTTCCATCGCGAAGTTCCACATCACTACGCATTTGGATGAAAATAATAGAACGACAATGTTGAATCGCTTGATAGAATAGAATAATTAATACTTTGTCTAGCTAATTTGGATTCGTTATTGTAGATCACGTGACGTATCAAATGCTTATATCGATCCTATCATTACATTTACATGCACGTTTTACTAGCAATATTGCAAGGTATCGAAGATCGCCCCTAACTTTATTTAGGCCTCAAGATATAAAAAATATAATACATTAAACTAATAGCTACAAAAAAAATCGAAATTTAATTTATTTAAAGTAATCGTAGCTGATTAAAAAAATATAGCTCGAGATTGCTACCATTTTAAATGCTTATACTTAATACCACTTAAAATACGATTACGACATGAGATCCAAATCTCGATTTCGATTAATCTGCCGCACGTCTTAATTAAAACAAATAAAACAGAATTCATTTTAAACTCTTTAAATAAACATTAGCACATACATAAAAGGTAATTGTTTCTTTACATTTTTAAAACTCTTGTTTTTGTGAAGAGCGTACCTTGTCTCTGACATACATTTGTCAGATTTATGCAAACTAGTTTCAAAGCTCGATTTTTAGTTTCTCGCTCTCATTGTAAGAACACTGTTCGCTGCTGCCCGAAACATCGTTTCATTGTGTGATAAATTGGTGAACATAAATACAGTTTTGTCTTTACGCATTCAGTTGTAATTAGGTAGCACAATTCGCTCTCTTGAATCGTTAATGAGACGGTTATGTGGCGAGACTTCGGTACAATGAGCGTTAAATCAATGATACAGTGCAGTGTTCTTAGTGAGTTTCTTACTACACCTTTTGACTGTTGAGAATTATGAATATGCTGATGAGTTGTGATACAAAAGCATTATAGTAATGTGAGCTATATAATATTGTACATTCAGTTACTGAATTTGTAAGTATGTTATTAATTATTATATTTAATTTATTCCTCTCGTTCGATGTTTACTATTGTAATGTTATTACCTTGATATGTCCCAAATAGGGCAGAACAATAATGTCGTCTGTATTATTTTCTATATTTACAGAATCAGTCAGTATTTGCCAAAATTAGACAAGGTTCCTAAATGAAAATAATTATTATATCGGTATATATAATCGGTAAAAAACGCTGATTCCGAATATATATTTATTACTATATCACCAAAAAATGTCGCTTAAACTAAATAGCCTTTTACTCCGCGATATAGTAAATTTTAATAATCGTATCTCGATTTGAAAATAAGGAACGTACACCAAAGTGCATGAAAATGTCAACCACAACTTTATAATTTTTAAAGTAAGATGCTGTCAAACTATTATTAGATAACTTTATTCGCACCAAAATTGTTGGACAATTAAAGCGATATTTTTTTTGTCACTGGAACTTTCTTTGGCGATGATAGGATGCTTTAAATATATTTAAGTATGCGGATAGAAATAAGGAACTAAATTATTTACAAGTATTCTAAAAAAAAAAATGAAAATAAATTCGACTACGCGAAAACAAAGCCACGTAAAATACAAAAATATTAGTTTGCTAAGAAAATTCCTATCTAAAGCCTGCCGTTATCAATCAAGCCCGAAAACATTTGTACGGGACCTCTAGGCGATTTGTCCAAATGAAAAATTAATTTCGCCGATGATTAATATAATGGTTCACAATAAACGTAATAGCTGTTTGGAAGTTTTTACATCTTCCTCCTTGGATAAATTAATTTGTTTTACGAATGAATGGACGGCTTTAGATTGAGGTACTTACTATGTAATACTTTAAATATTAACATATATTATACTTATTCATATGTCACTTAAATATAGTACATATTCAAGTAAAGCAAAATGTTTTTCGCGTTACAATAACTTGTTTATTTTCTGACTGAGAAACCTGATTATAAGTTTGATAAAAATAAAAGTTATTCTATTTTCTTACAATCATATATTAGTGAGGTTAAGTAAAATATAAATTAGATGCAACTAGTTATATTTTTAGAATAAAAAGGAGAAAAATTTTTAGCAAATCGCGGTCTACAATCACATATTATTATTATTATAAATACTAAGCCGTGACTGTGATGGTTTAGTGTATAAAGGACCGGCATTCACGCGAAGTAACGTGAATGGACCTAGGTTCAAATTCCGAAACGTATCTCTGAGTTTTTCCAGATTAAGTCCGAAGTTAGGCACAAACCACATGCTCACCGGTGAAGGAAAACACTCTGAGTGAACCCGTATGGCTTCTAATAGAAATTTTATGTTTAAGTGCCCTGAGAACGGCTATCAGCTGCGATACTGGTCACGTCGGGTATAAAATTTAAACGCAAAGTGGATACAGCCACTAATGCTATCTCTGCTCATCTCAATTTTTAGGTATACTAAATTAAGTTAGATATATTAATTTAACATGAAAATACTAGATAAATTTGATCCCGAGACCCAAGCGAAAGACACCTTCCATTGAAATCTAAGCCGAAACAATCAGGTGACAGAATGAGATATGACATTTCGTAAAACAATGAGCCTCGCCTCGCCACAATAATAGAATGAAATATTCGCGGTAACAATTTATATTCTAACGCTGGATTCAACTTGACAATTTATTAATCAGTCCGATTACCTCCCTCGCGAAAGGCAGGCCCTATTGTGAAAATATTGTCGTCCACAACAATCCTATGAATAATAAAGGATTTAAATTTTAACAAAACAAAAGCATAAAACAATAAACGCTCTTCAAACTGGACAAAGGCGTGTCTGTCAGTGGCATTTTAGGAGACCCTCGTGAAAATTTTAATTCAAGGGTCAGAACTCAGATGTCTCTCTGGTTTGGGATATCTGCAACTCCACAGAATATTATAAGACATTAACATATGTATCTCTACTTTTCTCCATACAAATTAATTAAATTACGTCGTTGGTAACTAACTAGCCTAGTTAACTTGGCGGTGAAGAAAGTATTATAAGGGCATCTACAAGTGACTTAAATACAAAATGAATAGGAAAATATACTCGGGTACGATTTATAATTAATAAATTAATTTATTAATTATCAAATAAGAATGCCATAGTAAAATTACAACTGAATAATAAATACATTTATTATTAAAATAATAGTCAGTGTGATTAGTTGAAATTGCCGCAAGTGAGCAAACTTAAGCCTTCTCAAATTTCTTTCATATGTCACCAGTCGAACGAAATCTAATGAACATGAAACTCGAATATGATTAACATCGAACTGATAGGTAAACAGCCATAATCGATTTTTTTTAATTCTCATTTGGATATCGTTAGGTATAAGGAAATTTATAAATATATATTGATTTTTTATACAGGATGTCCTGTTAGTCAACGTCCAAAATCAAAGAACTGATAGAAAAAAGGTAGCTCTTTGGCTTAGGTACTGTAAATGTAATTCTTCAATTCCAACGCGTTTAGGAAGTATTTAAAAATTTTAATATATTTTAAGAAATACATAATTGCTTTAAATTTAAGACTTTTTAAAAATAATCACTGAGTTTTAGGATGTAAAATGAATTTTCTAAGTACCTTCAATACGCGTTGGAATTGGAGAATTATATGGACCGTTTATTTTGAAAGTGGTGTAATTCCATTTTCTTTTGATTCGAGAAAATTAAAGGTTACTATATTTATTGATTTAAAAATACAGACAAATTATATAAGGTCTGGCATTGTTTCTATTGTTTTATCAACATTTAATTTGTTTTTAGCTAACTAGACTACGATAACATATATTTATGTGCTATAAATGGACTTACACCACTTTCAAAATTAGACAATTGTAAAAATCGTCTAATTTCAATTTTGAAAAAATCAAAAATATCGCTTAAAATATACTTCATTTTAATAGAATTTTGTTTACTAATACGCATAACAACACATAAAATTTTATTTTAGACGCCAATTACATTGTCATAATTACAAGATACTGATAGATACTGATTACAAGAATTTACTTATTCTCTGCATGTAGAAGTGTTTCAAAATATGCATGATGTAGCGGAGGTATATAGGGTAGTAGCTGCTTCATGTCTTTATATTTTTCGTACGTAATAGGACAGGCATTTTGGTGCAAAGGCTCTTCCAGGACGTAGAGGTAATAAATTGATAATTTTAAATTCTGCGTCCGTCATCATTGTTTTATGAAAAATGGTATATGGTGCAATTTTAAGGAACCTCAACCAACATATTTGCAACCAATTGACCTGTTCCCCATTAGTATTTTTTTTATCTGTTTTTTAATTGCATTTTGGAATTTTTTTTGTTAAAATGAAATTCTCCCGTTTCATTTCATGTAAAATGAATTTATCCTGTTTTCTACATTGCGCTATTACATTACAGTAATCTTGTGGTATGTACACAAATTTCATTTTTCTCAATTCCATTTCTATGATGCCAAAATCTGCATCGCTCGGAATGTATGAATGCCCCGAGAGTAAAAATTTGTGGTCAATTATCTCAATGTTGTTTTCCGGCTGGACAACCTTCAACCACATCAACGCCATTTGTAAATTTCGATTTTGCCCATTTGATCGGCATCCATCTCCTATGCCACCTACCTCTGTCAATTGGACTTACACCACTGTCATAATCGATGATTATGCAATTTCATTTACCGATCGATTTTAAGTCAAACAAAACATGGGATTTTTATGAGAAATTAAAAACACGGACTAGTTATATATAAAAAAATTACATTAAATTAAGCATGAATTACGTGATTTTTTCGTGAGTTTTTCTCAAAATTGGACTTACACCACTTTCAAAGTAAACGGTCCATATTTACAGTACGCCATAGAGCTCCGCTATCAGTCCTTTGACTTTGGACGTTGACTAACAGGACACCCTGTACAAAATTCATGGCAAATTCAAACTCATGCCAGTTATAAGTTCTTATATATTTCTTCATTAAAAAGTGTCAAACTTTGTTGTTATTATTATTTACACAATTTTCCTATTGGTTGTATTACTTATTAATATTGAATATGATTATTTAATTGTAATAGATAGGAAAAATATCTACTTGGCTTATTCGTGCTTCAATATATGACAAAATAATGTTGATTAAATTAATAGGCATCTATGTTTAAGTCTCTAATATACGTAAATAAATTCTGAACTAATTTTTCAGATTCATACAGAAATCAATTAAGGGACACCATCGGTTCGGTCGACGTCTCCGACACATGTCGGTCTCCACTTCCCTCAGCTTTTTCCATAACGACCTGTGAGCCCCTCCCTTCTTTAGAGAGAAAAGCATAATCCATCACTGTACGTCACCCCTATTTTGGCACATTCCATCTCACTCCAACGTTCACAAATAAAGTGTGCCTTCCTCGCTCTCGCCCGCTGGGGGTAGTTTCTCTCAGTCGCCGCTTGACGGGTGATCATTTTTCTTGTGGCACGTTCAATCATCGCGTCACTATCCCCTTCTCTTTTATTCAATAGGCTGTTGTGTTTTTATCTCGCTCGCACGGGCCCTTCCTGTCTTTCTGTGTGTCCCTTATTTTCTGTTAGCGGTGCGTGTTCCAGCGTGCTTTCCGACCAAATATGGCGTCTTTGTGTTTGATTTTGATGTTTTAATTTTTGTTAATAAAGAAGTCAGCATTTTAATTACATTTGTTTTCCAATATTAATTAGCATAAAGTTAAAAGGACGGACTTGGTAATAAATACATTAATATTTTATGGGAACAAAGCTTAATATTTATTTCTCTATTATTTTTGATAGACTCAAAAAATATTTTTATAATCTTATGCTTAAAACTTGTTTTATTCTATACTAAGAATTTAATATAAGGCACTAGCAATATTTAATTAATTAACAAAAAACATGGGCTCAAAGCGTAAAGCTGAGACTGGATTACATATTAATCCTTCCTCCATAATTTCGGTATTCGGTATTCCGATGTATGCAAATGCATTGAATGTATTTAATGTTGTAGAACATCTGGAAACTTCCGATAAAATAATACTATCTAATAAAATTGGCAAAAATGTACAAGAATAAAGTTATAAGCGTTTTTATGATGTCGATTATCTGCCTTGTACATTTACCTCCTTGGCAAGAATGGAAAGAAAAAAAAATTATAGCTTAATTATTTTTCTTTCTTGTCTTTGTATTTTTTTTTTATATAATTAGTAAGTTATTTTTCTATTATTGTTTTGTGTGAACTTTGCTGGCTTTTGAATCTGTTTTTGTGTATATTTTTATTGTGTATATAAATAAAATGCAAAGGCCGTCGATGGTATTACTAATTAAATATGTTTAAAGTAGGGATGTAACGGAGGCAGTTTTATCGGAACCGAAGTCGGAGTCGGAGTTTTTAAATTTGATTTATCGGAGTCGGATTCGGAGTCGGAATCGGAATCGGAGTCGGAGGCAATGTCAGTCACAAGTGACAGCGGAATAAAGTAGTTTTATTAAGGGACAAATAAAAACATTATTCAGTGAACTTTTTTAATTAGAAAGTGATAAATTTACAAATACACAGACAATAAAAATTGCTGTTTCTTATTAACATTTTCATAGTACTGTGAAATAGCGATTACCTGAGCTACTGGTCGCGTAGTCCACGACATTTAAGCGCAAAGTGGATAAAACCACTATTGTATGTCTGCTCACATAGCGTGATAGCGTGAAGATATGTTATTTATTATAGATATCTTAAATTTGATCCCATTTTAATATGGTGCAGGATTGATACATGTATTCGAAAGTATAACCCAGAACTTTTGAATTGACAACAGCATAATCCATTTCCCTCTACATCTCCCTCGTGTGTAGACAGATGTTGAGGATCGAGACTGTTTCCAAGCGTATATCAGATTTTTTTTGATAGCCCGGGGGATATTGTTGACGGACCTCAGGGAGCTTTTTGGTTGTCGGACTTGCACCGACTAAAACCCCCGGGGTCACACAGCGCTCTCGCCTGGATAAGTTGGGCGGCACGCTCCCTCAAGCGCATCACCGGCGTATATCAAGTTGGGTCAACAGAACCCAACACAACACAACACAACACTACGCAACACAACACAACACAACACAACACAACACAACACAACACAACACAACACAACCTAACTTGGGCAAATAAAAGCTGTTGTTCACAAAGTGTTGGATATATCAGAAACCGTTATCCTCCAGTGAACATTGTCCAGTGAACAAATTAAATCAAATTTGCTGCAGGGTTGTTTTTGTGTTAATTTCTATTTTACTTAATTTAATGTAAATGTAAAATAAAAAAAACCTTTTAGTAATAAATTTAAATGTACATTTAGTTTTAAATTTAATAATTTAATCATATTTTTTTAATCTAAATTTTAAAAAATGTCTTTTACAAATTAAGTAGCACTGATTGTTTGATTAATTGATATTATGTTTCAACAACATATAAAGTAAAATCAAATGAATTGACTACAACAGTGGTGGTGACCTCCGATGAATACCTCCGATTAAAAAGTTTCGGAACCGAAGTCGGAACCGAAGGTGTAATAACGATCGGAAGTTCCGACTTATCGGAGTCGGAGTCGAAGCTCCGTAACATCCCTGGTTTAAAGTATAGGTATACTTCCCTAGCGTAAGCAAAAAGTAACAAATGTTTTTTGGAAAAATTGACCTTTAAAGGGTTTGAAAAATGACAAGATCAATTTTAAATGTACAGTTGTTGCTCAACTAAAACTTTCGAAACATTCGTTACTGTTTTAATTCTATCTTAAATATCATTACTAAACATAACCCTGTATTTAATCTAAGTAATTTATTTGATACACTTTCCTTAAAATCTTACCTAAAATACAAATTTTAAAGTGGCATGTGATTCAGTAGTTAAAATGGTTTAAAAAATCGTGTGATATTTAAATTAATTCTTCTGTAAATTTATAAAACGTCGTTTTAATTTAAAAAGACGAATTATTAAGGACAAGGTTCCGAAAACTCCTTTTTAGTATCGTTTCAATATAATAATATCGCGAGTAAAAATTGTTCTTTAATTTTCGGTTGTACTACGTCATATGCAGACCAAGCCGGCCGTTACCTCCGCGCGGGAGCCGACCGGGATCGCCCGGGACCAAAGTAGATTGACTTGTCAGAATATTTGAATTTTAATCCCGGCCAGACATTGTATAAGCACTTGTTTATTTATTCATGAGCCTATGTGATACCGTCATTGTTTAGTATTCGCTTTTTAAATGTGTTTATTTAATTTAAAAAGCACAGTTTAATTACAATATACATATTTATAATATTTCATATTCGTGATCTTGGATATTTTATAATGTTACTTTAAATTCTACCCCCCCCAAAAAAAGTAAATACATGATATTTATAATAAATAAAGTTATTTAATTACAAATCATGTAATTTATGTATTAAAGATGTGATATAAAAAACTTATAGAAGAACTAAAATAAAATCCTAAAAATACATTTAAATATTATAAGTTTAGTACATGCGACATTTTGAATATACGCTATTTTTCTATTGAATGACTGCCCATGTAATCCATACTTGTGTTATGTTCTACTGTGTACTCTTTCAGTACACTTTCTTCCCGCGGTAGTTGCATTCCGTCTTAATTTCACAGAGAAACGCTGACGTAGTTGTCGTTAAAGATAAGCCACAGGGGTAGTTTTTAGAATCTGATGATGTTACATATTTGCAAACTGGTCACTCAGTTCACTCATCCGTTGACACTTTTAAGCCTATGGTCGTATATATTTATTTTATTTTTAGTTATAAAGTTATATATTAAGTAAATATTTAGACTAAATCCAATAAAAATCTGGTATCATGATCTAGACGTATGTAATAAATATATAATAAATCAAATTATTATACTATGATCAGGTTGTATTTATTAACTATAATGTCTGGCAATTAAGACTACATACAGTAAACAATTTCTTAGAAATAACAATATTTTTTTATTAAACTGATATTATAAAAATTTAAAACATCCATCTAATTGACTTAATCCGTGTAATTAATGTAACTGTAGTTTTATTACATGTCTAATTATAATATTTAGGGGGAAGTCCCGTAACGCCGGACGGCACCTAACGCCGGACACTCGTGCTATTTAAGCAAGTGTGAACCTATTCGATCCAAAGTATAAGTGAAAGGGATGCGGGGGGTACACAACAACAGGATCACGGGCCAAGGCTCGCTGGTCATGCTCAACGCCATGTTGGTAACGGCCGTTTGTTGATTTTGGCGAAAAATCACGGCCTCACATAAAAATCAAGGAAAGTAATTCTGACACATTTATACAGATACATTTTAATGGTATTCAAAAATAATAGTAGTACTTGATTGTTACCCGTAAACTGGTACAATATTATAAGATTTATTAAATAATTTTGGTAAGTACCACCTAATGTAAACAATTGTCTGTCCCTTAACACCGGACACCTAATAATCCCTTAGCACCGGACAGTAAACATATTGACATTACTTATCAGAATTTGCTTTATTTATTCTAATTATATAATATTATTTTAGAATATAGAAGAATGAAGAAAATTATAACGGAAGAGAAGAAATAGAAAGTATCATGGGAGCCACAGAGCTTACAAACTGCCATTGAAGAGGTTTTATCTAAAGAACTGAGTGTAAGATAAGCAGCAATGTGAGACAATATTCCTTAAAGCACTGTACATGACAAAATAAAGGCGCTAAATCGAGAAGAAGAAGTTACTATGAAACCAAAGTTGGGTAGGTTCACTTGCACCTTCTCACAAGAATATGAACAGGTCTTGGTCGACCACGTTAAAGATTTATCTAACAGATGTATGCCGCTCATGAAAAATGAGTTTCTGAAGTCAGCCTACGATTTAGCTGAATCAGTGAAGATCCCTCATCGATATAATAAAGAAAAAAGCAGTGCTGGCCAAGGTGAAGCCTAAAGGAAAAAATGAAAATAAATTAGAACCATTAACTGAAACATTAACAAACAGAAACAACTATTTGCGAAGTTTGCTTAGAAGATAGTGACGAAGATTGGATCCAGTGCTCATCCTATCGTGGGTGGGTGCATGAAGCCTGTGCTGATGTTCCAGAGTGTGGAGATGGCTATATTTGTGATCGGTGCAGGATATTCTGAAATGTCCGGTACTAGGTGCCACTTTTCTAATTTACTTTTTTTGTTAGCACAGTTTGATTGATAGTATTAATTATCTTTAAGCAGAGGTTGGTTATTTTTTTATTTAATTTGATTTCTGACTTTGTTATCTAATGTAAAGCATAAATAAATAAACATTCCTTTAAATATTTCTTTATATTATTAATAAAAACCTTAGGTGTCCGCCACTAGGGGACTTCCCCCTACTCTGTAGCGACCCTGTATCAATTAGCAGGGTAGTTGTATCTTTAACGTTATTACTACGAATAAACATAATAATAATAAAGAAAAATCTCTTAATCCAGTATCAAATGCCACCTAAAATGTTGTTTTAAGATGTCATTAATTTTTGTTTTAGATACCTAAGCGAAATTTTAAAACATGTTTTTACCGCATTATTTTATTTGTTTCTTTTTAAACTATTTATTTATTAGATTATCCTAATTATTGTTTTCACAAAAAAAACAATCGATCTTTCAATTGTATCTAATTTTTCTACAACACAAATTAACATACCATTATAAGTATGAACAAAACGTACCTTATTTTTAATATTAAAAAAAAATGATTTTCGTTAATAATGTAACAATTTCCTTATTAATATATATTTTCTTACTAGTAAACCAATCTCATTGGTAAATAAATATTTCTTTTTAATGATTCTTATTAGAAATTAAAAATTCAATGCAGATCTAAGTGGAACATACTTTTTAGATTATTGAGACGAAACCCTTAAGCGATATACGATTCGATGTGCTTTTAAGATGTTATTTTGAATTAGTGGCAAGTAATTTAATTGAATGCCTAGATTTATTTATGGAATACGATATATAGGCACAGTATATAAGTAAGGAAGTATAGTGCCTCTTAATGATCTCTTTAATATCCCATTTATAATATCACTGTTCTTATAATATTGAAATACATTTTTAAACTTATTGGCTTATATAACTAATTAATAATATTTTGTTAATTAATGTCCACATTTTTTTCTCTAAACCTAATAATTACTGTTCCTTATAACTGAACGGTTTCTAATTAATAACTATACCAAATTATAATAATTACTTTATTTATATTTACTATTACATATAAGATCTTAAGTATAACATATTATAATATAGGCTTCCTTAAAACAACCCACTTTAATTTGTAGTAAACTCTTTAATTACACTTAAAAAGGTACTCGTTACTGTTATTTTTTGTTTGTCTGTTTCTGGTTTGTTTAATTAGGTAACGGCTAGAGAGTCAAAGAAGGCCGCTGGTTTAATTTTTTGTTTTTGTTTTGACGCGTACAGAAGAAAGATAGTGGTGGCCATTAGTGGTACAAGGTTGAATAAAGAGCCGAGACCAGTTGTCTAAGGACGTCCTACATAATATAAATATTCAATAAGGCTTTGAATATGTTAATAGGACGTCTCCTCATTGGCTTGTAGATTGCGACGTCGTTTTTATCTTATACGACATTTAACTCCGGTAATTCAATTTACTTTATTTGCATAATGTCGCCTGCTTTCAGAAGTAGGTGAATATGGAAATTCGTTTTGTAATAGGCGTTTCAAAATATTTTGTTGCTTTTATCTCTTTTTTCTTGTAAAGCTATTATATAAAATAATACAATTAAGATGGTGTTTCTATTGAATTATATTATATAATTGATTAAGGAGATATTAGATAAGTATGACAGTAAAAAAAATTAAACAATATTGCTTATTCAATTTTTACCCCAATCAATTGTCAAAAAGTGTTTTGCCAACTATCATTATTACATTCGTATCATTAATTACTATTTTATTTAGAATAAAAAATAGAAATACTTGATAGTTACTAATACTGATTTATTATAAAAATGTAATATTTGCATTCTAAAAAAAAATATTACAACCTGACAATCAAGCTTCTTATAATAACTTCGTCCTCACTAAAAGCCTTCTTTACTCCTCTGCTGGTGACAGACCTCACTTAAGTAATTAACACCATTGATTTTTCTTATTAATTTAGAATTTGGAAATATTGCAATGATATTATTTGTGATTCTATGAGCATAATTTTAACAAGCGTAGTTTATATATTATATGTATCTATTTGTTTTTTCAATTTTGTTCTAAAATGTAAATTGATATAGGATACGTTAGATAATATAAATTGAGAGACCTATACAATTTATAATACATTGACGAGCATACAAAACATAAGTCATAGGTAGAAAGTGATAATAAGCTAGTGATATATCAAACATGTCCCAGCCTACACAGCACACACTCGTTGTTAACACCATTGGAATCAAAAACGTTTCATCACACTATTCCGTGTTCTCGAATGGAGATATCTAGAATTAATCGGTCTCTGAAGGTGTACAAAGCCGTGAAATATGGCTTGCTGGCTGTTCACAATGACTACGTCTTCATCACGATGCTATTGTTTTTTTCTTTAGTCACCACACGAATTGTTTTCTGTTACAATCCGTTGTTGGGAAACGTGTTTCTCTGCCTGTAACGTTCATTTATTATAGCTTATACTTAGTTGAATGATAAACATAGATATCTATGCACATTTGTTTTTATACGTACTTGTGTCTATTTTAACATTTTATGTAGAGGGTTATTATTAGGTTAGTTGATTAAAACTCTTTGATTTAACATAGCTTAAATGATCTATATAGGTAAAGAATATATACGACGACAATCTACGATCTCAGGTGGTACGGTGATTGCCCGAACTGAATCATTACCAAACCATGCACGCTTAAAGGCCATCAAAGTGCCTAGCCTGTGGCGCTTGGAATCAACTCGTGTACGTTCAGTCACTCATTTACCAATAGGTAGATCTCCAGTCGTGGTATATGCGTGACTATATGACGACGCTGACTGTCAGTGGATTTTCGTCCTTTGATAGTCACTATAGTTCTTGAGCTAAACTGTACCTTCCATCAAATGCACTGTATTGACTTTGTCAGTGAGTATAAAAAAGTCACTTGTTTCTTGTTAGTTATAGTCAGTTTTTGGATTGCACTATTATCAAATGTGCTACCTGTGTTTTAGTCTGTGGTCACATTGTTGAGCTAGTGTCAAGTATTCGTTTAACCCCTTGAGTGGAAATGACGGGTCTCGCCCGTCAAGATTTTGTGTTCTAAATTAGAATTGAACGGGCGTCGCCCGCAGTATATTTTTTTTCATACAAATTTCTTTAAACTTGTAAAAATAAAAATATTGTTATTGTTGAGCATTTTATATTCTAGCTAAATTGACTTTAATATGGATAACTAAATTTAATTGCTTGCACGCGTTTTATTCTTCGAAATTTAATCGTAGGGTTAGGTAACTTTTCTTAGATTATTTTTAGTTTATAAATATCTATTTCATAATAATTTTATCCATACTTATTTTTATGAAATATTATTATAACATATATCTAAAATAATTATTGTCGAAGGAAATTACTTTTTTCTAAAAACTTTGAACATCTTTAGATACAAAAGTTTCACATAAAAGCCGGGTCACAATAGAACCGTGCTCGCTTCATTCGCCGTTATCAATCTACCATGATGCCATCTGTGACGCCGACATTACTCAATTTCCTTCCCACCAAAAAGAGGCGCCTAAAAAGAATTCAAAGAAAGAACGAATTTAAATAAGCCATTTTGGAATGCGGAATAGAGATGTGTTTTTTTTTTATTGTATTGCTTACTTTTATTATATCCAAAAAGGGGTACGTGTCATTTAAATTTGTGACATGTATGCAAACCTTGTTTTTTTGAGTAAAGTTTTGTTGAGAATTCTGAGAGACAATACTGAATTATATGAATGAAAACAATGGAACATTAGTTAATTATTGACATGTTACGAAAAAGTTTAGCTTAATCGCCATCTATAGGCCGAATTCGAAATTACATTCTACGTCATAATCAGTTACATTTCTTTTGCATGCACATATCAACTGAGTTGCATGTAAACATTTTTTAGGTATTTTAAATTCAATATATGCATTTAAGGCTGAGAATTATAGACACAGTTTGCTTAGACTTTACTAATACATTTACAATGTATATTACTCAATGAATGTCAAAGAATTTGGTAAGTCACCGATTTTGTCAACATGGACTTGGCTCTACGTATACTATGGCTATACTCAAGTTCCTAATATATTTGGTTTTTTGTCAAAACGAATTTATATTTGAGAACTTTGCTCTATAAATTTCAATCTAATTCGCACATGTATTGTACTATATCTGCTTACAAACTACTAATGAGTTATGATTTTGATATAGTATTTTATATTTGTACAAGTATCAGTGTCAAATTGGTATCAATGTATCCACTAACTGTTATATATCTACTATTCACACAGAAATATCGTGTACCTTTTAATATTTTTTACTTTCGGGGGCTTTTTATGATATACACACCTAACAATATTATAAATATTAAATAGATGGATGTAACAATAAAGGTATATTAATATAAGTATGTATGTATAGATGCTTTCAAACAATCGTTTTACTGTGCACCCACATAAAGCCAAATTTGGGTTTTCTTGCACTGTATGCTCATACCACTGAATGATAATTTAAATTCATTCTCTCTACCGCCCGCGCCATCATTTGGACAAATGCTACATCATTTATCTAGGGGAAAGTGATGAGGTGCGGGGAAGAAAATCTTTCACATCACATCAAGGAAAGAAAACCTTCGAATCGGGGACGCAATAACCATTTTACAACAACAATGCCTGATCAGATTCCAAAAACTTCTGCTGATTTTAACACAATCGAAATTGAGGCCAATGCTATTTTATTTAAGGTTCTTATACGTTTGATTGTTCGAAAACTCATTTCGTGAACTCCAGAAAACAATACTTCAGTGGAAACTGAAACTTGCTCGAGTACGCAGCACAGTTCATTCTTGACCAACGTAATACTACCTACTAAATAACTGGGCATTGAATTAAAACTTAGCGTATTCGTGATACATTACTAATTAATTTAATTACTTATCTCTTTGACTCTGTTTATTCTCTATTAAATGTCTAGAGATGCAAAAGATATGATACTGCCATAATAAAAATTAAATATAGGTTAATTGTCAGGTTAAATAAAGTTAAAAGAATATTATAGTCGGCTATTCTGTCTTTGAGTGAATCTAAGTCTGAGATTTATAGACACAACTTTAAGTTTGCTTAGACTTTTCTAAAACTTTACAATTTGTATTACGTTTTGAATGTCAAAGGATTTGGTACATCACAGATTTTGTCAACATGGACTTGACTTTTCGAATACTATGGCTATACTAAAGTTCTTATTCCATATTAAGTTTTTTGTCAAACCTAATTTATTTTTTCTAAACTGTACTAAATAAAGTCGAAATAGCATCTATAAATCTCAGCCCAAGTATTTTTAAGCGAATACGGATTTCAATTAGATAAGAATAATAAAAATATATAAAATAACCTTTCTTACTATTTCTTTGAAGAATCTCGCATTGCAGATACGTAATCGTATCAAATACTTTGAATTGTGTCCATTACCGCCTACACAAGAACACATATTACAACGACTCACGAGTCCTTTAAGAATTAATCTGTGTTCCAACAATATTAAAATAATATAGAAAATGGTCGACTATGACCGCTACTGAACATACGTCGTCATTTATTTATTCCTTACTTATGCCCAGTTTCAAAAATACTTCTTAAATATAAAAACACTAAATAATCATCAATTGTATACAAATGTAAGATTCATTAGAGTTTAAAAGCGTTTCTACAACTGAAAATTATTTAATAGCAATAGTTTTAGGTATACCGATTAAATGATATCAAAAGAACTTTGAGTTTTCACTCGGTAAAACAATTACATTTCTCCGTTAAATCACAGCTAAATACAAAATTGATAACAGTCCATTTGTTGAAGTGAAATAAATATGATGAATATTATAAGAAAAAAGTGATTATAGATGACAGATGTCCTTATGTTCTGCGAACGAAAATTTGATCGTTTTGCTACCTACATGTAAATTTTTATTTTATTTCTGTAAATCAAATTAAATAAATAAATAAAATTATTTATTAGACAAACAACTACAAAGCGGCACATTAAAATCAGCTGACACCCAAACTAGGACAACCTGTATCTTGGATGTCAGCATATTTCACACAAATTTGTTGCAGTTTATTACTGCTACGTAGCTCCAATCAAATTGAAATTTGTCGGGTTTGGTCTCCCGAAAGAAATCTAGTTGGGCGAAAGATCAGTTGTTTCTTTTTTATATTTTATCTAATTGTACCCGCAGTATGCCCCTGCGATGGGGCGATGAGTCCTGATATACTTGCTGCCCTGCGCGAATCCAATTTCAAAACACCCACAATCTGAACAGAGTTGAACGGTCTTTTTAAAATCGACATTTTATTCCTTTCACTGCTTTTCACTTTAGATTTGAGTTTAGATGGCCTGCATTATATTTTTAGATGCTACAATTTTTTTCTACCCTGCCGAGGGTTCTCAGAGCCACCGCGATGACTGCTATCCCGGTGTATTAGATTCCTACTGGCAAAATTGCCTGGGTATCTTCTCATCGCTGCCAGCGGACTTGCGAGTCCATATTCGTTCTTCAAGACCCTGTACTAACGTTTTCAACAAAAAAGCAATTAGATGTTACTGTAGAGAAGAAAAATATTTAAAAATCGTATGTCCCGTGTAAGTGTACTTTTACCTCCGCCATTATCAACGTCACTCAATCTAAACCAAGTCTAAGGTCGTATTACGTCAGCCCATTTGATGCAACATTTTATTAAGCTAATTGACTCAAGAAGTTAAAATTCGCTCTGATTTAAATAACGAATTACTATTATTAATTTGATGGTTATGTATTGTCTGTATTTATACCATGCCAATAATGGCTCGGCTTAGGAGAGTCTCATCAAAATGTTTTATATAAATTCGCCACAAGAAACATTACAACAAGATATAAAGAAGGTGCGAGTTCAAAGTGAGAACCTGTGACAAGCTTACCACCTCTATTGTGGTCGCACTCCAAAGTATAGAGCTGCGCAGTCTTATCTTTTTGTTATGTTAAACAAACTATGTTCCTAGTTAGCATAGAATGGAATGACATATTTTTACATCGCATAGATTGGATCGAGTCTCAGAAATTTAAAAAGCTATTCCGCATATCTAAATGAATTCCACAATTTACATACAGATACATATCTACAACGAAACCGAATAGGGTAAATGTTATACCGAAAGGATAACTACTCCGGCCCTGGTCGAAAGTGGCGCCCCCTCAGCCCGCGAGTGACACTGACGGATCGCGAGACATTAGTCATAGTCGAGACCTCCCGCTCGCCCTCCCGCCGCCTTACCTCACACCCCTACACACCCTGTATATTTACTTTTTGTGATAGTATTGATGTTTAATTATGGAACACCCTAATGTAACCGGCCTAATTTTGGCGTGTAATTTATCAATGCATCACATACATTTTCGTTTATTATAAAAGCTAACGCCATTATGAAGAAAAACATTTTTTATAAACAATGGAGATTTTTAGTAGCTTTCTCTTTAAAACATTTTTAGCTTATATAAAGATTTATCAATAGATTTTAAAATGATCTATGAATATTTATTGTATACTAGCTGATCCGGCAAACGTTGTTTTGCTATATAAGTTGTTGTAATATCTTCTAAGATGTTCATTGAAATTAAGTGATGTCAAAGACAATTTTGTTCACAATTAAGTACTCTAAATCAACAACACATTTATTTGGATAAAGATTAATATAATTACGTTGATACAACTCTTAACAAATAATGCATTAATTTCGACCAAATTTGATTACCATAAAAACGGCTCTAGTGAGTTAATCTTAAAAGATAGACATATACATTTTTTAGATCATTTCAAGAGAAATAATTCTTTCACACATATATTTTTGGTATCTTGAACCGTTTTCGCAGCGCACGCAATGGAAGCCCTCAAGGATGAATAATTTTCCCCGTTTTTTTACATGTTCCATTATTTCTTCGCTCCTAATAGTTGCATCGTGATGTTATATAGCCTAAAGCCTTCCTCGATAAATGGTCTATTCAACACAAAAAGAATTTTTCAATTCGAACCAGTAGTTCCTGAGATTAGCGCGTTCAAACAAACAAACAAACAAACTCTTCAGCTTTATAATATTATAGTATAGATGGGATTGCAGTTATTAACTAAACTTTATCTTCTGTGTAAAGATCAATTGTAAATATCAGGGCCGAATTTGTGCTTTAATCAAAATTAAATGCCATCAACAATCTACATTCTTAGAGGCTTTTCTAAAAACTTATATATATTTTTTAATTGTCTGTTTATTTTTATAAGCCCGTATTATTGACAGGAGTTATTCAGTTTACTTTTCAAATTAAAATCTCCAAAAATCTTTTTACTTGACAAGCGCACGTACTTGAAAATAATAATCGTGAAACTTATAAAGAAATAAAATTTTCTTTAGAACTTCATTGATCTGTGATCTGTTATGAATAAATCATTTCATGTTGCTCTTAGAGAAATTATAGATACATTTGTAACTTCTCATATGACTGAACATAAACAAATAACACCAATAAAAAGTAGTCAAAGTTATGAGCAGAATATAATTAAATTTAATTGTCCGAACTGGGTCGCGCCCACAGTAGGTACACAAGTGCAAATATCTTCGAAGTGACTCACTTCGACCTGACGCGTTGCGGGATCTGCTTGGGTACGTCCAGTTTTTCATAAAACTTTTTTTTTTTTTACACTGGCTCGACATAGTGACTACAGAGTACCTGATGGTAAGTACAGTGTAGTCCAAAAACGAAAGCGACTATCAAAGGATGAAAATCCATTGATAGTCTACATCGTCATGTCGGCCCTCGTATACCACGACTGAAGGTCTCTAGGTATATGAGCTACTGGATATACACAAGCTGATCCCGAAACGCGACAAGCCGAAACTGGTCACTATGGCGGGTATTACACCCATGTACTGTGGTAGCGATCCAGACGGGCACCGACGCCCTACCATCTCGCTGCTGCTCGTTTAGCACCACCCAGGAGTCACGTGTAGGGAAACTAGGGTAAAGCCTACGGACGCGAGCAGCTTCGACTCCCACCGATAGGAAAAAGGTCTCATACCTAGAGACCTTCTGTCGAAGTATATGTGGACCGACATGACAACGGCGACTGGCAATGAATTTCCGTCACTTGATTGTTGTTCTCTTTCTTGGACTACACATTACTTACGATAAAGTGCACACAGTCATTTTGTCGAGCCAGTGCTACGAAATTTGGTTACATGATGAAAATAAAACCTCAGTATAAGACATAAATCGATGACATAATTATTAGTTGAAGTATAACACAAAACCATTAAAACAATCGCTACCGAATCATTAAAGTATCGAAACATCGATCAATCACGAATGAATCTCGCATCATCGAGACATCGTTACCGGAGCGCAGGGGCGTGCTCCCTCACCTTATCACACAGCAGGAAGACAAACGACTCGTGCCTATCTGTTAATTAAGATTTTCGCGGCCTCTCACGTGCAGACGGATGCCAGCAATTTAATTTTGTGTTTGTGAACGTTGATTACCGACGTGAAGTGTTGTGACATTGCTAACGTGATATGTTTTTTATTAATTATAATCGCAAACATCACTTTAGTTTAATGTATTCTGAGCCCAATGAGCTTACGTAGGTACTTTATTCTTTTTTATAAATGGCCAGCATCATATTTATGTCACAGCTATATAACTTATTTTTAAAACCTTACACACAATGTACCTAGATGTGAAATTCGGCAGAATGTAGCTGACGGCAGCAACAGACGGCGATGCTATGAGCTGCGACGGCAGATGGCAGAACTATGTAGTATTCATTTCTATAAAATCAATTCCGACATACGACTGCAATTGTCCAGCGGTATTTGCATTTCAAAATAATACGCATTATTTTTCTATTATACGAATATAATATTTAAAACCAAGAAAGGTTTATTTAGCACCGTAAACATGTACTTGAAAATCGAAATTCGGTTTTCATTCGCTTTTTACTTCTTGATATCTCTGACAAAAGATAGATACTTTAGTTCATTGATCACCAATAGAGGGCGGGTCCGAACAACGATTTATCAGTAAGAGGCTCATTAGCGTCGAATCTGCTGAATCTCGGAAGATTAAGGACTCAACTATAGCCCTGAAGTACGTAAGTGCTTATTCTATACAACGTATCTAGATTATAAAGAATCTGATAGTAATTAATTTATTGATTTTGAAATTGGTTTGGTTCTTTTTTTTAATTAATTATTTCAATTTTTAAAGATATTATAAAATACCCTTTGTACTTCCTACTACCATAAGAATGACGATCAGATGTTCTTGTAGCGCTGTCTCGTTGGGTTCGTAGGAAGTATGATGATGATGTCCTGGCCGGTTTCGGCCACGGCGACTGTTTCAACACCGATTAAGAAATTCGAGGTCCAGTTTTCGGAAACAGTCAATTGCGCAGGAGATATTTAAGTGCATAACTGGACGCGCTGCCAGAAAAGCACTCTCTCGTCCGAACTCCCTCAGGCCCGATAGAAAGGAGAACCAGTACGATCGGGAGGGAGCAGGATGCAGGTTTGGTCGAGTTTTCCTTCTCTGAACACCTGGTTGAATTGCGGTGTTAAAGAGATACCTTAGTCGCCTCTTACGACACCTCAGCAAGAAGAGGGGGGTGCTATTCTATTCTGCCGGCAACCACCACGGCTTTAGGAAGTATATAGATACCCAGGCTCGTCGACGGCGAAGACAGGACACAGTTGCCACCCCGGTGGTTTTAGTCGGTGCAAGTCCGTTACACTGGAGGATTGGTCCTCGCCACTCCCTTGACGGTCTGAAGGGATTTCCACCTGGTTAACAAAAAAAATGCTTGTAGCCTACAATGCCAGTGTACAGAGACAGTAATCCTCACCATCAGCTCAACCCAGACTTCTTCTTTATATAGGCATCTCCTAATAAGCGCGATTGAGCTCGGTCTTCTGTTCTTCTCATCCAATCCTTTCCATCCATGATCCACAGGTCGTTGGCCCACGATACGCCTACCGACTCCTAGTTTCCTCTCAAGAAGCCGCCTGCTTCAAATTTCAGCCACATCAGCTTAGTAATACGGCGAGCAATGTCAACAACTTTAATTCTTTGTCGTATAAGCTCATTTCCGACTTTATCCTTTAGAGAAATACTCAATATAACCCTCTCAATCGCACGATGAGCAATTTTAAGCTGGTGAACAAGCCCGACCGTTAGTGGCCACATCTCAGCTCCCTGGCATAGCAGTCCCTTTCCTGTATACAATAATATATCGCCGCTAATTCTGAAAAGGAAATCGCAACAGTAGGTTAAAAATAGTTTATTTAGTTACGTGTCGTTGGAGGTAAAATGGAAAAAAGAAGGTTATCTGCATAAAACGTTGCAATTAACAGAATTCGATGGAAATTCGTATGTAGTGCTATTATAAAAACATTACTGGATAGGCACAAAGTTATCGCAACCGCCAATCACAAACCAGAACTCAAAATAAATCGATGTTACATCCAATCATTACTCCATGTCAGGATTGACTCAATTAAAATATCGTTAATGTTTTAAATATAAACAAAAACGAATCTTAACCGCGAAACCGGTAGGTTCAATTTTCGTTGTAATATTTTTAACTTGGAATGGTCATTATGTTAAATGTATACTAAACCACGAAATCGGCGTGTCGGAATCGGTATAAAGGCAAAATAAACATTTTGTACAACCGCGCAGTATGTAAAACTTTAAATTTATAAAGCTGCCATTAAAAAAAAAACAAATGATACCGTTGTAATAGCCTTCAGAAACCTGAAAGCTTAATGCGAAGGCCTACAATAGCAGGATAAACAAATGTTAATTCAACAATATATAAAAATAATACTTACTACGAGCTCGAAGTATATAAAGTACCAATTCGGAAGACAATTTAAAATTTATTCAATCACAGATATAATCCACAAGCTCTGAATATTTCCGAAACATTCTCAATACATATATTTCTATTATAATAATTTCAACAGTAACAATTAAGGTTTTAGGTATCCAATATAACGTTTTATTGAAAATAAAACACATTTCTAATGAAAGAGATACTTTACTTGAATTAAATTTGTAACCATCGGAATTAAATACTTCAACGAATAAAAAAAGAAAAAATATCAATCAATTAGTTTTTCATTACTCTCTAAATTTAATGAACGTCACTTCATTTCGCATTTAATATTTTAAGAAACAAAAAAATCAAAGATTAAAATAATATATTTACACTCGCAACTCCACTCTTATCCTCGTGTGCTGGCGATAAATTACTTGTAATTTTGTACTCGGGTGATACCTGAGCCCAGTGAAAAAACACGAGACATAGACGTCTTGGTGCGTCGCAAATTACGGTCATCATCTTCTCATCAGAGGCGTGGGTACGCGTTGATGTATTGGAGTTGGGCTGGAGGGTACGCGAGGTAACAAAGAAAATCGTTATAGAGTGGAAAAACAATTCTGGGTTAGACATTTATGCCTATGCCGCAACTACTTCGTAAAGATACATTAAATATTACCCTATATGTGGGCAGCAAAGTTTTTAGTCCTACAAATACATGTAAATTCGTTACAAATAGATAATCAATGTTTCATAAATTGCAAACAAATATATATTAGGCGCCCATGAAATCGGTAGGAAATTATCTATATTTAAGTGTAGGAATTTTATTGTATACCTTTATGTTCTGCTCAGACTTGGACCGTTTGTTTCGTTGTTGCATTACTTGCACAATTAAAATGAAAGGAAATATACATCAATCAACCTTTTTAATCTATTGAAATCTGCGCAGTTTTTCGTGTGTTGTTGTAATTAAAAGACATTAATTTATATTATACGAGTATAATGTCTAGATTTTAACCTGAAGTCTTCACAAAATCTAATATATGTTGATAATTATACTAATATATCGAGGGGTGAAAGTTATTGCGTTACATATATTTTTGGAATTAGCATTTTTTTTACAGATTCAAATTATAATATAAATATGACAATGTCGTCAGAAATGTCACCTTAAATAAATTGTCTTTCACCACACGATATCATTTTTTAAAACAATGAAAACAGTTCAATAACGTAGTATTTATACTTTATTTTTATTACGGTGTGATCTATATTTTCATATGTCTAGTGTCAAGTTTATATAGATAAGAAAAGGATGCCAAATGGCTATATTTTGTTAAATACTAAATGGCTTACAGTAAAAAAAAATATTATCTTCATAATACTAGCTTGTTATAAGGTAAAGTGATCGTGATATTTATTCTTTGAACTACATATTCATGTGCTTTAACGTTAATGAGTTGGGTTAACAGTAAATAAGCATGCTGGGCTAGATTTCAAAATTAGCTTGAGTTAAAATCTTGAAAGAAACAAATTATGAGGAAATACTATTCAACATAATCATTTGTTCTTAACAGACTTGTGTAAGAGTCATTAAATTCAAATTTTACACACTTATATAGTATTTCTCTTTGAATTAGAATGTTTAAGCTCTGGTTAGTTGATGAATGGCAGTCAAAGGTCAAGGACTATAAACATTAACTTAAGACTTTAAATATATAATCCATAAGCGAAATTAGGACCTTCCGATCAGACAAATTGGATAAAGAATAGCACAGTTGGGCGTAAAACATTATGACTGAAAAATCGGGTCCCTCCAACTAAATTTTTGACCCTAATTCAGAAGGTCTGCAGAACGAATTTGTAAAATTCATACGTGACTTTGAAAATTTATAACAATGGATATAGATTTTGATACTATAGATTACTAATGTCGTATAATCAAGCAGGGTGATGATTCCATTAAATTCTTCGACAGAAAATTAAATTAAATTGGCTAGAAAACTAAACGTTCATAGGCTGATTTACCTATTAACCAACAATTGGTTGTTGGTTGCTGAGGTACCATGAATAGATGTGACATTACATTAGTATTATTCAATTGATGTGTTACCAGAAAAATCTGTGTTATGTTTAACGTATACTTCTGAATAGTCTATGGTATCGATATTTGCGTTCCTTTCTAATGCGAAGTGTACTAAATATTATCTGACATCGAAAATATAACTTTGACAAATACAACAATAATTTAAAGGCATAGATTAGAAAGGCAGTAGTGAACGGACGACGGGAACTAATCGACGCGCATGCGTGTCGAATTGCAATGACGTTGAAACAATTGCTTCCATCCACGCTTTTCGGAGGCAGACGTGGGTGTTGCATTCGATATGGGAAAAGATATTTAGTTCCGGTCACTTCGTAACACGGTTTCAGCAAAACAATATTTTCTTCAGAGGTTTACAGAAAACTAAGCACTTTTTTAAAGTTTTACACTACACTAGAATTTCCATTTGTATCGAGGGTAAATACGTATTTACTCATGGCTACATGGGAAGTCTTGTTTTGAACGCACCTAATGGCATTGAAGTATATTATATTATAGAGCGGCGTATAAAAAAAACCACAGTTTCATCAAATTGGAATAGGTCAGTTTATGAAACTAGAAGTCAGAGATAGCGAAATAGATGTAAAGTCTAACTATATGCTTAAACAAAGTTTATTACCTAAATATTTCTTACAAATATCCTCCTGTTACATCACAAGGTAATTTTTCTCTTGGTTTTCTTTATCGGCAGCAGTCTAATTAGCAATAATTTTGGTACTGTACTTTACCTTAAGCATTGGTAGCTTCCTTCTATCGATATGTGCGTCAGTTTTTGTACAACCTTTACGTATAAAAAGTTGACTAAATTTTTTTAAAACTTCCTGTAAAACTCGTATCTTCAAAAGCCTCCCTAATATTATAGTTTTTACGCTTGGCGGTAGTCGTACATAAAAAAGTAAATTACCGAAACGGATCCGTAAAAAGTAGGCTGACCCGTCAAGTCATTAGTGGGAGCCAATGGTCGTTACCTAAAAGTCATTAGCGTCAACTTTTACTGTAATTTGAGGTTACATATCACTACAGATCTATGTTCTGACATATACATACGAATGTAGAACAGTAATAATAAATGGTATATATTACAGATTACCTATTACAAAATTGCTTGGTAAGTTATAACTAGTATGTTGTAGTGCAGTGACCTTACATAAAAGTTTAATTATTTTGTCTGTCGCATTGAAAAACTACATTATGCGTTCGTATAACATCTATGTAACTTTAACATGGGATCTAAAACCCATTCCCAAAATTAATTAATGTGGTATTATTAAGATTATGTTTATGAATAGAAAGATTTGTCACAACAAAACCAATGTTCAATAAATAAATCGCACAATCAAATATAGAACCTAATCCTTTTCGAATTCGTTTAAAAAGTGTTCAACGTTTACTTGAATAAGTAAAAACCTATTTTTTGTAAATAGGGATGTAAACGAATGTAAGAAATTTGTCAAATATTCCAACTTTAGAGTACCTACTTAGTATTTGTACTAACTATACTCAGAAGAGTGTTTGAAATTCATCCAATTTGATTTTTTCGTTTTCTTTTTTAAACTAATTTCTTTCAAAAATGAAAATAATGACAAACAATAAATATATAATAATGATGAATAATAGAATTTCTTACATTATCTGTCAAGTCTTGATTGAAACAAAATTTAATATTTTAAAACAATAAATTATGGATTCTTTACATTTTTATTCCTATCTTACATAGTAGATTTCAGTGTTCAATTAGTTTCAGTTATTAATATTCATTTATTTTTATTAAAAGATAAAAGTTTATTAAATATATCTGTATATTATAATTGTAATACCTATGTCGTTATCAAGACAATCTGTAGATATTTTTACTTTAAAATAATTTATGTTAAAGAAGCAATTTTATATTATTAGCTACGGCTTTAGATGATGACTTGATAGCTGCACTTGATTGCAAAATTGTTCGGAACGGGTCTCGCTACTGACTTTTAAAAACACTTTACATAATTATTTAAGTTTTTTTAACTCATTTTAATGATTGTTTAATACGCATTCTCATATTTATTATAGTTAAAAAACGTATATAACTAAACCATTACAAATATCTTATTAAAACAAAATAATTTTATATCAGTTAAGTAGAGACTTAAAATTTAACAATTAATGATTGCATGTTTATACTTAGATTATACATTTCTTTTATTTCTTTATTTATTTGTTCTAACTTACAAAGGAAAATAAATTAATAATTAAGGACTACGAAACCATAAGTCAAGCTTATGGACAGCTAGTAAATTCGGAGAACACAATTTTTCAAGAATGAACTAAATAGAATTTTAATGAATAAAACTAATTGGAACCGTTCAGACAACGTGGAGATATGACATACGATAGGTGACCGGAACAGATTAGATGAGAAACACTGGATTCAATGGCAAATAACGATAATGACGTTATAAGTACAATACAACCGTTCTTTGGAATACTAATAAAATAATATATAAGTAACAATTGTAAGATTTAAGAATCGTCTTATTAATTTCTCATCTGCTTCATGTAACTTCGTATACGTTCCTAATTAATAGTATACTTACTAAAGTCGCTTTAAAATACGAGCCAGAGGCAAGCTTTTACATTTTCATATTCTTGATTAAATTCCTATCCAAACATGACATCCTAATTTAATAAGCACCCCCTTTTAAGCAGCATCACTCCAACACGCTGTAACTGGCTCAGAGTAACCCTTTCCCGAGTTTTCCGCCGCAAAAGCTTGCTAAGTGGATTTTCGGGTCGTCCCGCATTTGGCTAACGGCCGTGCGCTGTCGACTCGTTAGTGACACTGCTTGTGTAGTCTTAGGGTTGTCGCATTACTTAAAAAATCTCCCTATGAACACTTTTGCTGAAAACCTGGTCTAGTTTTTGTCCTTTTTTCCAACCTGTGACCTATATAGATTAATACTATTCGTTTGTGACAAACCGCGAGGTCTCAGTCAGAGGTCAATAATGACAAAATAATTGTCGGATAAATGTTAAATCACAACTCATCCTTAGTAGAAAATAAATTGCATACTGATTACAAGTATACACAAATATTTCCAATAAAATATAACTTAAAAGCTATATGTTGGGATCATTCTGACCTGGAAAAATTGACAAATAATGACCAAAATATTTCATGTAAAAGACTTGCCAAAGCTTACGAGATCAGATGCTCAAGTTTAATTTATGTAATTAGATTTAATATTTTACAGTCAAAATTATATTATATTTCAGACATGGTCTGTTAGGCCATTTTCCTGCCTTACCAGAGCTGCTCCTTAATCATGATTTTATACAATTTACTACAATTATCGACATATCAAACAGTAGTCCTTACACACACACCAAATATAGGAAAAAAATTTATAAATAAAGGAAATGAGAGTCAACCCTACAGGAATATTTTATGTAACTCATTTGTGTGAACTCTTATACGAACTAATTATTGCGTGTGACGAGACGAGAGAATTTTACTGTTAACAAGATGATGTAAACATTTTTATACATATCGAAGCTAAGTTATGCAGTAAAGAAACTGTAATACTGTATTTTTATCAAATTGTAAGAATATTTGCTGGTAGGGCGATTACCCGACTTGGGTCGTGACCACAGTGTACAAATGAAAACACCTTCATAGTCCCTGGCGTCGGCATGTCCCATTTCGGATTGTTGTCCAGTTGTTCAGACCTAGATATCGTTTGTCATGAAATATTGTATTTTGCAAATGCGTCTGGAATCTGACTGTACTCAGATGTAGAGGAGACAAAAGATAAATCAAGTTTTATATCTTTATTAATGAAATTTAAATTCACAAAAGCAAATAAAAATATATTATGTATCTATTATTTAATTGCCTTTAGTGGGAGGGATGAACTCAATACACTAATTATAGATTTTTAATAATCAATTTAGTTAGGTTTAATCTCAAATTTCCACGTTTAGTGATGTTCATTTCATTTCTTTCTGTAGTTAGAAGATTGGTAACCACACTAAAACCTCTTTCTACTATATATGAAAACGGAAAAGCAAGTAAAAAGTCACTCGCGGTATTCTAATAAGTGCCAGAGGTATATCTTGTTAAAACAGAATAGCTGATATCGGTTTCTAAATAATACCGTAAGGTCTTCGTTGGAGCTTATTCCGATGAGTTCCTCTTGTAATAGCAGGTCTATTTCTTCTGTGTCACCATATAGGTTGGTTATCCATTGTTGTATTACCATTGACAAAACATCTTTCATCTTAATTTCGAAATTTGATTAAGGTTAATCAAAATGTTGAACGTAAGTTGAAAAAGTTCCTGGCAGTTTATCTGTGACAAATTGGGAAACTAAGAAAATTCACTCGTCCAATGTTTTGCTTTATTAGTTTAATTCTAACAAGAAACGTTGAAATTTTGGACTTTGTTTTGATCTAATTTAGTCTTTTACCTTGCAACTTGAAGTTTACCTCATTAAATTTATTAAACAAGTCTGGTAAATAAGCAATACATTGTGTCCATTTAATTAGATTTTGTTAAATTTGAGCTTTAGCATCCAAAAACTCGGAAACAGTCTCAAATAGAGCAAAAATCTTGTTAAACACAGGACTTTTGACAGCCAGCGTTCAGTATGTAAGAGCCATTGATGAAGGTTCTCGTCATTTTCTTCACACAATTGCACATGCAACCTCGTATTCAACGGCTTGCATCAGATTCGGATCACTACGTTAGTGACTAATTTAAGAGATTCTTGCAATATATCACTTCAGTAATTAAACGATTAAATGTTGTCTCTGGGTATCGTAGTGTATGGCTAACACCCCAGGGGAGTTTTGACTGAAATGCCTTGTAAATCCCCGGTAACACCCAATCATAGCAAGTACTTCATCGGTTGCTACTATTTAATAACAATACAAACATTAAATATTGATTCGTCTTTAGCGTAAGTTGTCAAAGTTCTAGCGAAGAGCAGCTCTTCGAGAATTTATTGGTCCATGATAAAACGGGCATATGCCAATTATAATGTCTCATCACCAGCTTGAACTTTAAGCTTGATTCGTCCATCTGTATAGAAAAATAGGTTGTTTATAGACAAGAAACGTTCAATTTCCTTACTCATTCCATCAGTACGCCTTTGTGGTTTATTAAAAGATTTTTTTAATAATATCTGGTACAGGTTTCTATAAAACGATTTTTATAACTTCTTCAATGATTGGCAAAATCAACTTTTCCCCGACAGAATGCGGTTTTTTTTATAAGTAGCAAGAGATGCTGTAAGACATTCACAAACCGTCATCGTATCGTTGTGACATTGGAATGAATATATAATAAACTGTGACTCTCTTCTGAATTTTACCATGGAATGTTTGAAAGTATTTCATATCTTTACCTGAACTATCAAATAAGAACTTCTCAAGAGAGTGTTCAATTAATGTGGTTACAGTGCGTCATTGCTTAAAACTTTGTTCCATTAAAGGCACATTGCTTGTCTGACAAGGACACAATTAAGTTGAGTTTTAAATAACTAACATTTTACTGTCTATATTTCTTTTTAGTTTTTGGATTAACTTGCTAACTTATATTATATTACAATTTTATGAGATATGAGTAATTCACTAGCAATTCTATGTATTAAATAACTCTAAATACCCATTTATTCGTTACCTTGTAGGTAACTAAACAACTTTTTTCTATATAAATAAATTATTCCATTCATGGAAAATCAAAATAAAAGTCATGACCTACTTAAATGAGATCCACTGCCGTGGACACCCATTTGCATCTCATTGACTCCCAATTTCTTTTTTCGTTTATTTGTACTACTGGCTAGTCGTCATTACTTCTAGGGGTTAATATAGACTACTTTGGAAGCCAGTGATTTAGATTATGTCATGAGTAACGTAAAAAAGTATAAAAGAGGCAAAAATGTTCTGAACATACTTCGTATTGCACTTGTACTCAAGCGCAAATAATCGATTACCTGTAGGACTGAAAGTTTATTCACCATCTTTTTACATAAATAAATATTATCTACATATATGTATGTGGTATTTAAAGACTAATTAGCTATAGTGAAGTCAATATCTTAAAAAATTTACAAGTAATCTCGTAATAGACTAGTATAAAACTGCGTTTTATTTTATTGAGAAGTAAAGTTATGTAAAACGTCAATATTTGAATACGTTATTTTATAGAAAACTGCTTTAATGATTCTAAATTTAAACATAATTCCTATTAAAAGCATCGGTTATAATTTGCGGTTCATTTAATACTGATCAATTTTTTTAAGAGCCTATAATATATTTTTTTTACAGCAGGAAATATGTTATATTAATGAGTCGTTCAATCGATTTCTAAACCACTTCACCACTGGCCATCAGTACAACCATCAACAAAAATATTGTGCTGCATATACGTGATCTAAGTTATAAGCCAGAAGCGTGAAATATTTGGTCTAAAATGTATTTATTGTTTAATAATATGAAAGAAAGAAACAATTTATTTTATTGTTTTAATTAAATCAGCTATACAAGTGATTTAAAAAGTAATTTCGCATTATAAATGGGTACGCTATGCACTTGCATACAATAATTCTATGCATACATTTTTAATTATATCATTGTTTTCATAGTTACACTGCGTATTCTAATAGTTATAGCTCAATTATATATGTTATTTTTTCTTATAAATGTTAAATTATAAGTATAAAGCAAGATACTTAGTGTACTTGATAAGAGCAATAAGTGAAAAAATATTATGAATATATTTTAGTTTGATATGTCGTTAATATCGCTATTGCTTATTATATACACCACGCGCATATTGTTGAAAGCGCACACCGCAAACGGTTCGTTTCCACACTTCATTGCGATCCGACAACGTCATTACAAATCGCACTGCGATTATACTCGATTATAAGGCATTACTGTAATGATCCCGCATAATTAGTGCTACCCCAGTGAAGTTTTACCATAAAAAAATATCGTAAACTACTACAGTAATTTTCAAATGTGGTTCCATACGTAATAAGCAGTATCATTTTAACACATTTATCGTGAAATCTACCCATATTTATAAAAAAAATAATTAACTGTGGAAATATTATTCAGCTAATGTATTCAGTCCTTATAACATTGGACCTTTAAAAAAAATGAGGAGTTTTTTTAACAGGCCAATGTGACCACGGTTACTGTCGACAGCTTCAATACACGGACTTTTAATAACAGTCGTTGATTTTTGGACAAACCTCTTTTTTTTTTTTTACTTGGGGAAAATCCTCATAGGACCGTCCCGGCCGCGAAGGGGGTGCCAGCCGGTGTGTGCCGGACTTTTACCAGCTATAAGCCCCAAGGTGACTACTTCTGCGAATTAGTGGGGACTGCGGGTCCTGTAATCAACCCTCTGCTTTAACCCATTGACTGCCAGACATATAGTATTTAGAGCGTGTTGCCCTGGTTTTATTTTGAAGAATAGATGAATGTTTACAAAATATAATTATATTAAGTTACTGATATAATATTTTAATAGCATTTACAGTAATTTTTATTAAAAACAAAAATTTAAATATTTTTAACTGAAATGGCCAGTTGTAATTAATCTAAAATTGCAGCACGCACTACGAGATATATCGTAGCTGGCAGCTTTGATACACACGCTTAAAACGAGATATCTCGTAGCTGGCAGGCAATGGGTTAATATAAATAGATATAATAAGATACACAGTGAATAAGCGTGCCGGCAGAGCACCTCAGTGTCGGCCTCTCGCCCATTTTAATTGTGAAGGTCTGTCCAGGCCATCAACCAATATCCCGTCAAAAAAAAGGAAACACTGAATAATCATTAATAACATTTTATCATTTCATTTAAATGTACAGTTAACAGTTACTAGCAAAAAATAATGTCAATATGAATTTTAAAAATGCAAAAATATTACTAAGGTAGTTTCGTAGCTTAGGCGCCTATATGTGTAACATTTAAAACATTATAACATTACTCTGCATCAGGCATTATTCTCTGATCCAAAATCGTAATCAACATAACCCTTCAGCAGAGGTGAGAGAGAAATTAAAACCTCGAGAGAGCAGGCCGTACACCACAAATCGCTTAGTGCTTCCCGCCCGTCCTAATGGCACGCCAATTAAAAGTTTCCACGGCGCCTCCCTAGGCGGGGATTGTTATCTGCTGTGCTGTAAAACTCAACAGCTGAACATCCGACCGTAATGTGGCTTTCGAGATCCACGTAGTTTGCCTTCCGACCATTAGCATTTTGATGTCGGAGGTTCAACGGATTGCGATTTTTGAAGGGAAAATGTGGGATTTGTAAAAAAAGTTCACAGCTATCTTAATTTATTATAGGAAGTCATATAGTTTTTCTTGCCGACACTTATCAATAGATCACGCATTACGGACTGATGGCAGTTTTGTTTTGATAATTTGAAAGAGTTTGTAATGTGCCTATTACCCATTTAAAAGAAGTTTATGTTTTGATTTTAAATAAGACAAACATATTTTTTCATATTTTTCTAGTTTCTTAGAGCGATAAAGTTCTTGCCGAATTTATTAGTAATTTTAAAAGGAAACAAAAAGTTTTGCTAAAAATATTGCCGCTGAGAACATTCAATAAGTAAACATTAAAAAGAACATAAAAAATATTGTAAGAAAAGTTTCATGGAAAGCAAAAATGATAATATTTTTCTATTGAAACGAAAAAAAAATTCTATATCCGTAACAACAATAAGGTCTAAGTAAAACCGTGTATTCCAATTTTCAAGTAAAATATTATATTCTTGTTTAATTGTTTTTTAATATATTTCAGGAACAGATACGTATTTGGAACTATTTTACAAGAAGCTATATTTTCAATTCATAATAATTCAATTTTAAATTTATATACAATCCTCAATTATATTCCTCTAAAATATCTGTATCAACTTAAATAAGAATATTTAATTATATAAATACATTGGTACCGTTCGGATAGTGTTGCTAACGTCAAGATAATAATCTTCCCCATAATAATGTTATGTTTTTGATTTTTTTATATATAAAAAATCAAAAACCATTATATGACTCAATAAAGTGACTACATCGCACCAGGTGGAAAGTATAGTGTAGTGTAGAACGACAGCAACCGCTAAGCGACGGGAATCCATTGACCGTCATTATTCCGATATCTGCCCACGTATACCATGACAGAAGGTCTCTAGGCATGATGATGTCCTAGCCGGATTCGGCCACGGCGACTGTTTCAACGCCGATTAAGAAAATCAAGGCCCAGTTTTCGGAAACAGTCAATTGCGCAGGAGATATTTAAGTGCATAACTGGACGCGCTGCCAGAAAAGCACTCTCTCGTCCGAGCTCCCTCAGGCCCGATGGAAAGGAGAACCAGTACGATCGGGAGGGAGTAGGATGCAGGTTTGGTCGAGTTGTCCTTCTCTGAACACCTGGTAGAATTGCGGTGTTAAAGAGATACCTTAGTCGCCTTTTACGACACCTCAGCAAGAAGAGGGGGGTGCTATTCTATTCTGCCGGCAGCCACCACGGCTAGGCATATGAGTTACTGGGCGTGCACAACTGATCTCGAGACGCGACAGGACAAAGCATTTAACTATGACAGTCTTTACACTATTTTTTTTATACTTGCCTGACATAGTGACTACAGTGCAATTGATGGTAAGGACAGTGTAGTCCAAAAACGAAAGCGACCATCAACGGATGAAAATCCAATAACAGTTTCCGTTGTCATGTCGGCCCACATATACCACGACTGAAGGTTTCTAGGTATATGAGTTACTGGATATACGCAAGCTGATCCCGAAACGCGACAGGCCAAAGCTTCTCACTATAACGTCATTACACTTGTGTACTGTGGTCTCGACTCTGTCCGTGCCATCGCCCTATCATCTCAAAAATTTGTTTTTATAAGTATTATTTGCTCATTTTATTTTCATTATTACTTCTTGTTATTATCTATAATAGATATTATGAACAAATAAAATAGTTAAATATAATGGTCTCCCAATTTTATCCTTAATTCTTGTCTGCTGCTCAATGAACAGGGAAAGGCGTGTCTACAGTTAACGATACCTCGTTACCACCACAAATCTTCGACATTACAACGTATTAAAACTCTTAAAACTTCAGTCGACTCGCCATTTTGCCAGAACAAAAAGTTTCTTACATCACTCAGATTAAAATTCTAGTCGCAGAATGTTTGAATCGTAAAATTATTTTGCACAAAGTCATTTTCTGTGTTCAAATATTTTCCACTTTTTAGACAACAAATAAGCGATTTTTTATTTACTCATATAAATCTGATAATTCTAGATGAAATATATAATTGGGCATTTCGAGCAGTAGACTTAAGGAAGGGCTCTTTACACCCACCCCTCTTAGAGAGAAAGCTTTAACAAGGCTATTCGCTCCCTGGGCAACTGGAGGAATTCGGTTTCCCAGGACTGGGTGGAGCGATTAGAGGCACACCCGGGGGTTATTAATCAACAGGAGTCTGACACACCAGGTCGCTACCCTCACAGCTGCCCTGATGGTCCTAAGTAGGATCTTCCCCCGGGATACAAAAAATATATAAATAAATATAGTTGGACATTGCAAAAGTCAAATAATGTTTTTTTATTTGTTTTTTATTAAGGTCTATATCCTATTCTGATTTATTCAATTTTTTTCCACACATGTATATTTATAGTTTTTATTAATATCTTATTCGAGACGTAAAAACACAATAGAAACTTAAAAATATTAACTTTATAGTTTTCTTAATAATTATTTGTAATAAATAATTATCATTTTAAAATAAAATTACATCAACGTAAATTTATCTAAAACGATTTAGAGAAACACTTTCACGTGTTTAACTGCTACTTTCTATATTCATCAATCTTAATTGGTTTCTAGTAATCCTGATAAAAAAATAATATCATTAATTAATTTTGCAAATGGCTTATTTATATTTTGGAGCACTAGAGGCTAATTTCTCAATTTTTTTAGTAAGTAACCCGTAGAAATCTAGAATAGTTCGTAATAATAAAGTTTTCTTTTTATTAATTATTTTTATTTCGGGGCTTTTATTACATTGAATATATCAACCCCATTGTGCCTTAACTTACATTCTTACATCTTAGAGGAGTCGCTGATGAGCAAAAGCGTCACCATCTGGCACAGCATTCTGGCTTCACTGGATAAAGAATCTGCCAAAATGCCGCGCCATGCTCCAATACTTTATCTGTGCATTTTCAACTTGCCCATCGGCGACTTCCTTTGTGTCTTGTTCTGGGTATACTCCATCAGCAAGTGAAGCACATCTTCAGTCTTTCATTAATATGCCAGGAGTTAAAAAGTGTAATTTACTTGTCCCGCCATTTTTATGAACAATTTGCAAGTGGCGCCATTTTCGCGGATTTTCTCTTGCAACCCCTAGACACTAAGGGATGAATACAGTACCAGATGGCTCACCCAGATGGCGCTGACGGTACTTGATTTCTTAGTTTATTTCTTCTGTGGTAGATGGCAGTACTAGGTATTTATATTTATTATCTCTACTACAGTTATTATATAATGTGTTATTAAATATTATAACTACTTTTACAAGTGCTGTAAAAAATATTATTGTACATCGTCGTCTTCGCCAACACAGACATTGGTGAAGTCACAAAGGACCATATATACATGTCCTTCATATAATATGTCCTTGGAACATAGATGGGCAAGATGTAATCAAATTAATGAAAAATTATTACTATTACATTTTGAATTTTTGATCATTAATGTGATTACATTTTGCTCATCTATGTTTTGAACACTAAGAAATCCTCAATTGCATACAAATTTATGGCACGTTAATGTTTAGAAGTGTTTTAATCATGATTACAGAGTAACGAGATTAAAAATTCGACTACATTTATCGTTAATCTGATTACACTTTGTCCATCTCTGCCTTGAAATATAGCCATAAAGAAAATCTCCGTTTTTATACTAGTTAACTGAAGTAAATTATAAGTTTGACCAAATTAATCAAATTATATCATTATATTATTATTATCATATCTACTATTTATGTTTACTAAAACATCAAAGTATCAATAATTATTAGCTGTTGATGCCTGATCTTATTTATTAATTACATTAAAAATTAGACTAAGTAATTAGTTATTAGTTATTAGTAAGTAGTTAGGTATTTTATCAGACACTGTTTATAATTTTGCTAGATCTACGTTTTCCACTAGTTTAAAATACTCCCAAGGGCAATTTTGTGCACTTAGATCTGAAATTTTGTAAAGTGCTAACTAAGGGCTATTACGCACTGTATCTGATCTGGATTCGGGAAAATACGAGGTTTTCTAGTCCTTTTAAAATTAATACCTAATACGGATGATGTAGTGCGTAAATTACCATACAAAATTATACGACTCTTTTGGAACGCTTTTTTACGGACTTGGATCAAAGGCAGTGCGCAAAAGCCCCAACGAATCTGAGACAAAACTAGCAATAAAACTAAAACAGCAATAGAAATTTCTAAATATTTGATCGTACAAATTTATTTAGTAATTCCGCGCAAAAAAAAGGACTCTTCTACCATTTTATTTTGGTGAAGAGTCGCGATAGAGGTGTATCGTAATTATTGCTAAGAAGACTAGCATGTTGTAAGATATGATTAAAAGTTTATTATGAAAAAAAAATTAAAGCAAATATCCGGAGGTCCTCTTTCAATAAAACGTATTAAAAGCCTATATCTATTGAAACTTATAAGAACATGTAAACAATAATTGTTATTAATACTAAAGTTCTTAAAATAGGAGGTTGTATTCCACACTATAACGGTTGGATTACTGTATACGCTCGCGAACACCGGCTGACGTATATTAGACACGCTAACCGGAACAATTTTTTAATATTAGGTCCTTACATATGAAATTGGCGTTTTGTATGGGAG
Organism: Automeris io; assembly: GCA_036320925.1. Lineage (NCBI taxonomy): Eukaryota > Metazoa > Arthropoda > Insecta > Lepidoptera > Saturniidae > Automeris > Automeris io. The sequence continues at coordinate 2,447,074 of JAUDJH010000012.1, read as the reverse complement.
GAACAAAAAGTCGAATATTTTTTAATATAATATATTTAATTAATCAAAGTATGAACCATTATTTTCTATGCACTTTTGCCATCTCATAGGTAGTTCATTGATCCCTTTACTAAAAAAACCAGTCGGACGGGAATCAATAAAATCTTTGAAGGCGATTTGGACTGCCCCATCGGAGTTGAATTTTTTCCCTTGCAAGAAGTTATCCAAATTTCGAAAAAAATGGTAATCTGTTGGAGCAAGGTCCGGGGAGTACGGAGGATGTCTTAGACTTTCCAATTGAAGCTCTTCTAATTTAGTAGCCGTCTGTTGCGCAGTGTGTGGTCTAGCGTTGTCGTGAAGCAGCAGTGGCGTGGAGCGATTGACCAGCCTAGGTTGTTTAGCCGCTAGCTTTTCCATCATGGTTTGCAATTGCTGTCAATAGACATCAGCCGTAATAGTCTGGCCAGATTTGAGAAAACTGTAATGAACAATACCGGCACTAGTCCACCAAACGCTTACAAGTAACTTTTTTGGGGTTAATTTTCGCTTGGGGCTGGATTTGGCTGGCTGGGCAGGATCCAACCATTGCGCTGAGCGCTTCCGATTATCGTAAAGAACCCATTTTTCATCACAGGTAATGATTCGGTTTAAAATACCTTCATTATTGTGCCGGTTTAGTAATGTAACGCAGCAGTCGACGCGCGTTTGCCGGTTTGCTTCAGTCAATTCGTGAGGTACCCACCTTTCAAGCTTTTTAATCTTCCCAATTTGCTTCAAGTGAATTAAAACAGTTTTATCACTAACATCGCAGCCTGCAGCTAACTCGGACGTGGTTTACGATGGATCCGCTTCCACAATAGCCTTCAACTCTTCATTATCAACTTGAGTCTCAGGCCGTCCACGGGGCTTGTTCTGCAGGTCGAAATTTCCAGAACGAAAAGGTTGGAACCAAAAACGAACTGTGTTTTCTTTTGCAACACGACCGCCATACACATCATTCACCCTTCGAGTTGTTTCCGCAGCACTAGTGCCATGGCGGAACTCGTACTCGTAAATAATGCGATATTTTAAGTTTTCCATTTTGTAAAATGAGTGACGCAAACAGAAAAAAATAGAAGAAAAAAACAAATGAATGACGATCATCGAAGCACAAATACATGAGTCTATAGCTGTACAAATTTGAATTTGGAATTCCTTACCAAAGAGGAGAAATTTGTGATTAAAGTGGCCAGTACGAAAAACGCCAATTTCATATGTAAGGACCTAATATTACAAAATAATAAAAGGAGAGTTGTTTCACATTTGGAAAGTTGGGGCGAGGCTTCAGTTTATATAATAGATTTATAACCAATGATGTTAAATCGGTCCGTAAACCTGCAGATTATTTGTAAAAGATGCTTAGCAAACCATAAATAACTTACCTGATTGTTTCTAAAGTATTCTATAGAGCTCTTTTTGAATATTATTAGTAAAAATATCTTTAGGTGTATTTAACTCCATTATTTATAAAAATACAAGGTTTATGAAAAAGACTTGTTGAATCGTATTGACAAAGAAAGGTTGATTCATAATCTGTCTTACTACAAATTGCTATGTGAAAAACGCTCTTTTTGAATCTTACTTTTAACACTTAACCATTTCTTTTTTGTTTTGGCAAAAAAAAAATTCTTTGTTACTAATTCAAATTGTCTTTAAAACTTCAAGAACATTTGTGTAACAAAGTTGAACAGTAAGATGTTATGATAATAGTTAGTCTATCAATACAGAATTTTGTGTAGACACGTATGCTAGTAGCTAGGCAGATAGGTATGTGATGAGTTCTGATGATTTAATATTATCAGAGATAATATATGTATATGTATATTATTTTAAGCCGTGGTGGCTGCCGGCAGAATAGAATAGCACTCCCCTCTTCTTGCTGAGGTGTCGTAAAAGGCGACTAAGGTATCTCTTTAACATCGCAATTCAACCAGGTGTTCAGAGAAGGAAAACTCAACCAAACCTGCATCCTGCTCCCTCCCGATCGTACTGGTTCTCCATTCCATCGGACGAGAGAGTGATTTTCTGGCAGCGCGTCCAGTAATGCACTTAAATATCTCCTGCGCAATTGACTGTTTCCGTAAACTGCACCTCGATTTTCTTAATTGGTGTTGAAACAGTCGCCGTGGCCGAAACCGGCTAGGACATCATCATCATTATCAGAGACTAAACATATCAGATATATTATAGAACATACAAATATTTCACTGTAGCTTTAGGTATAGCTTTCAGGCACGTAATATAAAATGGGTGATGGGTGTTGGTAGAACAGTTCTTTAACCATTTGTAGAAAGACTTAAAAAGCCTTCTGTTAGGTGGAAATAGACTCACCGAACTGGATGCCCTAGATCAAAATGTCCATACTCTCTTTACAACACACCATTATGCATCATCCACGTTCATCAGCGATAAGGTTATATATCCTGTGGAAATGTGGGGGCCGTGTCATGCTTAATGCTAAAGACCTATATAACCGTGAAATATGCAATATCAGGAATTATTTACTTCACAATGAAGTGGGTATGCATAGGAATGTAATGAAGCTAGATAAAGAACTAACTTCGCTTTATCTGGCAAATGAAAACTGGCAAAATTCAAAGGTACTATGTACCTTGGATCGCAAGGACATATGAAAGAGGATCTTTATGGACGGTTTTATCGAACTCTTCATGGGTCTGTACATATTCGTTTACCTGTTTCTAGCTCTAACTTTACATTCTAGGACGAAGTGATTAATGCAATATTCAAATCACCAATATCAATCCGTGAAATGTATAATTTTTATTAACAAAAGCGTCAGTAAAACGAGAACGGTGCCGCAAACACGGATTTCCAATTAAGCTAGGGCCTGATTGGCGGGTCGTTAGTCAACAGTCGAAGGCGCCGCTCGCGCCCGCTCCCTGGCCTTCTCAACTGCTGTATTTGCTAATTCTAAATTGGGTATACCTTCGCCAATGATTTGTAGTGTTAATAATAACAACGTCAATAGTCAAAGTTAAATAAGAACATAAATGTGTAATATATCAAAAATAATATATTCTATATTATATATATTGTCTCAAATTCATTTTACCATTACTGTCGCAAAAAAATAGCTATGGATTACAAATGTGGAGTTAGATTGTTGGGAAGCGTTCTTTGTAAAGTATAATACACAGCGACTGAAAGCGTTCAAGTGAACTGATTACTTGAAGTAATACATTTAAAATGAATTCATATAATGTTCCATGATACTAAATATTTGTTACAAGTGATTTTACAAATTCTGTGTTCTTAATGTTTTCTAATTTGTTTAACGCATGGCTTACTTTCAGAGATGGGCAAAATTTAATCTGATTAATGATTAACGATTACAAAATGTAGTTATAATTTTAATTTTGTTGCTCTGTAATCATTACTAAATCCCTTCAAAACATTAATGAGTCATAAATGTGTATGCAATTGAGATTTCGTAGTGGTAAAAACTTAGATGAGCAAAATGTAGTCATATTAATAATGAAAAACTCTAAATGTAATTGTAATCGTTTTTCATTAATTTGATTACATTTTGACCGTCTATGCTCACTTCTACAAGTACTTTGAGTACTTTAGTTATTTTATAAAGAAAGACTTAAATAGTTCACTGAGAGTCCTAAAAGCACGAATTTTCATATGCATTATCTTCTTTTTCCTATCTCGCAGAGACTAAAATAAATCAATAATCGACACTTATATATAACTGTCTAGACTTAGAACACAATAAGCAGCTATTTATTCTCTTCCATGTTTTGGAATAGGGCATTCATAAAAAAAAAAAAATGACCCATGGACACATTAATTACATACCTACGCCTACTAACCTAGATGGTATCACAAAGAACCTGTCGCAAAACATGATAGATTACAGACATCGGCGTGGCGAAGGCGTCGTGAAAGGAAAGAGACATTAAGTATGTTCCTGTGTCTGTGATATCGTTTTCATAGGCCGCTGTGTCGATGATCCTGGAACCCTCGTATAGTGAAGGAGAACACAGAAATATGTAGAATGAGTTTAAACTGTTAAAAAAAAAAGAAATTACATGTTTACTACATACATGAAATATAATAATGAAAACAAGAGAAATGTGTAAAAGTAAAAACATATTAATAAATATATACTAGTCGTTTGTGGCAAACGGAGACCTTATTACAACTGAGAAATGGGGAATTATTACATTGTAACGGCACAAAAAAAATCTTTTTTGGAACCTTGTTCCTAACAATTCGTCCTTAGCACTTTTAAAATAAAAACAATACTAAACGAAATTACGAAATTTTACATAAGATCAGATTTCGAATCGAATAGAATTTACATACAGACGGTTACGTACAATTTTTTTCAAACGTACAGACCTACAACGGATTCTTTATTTAATATTAATTTCAAGTCTTTGTTTAATATCAATTTCAATGTCTTGATTCAGACACACGGACAATGAAGGTGTTTTATAAGAGTTCCTTTTTCGCTTTGAATTACAGAACCCTGAAACGTACTTTTTTAATTTAATTTGAAATCTTCTGGTAATTTCTGCATTATATGTAACATTGTAAGGAAAGTGTATCAAATTGAGTTAATACATTTTGCGTTAAAATACATTTTAAATAGTACATAATATCTTGAAAATTTTCCTTAGGTAACTTTAAAAAGCTGAAACATAAAAAATATTAAAACTCCTTAAAAAACAGATCTTTATAAAAATAATTTGTTAGTAATTGTTGCCTAAGCTTTGAAAGTAGTTACCTATAGTAAAAAAATTCAATTTCTAACTCTAGCGATAGCGCCTGTATATTGATTTATATCTTGTATATGTATGTTTTCATAGTCCTATGTTTATTATTTTTACCATTTAAATCATTGCTGAAATTATTTATAGAAACAACAACTTTCGACTTAAAGCCGTACTTGAAATATATCAAGAGATATATTCAATATATTCAATTTTATTACTTACTAGCAAACCCGTCGAACTTCGTTTCGCCACCAGATGGCTTCGTTTTGGTTTTTAGTTAGCGTTTGAAAGAACGTGCGCATAATAAATGTCACATGAAATTTACTGAGCAGAGTACAACGAGTAGCTGTCAAACAATGTATAACGCATCGGACCCATCTAGTTAAAATACTGGTGCGATCTGCTCCACCACCATACAAAACCATAATGGTTTGTATTTACATGCTATGTATCAGAGATAGCGCTGTATGTGAAAAATGATTTTCCCGGTTTTTCTGCTTTTCTGTTGAAATTTTTCCTGAATTTTGTTTCTACTAACCTCACGGAACCCGGGACCTTTCCAACGAATGCAAAACCTCGGAAGTTGGTTCGTGCGTTCTGGAGTTATAGTGTCAGGAAGGAAAACCGGACTTATTTTTATATAATAGGTAACTATTTTTATTATTTTTTTCCAGTTTTCCGTATTTTTTTATCAATTGCAGTATCTGGGCTAAAATTTGACATACATACATAACAACTGAATACGGTAAATAATTTTTATGATAGACATAGGGACGAAAAGAGGCTAAAAGCGACCATTTCGTTGACTTATCAAAGTGTAAATTATAGATATATGTAGGTAAATTTTAATCGGTTGATTACTACATGTATGACAAATGTCTTTTTATAATAAAAAGAGCTATGCCGAGAAGAATGCTCACTCTGTGTCATTGGGAGCATTGTAAATAATTGTGACTTCTGCCAACATTAACAATAAACTTCCGTTTTGACTCTTGAAAAGATAGTTTTATAAATTGTTTCAACCTATACTTAGCTATTATATGTAATACCAGTCTAGTAAACAATAATTTTACAACTAATTATATTATATGCTTGAAACATATTGGATCGTTGTTTTGTAAAAATATAATAAAATACTAGACGTGTTTTTAAATATATATTAATTTGGTGTAAAACGTAATACTTCAAGTCCATGGTTACTGTAATCACACTGTTGCCGTAGCTGGCACCAATTGTTTTAGTATGAGGAATATATATATATATATAGAGTTCAAACTCTATATAACGTCCCTCAAAGGACTGTGCATATTTTGACGTTATAGAGAGTTGTCGTTAAATGTTAAAGTTATAGTTGTTGTTAAATGGAGAGAAGAAAAATCTGTATTAGAAAAAGAAAAAGTTTTAAACTCTCACTTGCCATGTTTACAGTTTGAAAGTTTATGAGTAACTAAGAATATGATAATGTATAGATAATCCATGATTCCTACTAACAACAGTCAACACGTGCAAGCAATCCCTGTAACAAAAGAACGGATTTCTTAGAAACTTCGGTATGTGTAATACCGACAATCGAGTTTATTACGGGCTAGGATAATAAAGCGACAAAAGAAAGGACACAGTCGCGCAGTTTTTACCAATTTTGCCAACTTAAAAAGTCATCTTAGCTTAAAAAGTACTTTATATTATTAAATTGCTATCGTTATTGAGAGTGGGTGTAATGCTATATAGAGTGTATCATTGTATGGGAAACAAGCTAAATCAACCAAAGCCGAGTGATATCAACGCTTTAGGGAGTTTGTCGTTAAATGGAGTGACGTTACATGGAGTTAACACTGTATATATTTTAAAAGAATTATTATTTTTTATAACTACATTAATATGAAACATGTTTATTCTTGTGCCAAAAAAATAATATACCATATTTATTCTTTTTCTTCCTTTTCTTTATTCTTAGTATATTTTAAATCTGACAAAATATATCTAAAAAAAATTAATATTTTCATAAGTAATCTCGTAAAACTACTCCATACCATACCTTTTCCGCACATGTACATTGTCAGATGTATTCTGAAAAACAGTACAATTCAATCGGCCATTCCCGATCTGTCTTCATCAAATGTCGGCGAAAGAAAGTGTTTTGTATCATTTTTCAGTGATCAAGGAACTACGTACTCGAGGACTTTCTTCGATTTTACAACACTGTTTTTATATTATTTTAATTATCGATGTTGTAAATATATTTTCATTTTTTAATCTATATTTTAATGTTTAATTAGCCTTATATATTTAATTACCATATAAATATCCATCGTTAATTAAATAATAATAGTAAAAATAATACATCGTTTCACTATATGCTTTTAAGGGTGGGCAGAAATAAATTACTGTATCCACGCCGGCACGGCTAACCCAACATGGCCACATGTGACAGCAGAACGCCATTCCCATAACACTTCTTCTGCATCGTACACTCTTGGCAGAGTGGTCTTAGTAACATGGAGATAACTCGCTTTGGATAATGCCAGCTTCTCAGCCTCTATAACCATGACATAAAAATAATCTTAAAACAAATAAACTAACTTTTAATAAATCTAGATAGTTTAATGAAGAATTGATATCGTAATTCCTCCTTTTTTTTGTAACCCGGGGGAATCCCTAAATGAACCTCAGGGGGCTTGATAAGGGTTGCCCCCCGGTGTGTAGGACTTGCACCGACTAAAACTCCCGGGGTTTTCCTTCTCCCGCCTGCCGAGTGCCAAGGGCAAGGCCGGGCCATCTTCCTCAGCACCCGACAACGTCTGGCCTTGTTCAGACTTCGCCTACTTAGCGGGAGTCGTAATTCCTGCTATAATAAGAGTTATTCTATTTTTAGTTGATTGTTTCTGTTTACATGGGTTTCGTGAAATGTTGAAATTGTTTTTAATTTTTCATGTTTAATTTTATTCGTAGCCGCATTGCTCGAATGATATTGTCTCGTAAATCAGTCGGCTAGTGTTTTTCTTGGAGCGGCCGCGTCAGCGATGTTTTGTTTAGAATCACGCACAGCCTGTCTGCGAAGCTACTGCTTTTGTGATTTACTACATTTGAATTGTTTATGACTAAACATACTAAATTACATATAAAAAACAATACGTAAATCCTTTTACATATCCTTTTTTGAATAACTTTAACCTATAGCAATTTAATGTTCATATATTAATTTTAACTTGATATTTACAAGTTGTACAGCATTTCTATCACTTTAATACTTTGCTAGATACTTTCTTTCGCAGTACCAGTGAGCCTAATTTTTCTCAAACAATCTTTGCCTACTGCCTTTAACATGTCGTTGCTACAACCTGTTTGAGCATCCCAAACCATATATACCGGTACACTATCTCCACTCAAGATTCCGTCTACTCCAGTCTTTATCAGTTCTTCAGCATACTTTAAGACGCCAATTCATTTCCCGTACAACTTGTTATTCTGAAGAACTAATTCAATATATGCTGCTATTACATAACCATTCATTTTTTGGGAGTCGAAGCTGCTCGCGTCCGTAGGCTTTACCCTAGTTTCCCTACACGTGACTCCTGGGTGGTGCTAAACGAGCAACGAGGTGGTAGGGCGTCGGTGCCCGTCTGGATCGCGACCACAGTACATGGGAGTAAAGCCCGTCATAGTGACCAGTTTCGGCTTGTCGCATTTCGGGATCAGCTTGTGTATATCCAGTAGCTCATATACCTAGAGACCTTCAGTCATGGTATATGTGGGCCGACATGACGATGTAGACTATCAATGGATTTTCATCCTTTGATAGTCGCTTTCGTATTTGGACTACACTGTACTTACCATCAGGTACTCTGTAGTCACTATGTCGAGCCAGTGTAAAAAAAAACCCTATTTCTGAATTTTATCCTTTACAAGATACTTAAAAATATGAATCCAAAAATAAATATGGTATTGTTTTATTTGTTATTTCGACTAGGCATAATAATCACACCATACTGATTTTAAGTATTGTACAAAAAATTGTCTACAATTATCGAGAGCCAAAAAAAGCTATCGATAGTCACATGTTTAAATAAATATCTCTTTATGCTTCGTTTTGAAGGACCCAATATCATAAAATGATGGGAACGCGCTCGCCAGGAGAATATTCCACAACTCAACAACTTGTAAAATGTAAGAGTTCATGAACTTATTCTACATTGTAAAATGTCATATTGCATTAAGGTAACTCAAGTAAGGCATATTAGTGAAAATAGTTTCAGTTCAAAGAGAGTTTATTCTCATTAAGATTCAAATCACTTACATGAGAACATTTTGTTTAAAAACTATCTGGAACAGTAAAATACTAAGAGCTCACTTGAGCTTAACTTTTATAAATTCATTTTATCACTTGAAATGTAGTTTCTACTTCGAAACAATACTGCATCCTGTATGACGTTGTGGAAGAGTAATTATTGTTATTCTAATGGACCGAACGGGCGTTCAGAGCATTCCCCATTGTAAGGAGTCCAGGATCGAAGCCCTGATTAATGATTGTGCAGCGAGGGACAGTTAAGGCCATCGCTCACTTAACAAAAATATTATTTTTTTCATCTAAATTATAGTGCGCACACTCTGAAGGAATTATATGGATTTGACTGGTCAAAATCTGCACCAACGCAACCAATCACTATTATACATATTTTGAAAATTGTGTACTTGAACAAAACATTTTTTTATTTATGCCAAAAAGTTCACTAATTAACAATAATATTAACTAATTTTCGCAAACAATCTGCAAGTTGCAAAATATCTGAAAGAGAATATATACTGTTTTGAAATTTCTTTTCACCAACTTAGAGGTGAAATTTAATAAAATAAATCAAGTAGAATCTTGTAGGAATCTAAATATGGGTTTTAATTGTAGGGCCCGTGATTTTCTCTATTAGAGATTCAAAGAGCTCAGACAGAATTATTGTATGCCAATTATGCGGGCTTTAATAAATAATAATAGGTATGCCTAAGTTATCTTATTAGCAATTAAATATTTCTTGATGCTACTTTGACTTTGCTTCCGAAATATCGTCTTTGCCAAAAGTTGATTGTGTAATAGAAACGTGAATATAGCTTAAGTATTCATAGAGCCAATTCTAAGGTGAGAAATCAGTGACTCACTTATTTGATAGTAATTAAGTAATATAATTTGTAATATTTGAATCACATTTACGTCTACAAATCTCAGCCTAATCGCCGTGCCACGCGGATTACGCCTTACGACAGTTACGACTTTAGTGTAATGTGCGTTGTTCCTTATAACAGTATCGCGGTATAATATCACGGTAAAAGATTATGCCGGGCACAGTTGACTGCTGATGTTTGTTTGCTAATGCTATCGATGGACTTACTGGCCCATACAGACACGTTTTGCCGATAAAAGTTTGGTTTTTATTCCAATAGTTGAAAAGATTTTAATCACATTAGCGACCTACAGTTCCATTTAAAATATTATAATAAGTATTTTTCCTGCATCTACAACATTTCATGACTGCAGAATGGATTGACTTATTATACTTTGTTATATTATTTAAAATTTTCATATTGACACAGATATCTAACTTGCCTATCTAATATCTATTTATAATATATAATAAACCTGCATCATAAAACCTGATAAATGACTTATGTAAACTTTATTTAACATATAATTACAGTGACTAGTGGTGTACTTCCTATATAAAGCATAAAAAGCATTATATTGTTATACTTGGACATTTAATAAATATATTGACTTAAAATCTGATGTTTACCAAAATAGCGGTTTGAGAGTTCAAATTGGACCAAATTTTAAGTATATAATGTGTTACATGTTCAAGTATAACGAGATAATGCTTTTTATGCCTTATATGGGATGCACGCTACTGACAGTGAAACTGTAAATAGAGGATAAATACTAGGAAAGTTATAAGAATATTTTAAAAACATTTACAGACGTATGTAGATATATTTTTTATTTTCAAAAAATGTACTATTTATGTTTTATGATAATCAAATAAAACTGAAATCGCAGATTCATCTCTTTTTTAAATTATCGATATAATTTGGTGACTGTTTAATTTTGCAATTTTGATATTTTTAACTGTCTGCAAGTTTAGTAGCTAACCTAAATTAAACCTATATTAAAGTAAAGATAATCAACTAAGCGGCTTGTCCAAAAAGATTTTTTTTAATATGTGCTTTCCGACTCCGGCGCCGTTGCACGGAGTCAATTACCTTTAATATTTGCAAAAAAAGATAGAATAAAGTAAACAATAGTTGCACGTCGACACAAAGTCTTAAAATGGTATAGTTTTTGTTAAAAACAAAAGGATGCCCAGTACTTTGAGTCTAGCCGCCCCGTGAGAGAGTGTTAACGCACTTCCTAGTAAAAATAAACCATTGTATTTAATCTAGTTGGAGAATATTATTGTACAAATTAGTCAAGGGTACACAAAGTAATAAAGCTCAAATTTTTTGCACACCCTTGTGACGAGAAAAAAAAATCTTTAAAAAGTATACTCGATGCAAACTCTTATGATCCTGTTCTTTATGCCCTGTATTTAGAGTTACCTTCCTACGCTATAACAACATATACATAGCTAAACTGCAATACGATTTTGATTTACATTATATTGTTGAGCAGTTACATCTATTTTAATTGAAATTATGTATTAGGCAGTTTAAATATGCGTTAAAATCAAAATCCTTATTATAAACATATATTAATTAATGTATTAGTTCTAACGGATTCTCAATTTTAACACACACAAATTTGTATTCATATTTATGCAACATTTAACTACCATTTCTTATTTAACAAGAAAATAATTATCTATAATATAAAAATGAATCGCAAAATGTCTTGATAAGCGCGAAACTCGAGAACGGCTGAACCGATTTGGCTGATTTTTTTTTTGTTGTATTTGATGAAGTCTGAGGAAGGTTATTACGGAAAGTAAAAATTTAAAAATTCCCTGGAACTGTCTAAAATAACACTTTTCTGTATTCTCATACAAAAAATTCGTTATAAGTCATTTTGAACTTTAATACCATACCATAAAGTTTAAATGTCAGTGGACGGGTTCCGGGAAGGCAAAACAATCGAGTGATGTATAAATATTAATGTCAATATTTGTCAATTTTTATACATATAGCATTAAGGGCAGGTCAAATATTTTCAAAAAACAGCCGACAATCCAATAACATTAAAAAAAACAAAGTGACTTTGTTTTAGAGAAATAGGGCAGAATAAGGTCTGCCGGGACAGCTAGTATATATATATGATCACGCTGTATGCCTTTCGAGGTGAGCAAAGATAGATTAGTTGTTATATCCACTTTACACTTATTATATATCGTGCCTAACATAACCAGTAGTGCAGCTGATTGCCTTTCTAAGTGTACGTATACATGATATTTCTATTAGATGTCATGCATGTCATGAGTTTTCATACCATGTTTTCTTTCACCGATGTGCATGTCGAGCCTAAGCCTGTATCTAATTTGGAAACTCAAAGGTACGCATCAGGACTCGAACCTACAACTATTTGCGTTTCCGCACATATATAACAGTCCCTAGGCTATATCTTTTATTTTATTTTTTATTTTTATTTATTTTAAAGGGAAACATACAGCAATATAAAAATGATAACAAAAATACACAAAAAAAAATGTTACATAAGCCAGCAAAGTTTCCACAAAAATTTGTACAAAAATAGAAATCAAGCTAAGAAATAACAACAATAGGAAACCAATCAAATATACATACATATACATATAAACAGTGCATATATAAAAAGAAATACAGTAAAGAACAAAATTGAACTTAGCTAATATTTTCTCTCTCACCATTCGTCTAAAGGGCCCAAAGGCACATTAACTAGAACACATTTTGCGAGGTGGTAGAGCGTCGATGCCCGTCTGGATCGCGACCACAGTACATGGGTGTAAAGCCCGTCATAGTGACCAGTTTCGGCTTGTCGCGTTTCGGGATCAGCTTATGTATATCCAGTAGCTCATATACCTAGAGACCTTCAGTCGTGGTATGTGTGGGCCGACATGACGATGTAGACTATCAATGGATTCTCATCCTTTGATAGTCGCTTTCGTTTTTGGACTACACTGTACTTACCATCAGGTACTCTGTAGTCACTATGTCAAGCCAGTGTAAAAAAAAATACGATATCATATATAAAAATATGTTCATGGTTTACCATCAAGTGTTATCGCTAACTGAGCACCTTCAGTGTTGGCCCACTCAAGCCTGGTGTTGTTATGAAGACCTTTCTCTGTCACCAACAAATGACACGTAAAGAAAAACCATTAAGTTCCATTCATGCATACGAAATCGAAAAGCATAACTAAAACTTTTACTGTTTTCACTGTTGACTGTAAAGTTGACATTGTAATAGGTACAAACAATGCTTATATAATTGTTTAACTTCGGCATGACTAGCGATTTTTTTTTGTGGTTACAATAATACTTACTCGATACTTAGAAAACAATATATATTTATACATTGTTGGACTTTTGTTTGAAATTACCTACAGGTAGGTCATATTATAAAGAATTTACCGTTTTTGTTTGCGGAAATACTATCTTTTGATTTTTTTCCGGAATTTCAATGTAATTACAAAGACTATGACAACAAGCAGAACACGTGCCACCTTCACCTTCTGTTTTTTGTGCATACAATCCCTTAAAGTGTAATAATTTATAATATGCATAAATCTTAATTATTGTCAGGTAAATAAAGTGTTGTGGATAAGGGACCTGTATCCAAGAGCAAAAATGCGAATCGTCGTGTACTTCTGGTTTTTTTTTAATGAAATATGGATTTAGGTACTACATGCTTACCAGACTTATGAAGTATAATATCGCGAGTAAATCTGCATAATCTATATACATATATGTATGTATATATAAAAACGAATCGCAAAATGTGTTTCTAAGTGCATAACTCGAGAACGGCTGAATTGATTTGGCTGATTTCTTTTTTGTTGTGTTTGATACAGTCTGAGAAAGGTTTTTATGAAGAGAAAAAAAGTAAAAAATACGAGGAAAATAGTAAAAGCAACAATTATCTTTTCCCATACAAACCACTCTGTCCCCAGCTGTCAAACATTAGACATTAATCAAAACAAAGGTGCGTTTGGAGTATCTTTGTATGCCTTCAAATTGATTAGAGGTTGCATGTCATTAATGAAAATAATAATTTACGCGCCAAGTAATCAAACAAAAATATTATGTACAATAAGGTTTTACAATAAAAATATTATCACTATAGATATTACTAAAGTCTTTCTATGTAATTTTATTTCTATTAGACTGCGACAGACCAATAACTTTTGACAGAACGAAATCTGTCGGGGCAGCTATTAACATAAAAAAAAAATGTAACTTTATTTTTGACTATAAAATGTAGAGAAATGGGGCAGAACAAGGTCTGCCGGGACAGCTAGTATTTAATAAAAATATCATTAATTAGTATCTACGGTAATCAGCTGCGCTACTGGTTTCGTTACAACACACGAGTATCGGCCATGCTGGCAGGGTATGACAACTGGAGACTGGTCTCCTTCTGTGAGGATGTCATGTTCCAGAAGGAGGCCACAGAGCGAGAGCGGCAGAAGAAGGCCGCTCGTCGGAGACACCGGGGTGCCGGCAACCGCCCTAGCACATCAGTCCCAGCCGATCGTTCGATCCACGACCGGTTGGCTGATGTCTTTTAGGTCGTGGCTGCTCAGGGTGGGGGCCCTGAGCAACTGGTTTAGCGACCCTCGAGAAGTTGGCAGGGCATTGTGGCGTGCTCTGCCTAAATACAACGAGCAGTATCGGAGAAGGCATCATCTTCCCCGGGCTTGTGCCCATCGGACGCGACGCGACGGAGCTGTGGCGAATTGGTTACACGACCCGCAGTCCCCGCCAATGCGCAGAAGTAGTCACCTTGGGGTTCTTAGTCGGTATAAGTCCGACACACCTCGGTCGCGCAACACCCCTGTGCGGCTGAGACAGTCCTATGAGGATTTTCCCCAAGTACAAAAAAAACGACATACAACTATATATGAGTGCAAAATGAACGTAGCCACTAATCTATCTCTGCTCACTCCAAAAGATATTTTGCCTGTCGATACATAATTATTATTTATGTTGTCTTCCTGAAAAAAATACTACAATAGAATTTCTATCTATCAATGTTTCTTTTATCTTAGTTCCTAATTGTTTTTATTTTCATTTTAAGAATTTAAATTTCAATTAATTAAGAATTTAAATTAAAAAATTCATTAAGATTAAAGTTTTCATTTTCATTTCGCGTTGTCATTCGTCCGTATTTAAAAGTATATTTCACATTATAATGCATCCACTCCATCCAAACGAATATAAAATAGAGATAGGTAAGCCTTACTTTAAAATGTACAATGCTAGGTTAGATATAATGGTAATTCATAAATACTTACGATAAAGACAAATTTTGATAGTATGAAAGTTAAAACTTCGTAGTTACACAGCGTACATACATTTACAAACCCAGTGCAGGTAGATAGTTTTATGGCAGTCAGAAACCTTTTCTGTATTATTAGGAAGCGTTTTATTGTTTTATTGTACATTAGTACAATACAAACTCGGCAAAACCCAGATGTTTTTCATGGAGCCAAAGTATTTGCCGATATTTCGTGACCTTGATGCACCGACAAAAATATTTTAGGTGCGGGGCACAATAATAATAATATTGGACGTATATTGAACATTATTATTTAGAAGTATAATCAAAATTAAAAATCACGTTTGCGCTATTATTATCTAAGTGTATGTTGATGAAACTGAATAGTTCAATCAGCATATTTCGTTAAAACCGAATCTTGCTAAATACAGTTATTTTTAGGTAGCAAAAAACAACGTAATTTTAAAACCTAAGCCATAATAAATTGATAGATACACCCGTATTTTATATGCAGTTTAAATATTACAATATCGGGCAAATTGGTGGAATACTGGGGTACACTGATCTAAATTTAGCTAGATAACGGACATACTATATTTACATAGTTGGTTAATCCATCATAATGACTCAATTCAAACAAATGGGAGTATATTTTCACCATTTTATAGATTTAGTTAACACTAGAAAGACTGAATATAGGTAAAGCACATACGTATATAGGGAATAAAGAGAGGGAGAGGTAAGTACAACTATTAATTAATGCTATAAGATAATATGTAAAAATTCATATTTAAAAAAATGAATATATATTTTTTTATATAACTATACTTTAAAACTAGTCAAAATAACTGCTCTGGGAAATCTAGTGTTAAATATAGAATCGTATAAAACTCGCATTTCCTAAATGATCCAGTAGTGACGATGACTATAATCTCCATATAATTTGACTTGAAATAATTCGAAAAAAAACCGACTTTACTTCAGATCGAGCATGAGCAATAATATTGTAATAGTATATAGTTT
Source organism: Automeris io (assembly GCA_036320925.1). NCBI lineage: Eukaryota > Metazoa > Arthropoda > Insecta > Lepidoptera > Saturniidae > Automeris > Automeris io. The sequence continues at coordinate 2,430,838 of JAUDJH010000012.1, read as the reverse complement.
AAATTATGAACTTATTAAAGGGAAATCTTTAACTGAATTATAGTATTATACTGTGGTGTTTAGGACATAATAGGATAGGATGATTATCAATAGATGCTGGTTTATTGAAATATGCTTTTGATCTTGGAGTAAAATATAATTACTAAAAATGAGTAAACTTGTAATTATGCCGAATCAATATAAAAAACGACATATGTCGCATTTGCCAGCTCACCATAAATTAAAGAAAAAGATCCAAAGCAAATATGAACTGAAAAGCCCCAGCGGCAAACCAAATACAATATACTGAATAAGCCATCGATTGATTTCGCAAGATTAATGGTTGCACATTGTCAGCGGCATAGTATGACGTGTTTAGACGAGTTTGCGCAACCAAAATGGATTTTATACCCTTAAGTTTAAGGATCAACCGTGTATTACTTTTTATATTTTTTTGATCTGGCTGAGCAATGAACTTTGATTCTCTTTGATTTTTTGCCAAGCTAAGATCAATTATACTACCTTATAATAGAGCATACCATCGTGTGTTTTCATTTGAAGTACTTATGATGTTTCTATGTCAAAAGAGCTGTACACCGGGCTGGATAGAAATTGATTTTGGAATTCAGTGTGAAATTGAAATAAAGTTTTTTATTTGAAAGTACATTGAGAAAAGGCAGATTGGCTACACGGTTAATCCCGTGATTAAATATTTATTTGATCGGTTTTTGAAATCAATATTTTCTGTTTGGTTAAATCATTTTAAATGTCTAACCACATTAAATCTAATGATCCGAAATGAATACATACAGTTCAATACCCATTGAGTTATAAAGTAGGTCGCTTCCTTTTTAATGTGTTTTTTATTAAAAATTTACTTTCTGATAAATTAATTAATTGAAGATTTCATGAATAGTTTTGTTTTAAGTTCATAACTCACGAAGCTGTTTTTAAATGCAGGCTTAAAGAGTATATTAAATTGCTAGTTACTCGATACGTAGTTCCTTAGTAAGGTTTATATGACTATATTATTAAAGTAGAAAATGTGTGTACAAGAATTATATTTTATTATAAGTAAAAGAACAAATAAAAAAGTAATATTGAAATTATAAAGGGGATTGTACTTTTAGAGGATACATATTTGAATAAAAAAAGTTACGGTATGTACCAAACAAAATTTAAAATGTCCTATACATTTTAAATAGTAATTATTTTATTCATTGTAATAGAAATCCACGTAAAGTAGGTTAGTAAAGTTACATAAATTCATGTCTAAATTATAAAGGTTAGTACACAACACGGCCTCAGTTTGGGGGTGTGCGCGTGTCGAACAGATGTGAACGCGAACGCAAGACTTATCGGGAGGTGTGTGCAGTAACAAAGAGTGCATATGTCACATTGTCGCTGTGTGTTCCATCCCTTACTATTGGCCGTTCAATTTTGTTGACGTTGCATGATTCTACATTTTTGTTTGATAGCGAAATTTTACTTCTGTATGCACAACCTTACATATACACCAGTGACGTGCATAGGGTATAGGGCATAGGGTAGGCAGAATCACGTAATGAATTTGAATATTATATAACGATAATAAATATTATATTACTTTCATAGAGAATATAGATGGCGTGAAAATAGAACAGATATGAATATAAAGGGGTCCTATTTTTTTTTAAATTAAAGGAAATTATTCCAGACTTATTTATCGCAGAGCATGCAATGCCTCCATGCATTTATGGAATGAACGCTACTGATATACACTTACTACACACTAAATATTTACTAACGCTCTTAAATAATACTGGATAACCAATGTCTATTTTCTCTGTATGGTGCAAAATAAATACATTATCTAGTGTATTCTAATGACAGATCTAACGCAAAGATGAGTTTCCGACTGCGACTTGCGATGCAATTTTTTACGTGAGTCTTTCATACTTTTACCCTTAACTTTTTAGACGAATTCTGGTTATTTTGTCCGAGAGCTGGCCTAAAGCACGGAGTACAATATCTTAAAATATCTATTTTCTGTAATATTAATTTTTATTATATTATACTGCAATTCTAATTAATGTAATTTTCTTGTATGTTCAAATCAACTCAATCTACTAGCTATAACTAAATGGTTTAGTGAATTCATCTAAAAAAAGTAATAGGGAAGTATTTCGTACTTTGATTAAAAAATTCGTTTTAAGTATGCTTTAAGAATGGAATTTAGGAGCGAAGTTATTATACAGATTGGTTGGACAAAACAACATTCGACCAGCGATAATGTTACTAAAAAAGTGCAAAATTACATAACGTGTGGACATGATGTGATATATTGAAACCTTATGTTAATCTTATATAATTTGTGCTTTCCTACTAGTGTTATCGTTGAATGTATGTTACTTTTTCTGGCCCTCTTTATAACCTATAGTTCGATAAACAGTCGCTAAATGGACTTAAACATATCCTACGCAAATTTTTCTAGTTACTACAAAAGGAAGAAAGCGCGAATGTTCAGATATTGTCAGTATAAGCTAATAAAGAACTCTGTAGAAAAGTTATATTAAATTAAACTTCTTAATTAACGACAAATTCACGCGCATCGAAACGATGAAAGTGGCATGTGGTGTCGGAGTCGACGCACGCGCACGGTCACATACTGTGCTATTGTCACGACCCCCGATTGAACTGTTACAGGGCAGGATGAGTTATGTTCCTCACAGCCGACCTAAAGGGTGTGTATATTTCATACGATACGAAAATCACAGCAAAATGTAAGCATAAATAGTAATAAGGATGTATGTTTAGCTAAGAAAAAATCAGCATGAGACTGTCTCGGCCGCACAAGAATGATGATTGTAACCGAAGTAGAGTGGACCTATACCAACGAAAAATCACAAGGTGGCTACTTTTACGCATTAAGGGGAGATCTCTTTAATCCGTTTGGATGGTTGAAAATAAGACATTTTTATAATAGTTGATTTTGAAGGTGAAAATATCATATTATTTTAAAAGCATTAATAGCTATTAATATCGAGTTTTTAAAGTTTTTTTTTTTACTTAACAAAATGGTGATTCGGTAATTTTATACAAGCGTGTTTGTCGCTAGTCCCGTTAGCGCTGCAATTGTCGCTCTTGCTAAACTTGTTTTATAACTATGCCATATAAGACAAACCTACACAACGATTAAAAATATAAAATGAAAAAATAAAAGGTTCCTTAATAAAAAAAGACAATATCGTTTTTTCAACTTTTTTAATTTTTTTAGGAGAATTTCTCCCTTAACTGCGACTCTGGCTACAATAATATAAATATAATATAAATTTTCACAGCCCTGAATATTTTAGCGCGTAATTAAAACATATTTTTTATATCATATCTTATAAACGAATGCAATACCAAAGGTGACATCATCGTGTAGCGCATTTAAAATAAGAGAAGGAACTGATTCTACAAGGGCTAATTCTAGAAACACGTGATTGTGACTGCATAATGGAGAACACTATTTTTACACTGAATAACTGTGGTTGCAATCCAGTCAACATATACATACGTAGAACATACCCTTATTTCTTATTATCTATAATATAAAAATGAATCGCAAAATGTCTTGATAAGCGCGAAACTCAAGAACGGCTGGACCGATTTGGCTGATTTTTTTTGTTGTGTTTGATGAAGTCTGAGGAAGGTTATTACGGAGAGAAAAATTTAAAAAATTCCCTGCAACTGTCTAAAAATAACACTTTTCTGTATTTTCATAGAAAAAATTCGTTATAAATCATTTTGAACTTTAACACCATACCATAAAGTTTAAATGTTAGTAGACGGGTTTCGGGAAGGCAAAACAATTATTGAGTGACGTATAAATATTAATGTCAATATTTGTCAATTTTTATACATATAGCATTAAGGCCAGGTTCCTTCAAACAATTTTCAAAAACCAGCCGACAGGCTATTAACATTAAAAAAAACAATGTGACTTTGTTTTAGAGAAATAGGGCAGAACAAGGTCTGCCGGGACAGCTAGTTTTATATAAATACGTGATATATAAAGGGACTATATTATTTAAATTTATGCGGATTATTTTCATTAATGAAAATGATTAAGTAATGTATGGAGTTGACATTACGTAGACAACGTAATATTACGATAAGTTGACTTTTTTTTCGAGAATAGTATTTTTCTTTATAACAAAATTAAAACTTTTAATCTAACATCTATCGTTACATAAATGTATTTGAAAACGTTTTCAGTTTGTCATTATTTTAATTATTTATAGGAATGTAAACCATCCAAAATAATTTTAAGAAATTCGTTAATTACAGTATATTTTTTTCTACAAAGCATCTAAGCTATAATCCACAGCTTAAAAAAAACAGAGAATCACAAGTTACTCAAAAAATACTTATTATTGCGAAAATGTCTTACGGTCAGTTGATAAGAAACGATCTATACTGTTATTCCTTAAAATCATCGTGATACGTAACAAGAAACCAAGTATATATAATATATTGACTGAGAAACCAAGTGTATTCTACACATACATAAAACAGCAAAAGTCTACTTTGAAATTAGATTAATATGTATACCTAAATATTTGTTATTATTAACACCTTACATAACCTTTAATATCTTATATCACTATCTAATTCTATAGAAATGGTCATTCTTATTGAGATATACTGGTACTTGCAAATTTCCAGTACAATCAAAATAATAATAATTAGAATCGTCAAACAACCTGTATAAAGCCAGATTCGTCCAAAGCAACACAGTGACACACATAGGTGGCTTTATATTAAACCAATAATAAAATAAAATCAATCTATACCACCCTCTCGCATCACACTAACCTTTACCAATCAATGCGCATGCACACATGCACGATATATCGGGAATATCGGCATTGTAAACATTGATAGAATATTTGCTAAATATTCAACAATGCGTACTGTATATATTTGTCTTTGTCGCTCACATTACATTGAATGGAATGAGGTAGTGTGCGAGCGGGACAAAGAAATTCCTTTTATAATTTTGCAGAGGGACATTGGCGACGCTATTGTTAAAAGTACCCCAAAGATTTTTTTAGGTCACCGTCTATAAAAGTACATTTACAATTGTCTGGGTAGTGCCGCTCGATGCACTTTTGCATTCGTATCGCAGTCAACCTAGAAGAAACATCTCCCACGCAGGCCAGTGATCTGTGTTCTCAGTGTTGTGTGTAGTTGAATGCTGTGTCAAAATGTCTTCAGCAGCAACAACGAATCGTGCCGCTCCAAAATGGAACTGTGTTGATAGAAACGGTCTTAGTGCAAAACAAATACATCAAACAACTCCAAACAGTTATTTGAACAGTCAAAACAATAATAATTATCCACCGAGTTGTATATATTATAGCAATGTAAGTCCAGATCATGGTGGTAAAATGTATGTTCGCAGCGATAGAGTTAAATCCGAACCCAATTGGCATGAACAACCCCCTAAAAATTCGAACGTGTATAGTAATGTAGAAATGCTACAAAATTGGAGAAATGATAACTACCATGCCCACCATCACAATATCTACGCTCATGGAGACAGAATGATTCAAAACAATTATCGTCAATCTTTCGATAACTGCGAAAGAATTCAATCAATAAATTCTCTAAGCCAGTGCAGTAATCAGGATAATTTCGGATCACCGCAAAGTACGAGCAGTGTATTTTCGCCTCACAGCTCTATTAGTGGAGATTCGCCTAATCTAAGAGATTTACTAACGCAGCCGAATGCCGTATCATCTTACTTCGCGAAAAGTGAAAATTTATGCGCCACACAAGAAATACCACTGCACATGACATACACGGAAAAAGTCAACAATTGGGAAAAAATAAATGAATCTGCTGCAGCTGAAAAACAACGCAATTTGTCACAATTTCATGGTGGATTCGAAAATGTAGAGGGTCAGACGTCAATCAAAAACGATTCTGTGGGTGGAGCTCCAGTACCGGCTAAAGGCGCAGAGTCATCACAGAGCCTCGTCGAACCCTGTCAGGATGTGACGAGGGTCGAAGTAGGCGAGAACGAGGCGAGTTATATTGAAAATAATATGGCTGCTGCAACCAAAGTGCAAGCAATTTATCCATGGATGAAAGGCAATGGAGGTATGTTATGATTGTTCTTTGGTTATAAATATATTTAAATACCACCAATATCACGCTAAGTAATATTATTGTGTTGGATCAACATATCGAGGGTGAAAGGCTATTTGGTTTAAGAGACATTTTTGGTGATATAGTAATATGTATTCTGAATCAGCGTTTTTTACCGATTCCAAATATATATATATATATATATATATACATATATATTACTATATCATCAAAAAAAATTCGTTTAAACCAAATTGCCTTTCACCCCTCGATATATATCTCCCGCTTACCAATAACAGGTGTCACACAAAGCAGTCGCCATATTGTACTCTTAGAATAAATTTTATTATGACGCTTATTTTATTAAATTACAAACAAACTAACAAATGAAAGACTATATAAATAAAGTTTTGTTAATTCTAAGGGGAAGAAAAGATAAAAAAAATGTTTTAAGCAATAATACTGTCACAATTAGATCGCCTATCATATACTTTTACATAGATTTAAGTATTAGCGAATGCTTATGTGACACCTGGTATAAGTACATTCATATCTGTTACAGGTGAAGAGAAGAAGCAAAATGTAAAAAGAACTAGACAGACGTACACTAGATACCAAACATTAGAACTGGAAAAAGAATTCCTTTATAATAAATATCTCTCCAGGCGAAGGAGAATTGAAGTTTCTCATACTTTAGGGCTGAGTGAAAGACAAATCAAAATATGGTTTCAAAACCGAAGAATGAAAGCCAAAAAAGACGTGAAAGTAACATCTTCGCCAGATGTATATGGAGTCGATGAAAATAATGCAACACAGACAACAGGCAATACAACAGATCTAGTAGGTAATAGGCAAGAAATATTACGATTACCTGAATATACGACCTATCATATAGGTATGTCGACTATGACAAATACTTCTGGTCATATGATAAATAATATGCCACCGAGTTGCATGATGTCTCCCTATGGGAATATGCCGAGACACTGATAATTAATTATTAATGCACATATGTATATGTTACGCATGCAAGCAAACCAAAATATTATTTTAATCTTACTTTAGTATTTAGTCATTCTAATAGGACTATTTATTATTTCCAAATAGGTTTTCTTAAAAGAATTTGCTAAATTTGAATTACATCGACACCTTAAGGTATTTTATGAAACTTTATGTTAAAGTTGAAGTCAAATAATATTAATTAACGTTGTGTTCAGATTTGTAACATTTCACTGTAACAGAACTCCGTGACCGAGTCATGGCGCATCCGGAGCAAATGTTTTGAGTTTCGCAAAAAAATCTGCTTGTCTTTTTATTTTTCGTATATTTGTAATTACGTTTATCTTTCTCGCAATGACTTACGTCTAAAGCCAAAAAATTGTGAGAGAAAGAGAAAACTAATTGCTAATACAAGAGAAAAAAAAGGAAAACAGATGTTTTGCTATGCACGAAACACTTGCCCCAAGCACACTACTATATACGCGTATTTGTTTCGGCTGTGTCTTATGTGAGCATTGGTTACGACGTACGGTTCCGATATGATCCATCCTGATCGCTAATTATTACAGGTAAATGTTGTACCCTTGTACCACACAACAAGTAAAGTCGGGTCCAGATTTATAACATCACCGTAACAAAACTCTGTGACTGTCATATACGCTTATCGGTATTATAAGTAGTGTGGACAGTATTTACCAAACGTACCATGTATCTGTTGAGATGGCCAAGGAATCCTGTTACGGGGAAATGTTATAAGTCTGGACGCTGCATTATAGGCGTGAATGCTAACTCTTTACTGTCGCTTAAAATGAGACGATTACGATGATTTTTTTTTGTCCTATGTTATCTGTGTGACAGGGGATGTCCACATTGATATTTATGTCATTCATGCATACTACTAACTTACTATACTTACTTGTTGACCTGGGTACCTAGATAAAGTAACATTCGTTTATTGATAACGCTAATAGAAAAGTGCAAATATATAGAATTGGCATAAAGTATCAACACGATATTTTGAAAGCTTATGTGTACCTATCATAACGCCAGATCTCTTTTGGGGTAGGCAGAGACAATGGAATGCCACTTCTCTTATTTTTGCAAACCTCTTTCGCTTCTTTAATATTCATTAATCACTTCATGCCGATTCCGCGTACTTTTGACAAGTTTCGGGCCTCGGCGTTTACTTCCTCATATTAGTACTATACTATTAATACTACTCATATTCATTTTATTTTTGTTATCCTTTCTTCACTAATCTCTCTCCTAGCTAACGAATCATGATTTGTGCATGCTATCAGTGCCATTTGCGTATCTCTTCATTGCTAACGCAATCTGAAAGCGTTATTCCACATATGGAACGAAGAGACCGCATCTCCACTGCATTAATTCTACTTTCATGTTTCTTCTAACATACCCAGGCCTCACTGCCGTACTACAAAGTGGGCACCACAACCGCTCTATGTATTGCTACTCCAGCTGTTTGCCTAATGTTTTAACTTTAAAAAAAAACTCCCAGTGCACCATTATCTTCGTTGCCAGCCGTTACTTGCCTCCCTACTTCCATATCTCATATAATATTACTTATAAATATACTACCAAGATATACAATATACGTGTTCTAAGCTTTTGTGTTTGCAAGCTTATGCCAATATCAAATATTTTATACTTTTTACAAGCATTATCGTTAAAGGAATTATTTTTTGTCTAGGAACCCTGATCACAGTTAATGGGTCATATCGAAGCATTTTGTCTTTTCTAATGCTGGTCCCCGTTACTGGCTCATCCTTATGTTGTGGCCTGTCAATCATTTCACCGTACATAGTTTGAAATTATATCAACGCTCATACATATTTTGTATGTTACGTAGTGATGCAATGTTACAAATCCGAACCCACCTTAATATCGCTGGGTGGGAATAAAATATCTTTGTTTTGATTGTAAAACTAACAAAATGAGTAGAATTTATGATGTGTAGTCAGTAGTCATAATTCTATAATAATTTCAATAGTAATATTTATATTATTACATGGCCGGGTTTTATAAATATTACTTATACTTTATTGCATATAGTAATGGACTTATATAGTTTCTCTCTATAATACCATTTGTAGTATATACTCTACGGAAACTGGTAATATTTGAACTAATTCATAAAAAAAAATATCTCTAACCTTATAATAAGAAAACTTTGATTTCATATATTTTTACCTGTGTACCCGTAGTATAATATTTTTCTAAATTACTTTGGTACACAAAAAGGTTTATAATTGCATGTATAGCCTATATAACTATTTTTGCATAATTAGTATGATTTATACTCATTAGTTACCAAATTACGTAAAAAGTGCAGAAATGTAACATAGAAATGCTAAATTAATTAACTTATATCTTTTGTTCCACTTTCAACATTTTACGTAGCATGTGAAACTTATGTGTATACATTATACTTTTGATATTTATCACCACATATAATCCCGTAACACTAACTTACCCTTACTGATTACTATATTTTTTGTGTCAATGCCTTAAGTTACTAACACCTAGTTTTAATGAATTTACAATAGATAATAGAATTCTGAACATAATTTAGGACAGACCTAATAAGAATTAGTGGCATCCACTTCACGTATATACTATGTACAATATATTGTGGCCTGAGCACACACGCCACAATATAATCGATCACCGCGCTGGCCATTCTAAAGGAATTTCTAGTTAGATATATTTTATTAAAAAACTAGCTTCTGCGCGGCATGTGATGTGTAAATAATGTAAAAAGTGAAGTTAAATAGACGACAATATAGTGATATATATTAGCACAATAATATAAACTAAATTAACATAAAATTAACATCAAGGGGTAAAGTGTTATTTGCTTTAAAAATTGAACAATTTTTCACTGGATCCGTAAATATATAACATGTAACTCAATGTCGCCAAAAATATCACTTAAAGCAAATAATCTTTTACTCCTTGAAATGTACATACCAGCTTAAGCTGTATATTTACTATAAGCGTGTTAGTCACTTGTGTTGTTTGACTATAAACAAGTCCTAATTTCGAAAGAATTTATTTAGTTTAATCTTTTGCGAAACATCGTTAAAAAGCCGTAAAAAACTATTTCAAGACCTTTATGTTTAATTTATATTTAAAAAATTTTGCAATATAGAAATTTTATAAAAATAACTAGAGTAATCTATAATAAGTAACTAGAAAACTTGTGAATTAATAAATTATATTAAATTAATAAGATTAAACTACGCTTTACTCATGAAATTGTAACTTAAAAAAATGAATTGTATTATTTATTGTAATTAATAAATATTATATTATATTATATTGTAAGAACAAGGTATTAAAATAATTTGTCTAAATAACAATGTATATAATATTGTATTTATAAAAAGTATTTAAAGTTCCTAACTAAATTAAATGGTGGCGGGTTAGTTTTAAAATTAATTAAGACTATCAGAACAATGGCATGCGATGACAATCCAAAAAAACAGTTTTAAGCATGTCTACATTTTTAAAGCTGATATTTTCGTAAAAGACTTAGGGTCAGTTACAGACTCATAATTTTAATTTTTATTTCGGATTTCAATCCATATTGGAGCATTATTATGTATCACAAGACAACATTATCTGAAATATATTAGGTGTTGGAATTAATTTGTAATTTTCACTGAGCAGGTTAAATTTATGATCGTCCGTTTGTTTACTTTAGCTTTTGATGATTATATGTCAAAATATCAACTTTACGAATGTAGACTACATACCATACTGTACTGGTTTTCTTTTTAATGTGGTTCCGAATCGCATGCCACTGATTAGCTACGCAATATTTTATTTTATTTCTGAATATCTTATTGTGATTCTGCTAGTCAATTGTAATTTTAATTTTATAATAAAGGGACTATTTTACTAACAACTAAATATTTTATTTTAAAAACACTATTCATAAACACCTTGCATAAAAGCATGCTTTGATGGTTCGGGCAGGTGGAGAGTATAGGCGACGCCTGTAGAAGGCTAGACGCTGCCGGGTGCCGAGGAAGATGGCCCGGCCTTGCCCTTGGCACTCGGCAAGCGGGAAAAGGAACACCCCGTGGGTTTTAGTCGGTGCAAGTCCGACACACTGGGGGGCAACCCTCATCGCCCCCCTGAGGTCTGTTAGGGATTTCCCCCGGGTTAAAAAAAGGCAGGTGGAGAGGGAGAATGATATACAATATCAATGTGAGTGGAAGTAAGAGCCGAGGCAGAACGACCCTTACGTAGATCAAAAAAAGAGCTCTGATGTAATGTCACTGGTATGGGGAATCGACGAGAATGCCTGAAGAGACTAATTAATGTTAAGAAAGTGAAAGACGTTTGCAAGAATAGAGAAAAGTGACTTTCCATTATGTCTGCTTACCCCAATAGAGATTTAGCGTAATGATGGACAGAAAAACTCATACATTACACACACACACATTTCCTACTTTTCTAACAACCTTCAGTAACCTTTTTGATGGCCCACCCTGGTGTCGATGGTGATCTAATGGATAAGCAAGCGATATCTATGTGCAGCGACGCAAATAGTCATAAGTACGAATTCCGGTAAGTACTTTTGGATTTTTCCAAGGTAAGTACGGATTTAGGCACGACATGCTCACCGATGAAGGAAGACATCGCGGAAAACTCACATGGTGTCTAATAGATATGTCATGTGTTAGATCGGCGATCAGCTGATTTACTGTCACGTGGGCACGAACACGATATATATATAAGCCCAAAGTGGATACAAACACTAATGTATCTCTATTCTAATAATAGATTAGAATTAGATGATGTTATTATTATTAGATTTATATTACTAAAAGTTTTATTCACTTTAGAGAAAACGTCAATTCATTGAAAAGTAAATTATAATTTCAAATACTGTCGCAACTGGTTATCTGTACCCAGTCTGTCTATCTCTGTCTGTGATATCCTTTAGCACAAAGTTACAGCCACTAATCTACCTCTGCTTACTCTGAAAGGGATAGAGCGAGACGATATCTGTGTACAAAATGATATGTATATGATAGTCAAATTCACCACTGCTAACATTAGTAGACAATACATTATTTCACAAGCTTGCTAAGTCATCCTTTAAAAATGGAATTTCACACTTTCTTTATTTTTGCCTAAACCCTTATAATTTCTAATGTTTTTCCTTAACTATAGAAAAACCTTTCAAAAGCCAAAATGTAATCCTTACACCCCCCTCGAACAATGATTAAATACGTTCCGAACCCTTCATTTTAATCAATGGAAGCCGACATTTAAATACTTTAAGCCCTCTTGGGAACGCTTCTATTTGCAAATGTTGACAGTATTTTTGACATGTTTTGACTGTCTACCGTATTTGCTCGATTCTTTTGAAAAATGCTGACTAATCTTGTTTGTAATGTAAAGCTACCTTGTTTAGCAGTTAAGCATTCACTACTACCACCTATTATAATAGCTATTTTGAGTATCTATATTCTTTAAACAAAGTTTAGTTAATTGCTGAGCTTTTTGTATGTATTAAAAATGAAAATGAAAAAAAAAATGAAAAAGTATTTATTTCACCACAAATCAACAAAAAAAAAAACAGAAATTTTAATGCAGCAATACAAACCACACACAAAAACAAAAGAGAATAAAAAACATATAAACATGGCGAAAATGGAACCTTCATCAGCCTAAAGCCACAGAGGAAGCCTGCAGTGCTGATTTTCGTTACATCTTATAAGAATTATCAATAAACAATAAAAATACATATAGCTTAAATAATAAATACAAATAAATACGAGTTATACTAAAATAAACTATTACACACAATAAATAAATCGACTACCAGATGTATTAGCGATACATACTAGAGTAAAAATATATGTATACCTAAAAAAAGAGCAAAAGTATAAGTAAAAATAAATGAAGTAGTCTACGTGTATCTATTATAGAGTACCTTGAAAAAAGCTAACTAAAATAAGAAACAAACAAAAAAAAGATGTAGAGGAAACTTTTTTTTTTTCAAAACGCTATGATATTGTTAGTTGTTTTAGAATTTTATTTTACAATAAAATTCTGCCTGTTAAGAAATTTAGTAAAAACAAAATGAAAGTTCAACAAGCAGGTAGTTACATATATTATAATTAAAGTAATATAGACTTAACTTAGGTACTTACTTTAAACTTCAAATCTATTTTTATATAAAGATAAAATTATATTAAATAATTGTGTTGTGACTAACTTCACATTTTGCAATATCATGCAGCCCCTGTTTAGAAAGTGGACCCTTTTGCGTTTGAATAAAGGTGTAACAAAAGAGCTAACATAACAGAGACAACATATATGTTTAACGCGCGCAGGAAAGAGAAAACAATACAACATCCCTCGATTTGGGGTAAGCTTGAAATGACGCAGCCGCGGTATACATTCACTCAAAATGGCTGCTTGTGCTAAGTTCACGCTTTATTTACTTTAGGAAAGAAAACAGTCTATGTTTATTAATCAATATAATAATTAACGGTTAAAAATATTATAAATTAATGGTAACTTTGTAAACCTTAAGTGATATCTGAAATATATTATTGTAGCGAGGGTAAGTAATTTGGAATAATCTAGAGTCCACAATAACTTATTTGAAATTTTGTAATATCATTTAATAATAGTTTATTTTTTAAACAAATGTAATCTTTTTAAAACTATCTTAAGTATCGTCAATAATAACAGATTAAAACGATATAATTTATAATTATTTTCCTTTATAATTCCAGATATAATTAATTAAAAATGTGTACTGTGTTTAGACCAACAATGTGTTTATCTATAATTATTATGACAAATAAATACAGTACAATATAGGTACAGTCACTTATTAACTTTGACGACCGTGCAAATGCTACAAGTGGTTTCTTTGAGGCAAGAATTGATTTTCTAAAACAAATATATGTACTGGATACTTAAAAAAGGTGTATTCACTTGTTTTATTATTCGATAATCAGGAAATGACTTAAAATCTTTGGTTAATTCTGGTTCAGATCACATAGAGGAAAACAGAAGAATTGGCTTTAAAAATCGAAAGGTTAGATATTCATAATATGACTAATACTGAAACTATTTTAGATATCATAAAAATAAAATCAAATCGTATTCATTATCTAACTTTGAAATTTCTATGTCATTGATTCGTCATTACGTTTTTACATCCAAAAATTCTTTTATTACTTTTCAAATAGAAACAAGAACATTTAGTATCTAACGATAAACATACGTCGCTTTTACAAGTTTACCAAGATAATTTTGCTTCAACCAAATCTAAATTTCCTACATATCTACCAACTCTATTGAAATGTTAATAGAATTTGTTTGAACGGAATTTGGTTTCATTGTTTTTGAACAGCAAGTATAAATTGGTGTAGGTACATTCATCGCATACAGTTTGAATGGCGGCCCTAATTAATCCAACGTCGAAGCTGTGCTCATTCAAGACGGATCAAAAGAAACCTTCTAATGGATATTTGAATGCTCCGATAGTATATGGCTTAACGAATTGACTTACTTGCTTGGTAGCTTGATAACATTATGACTCATAATTATTATTCCGCGTTAGGAAATAAATTTATCGCTTCTTACGTAGTGAGATTGGATTTAAATAATTTATAAGTTTTTACACTTTGATCATAATTAACATTATTAATAACTAGCTGTCCCGACAGATCTTGTTCTGCCCTATTTCTCTAAAACAAAGTCACATTGTTTTTTTAATGTTAATAGCTTCCCCGTCAGATTTTATTCTGCCAAAACCTATTGGCCTGTCGGCTGTTTTTTGAAAATTGTTTGAAGGAACCCGGCCTTAATGCTATGTGTATAAAAATTGACAAATATTGACATTAATATTTATACGTCACTCAATTGTCTTTTATGTAGGATTGGTACTAATAATTTAGTTATTATTGCATTATATAGATCTCCTGCATATAGACAGACTGATACCTTTATAAATGGACTTGATAATTTACTTCGTCGAAGCAGGGGGGCAATGAATGTAATCATAGTCGGAGATATCAATATTGATATTTTACGTAATGATTTGGATGCCAATGAATATCTTAATCTAAATGCTTCACATGGTCTTATGCCTGCTCACATGATAGCAACACGAAATGATAGCTGTCTTGATCATGTTATGCTAAAATCCAATAATAAGTCACTTACTCTGGTTCTTGACTCTTATGTTACGGATCATCTTCCTGTGATTCTTTCCCTTAGCAATTGCAGTAATTACAGCAATCATCATACATCTGTATCTTTTACCAACTTCAAGGCCGTTTCACATGATATTAATTTATTTGATTTTTCTCCCCTCCTTGAGTCTAATGATGCAAATGTTTGTGCAGAATTTTTAGTAGACTCTATTTCGTCTATAGTAAAGAAGCATACTACAACAAGGTTGACTTCTCGTAGAAGTAGGATCATTAAGCCGTGGATTACCCCTGGACTTTTGAGATGTATAAGAAATCGTGATAGGTTGCACTTGCAAACAAGAAAATTCCCGAATAATATAATAAGCAAAATCACCTACTCTAGATATCGTAATTTTTGTAATAGTCTCTTGAAATCTATAAAGACAGAGTATGAGAGGAAAGAATTCGAAAAAGCAAAAAATAATCCTAAAGCTACCTGGAGGGTTATCAAGAATATTACTAACACTAATCGTGTTCACTCATCTCCTATTGAACTGCTAAAAACTAAAGAAAGTCCACTAGCATCGGTGAACGAAGTGAATCGTTTCTTTGCTAATGTTGGTAAAACATTATTTGATAAAATTCCTTATTGCAACTCAGATCGCCCCTCTCGTGTGATGGCGGTTGGTTCCTGTTCTGGTGATTCCTTAGTCATTTTAGAAACTGATATTGATGAAGTTGCGGGAATTATTAGGAGTCTTCGCATAGACTGTGCGGTTGGATGGGATTCTATATCATCGTCTATCCTAAAGTCATCATGTGAGGTTCTGGCCCCTCTTATCACTCACATTTGTAATGTATCCTTGTCTTCTGGAGTATTTCCTAGGGTTTTCAAAAGAGCTATAGTTTGCCCTGTTTACAAGAGTGGTGAAAGAGATTCCATTAATAATTATAGGCCTATTTCTGTTTTGCCAGCTTTATCTAAAATCCTAGAAAGAATTCTGTACAATAACTTAGTTAAATTCTTAAGTTACAATAAAATTATATCTGACAATCAGTTTGGGTTCAAAGTTTCAAAATCCACAGAAGATGCTGTAGCAAGCTTTACGGATTTGGTTGTAAGTAAACTTGATGGAAATTATAAGTGCATAGGAATATTTTTAGATATTTCAAAGGCTTTTGATTCAGTTCATGTGCCTACTCTTCTGGCCAAATTAGAAAGCATTGGAGTACGTGGTGTTCCTCTTAGTATTTTTAAAGATTACTTATCTGACCGATCGCAGAGAGTAGTTATAAATAATTATTGCAGCTCTGATGTAGAGATTAAGTTTGGGGTTCCACAAGGCAGTATTTTGGGTCCTATTCTTTTTCAAATTTACATTAATGACATCTGTCAAATTTACTTTCCTCAGTCTCACTTTTTCACGTATGCAGATGATACAGCAATTCTAGTATATGATCACTCATGGCCTGAAGTTCAGAATAGATCAGAGACTGTTCTAAGACTTGTTTTGAAGTGTCTCGCCCAAAATTCACTTTCTCTTAATATTGGAAAGAGCAAATATGTAGCTTTTCATGTTAGCCCATCCTCCCGTCCGACAGATAATACTATATGCATTAGGGGACATTCATGTCTTTCTGATTTAGAATGCAAATGCTTGCCGCTAACAAGAACTGGTGTGGTGAGATATCTGGGAGTATATTTAGACGAAATGTTAAGTTGGAAATCTCATATAGATATTTTGATCAATAGAACTCAAAAACTTATCTATGTCTTTAAGAAATTGAGAAATTCTGCTGACATTTATACTCTTAGGACTGTTTATTTCTCTCTGTGTGAATCCTTGATATCTTACTGCATTGCTGTTTGGGGTGGAGCCTCTAAGACCACTTTATTGAAACTTGAGAGGGCTCAAAGAGCTGTCTTAAAAGTCATGCTTAAAGAATCCAGAGGGTTTCCTACTGAGATGTTATATTCTAGATGTCAAGTTTTAACAGTAAGACAGCTCTTTGTCTCGAAACTTGTCCTCCGCAAACATAGAGTGGTCCTTGTAGGGACAGATAGCAAAAGAAAACCTCGCAGAATGAGATATGTTTGCCATATGCCGATTCACAAGTCTCATTTTGCTGAGAAACAATTTTGGGTTCTTGGTTCAAGGATTTATAATAAGGTTAATCATGAATTAAATATCTTGAACTTATCAAAATTCGAATGTAAGATGAAGCTGAGAGACTGGTTGTCAAATCTAAAATATAATGATACTGAGGAACTGTTGCAGGTGTAGATGTGCTTGGGCTTTAATATTATCATTCTTTTGTAATTGTTATTCACTTTGTTTGTATAGTCTGTTGTTTGGTATGTAATGTTGTTTTTGTATTGTTTTGAGATATGATTGGTGCTACGCAGCAGTAAAAAACTGTATCAAATTTGTGTGAAATATGCTGACATCCAAGATACAGGGTGTCCTAGTTTGGATGTCAGCTGATTTTTTTAATGTGCTGCCTTGTAGTTGTTTGTCGAATAAATAATTTTATTATTTTTTTTTATTATTTATTAATTGTTTTGCCTTCCCGGAACCTTTCCACTGACATTTAAACTTTATGGTATGGTGTTAAAGTTCAAATTGACTTTTAAATATTATTACGAATTTTTTGTATGAGAATACAGAAAAGTGTTATTTTTAGACAGTTGGAGGGAATTTTTATTTTTTTTCTCTCCGTAATAACCTTCCTCAGACTTCATCAAACACAACAAAAAAAAAAAAAATCAGCCAAATCGGTTCAGCCGTTCTCGAGTTTCGCGCTTATCAAGACATTTTGCGATTCATTTTTATATTATAGATGTATTAGACGTTTTTCCAGTATATTGATACTTGTAAATTCAATTATGTATGTAAAAGTTTTGGTGAAGTAAGGCCTAGGTTACATGATGCGTGCTACACATGGTCAGAGGACACAGCAATATGCATTGAATACTTGATAATAGCCTGGCTAATTTATACTGTTTAGACCAGGGATGTTACGGAGCTTCGACTCCGACTCCGATAAGTCGGAACTTCCGATCGTTATTACACCTTCGGTTCCGACTTCGGTTCCGAAACTTTTTAATCGGAGGTATTCTTCGGAGGTCACCACCTCTGTTGCAGTCAATTCATTTGATTTTACTTTATATGTTGTTGAAACATAATATCAATTAAACAAACAATCAGTGCTACTTAATTTGTAGAAGACATTTATAAATTTAGATTAAAAAAATATGATTAAATTATTAAATTTAAAACTAAATGTACATTTAAATTTATTACTAAAAGGTTTTTTTATTTTACATTTACATTAAATTATGTAAAATAGAAATTAACACAAAAACAACCCTGCAGCAAATTTGATTTAATTTGTTCACTGGACAATGTTCACTGGAGGATAACGGTTTCTGATATATCCAACACTTTGTGAACAACAGCTTTTATTTTCCCAAGTTAGGTTGTGTTGGGTTGTGTTGGGTTCTGTGGAGAATTGATTACAGGACCCGCAGTCCCCGCCAATGCGCAGAAGTAGTCACCTTAGGGTTTTTAGTCGGTACAAGTCCGACACACCTCGGCAGCACAACCCCCCTGTGCACCTGAGACGGTCCTATGAGGATTTTCCCCAAGAAAAAAAAAAGGGTTGTGTTGGGTTGTGTTGTGTTGTGTTGTGTTGTGTTGTGTTGTGTTGTGTTGGGTTGTGTTGACCCAACTTGATATACACCGGCGAGGATTGGCGGCCTTTTATGAGGCCGTCATGTTACGGAAAGAAGCGGCGGAACGGGAGCGGCATGTCGCCAATCCCCGCAACCCTCGGCGCCGCCGTGGAGAGAGACGGCGCAGGAGAAGGACTGAGTTCCCCTCCTGACACAGGCTGGGCGGGTGACGTTGAGGGCGTCCCCGTCCAGTGGAGAGTGGAAGGGTCGGCGTGTGTGTGCCCACACGCCATTCCCCAAGAGAGGTCCTGAGGGGGTCTAAATTCCCCCTCCAAGAGAGGAGGCCTGCCTAAAGGCCAACGCTCGCCGAGCCGTCGGATGTATTCGGATTCCCAGGCTCGGCGAAGGCGAGGAGAGGCAGTGCTGGCACCCCGGTGGTTTTAGTCGGGGCAGGTCCGACACACCGGGGGAAGTGGCCCTCACCGCTTCCCCTGACAGTCCGTTAGGGATTTCCACCGGGTTAACAAAAAAAAAAAAAAAAACTTGATATACACCGGCGATGCGCTTGAGGGAGCGTGCCGCCCAACTTATCCAGGCGAGAGCGCTGTGTGACCCCGGGGGTTTTAGTCAGTGCAAGTCCGACAACCAAAAAGCTCCCTGAGATCCGTCAACAATATCCACCGGGCTATCAAAAAAAAACCTGATATACGCTTGGAAACAGTCTCGATTCTCAACATCTGTCTACACACGAGGGAGATGTAGAGGGAAATGGATTATGCTGTTGTCAATTCAGAAGTTCTGGCTTATACTTTCGAAGACATGTATCAATCCTGCACCATATTAAAATGGGATCAAATTTAAGATATAATAAATAACATATCTTCCCGCTATCACGCTATGTGAGCAGACATACAATAGTGGTTTTATCCACTTTGCGCTTAAATGTCGTGGACTACGCGACCAGTAGCTCAGGTAATCGCTTTCTCACAGTACTATGAAAATGTTAATAAGAAACAGCAATTTTTATTGTCTGTGTATTTGTAAATTTATCACTTTCTAATTAAAAAGGTTCACTGAATAATGTTTTTATTTGTCCCTTAATAAAACTATTTTATTCTGCCGTCACTTGTGACTGACATTGCCTCCGACTCCGATTCCGACTCCGATAAATCAAATTTAAAAACTCCGACTCCAACTTCGGTTCCGATAAAACTGCTTCCGTTACATCCCTAGTTTAGACAACTGTGAGTAGCTACGTAGTCTCACTGAGAGTTGTGAACTCAACATCAATACGAAAAGTTCACTCATCATCATCACTATGATGCTTTTAATCAGAAAAAGATTATAAACAACTTAAAAAAGAGAAATATTAGATTTGATTTAGATATAAGATAGCAAGAAAATTGTCAGGTTTCAATTGTATTACAATTATCAAAACTAAGTTTTTTTTTTTTTAATTTTGTCGGTAACAGTGCGACAGGCCATCTGATGATAAGTGTCTACCATTGTCCGTGGACAACTGCAACACAAGGAGCGATGCTATTGAGTTGTCAACCAAAAAAAGCATTGACATGCATGATTCTTTTTTTTTAATTATAATAACTCTGCCACTAGTGGCGTGCATCCTATAGAAGCACAAAAACATTATATTGTTATACTCGGATATCTAATACATATATTGATATAAAATTCAGATTGATAAAAAACGTTTAGTAATCAGAAGTCATTTAAGTTGTTCACACCATCATATGACCGATAGCAACTCATTTGTATCAACTCTGGTTAGTTTGTTATCTACAACAAAAATACCAACAGATGTTTAACAGGTCACTTTGTACATTCGTATGATCAAAGGTATGTTATCAACGTCATAAATTATAGCGTAATCGTAATGTTACGAGCAATTAGCTTAAGTGAGAGTAGAAATTATTTATCGTTCTCTTTAGATAAGCTGCGAGCTTAAAATTAAATTATGCTTCAGTTTGCTCGGCATTTAATCTTTATATTAATTCATATTTGAAATTAATTGTTTCACATCTAATTTTCATCATCAAATAAAATTACCGAAATATCAGAAAGTTAAAAGACTTATAGTTAGTTATTTTTTATTACTACCAGGCTTGCGCTTGACCTCAATCTCACCTGCTAGAAAGTGATATGAGGTCGACGATGGAACGCGCTCACCCAGCAAATACCGATTCACTCGACGTTTGAAGATTCCTATGTCTTATGATGTTGGAAACACCGACGCAGGAAGCGAATTCCAGTCCTTCGCAGTTCCCCAGTTTTATGAACACATGTATTATATTTAACCTGAAATGTGGTGTATAGGTCTTCATTAAAATTATATCTGTTTTTATATTTTTTTTATCTATTATTATCAAAATTTCGGATAGACAACTACATTACTACAGTCAATATCTGTTATGACGTCATCGAAGGGACTACTCATATTTAGTCGTAAAAAATTGATAGTAGTCACAGCTGGTGATGTTTTCGAGAAACAAAGTCCTATTTTTTTTTTGCCAGGGCCTTTGTTCTGGGTCAATATAACCGGTATATTGTTCTAAACGATGTCGCCATAAACTGTTTTGACTTTATATTGTTCCTTTCAATCTTATAGGTTAGAATTGTATCTCAATCGGTTTTAATCAAGCTTATAGGAATAAAGAGGCCATAGACTCGTCCTTATTTCATTTGGCTTTCTCGGAGCATTATCATATTAAAATAATATAAGTTAAATTAACATCGCATCATTAATTTTTGCTTGAAGCATAGATAAAAATACGAGATTTCTAAAAAGTATTTGATACAAGATTTATAATATTTTATTCTCAGATCAGATCTATTCAACTATCTTCGTAATTGGCGATTTGAGCGGTTAGAAGCGGCAGACGGCGCGATTATAATTTTACTATTAACATCCCGTAGAATAATACTATCTTGTTCTTATCATACGCCATTAACATAGTGGTTGACCATCCAGATCAATACAGGCACGAATATTTCACGAAAATATCTGGTAAACGCCCGGCCACGTCGCGGACACGTCACGGTAGAGAAACATCAGTGTTCATACAAAAAGCGGGCGGATCAACAAAAGAATCTGCACGGCGCATTGTCCCGGCTGGGCCGATCATTTATCAACAACGCTCCAGTGGTGCCGTTCGAAGGCAGATCGACTGATCAATGCCGGGGAAACTGGCCCGAGGTGGTTCCATTAAAATTTTTGCATTCATCTATGTGATAATTCCCTGCCTATGTTTGCACAATTTTTTTATTATTTGTATCTAGCTAATACCATCACTTTTAGGACATAAATAGGATTGAAAAATTACTAACGATGTGTAGTTTTAGCGTACAAATACAATTTTCTTGCGGAGAATCAAATAATTTTTTAAACGTTGCCTCATGGAAATGGTATACCTTACAAACATAGATGGGCAAAATGTAATCAGATTAATAAAAATGATTAACGATTACATTTTCGTTTTTTACCATTAATATGACTGCATTTTGCTCATTTACAACAACACTACAAAACCCCAGATTGTATACACATTTATCATTTTTTAATGTTTTAAATGGATGTAATCATTATTACAGAGCAAGAAAATTAAAATTACGACTACATTTTGTAATCGTTCATCATTAATCAGATTACATTTTGCCCATCTCTGCTTACAAATATGTATTTGTTCCGTGTAGGAATGGAAATCACGATTCAATTGAGAGAAATCGTTTGCTGGATCAATGTGCTGTGTGATCAATTTGTATGAAATAATTACGTGGATATATATATATCTATACACCTGTCTTAACGATAATATATCTAAAAAAAAGTTACATAATTAAATGGATCAGTATCTTTTGTAAACTTGTACTCCCCTCATGAAACAAATAACTCATTATTATGTAAGGTCTCAGTACAATCGATGTCTTGATATCGTCTTTGTCTCTGTTGAAATGTTAGGCGATCGTGATAGCTACTCCATATATAAGTTATTGAGAAATATACTTAAAATATTTATTTTCAGTGTAACATTTTAATTTTCTTAGTAAGTTATTTTTTAATGTCTTAAAATTCATACCGACATAAGATATAATAGTTGTTTAGGAAGCTCATTAATAATGCTAATAAATTAAATTTCTAAGCAAATTCTTATTTATGTAATTAACACAAGACTTACTAAACTTACTAAACTTAATTTAACACAAGAATTGAAATAATGATCAATTTTATCATTTTATAGAGAAAAAAGCATTATCTTTTATTTCCAAAAATGCTTTTTTTGTTCACCCGGTTTCCTTCTAATCACTCCACTTGGGGCTGGGGATCCGGATTCGTCCACAAGCCCGAGAGCGAACAGCCTTGTTAAGGCTTCCTTGCTAGGAGAGGGTGGATGTATAGGTCCCTCCCCTCCGGAACCATATTAGGTGGTGCGCCAGAAATCGCACGTCGCCTCCCTCTTATCCGGGCAGCAGATTCCCTCAAGTCTATTGCTCGGATAATCTATACTAATATTATAAAGCTGAAGAGTTTGTTTGTTTGTTTGTTTGTTTGAACGCGCTAATCTCTGGAACTACTGGTTCGGATTGAAAAATTCATTTTGTGTTGAATAGACTATTTATCGAGGAAGGCTTTAGGCTATATAACATCACGATACAACTATTAGGAGCGAAGAAATGATGGAAAATGTGAGAGAAACGGGAACAATTATCCATCCTTGAGGGCTTCCATTGCGTGCGCTGCTAAAACGGTTCAAGATAGGAAAAATATATGTATGAAAGAATTATTCCTCTTAAAATGATCTAAAAAAATATCCGCGACAGTATATGTCTATCTTTTAAAATTAAGTCACTAGAACCGTTTTTATGGTAAACATATTTGGTCGAAATTAATGCATTATTTGTTAAGAGTTGTATCAACGTAATAATATTAATCTTTATCAAAATAAATGTGTTGTTAATTAAGAGTATTTAATTGTGAACAAAATTGTCTTTGACATCACTTAATTTCAATGAACATCTTAGAAGATATTACAAAACCTTATATAGCAAAACAACGTTTGCCGGATCAGCTAGTGTTTTATATTACAGCAAGTATCACTTGTCCTATGGTGAATATAATACTTAATATTGAAAAAATATATTGACACTAAATCTTTGATTCAATTTACTTTATTATTTATCTAGTACAAATAAATAAACCGTTATAAAAAAATATAATATACGTAATTGGTTTGAATACTTTTTGATTCTCCTTTTATAAAAGAGAAACATTTTTTGCGGTAACGTGTAGTTTCTACTTTACATGCAATTGCATACGGCTGATCATTTGCTACGCCACCGTTTAATAGCCATCATTATAATATCGCCTTTTAACGCCTTTGCAGAATTTATAATAACTCAATTTGCGGCTTCCGCAGCTTTTTTACATATTAAATATTGCAAGAGGCTTTCATCGAACGCTCCATTATTTAAATCCAATTTTTAACACGTCCATATAATTTTAAAGGTAATTTTAATATATCTACGAACAATATCATCAAAATGAATAAAACGGTTAATTTTTTATTAATAAAAAAGCAATTTCTTACGTTAGCTTATGTATTTTTTAATCTATAGAAATATGTGTTCCTGTTGACATAACATCAAGAACACTAACCATCATCATTCAGAAAGCACCATGATGAAACATCATTCATAATGACGATAATAATATTAACAGTATCTGTTAGTTGTCACATTTATAGATCTAACCCCAAAATACGATTTTAGGTGTATTATGGATAATAGATAGAGATGGGAAAAAAATTACTGGTGATTTCACAGTGATAAATGAAAATCACGCAGACCAAGATCGAGATAGCACTATAGCAACGCTACGGGCCAGAGGAGATAAAGTTCATAGCAGGCACACTTCCTGTTGTAATTTGTTGCATGCTTAAAACTAAACAAACATAATTGTTATAATCCTATACTATAAATGCAAATGTGAGTTTGCTTATTTGTTTAGTGTTTTATACCTTAACTAATAACAGGTAAGGCAAAACCATAGTATCAACGCTGAACCGGCGAGGTAAGCTAAG
Organism: Automeris io; assembly: GCA_036320925.1. Taxonomy (NCBI): domain Eukaryota; kingdom Metazoa; phylum Arthropoda; class Insecta; order Lepidoptera; family Saturniidae; genus Automeris; species Automeris io. The sequence goes on along the minus strand of JAUDJH010000012.1, from coordinate 2,405,777 downwards.
TATCATAAACATCCACAAAACCTTACACACTAAACACACACACACACATAAAGACTGAACACACAAGCAAATGTTACAAACCAATAATTCTATATAAACCAGTTGCTTTGGTTACTGTTGGCTGAAGCATTGTGACAGCAGCGTGTGTCACCTCTCTATGGAAGAGTTATAACGTGATTTATTTATTTATTATTACATATACGAATATTCTAATATATGTATATAAACGTAGTCCAACAAAGGGATCTGGTATTTTGTTGGTGCAATAATATTGTTATGTGTAAAAGACGTCCTGGTTATCCTTCTTTTTCCTAAAACAAGATCCAGGTTTGTTTGTCACTCATAGTACGAATCAAAACATAACGTCATTTACTTGAACTGAACTTAACGGATCTTGACGGGCCCGAGGAAGGAATATCCAATTTAATATGATCTTTCGTGTTATTTTGGCCGATATATCAGTTGGTTCAGTGCAATCCTGCGAAGGGTTCAAGCGAAGGTAGTCGGTTTGGCGTCAATGTCACTTATGTGCTTAACCCGGCGAGTGGATGGAGGAAATGATGGATGGTGCAACAACCGGCCCGTTGTACAGCTTCAATAAAATATATCTATAGAGTTGTTGGTTTTGGTAAAAAAAATACTGTAATTTTTACTCAATAAATATAGATGAACATTTATCGAATTATTAATATAAAAATAAACAAGTACAAATTTAAATAATGAAAATAAACTTATTTTCCTTTATTTAATAAAAGTTTATTATCTATTAATTTTTTGAAAAAAAAAAAAAAGAAACATTTTATGTTCCGGAGTAAGAAGTATGTAAAATACAATACAAACATTTTATTTTTTTATTTTATTAAATCTAAATAGGTATAAATGTAAAAGGCGTATATGTATTTCTGGTAGTTAAGTACAATATGAAGAGTGATTTATTTTAGTATGATTTTCCTGTTTTACTGCTGTGATTGAAGAATAAAAAGTTTAAATATTTCTATATATATTATATATTGAAACAAAATTATTTAGTATTTATTTCTTTAGCTGAAATAAAAATGATATTTGCATATATCTTGCTACAGTATTTGCGGCATGGTTAATGGTCCAAAGTTATAAATTGGTTAAATAACATATTTCTACATCTCTATAGATTTCTTATTTTCCCACCAAACCGGTCCGACCCTTCGCCCGCACCGAATTCCAAATTGTTTTTGACTGACAGCTAAATGTAAGTTAGCATTGTTTGAGCGACGCACCGCGTTGTTACGCGGCTCTTTCTATAATTATTTCTCCATTCTACCAAAATACTGTAACCCAGAATCCTGCTTAGTGTGGTAAGACTTCCAGGTCTTACATTTTTACTTTAATTGCGGAATAACTCAATTTAGTACATATATGTATACCTTGATAACGTGATTGACGCAGTGGCGGAGCAATCGATTTTTGTTCTATACGAGAGTTCTATACTAGTGCGTAAATGTAATAATAATCAGAGCTCCTAGTCCACTTTATTACGTATTTAAATATATTATTACATAGCACTGATAATCTCATCATATAATATTATACACAGATATCTTCACGCTATATCCCTTTCAGAGTGAGTAGCGATATATTAGTGGCAGACAGAGATAAACATGTATGTTTACCCTGTAGGATACAGACAGACAGACAATTGCGACAGAGTTCTAAACTACAATTTAACTTCCACTGAATTGACGTTTTCGTTGAAGTAAATAAGACTGTTACATATCTGAATATAATAATATCGACACGCTGTATCCCTTTTGTGACGAGCAAAGGTATATTAATGGTTGTAACAACTTTTATCCACTTTATGCTTATATGTATGTTGTTCCCAAAGTGACCAGTAGCGCTGCTGATCGCCGTCCTCAGGGCACTTGCACATAACATTACTATTAGATGCCATGTGGGTTTGCTCATGATATAACACATGGTTTCACGGTGTAATCTGAATCTACAATCGTGTAAGTTAATTCCTACGCAATATATCGTTTAATACCTTATTACACTTTATTTTTCTTTTACAGGTACATGTCATATGACTTAACATAATCAATGAGAAACTAATAGAGTATTAATTAAAATATGTTTATTTTTTTATTAATTATCTTAAAATTATAATATTTAAAATTATTTTAATAAAAATTATGACGTTACAAAACTTGTTTTATTATCCGTTAAGGAGTATTTCAAATCTGCAGAAAGCCTACAGTTTTCTATACTTGCCTTTCATACACTACACCTGATGCTCGGATGGCGCCATATGACAAACAATAAACTGCTGTTGATTGTCCAACTGTATTGTGACTACAGCACTCACAAAGGCAAAAAGACCGTCATAGTGACTCATCTCGGTTAGTCATGTTTCGGGATTAGATTATCATATGCCATATTTGATATTGGGAAAATGGTTATAGGAACATCTTGGTTGAAATGAGGACTTTCTAAGCACTATTAACACAATTAGATGGTCCAATACAAGAAGATACTAAATCAATTTTACACGATTGCTTTAATACATAAAAGGTTTAAAATTAGTTAATCATTTTTAATTACGACTAAGTACAAAATAGTTAAGTTTTATAGTTTCAATTTCTTTTGCAATATGATTGAATATTTATATAAAAATTGGACGAACTCTCTAATGAAAACATATTAATTGAATCTTTGGCTAATCGCATGTTTTAAATAGTCTGATTTCTTGAACTTAATAAATTACGCGATATCGCATCCCCACTCTTCTCCTTTTCCCTTGTTTTAAAAAAATGTGCAATTTTGTAAGAATACATACGAGTATGGGTAAAAGAATGTACTAAAGTGTTTGCAGTAGCAACATAGTATTTAATAACGTCACACACTGTCAACTAGCACGAGCGTTTAGCAAGTATTGGCGGAGTTCGGGCTGCGAGAGGGCGAGTTCACACCATTTGACAAGGGGCGACAGTTTGACTAATGGCGTTCAAACGTCACTCTCTTACTTTCGCTGAGACAGTTCGACTAGTGTAAGTATAGACTTAGGTCACACTACATTTACATGACATTGATTTTAAACATATAATAAGTACCTTTTTTTAACTGTTTTTTTTTTCGGGACTTTGGATCAGGCTGACCATGTCAGTCCCATAATCACACTATGTAAATGCTAATTCAACAATGTATATGTGAGTCTACGGAGCATCTCAGCTGCGCAAGATGTTTGCACAGCTAAGACGCTCTGAAAATCAGAAATAGACCCACATCAGACCTGTTCAAACCAAATTGTTTATACATGATTTTTCTCATAGAATCGCTCCGACACATTCCACCAAGAAATGGGATATGTCTTCTGGGACTCCACAGAGCTCGCAATAATAAGTACTTCTTACCTTCAATAACATTATAATTCAGTTTAAGAAATAATTATTTATTACTTTGTAAATTTTATTTATTTCCTTTTATTAAGCTTTTGACGGAATATGCAGTGATAAAATAGTCTTCTTATTGTTTCTTTTCAGTTTTTTTTTATATTATACCGATAAAGTGACTACATTGCATCTGAAGTTAAGGACAATGTAGATCAAAAACCAATTACATCTATCATGAAACTGATGAACTATAATGTTAACATATATTTGCTGTGACTGTTCAAAAGCCTATTGAATCGAAAGATGCTTAGTTTCAAAATGAAAAAAAAAATGATTTGAAGTGAAGAAAAATATTTTTACTACATAATTTCTTAAGTTCAGAGTGTATAGAGTAGTACCGTGAAGTGTTGACATCTTTCCGTGGTAGCAAGTACACGTTTATTGGATAGCTTGGAACGTGAATGAACGCTCTTGTCTCACTCTTCCTTCTGTGTATTAATATGAGTTAGTATATTCATGCCATAGGTACATACTGTACGTAGTGTTAGAGAATTTGGTATCATATCTTCTACGAATATCAATACAAACATCGATATAACAAAATTACCTTATTTTAGACACAGGTAAATAACGCTTAAAACTCAGTCTGACTTTATTTAAAGAGGTTTATAACTTTTAAACCTTAAATAATATGAATATACCAATGGTTTGCAAAGAAGTATGTATTTAGAAGAACCGGCAAAAATCTTCGATAGCCCTTTTCAAATTATTTTGAATTAAGTACATACTACGGGGAGTTTTAAAATATTAGCGAAGTGGAAGTCAGTTGAAGTTTTGTTACATTTATTTTTTGTTTTACTAAACAAATTGCTATACCTAAAAGTGGTTTATTGTGTATCGAATATGCATGAGTACAAACCCAATAACTTGCGAGCCCATACAAATACTTATTACATGTATCTAAATATTAAGTCTTGTGTTTCATAATTTGGATTTTTTTATATATCGAAACAGAAGTGCGAGTCTTACTCACCAAAAGATAAATTATACTTAGTGGGACTTATCACACTGTTATACTGGATGTTGAAATTCTTTATGAAATAAAAATTACCTTTGTACTATTATTAAATGCCGTAATATAGCCCATAACCTTCAGAACTCAGAAACTGATCGCTTCCTGTGGCAATTAAGTCGTCAAACTATTCCCTGCATTGTGCTGTGGCGATTCCTAGAGGAATTTTTATTGTCAATTATAAGCTTCATTCGTAAAGTCATAGTATATATTTATTATCTTCTTTGAAAATATAGGTTACATTTTTATTATGTTAGGCTTAAAAGTACTTGGTTTAGAGTTTTATCAAGCTGTGATTTATAGACGTTTTTTTTATTTCACTCTAGAAATAAGCTAATATTTGACAAAAAACTTAATATGTAATAACAATTCGATTATAGCCTAAGTATTCAAAGAGCCAAATCCAAGGTAAAAAAATCTCTGACCATATAGTTCGATATTAATTAAATAAACTAATATTAGACGTTTGATTAAAAGCTAAGTAAGGACAAAGTAATGTCTATAAATCTCAGCCTAATTATTTAATAAATGTATAAAATTTGAAAATTGTGAAGAGCGCCATCTATTTAAAATCTTTATAAAGCTTAAATCGGAAACATGACACAGTGGCGCTGTAAGGTTTAAATAGTCTATTTACGTTAAGAATTCTTTGCATAAAAGATACATTTAGTTTCTATATAAAGCTACGTTAAATAAAAATAATTTGTATTAGAAATAATAATTAAAACAATAATTACGAGGGCTTAAAATCTATTATATTTATTTATTTACTTTTTTTGGGGTTGTCAGTGGTCCGGAACAATAATTAATTTACACAACACATATACACAGTTACAATAAAAAATGTACAGTTCCTACTAAGGCATCCACAACATACGTCAGAGTGGCCTGTTTATTTATATTTAAAATACTTGCCTATCCAACATCTGTTTTTAGAAATATTTTTTGTCAGATTAAATTGATTTATTTAAGTTAAGAAAAAGTGGCCTTAGGCACTTAATCAAAGTATATACTTGTACGTAAACAATAGGTAAGTATTAATCGTTCAAACCTCATTATTACAAAATAATTATTAGAATCGTTACTGGATAAAATTACGTTTTAATAAGTTTTATCCGGATCTCTTGCTAACCTAGAATCCTTTAAGTTGTCTTTTTTTTTCACATTACTGCTAGCTGTAGATATTATGCTAAATAGCATTCGCATTCCATGACAGTTTTATACAGGTACAATAAGAAAAGAGAAAAAACTACAACAAGCTAAGGACATAATGAATTACCTTTCCAATTAATTTTTATCCCATGGATTTTATCTTTGTTCAAAATTTTGAATCGGAGAAAAAAAACGCTCTTTATTTGAAGCTTACCTTTTTATAATTATATTTTAGTCTTATTGTAAAAGCTAACTAGAAATTTGGTATATACGTATCTCATAAGAAAATGTAAGATACTTGATAGACAACAAATGCTTATAAGAATTTCTATGTTCATCGGCTTTTTCATTCGAAATAAACATAATACAATAAAAATGTTGATTAACATACGTATATATAAAAACTCTTATTATATCTATATTGTTACGAGAAATACTTTAAATGAGCATAGCTAGTAGACTGCGTAGATTTATGTTTTGTAACGTAAATATTACACGTAGTATCTAAGTTTTATATTGTTGTTAAATAATTTTCACATTTTAATTCTTAAATATATACGTTCCTAGAACATCACACTTGATGTTATTTTATATTAAACTTGATCAGTGACAGTTTGACATGTAGGTACGTAAGTAAGGAAAGTCTAGTACACTTTTTAGTTTATTCTGAATAGTAAATATACAACTCAGCATAAGTTGTTATTCCTTGTAAATTTATTTAACACTGAGCTTAAAATATCTTTGAGATGCATTTGAAAAATTGACAATACTCACGAAATTTGCTTGATGATCAATTATTGATCCTTCTTGAATTAGAAATTATCATATTTTGAATTTTATTTTTATAAGCTGGCTCGATAAAATGACCATGCCGCTTCTGATGAAAAATACAATGCAGTCCAAAAACAGCGAATGCGAAAAAAAATCGAAATATATATAACTCAAAGGTGACTGACTGACTGACTGACTGACATAGTGATCTATCAACGCACAGCTCAAACCACTGGGCGGATCGGGCTGAAATTTGGCATGTAGGTAGATGAAGTCTACTTTGCCATGACAATAAACAAGTTTCATGGGAAAACTCTCAAATTTGTGGGTATTGACTTGAAAGAACATTGCTTCTCTCAGGAACAGTTTAATGTTGCTTGCTCACGAGTAAGTTCACCCAATAGCTTGATAGTTTTAGCGCTTAATGACAGATTAGTTAAGAATATTGTATACAAAGAAGTTTTGTAGGCCCTAATTTTTTACACACGCTAAACAAAAGTAAAGCCGCAAAAACTATACCTAATTAATAATAATACTTCTTAACGCGAGCGAAGCCGCAGGCAAAAGCTAGTGTGTTAATAATCGCCGTCATAATACCGGCCCAAGTATAGCTAACCTGAAGGTCTCTAGATACCTATAGGCAGTGGCACTCATACAATAAAAAACTATCTATATTATTATCTATTAATCTCAAGTTTAGTCCAATTTATATTTTGCGACTCCTTTTCCGATGCCACTGCTTATATGATTGAATTACTGGAAATACAAAAGCTGATCCCGATCGCGACAAGCCAAAACGAGTCACTATGAAGGTATTTGCACTTGAGCACTGTGATCCTGATCTAGTTTGATTAATTGCTTTACCATCTCATACCTTATCGTGTCAAGTATGTTCGTCGAGGCAGGGTTGCATGATTTCAATGCAATCATGCGTCAGCAATTTACTTCGATGTTACAACGGCTGAGAGGGTAGTTCCGATGGTATCCTCAGCATTATGGCAGAGAGAGTGGATGAGCTTTTCATGAAATTTTGGCTGAAAAGGCTTATCAACTTTGGTATTTATAAATACAGCTATTATTATTTTAAATGTTATAGATACGTGGGTAACTAGATATGAAATTGACAAATACCTACAAGAGAAAAATATTAAGATAGGCACAGATTCAAATCACGTTTATTTTGAAACAAAAAGTAAAAGAGCGAAAGGAAAATTTCGTGTAATTTCATAAAGTTTTCAACTATAAAACTGTAAAGTTTTTAGCACCATGGCACCCCACTTTACAAGTTATTCCGGCCAATCGTGAGAGGCGATTACACGCAGCAGGCCCCGCCTTTCGCTACTGCAGTACGCATGCTTGACTGCAGCGAAATAACCCTCTAGCCTTCGTCTCGCTCACACGTATACTCCATCATCATGGGGAAATGAGACAGTGTGGTATTTTAAATCATGATTACATGCACTTTTTTTGTGCACTTGTCGATTAGTATTGCAGTAATTATGCATTATTATGTTTTATTGTAATATTGAATCGTGTTGCGGATTCATATCATGCGATGTTTGTATTAAAAACGGTCTAAATTATGTAATTTTTTTTACGTACTATACAATACTTAGCTAAGTTTTTACTTACCGTCTGTGTTTGATTTTCAAGGTTCATGATTAAGAAATCATGAACAACTTCATGTCCCTGAGCATTTGGGAAATGCAAGCTTTTTTTTATTATTATTATTATTTATAGACGATCGCTTGACCTCAATCTCACCTGGTGGAAGGTGAAGATGAGTCCGATGATGAAACGCGATCGCCTAGCAAATACCTATTCACTCTTCTCTTAAAGACTCCCAGGTCACAAGATCGCGGAAATATGGTCGCTGGAAGCGTATTCAACTCCGTAGCTGTTCGCATGATAAATGTAGAAGCGAATCTTTTCGTACGGATATAAGGAACATCCACCACATATGGATGGTATCCAACACTATATCTAGTGATTTTGTGGTGGAATGGGGCTGGTGGAATCAAAGAATGCAGTCCCTGAGAACAGTCCCCACCATGCAACCGGTAAAAGACCGAGAGACAAGCAACTCTACGTCGATGCTCGATGCTCTGCATTTTAATTTTTATCAAAGAGTCGTCACCAATAAGTCTACGAGCTCTACGATCAATCGAGTCCAAAGCCGCCACCTGATATTTATATGAGTGTTTTAAGATAGCTAATAATTGTTTTAGTATTATGACCCTGGAGCTCATTGCATTCTCACAATCACTTCTATCTGTTCAAAGTGCTAATAGTAGGAAGACAGTTATTTTTAGTGACAGCAAAAGTGCACTAAAACACACAGCACGATGCGCCTCTGGCAACAGAGGTATATGTATCTCGTTATGTGTGTATGTCGTTCCCAACATAACCAGTAGTGCAGTAGATTGCCGTTCGCGTAGCAATACACATTACGTTTATATTAGATACCATGCGGGCTTCCTTACGATTCACATTCACCGGTGATCAAGTGGTGAGTAAACCCGGACTTAATCTGGAAAAATCCAAATGTACATACCGGGTTTCGAACCAACGATCATTGGCGCTGCCTTGCGTGCCTGTTCCTCATCCGCTACGCCAACATAGTCACAAAAATACACGAACACATTAAATAAATACAAGTAAATAATTATTTATTAGCTTTTGCAAACAAATAACTTCTTCAAACGTAAAGAACTCTTTCTCAACTGAGCATAACTGAGTAAGTCTACTCAAAATGGAATATATCATTATAGCTAACGTTGACAAAGTCGCAGGAAAAGCCTAGTTATTATATCAATTTATAAATTCCTCGATAAAGAAGATATGCTGATAAAATCATAAATATTCACCAGTCATTACTCCAAACAAGAGCTGAACTTTTTAAAATAAATGTGAAAAACACGTTCACAGAATAAATAAATAAGTAAGATTTTATTACATCTTTATTTATTTAATGAATTTACACACCACAACTATTCACATAATAACGTGTTCATTAAGAAACCGTTATTTATGAATACAACATTTGATTATTTATTCCAGTTTTCTGATTCCACAGGCATTTCCTGTTTATCGAACTGTTGAGAGAAAATGTGGTAATTTTATAACGATCGCAATAAAAGTTTTAACTCAACGAAATATATCACAATAGTGGGCCGAATGGAAAATAGATGTGAGTCCGATGGCATCACTTTGAAGGAATTTCTTTATTGACGCCAATTTAACTACCTTAATTTAATTTTTATATTTCCTTAGATACTTTTACAACTACCAGATATATGTCTACCTAAGTTACATATATTAACGTCACCTACATATCATATTTCTACATAAATATCCACTTATTTTCTTGCGTGTAGGTAGAACTATGTACAATTTTGAGTATTTTCTCTTTCTAAAATTTATTTAAACATTGCAATATTAGTTCTTTTCACGCAAGATAGACGTGCTGTGTAAAATCTCATGCGAATTAGGTATCATTATGATATAAGTGCTTTGTCATACGTTTTCATGCTTAGACCTCTAAAAAAGACGGCAGTGAAGTATTTTTTTGGGAAAAGGGTAATAAAAATATTGACACAGTTCATGATTAACTGTACTCGTTTTTATTAAAAAATTCCCAACTTCAAATGAAGTCTTGTAAGTTATTTGTATTTGTGTACCTGTCTATGGCATCGTACCTCTGAAACAGATGATCTGATTTTGATATAGTTATTGTTTGAAAAGTGAGGTCACGATTGCTCTGTCAGGCTGTGTATTAATTAAATAATATAATTATTTGTAATGTTTGTATAATATCTAAGTAAAGTCAAATTGAGGTCTGTAAATCTCAGCTTAAGACCTCGTAGGTCGTAGCTAAACTCTGGCTAAATGTGTCCCTATTTCAAACACATTATGGTTAAATATAATACCAGATACTCTACGGTCTGTTGCCATAGCGTGTAGTTACGTAACGTAATTGGCGTTATTTAGCTTAAAAACCTCATAATTATTTATTAAATTTAACAAAAATAAATCAACACTTATAACGACGTTAATGTTTCTTTATAAATGTAAATATGAGCCTTCCTTTCTTATCATCGGTGACGTGGACGGCACAGTTCACCCTAAAGTCGTAAATAACAGTACGTCAGTAAGGTGAGCTGGTTGAGTTATGCGCCGCAACATGTGCGTTGTACTGTCGCGTGACCGGCTGATTATTAAGTTGTAATAAATTTTATGACCCCGGGGACTTGGGAAGGTGTCTTTTGGGAGACAAACACAATTTTTATATACACATGTGGTTTGAAAATGTTTGATAATTTGATAATTAATTATATAATTTATGATGAAGTAGATACCATAGGTTCTCAAACAAATATTTGTTTGACACAGAAATAAAAATAAATACATCGAATTTACCTAATAATTTCATTATGTTATAAATATATTAAAATGTAATTACGTACATTTACATCGCTTATTCTTAACTTATTTTCGTTGGTAAACACTAAAATAACACTCTTTCAATTAATTTTTGAATAAAATTGTTAAATGAACACTTACTTTTCTAGCTAGGAATTAAGGTAAATCATTTCCTCATAATACCCGGTATTGGCAATCAATGTTTGGTATCTCAGCTGGTAACCTATTTTTTACTTGGGAAAAATTCTTATAAAACCAACTCAGCAAGATATGGGGGGATACAAGCCAAAGTGAGCACTTTTGTTCGAAAAAAAAAAACCCAAGGTGACTTTTGCGCATTTAAGGGAACCGAGGGACCTGTCCAAAGCCTCGCTGTAAGCTAGTCAACTAGCATATACTGAACTGACATCCTTTTGGCATATCAACACTACCCAGGGTGTTTCCTTTTACTGTTTCGACCTTGATTAATCTATTCTTCTATATTTAATGTACCAAATACATGATTTTTTCCTTCATTCTTTCAGCAGCTGTGAATAAAATCCTAAATTATTTATAAAGTACAGTCAGTTATATTTTATACTATATGAAAGCGTCAGTGTGTGTCACATTTGATGCATGGCGTGTGTCCGTCCATCTGGACTTGTATTAACTACCGACTTTGTAGAAAGACTAATAATGCAGTTTCTGAAATTGTTATACTCCATAAAATAAACCATACATTATCGCGGTAATAAATGGACAACCGACGTTTGTGCTAATTTCCAATGAAATTTGAATTAAATTAAAATTATGTGTAAATATACAATTTAAATGAAAATAGATCAGGTATCAGTTTCTAACGGGCTTGTATTCGCTACTCGACATCTAGGTGTGCCTATTTCCCGCCGAGCCGTCAAAGTATTCGGATTCCCAGGCTCGGCGAAGGCGAAGAGAGGGCAGTGCTGGCACCCCGGTGATTTTAGTCGGGGCAGGTCCGACACACCGGGGGAAGTGGCCCTAACCACTTCCCCTGACGGTCCGTAGGGATTTCCACCGGGTTAACAAAAAAAGAAAAAAAAAACCTGTGCCTATTTTGAGTAACGCTGGGTCAGGACGGTTTCGATCGTCTCAGCTAAGTTCCTCCAGGAAATCCACCAGCCATCTAACGTCGCTGGTTGCTTCCCAGAGGGACCCCGCGGTACCGCTGTGTCGTGCCCGGTATACTGCTAGTTCACTGCACTCAAACAGTACCTACATTTCTCACTATTTCATCTTCTATTATACAAGCTGCACAGAGATGATTCCGTAACACCTGAATCAATGAGATGTCTGAAAATATACGTCCTCTGTTGTAGCACCTATGGCCATATATATATCTGTGGTTATTTAAAGTGCAGATTTTTTTAAAGCTTTTAAGCGTTGAGATGGGTCTAGGTAAAGCCTCTTTAAGCTGTCTATACTCCACTAAGTAGAATGAAAATATATATGAAAAACTAGATCTCTGAATGACAATTTGTAAATCTTAGAAAATAATCAGAGTTTCGAAAAAGCTACATAAATTTTAAGACGCTTTTATGAATAAAAAAAGATATATAATCGATAATTTATTAGTTTTTAAAGGAGTTCTTTTAATTGAAGCAGCTTTTCTGATACTGAGCGTAATTCTACAACAAGTAATAACGGGCAAATATACTTGCTTACAGATGAATACACATTACTTTTTATTAGATAACTATAATCTAAACAACATCCTAATAAATCATTCACTTACTATGACTTAATGAGATCAAATTTAACAGTTAAAAGTTATCGTTTGATTTTCAAAGTTAATATTAAATATCAATCATACAAAACAGAATGTTAACATAAAAATGAAGCTGCACAACACGATCTCCAATCGTTTACCGTCCATAATCATCAATCGGACCATTGAAATCAGATACGTGGTGTTACTACGGTATACCCTAATTACGCTAATCGGAAGACTGGAGCGGGACGCACACGTGGCCCGTGACTTCTGTAATTCCTACTTAAAGGATTTTCCCCTAAATTTGGGTATTTCCTGAATGAAATGGGGAGATTCTCAAGAGAAGGTTTTTGGTTAATCTTATGGGCTTACAAAATATTAATTCAATAAAACAAAATAAGTCAAAATTAACAAAAAAAATAATATTTTCATATTAAAATCAAATTATAATATAGACAACAATGATGGTATTAACGGAATAGAAATGATGCATAGTGTTTTACATTGAGGAAAACTCTATTTTATTTATTTTTTCTTGACAAAATAATGATTCCATTGGTATTTAAATTCCTGATTTACAATTAGGGCAGTGAAATATAAACTTAAATTTTTATGAATTATTTTCAGGAGTTTTAGGGTTTTTTCGGGTTAATTTCGGTAGAGTTTGGTAACATTGTTATAGACTACTCAGGTGCGGCCCGCGCGCGCCCCGCCCGCCTGCCTCTTGACGCGTCAACTCAAACGCTCACCTCGTCAGACGCGCGCTGCACTCGACGCTCGAACGCAGGGAAAACACGAGCCGTTTTCCGCCGCGGACTGTACCCGCTCCCGAAGTTACGGAATCGGGCGCACGAATTCCCGAAGTTTACTTTCGATCATTAATCGAAGAGATGTTGAATGATTTTTATGCGCAAAATCGTATATTTCGTGAAGTGTTTTAAAACTTGTGGGGTGTTGTGATTGCAACTTTTTTGTGATTTTGTCGTATTTTTTTGTTACTGTCGTTTCGTTTATACCTAACTTTAATTAGAGTGAGTATCAATGCTAGCTTAAAAATCATATTTGTTAGTTTTTTTTTTATTTTAATAGCATAACTATCTTCAGTTAATTGACCAATTGATAAGTTTAATCCATGGTTATTTGTTAGGAAAGGCGCAATGTCATAAAATCAAAGCGTATCGCAGTAAATCTCTTCGGACGCAAAGGATTTCAATGTCCACTTGACAAGGTGCATTAAAAGTTATCCCGTGAGCTTTTGATATCATGAGCTACTTAAATAGATATGATTCCATTAAGAAATAGTCATTGAAGTACCATTACAACAGTTATTTATTTTATTGTTGTGAACAATTCAAAAATTTTTCGTATGTATGGGAACTGTTAGATATATCAAATTATTCTTCCTAAGTTTATGTTCTTTCTAATTAGGTAGAACATATTTCAAATTTATTTTATTCTTATATTATAAAAAATATTAATGGGCAATAAAAAAATAATCTTTTATATGAAATGATTATTATTGTCTGTCATAATTTAGATTATATTATTACTTCTACAAAATTATCAAAAAAGAATTCCTCAAAATTAGGAAAAATATTATAAATTCAAAAACAAATAAAGAAAACTCCAATTGCTGCTATCCTATGGAGATCAACATCAAACAAGTCAACAAAAGCAATCAGAAGTCGGAATTAAAATTAAAACAGTCATTCAAAACATGTTCCCTCATCAAAGGATGCCTGGGAATAAAACTTAAGTAAAATAAAAACAAGCAATGAAATCGTTCGGCCCATTTAATGTGGACCGGACGGGAGTGACAAAAATTCTGGAACTGAAATAAACTCGACACATGTGTTTAGATGTCACTCGATGGAGGCTGAACAATTAAGTATTTTAACACTATTTATATCGACTATAATTTGTTTTATTGTAACTGTACTATTTTATGCACATATATTAGAAAATTTAGAGATACATGTGAAGGTCGGCATCATTATCTACAGAACTTGCCTCTCGCTAGTTGTAGGCGGTTTTTAGATTGAACTTTGCTTTATATGCAAGATGGTACTATATGGTACTATACATATATTGTGACAGAGTAAAAAATATTCGGCGTCTCTTATTTACTGCGTTGTCATACATTTACCAAACACAGATAGGTACGTATATTAAAAACCTAACTTTATATATATATAATTAATTGATAGTTTACTTAAAATATAAAACCATTATTTTTCAATGGAATCATAATAAAATCACATAATTTAATACATTTTAGGTATAATTTAATCTTACTACAATATATAAATATAAATTATTATGATAGTAGGTAGGGATTGTTTTAATTCTTAAAGACATGTCAAGATTTTATTATTATTATTATATTTTTTTTTACATTATTAAATATTATTTTTGTCTTATCGACCAATTTTGCCTTTACAATAGTCGTAATCTAAATCTTATAAGTTTATAGAAGCCGTAACTTTGGAAAATTTAAGGTTTAAACTTATCTACTACATAAAACCTTAAATAAGATATTAATTTTACTTTGCTTACTGTTTGGTGTTAACTGAAATTTAAGGCGTATTATTTTTGTCAAACTACTTGTACTTAATAAAGACATTGACATATATAATACATATAGATGCCACTACATATAGATGCCACTACATATAGCTTTTTACTAGGTAGTTTTAGAAATAGTAGCTACCAACAACTTATCCGCATTAAGCATTAGCATATTGCAACACGAAGGTTCAACTCTAAATATAAAATTGTATAGGTAGTGTTTATATCAAAGTTGTAGTCAAACTTTATTTTCAAAATCTATTTTTCTACTTTACCTCTTTGTGTTTAGGTTGTTATGAAAAACGAAGGATTTTTTTTCTATAATAACTTTTGAGGATATTTTATAATAACAAAATTAAAGATAAATAATAATTATTACATTTCAATATTGAATTGAATGATTACCATGTTAAAATAAAAATCTCTGGATGTACCACCACTTAAGTAATAAAATATAATTTCCGAGTGATAATAATTATAACCAGAATCAATATTAATTGTGCTATTAAAGACATTTTTTCAAAACTGTAACCGACAAGTTATGATATATTAATCAGAAATAATGTTTTTTAGAGTAACCGATTTTCGATTTGATATTTATTTATTCAAGTAGCTTTCACTCATAAAAATATTTTTTTTTCAAAACCTTGGATATATGTAGATATGTTGCAGATATGTTGCTTTAGAATATTCTGAAATAATAATATTAAGCTGTAAGTTTGTTGAGCAATAAGAGAATGTAATGCAGCTTAATCATTACCAAAAACGTATTACAATTTAGAATTTAACAATCAATTCATTTAGTACTTAAAAAGAATAATTTTACTATTATAACATATAATATTTACCTTGTCTTTAGATTGAAATTGGTACAGTTAAATACTACTCAATCATTAATCATCTTAGAATCTAATAACAGAAAAATAATCTTCTAAAATAACATTATCGTTCTTTAAATATCTTTAGGCAAAAATATAAAATATTTCTAGATAGATACGTTAACTTACAAATGTTAAAT
The DNA here is from genome assembly GCA_036320925.1 of Automeris io. Taxonomy (NCBI): domain Eukaryota; kingdom Metazoa; phylum Arthropoda; class Insecta; order Lepidoptera; family Saturniidae; genus Automeris; species Automeris io. The sequence continues at coordinate 2,389,680 of JAUDJH010000012.1, read as the reverse complement.
AATTGTTGGGCATTGTTTAAGATGTGGTAAGCGATTTTAAAATAAATATTTTAATATAAATAGCATATGAAGTCATTAAAATGATAAATTAATACAATACAAGAATAAATATATCATAATCTTATTTTTTAGTGATATTGAAATAATGTTGAAGGTTGAACATTATGCAAAAACGTTTAAAACTTATTACATACAACAATAAAAATAATCTAAACTATTTCACAATGTTACACGAAAGTCATTCTTGATTCATATATAATTTTAAAATTATTCAGTGTATTTCAAAAATTCACACATTTATCACTCGAATCGCCAACGGGACAAATAAATCGAGTGCACAATGACTGCTAATTTGCTCATAAAGATGTATGCACCGAAGTCGGTTCATAAATCCGGCGGAGTCACATTCGGCCTACCGCTTACACCCATAAACCTCTGCGGACACTTTTATAGCCCCACCACGTGGCGGAGAGGCATTTTTTCAGCACTTGACTTAACATGTGTACAACGCTTTAGGAAGTCACCGTCTTCATATTAATTTATTGTTTTAGAATAGACCGCCTGTGTGACAAATGTATTTTTTACCATACCTTATAGGTACGCCTTATATATTTTCTAACAGTGTACAGCTTAATCTACAAAAATTAATACTCAATATTCTATAATGGAGGTATTTATTGCAGTTTGTGTTTATTAAAACAATAACGTAACTTATTTTATCTCTATGTTTAATTAAGTTAATTTATTCATATACGTTTTAAAAAAATTGTTCGAAAAACATCTAATTTTATTTTCTACACATATTGTAAATAATTGTTAAAACATTGCATCTACAATCTAAAATAAGTACATTTACATTTTATACAAACATGTAATAAATTAGAACACATACAGATGAAAACCATGAAACAAAATGATTATGAAGTAGGTATGTATTTGATTAAATGCACATTTTAACAGAAGATGAATCATAAATAATGGAATTGTTACGTTAAATTATTTATCCAACAAATACTTTTTCAAAGACATTATAAACGCATGTAAACCGTACACAATGAGTTCAATTTACGTTATTAAGCAGTTTGAATCCAATAGAGATGAGTAAACCCAATAACATTCATCACTTGTAACGAGACGACACACTTGACCAACTAATGTGTCTCATTTTATCACAGGTCCATCAATCAAGCTCCACTCAGCGGGCACAATTGAACCGGCTGCGTCCGTCACTAGCACTTAACATGTCCAAGTAAGACTATTCAGTGTCTACGCGAACGATGACAAGCGCCGAGTGATCTTCTACACGGGAACCATACAGCTGTTATCCATGAACGACCTAAACTATAACGCAGGGATGAGCTCCTACCAGTTTGTCAACTCCCTGGCATCGTGCTATGGGAATCAAGCGCCTGGACGTACAGGCACGCCGGTGGACCAAACCGGTCATCCAGGACTGCCGACGCCCGGAGCAGACTATTATAACCCTAATGCGGCAGCGTCCGCCTACCCAAACACTTGTTATTCTCCTCCGCAAGTCACTCATCATTATCCACAGCACCCGTACGCCACGCCCGCGTCAGGGGCACACATGCAACCGCAAACGATGATAGATTACACACAACTACATCCGCAGCGGCTCGGCAGTACAGCGACTCATATGCATCAACACTCTAATCCAAGCCCGGGCGCACTATCTCCCAATTTAATGTCGACTCCACCAAGCCAAGCGACCGGGGCTAGCTGTAAATTCGCTGACTCCACATCGACAACTGGCGTAGCATCTCCTCAAGACCTTTCCACGTCATCGGGACCTGGAAGAACATCTCCTGGCTTTGGCAACGTAGGACAAAATGCAGGTGGAACGAATACTAAGTTGGGGCTTACCACGCCGATAGCTTCTCCAGTGGAACACAAAGCTAATGTTAACCAGAATATCTCGAGCCCTGCTTCTAGTACATCGAGCAATGACAGCAATGATGCGAACAATTCCAGTTCAAACAATACGAAGAATTCTAAATCTGCCGGCAGCTCAGGAGCTAATCCGCCACAGATTTATCCTTGGATGAAGCGTGTTCATCTAGGACAAAGTAAGTTATATTTGTTCACTTTTAATTTATTATTATTAATGGTTGAAGTTCCGGTGCTTTGAATATTCTCCCAACTCTAGGATCAGCAGTATTATAAATTGTTCGATTCACACTTTTTTATTGGCAGCGTGAAATTATAAATAACTTCGCTTCCTCTTGGAAACTAATAGCTGTGACTATGGCCACGCCTTCATTAAGTAGAAATTTTTGTAAATACAAATAAATCAATCCATCAATTGAACGTCAAGGTGGAGACAAAACAAATTATGTATCTATTTATAAAACATTAGTATGCGTTAATGTTAGATCGATATGGTTGGCTGATGGATGGTGTTCGTAATAAGGCATAATGGTTTCTTTGGCAGGCGTATAGGAGTCAACATTTAAAGCCTTTTTTCTTCTCACATCCTAACGATCGGAAAAGTGCGTCGTCACAATGACGGCTGATTTGACGGGCGCTAACCTTCTGGTGTTGGGCGTTCATTGAGTTAAAAGTTAATTTGTTTCAAATAGGATTTAGGTGGTTTGAATTTATTTGTTCTAGTTTTTTGTTTGTAGCTCATTTGAAACGCCTTATAATGTGTGTGTAGAAATAGAAGGAAACGATGCTATCCGTTACAATAAAGTCATTTGACTAACAAAATATCTTTGATCATTACCAATGTAGAAAAAATCGATAAAAAATGCAAGGAAGTATAAATATTATTACAGAATCGCTGAACAACCAGTAACAATGACCCGTCGCGTCATGTATAGATGTCACAAGATATGTTAAAGACAAGCGCAGATGTTGGCCAGTAGTGATATTCCAAGAATTAATTCTGACTTCATATTGTTTCCACTAAAATGATAATCCCTAACGCGGCGACCTTGTCAAGTCATACGTTAGGTAGCTTTTATTCTTTATTTTTGTTTGAAAATTATAATTACGTTAATGTCATGACCGTTATAAATCAGTGACTAAAATGAGCTAAGCTTAGCTGCGTTGTATGAAATTTGCAATTACTTTGCAAATATTTTTCTTTATTACGAACATACGATATAAATAGTAATAAATAATAGCGTGAATATATTACAAGCAATACTAGAACTATTTACCTACAATGAGTTTATTTTCTTATTTGCCAGTTATATAAAGGAATCTAATACATTTAACGAATATATAATAATTAATTCACCATTAGATACGAATAATGCACAGATAGCACTATAAATGAGTTTCTATACTAATCACTATAAATGAGTTAAACTAGGTATTTTATAGTACGGAAGACAGGTATTTTATTGATTTTTGTGTGATTTTTTTTATGATATAGATTAGTCAATACAGATAATAAATTCTGTTAGTTCTATAATAGATATTTGTCAATGTTAATATCTGTCTGAGATGCAATGAAATAGAAAACATTACTGGAAATATCTGGAAGTGTGTTCCGTAAGGTATGACGTATTGGACCTACCTACTGTTTGGTCTGGAGTGGACTAGTGTTTTGGTACAAACATAATAGCATAAAAATTAGTGTTTATTTTTATAATTTGGTGATAAAATTGATCTTGGGTGATTGGCAACTGTAAAACTTTTAAATGTATATTATAAAAAAATAATTAAAACGCTTATTTTAGTCATTATAAGGAATTATTTATAACAATAGGTATATGTAATATTCGACCTCACTAAACTGGATTTGTACGTGCATAATCGTGTTTAGGAATAAAGTAATATATATTACAAGCAGAAAGTTTTATGTCATTGTAAGAAAATTGTCATTGTCATTGTAAAATAACAAATAGCGATGCCTATACCTTTATATCATCGTAGATAAGGCTCTACATCTTAATTTATATATACCGCCTTATTCAAATACAAAATAAATTAATCCAAATATTTTAGAAGCACAATGTAACATATTAACATATACCAACCTACCTAAGCATTTAATATTCGAAATATAACCACCGAAGTTCCATTGAACGTATATAACACGGCATAGCTTTGAAAATTCGCGAGATCAGAAATTTTGCAAGTCCATATTCTTAACTTGGAAGAGTTAGAATTGAGGCGTCTAGTTTCAAAACCTGCTAAAACGATTTTTTGTACAAAATTACTTAATAGTTCTAATAGTAATTTGAAATGTTTTTATCACAACAAATATTATATATGAATATTTCTTTTTTGCTTTTTCAGTCTAGAATAACAATTCAAATACCTTATAAGAATGTGATTGTTAAGTAAATAATTTATTATAAGTTTTTATAAATTTATGGGATAAAAATTTTTTTTATAGCGGGTTATGAAACTAGACGCCTCAATTATGTTTCCTAGACTCTCAGAAAGAACACAACAACTTATGTACATCGGTCAAATAAAACAATATTAATCACACATAAAATCTTATGGAACTGACGTTATTTAAAGATTTTTTTTAATTTGACTGGAAAGTGACTACAATGCATCTGATGGAAAGCATAGTGGAATCCAAGAGCAGCAACGACTGCCAACAGAAGAAAATCCATTGAGAGCCGCCATTACCATGTCGACCCACATACCACGATGGAAGGTCTCTAGATACCTATTACATATATGAACAACTGGATATACACAAACTGATAACGACTGCCCGAAGCTAGTCACTATGACTGTCTCTTTTTATTAAAGTGACTCGACACAATGGCTGCACCATACCCGATGGTAAGGATGGTGCAGTCCAAAAAATGCCAACGACTATCGAAAGGTAAGAAAGCACCCATCGGTAGTCGCAGCGATCATGCCGGCCTGCACAAATATCTCTTCTCGCTACACTTAAAGGATCCCATATCATAGGATGGTGGAAACATGCTCGCCGGAAGACCATTCCACAGCCCAACGACACGGCAAAAGAAGGAGTTAGAGAACCTCTTAGTCCTAGCCGGGATGTGAGATACCGTATAGCCGTGATTCCGTAAACACGCGCGCGTGGATCTATTCAGGAAGGGAGAGGGTGGAACAAGGTTAAGCAACTCTTCAGAACACTCACCATGATACAGATGGTAGAAAACGCTTTGCATCTATGTAATGTATTATATTTAAAGATTATTTATAGCATTGTATAAATTATAACTAAAGGTACAATTATTTTCTAGTTATATAAAAATGAGAACCTAAATTATTATTATAATATAAAACATTTACTTTCGAGTAAGTTCAGAAATTCCTCTAAACATCAAAGCTTAATGCAGATTACTTCACTTCACTCAATGATAATCTCGTTTGCATTATTCGGAATATAACATGAGAAATGCGTTGTTATGAATTTAATCATAACACTGTCGGCGCTTACGATTAATCGGAGGTCATTATTATAAATTATTCTTCTTATTATATGAAATTAAATATCCACTATATATTTTAAATGACTATCTAATTATATTTAATTGCAAGAAACAGCCGAGATAATAAGTCGTTTACAATTACATTTGAAATTACATAATTTTAATTCAGGACAGGTATATATTTCTATGTTAATAATTATTTGAATACTTTTTATAGTACCTACGTATTATAGTATTTATAGCTTTACATACATATGTGATATTTTCAGTAGGTATATTATTATCTGAAATAACTTAGGTTACATATGCCGTAAGATGTATAAGTACCTATGTATGTCTATAAATTCCAGGAAGTTTCCAGGACATAAAAAAGTAACTAATGCAATAATATAAAAAGCTAAAATGACTGTATCAAAAGTGTATTAAAATAAACTGACCATTATAAATAGTTAATAACTAATAAAACACGTTTTTCTTAACTTTAGTCAAAAACGCTTCTCTGGTGGTCTCGAGGTTTGTCTATCAGTTGAAAGAAATAGTGCTTTTCAAGTGATTTCAATGGTTTCAATTGGTTTAAAAACAAAAAATGTGATTGGAATCTCAATATTCGCGATGACATGACAAATAGCAAAATGTCATCAGTTCTTAAAATACTTTTATGTTGCAGAATTAATCAATATTTTGATGAAAACGACGTAGATATTTGATGTTTGATTTCAAACAATTATCGGTAACTTTATAACTATCGTTATTAGTGAAAAGTGTAGTTAATATTTATAGTAGTATAGTTGCAACTTTAAGGACAGTTAAACAAGTTGTTAGTTCCTAATAAAACTTATAATACTTTTTGGTAACACCATTAAATGAATTAATTAAAACATTCAACTAATTGAAATATCCATCCGTAAGCGAAATGTTGTTTATTTGGGATATTATGATAATATTAACACTGAATTAACTAATTACAAAAGTACTTATTGTTGAATTATTATTACGTTTCTTAATTCGACTATTTTTAAACTTCATCAGTAGTCGAACCCTACTTATATGGAATGTATAAAAGTGAGAAAAAAGCGGTTTTTTATTATATTAGCACTAATTTAACATTGCGAATATTTTTTGAAGAGTTGAGGCAGTATAAATTACTACTCTTACGCTTTAAAATTCTTATTTTATATTTGCGAAATCTTTTCTTTCCTCTGAGATATCGGCAATTCAAGTATAGTAATATATTTATTACGAAAAATACAGTTTTGTGTACTTTTAGGTTAAGATATTTTGAATCCTAACGTGATAGAGTTATTCTGACGGATTCTGATTCTACGCAAAATATTACTTCTTAAATGTTCCTCAGTTGGTCAACAACGATCGCAACCCATTTTTTTGCATATCTATGTAATTACTCCTAAGAGGAGTTAATCAATAATATGTCGAATCGATTAGATTTTTAAACATCATTAAAAGAATATTAATTTCAAAAACTACATATATTAAACAAATTAGCGTACATAACGTCGTTATTTTTATATCAACGATGCAGTTGCTAACACTGATCTTTCGTTCACGTCATTAATATTTAACTATATATTACGTTAATGTAATTAAATTTCAAATCGTGAAGAAAGTTAGTATGACCGTATGTAGCCGCCGTTTTATGAACTCCAAAATAACTCGCGAAACCCTAGACATGCAAATAAATTCGTCCTAACCCAGGTCGCAGCCGTTACATGCCTGATTGTAATAAGTCAAGTGGAAGCGACCACCCTGTGCGTGCCGCCTGACGACTTATAAGAATTCAATATAGCTATTATTTACCACTAGTTTGAACTGAAAATAGAGAATTAACGGAATTAATTTATTTATATTAATTAATTAATTATGGTCAAACTAAAACATATTCTTTAAAACCTATACCATTGTATGAAGATATCGAAAATAGTTTTGCTTATTTTAACCTTGATAAAGAGCCATTGATCCTTTTTACTAAAATTCAACCTATTTCTATTGAACTCAGTTGTAAATAAATTCACTAAGAGTTTTCTGTATAAAATTTGGTTTATATATCTTACAAAGCTTCGAAACTAGTATTTTCTTTTACCTGTAACCTCACTTCTACCACTTTAACAGTAAATATTACAATATTTAATAATCAAAACAAACCAAAGTACTCGATCAAATTAGTACCTAGGCTCGTGTTAAAACCCGACTTCCAAATAGACCGTGATAAGACCTAACGCAAGTAAAATACCTAACAGTAAGATAACTTGCAGCGATAAGCAAAGCCTTACCGTCGAACATAATTTATGCTCACTAATAATATAATTAATCAAATTGAATATTCCTATAAATTATTAGATTAATTTACACCTAGATAGCGTAATTTAATGTACATAAGATTATATTATAAATCTATTGCGATATTTACTGTGATATGCTAATATCTATAAGTACCGACCTGTTAACTATATTTCACAGTTTTACTCGTGGATTTTAATTCCTTGTTTATGTCACTATAAAATTAGTTTTTGAAATTAATATATTTTTTTAAAATAATCAAAATATCAATTTTAGTGAACTTCAAATTTTTTTTTACATTATCTCGACAAGTGATTACAGTGCCACTGATGGTAAGTACAGTGTAGTCCAACAACAAAATCGACCTCGAAATCCGTTGATAGTCTCCCTCGTCATGTTGGCCCATACACACCACGACTGAAGGTCTCTAGATATATGAGTTACTGGATATACGCAAGCTGATCCCGAAACGCGACTGACCAAAGCGAGTCACTATGACGATCTTTACACTTGTGGGACTATAGTCACAACCCAGTTTCGGCAATTGCCCTACCACTAAAACTACATTAAATTACAGCCCCTTTGTACTATGAGGTTTTACTATATGTCTGATGTCTGAATTTATGTATACATATGATTTGGGCTGAACAATTGTCTGAAAAATAGACTTTGAGATTTTTGAATTTCACCAGCCATTGTCTTAGACGTGAAGACAGAACTAACAAAAGCATGCTTCACAAATACATAGAGATGTTACAGTTGTCGCATAAAGCCGCGTGGACATGTGTACAATGGCATGCGGATACATATCGCTAGATACCAAGATGAAGTTTGCCTTGCGCGTTACAGATTTGTCTTAATAGGTATATTTAAGCCCTCAACTTGCGAACATAACATGCATCAGCGTTTTTTACCGATTCCAAAAATACTAAAAAAAATACTATAAATACTATATCTCCAAAAAATGACGCTTAAACCAAATAGCCTTTCACCCCTCGATATATATTCGGAATCATCGTTTTTTACCGACTCCATAAATATATACATTACTATTTCAACAAAAATTTACCTATCGCTTTGTAGTATTTCATAATACAGGAAGGTATAACAAAGAAACTGCATAATATTATTAAAATTAGGAGAAATCAACACGTCAACTTGCTACAGATTTTAGAAATTTCATGTTGCTCTGTTTAAAAACATGTTACTTGTTACAATTTTGGCGCTTGTACATGGTTTCTTTATATTTCCTAATTCTATGTAAACAAGGAACTACACCCATCATGCGTGTACGTATCGTAGCAATCATTAGCTATGCTTTTTCAGTGTCACGGAAATTCGATAGCCTATAATATAATTAGAGCGATTATGTAAATTATGTTCCTAAAATATTTACGTTGAAACAAGTTTTTAGTCATTTACATGTTAACAAATTCCTTTTAAATTGCGCTTATACATATAAAGAATATTAAAAAAATATTCGCTTAACTCAAAAGAATATAATTAACATAACAAATGATTTACATGTAAAATTATTCATCAAGTTACATAAAATATTAATATCAAATCTGTAATTTCCATAATTTTTTTCATAGAACGAATTTTCATAAAATTTAAGATAATTTCGTGGTACTCGATTCCAGACCTTGGTGCCTACCTGTTCTGAGTTACACTAACAGCGATTAGTAAATAAATAACAAATTAAATTCCAGTAAAGATTAGTGGTCGAATGGCGCACACTCATAAATAAATCAAGCGGATCGGTCGCGTCGACCGGCCGAGGTAAATTATGACTCAAATAATATTATGCTAAAGGCATGCCTGCACTGTAGTCGCCACTTTAAGAAACCGTTCTTGTAAACTTTTTTACTGTTTTGTAATTGCCTTTTTTATTTTTACAATAAAAAAATACTACATGAAATTTATTAGTATGCATAAGCTCTTTGTATTAATTTCAAAAGCTGATTACGTATTTCGGTTTCTGTATTTTTGTTGGCGTGGGTAATTAGGTATTTGTTATACATCTTGTAAAGATAAAAACTGAGTTTTGGTTTGCTTTATTACAGAATTAAATTTTGATTAATTTTATGACTCATGAAATCTAGTGTCTTGAGTATAGGTTTCATTAAAAAAAAAACAAATACGACTAACAAAATCTATGCCTATATATCTTGTTTCTTTTTCCTCCTTGTTCTTATTCTTGCTTACTTTAGCCTTTTGTATTAAATCTGCTATTATAATTTGAACTTTAAATTATCAAAAATATAGATATCCGAAATTTTATTTGGTTTTAACTTTAATACGTATTGTATGGGCATTAGTAAAAAAAATATTACGACATTTTAATCTTAATACATACATGCATTGTCAATAGCACTAACTTATTTCTTTATAAAAAAAAAAAACTATATGCTGGTAGCCCACGTCATTTAACCCTATTAGATACAATCTTAACCGACAAATCCTGTTACAAAACCCCGCCTAGTAACTTACGCGGCCACTCGTGCCTTCGAATATGCATAAAGGCATAAAAAAATAAACCAATAAGTATCAATGACTCGAGAAATAAGTTTGCAAAAGGATTAGCAACTCCTAACCGGGTTGGTCGACGCGATCCAGCATGGCGGCCATGATTTTGCAAAATGCTCGCTACACGATCCTGGCTTCTATAGATACGCATACCATAATCATGAAGGTCTAACCTGGGACAGGAGTTAGAATGAGGAAGAAGAGAAAAAGAATATAATATGATACTACAGGAAAAGCATTGATATTTTAAAAAAATGATATAGTATGTAAAGTACCAAAATTTTTCTGAATCAAATAATTTTTTGAGGATATTATATTAAAAAAAAATATATGCCATGTTACCGAGCCTCTTATTATTAAATGAAACTTTATTAAGTACTAGCTATTGCATAATAATGCATCTGAAATTAGACGAAATACCAATACAAATATGCACTATAAAAGCTAAATTCATATATCAAAATCGAACTGAAATATATACTTATTATACCGAAGCCAAGGACGTTAACTGGGGCAAAATACGAAAAAAGCCAAGACTTCGTGACCACTGCCTAAAACCGGTACAATCCCGGTCAAACTAGGATGTATGGTAACCCTACCTATAAACATGTTTACGTCCATTGCTGCCACATGTGGAGGTTATGTTCCCATTTCCAACTCAGGGTTCCGAACCAGACTATTTGGCCTCATAGACAAAATATGCATTAGGGTTAGGAAAAATACGATAAAGTTTAAAGCCTCACAATATATAAAGATTTTTACACTAACTTGATAGGATCTAGTGGAACTTCAACACAAATTGAAACGTGACTTGTAACATATCGGTAACACAGGATATAGGCGTAATATATCGCATTATAGGAGTCAGTACAGTCAATGATGCCGCTATTCATTACGTTTATGTATACTGTAAGCTCGCCTCAAATAATACAACATACGACAGTACGTAAATAAACATCTAGAATTCGAACTTTTCATATCAACAATGTAACTTACTCAAATGTTCTAAATTCTCGCCGCCCAAATAGAAGTTCTTCCTCTTGATAAATTGGGCCTTTTGAGCAGGCAGAAAACCAGTGCCATTATCGAAGATCAGTCACTTGTTTTTTAGTAATTGCTATATTTGAGCCGTGGTGGCTGCCGGCAGAATAGAATAGCACCCCCCTCTTCTTGCCGCGGTGTCGTAAAAGGCGACTAAGGTATCCCTTTAACACCGTAATTCAACCAGGTGTTCAGAGAAGGAAAACTCGACCAAACCTGCATCCCACTCCCTCCCGATCGTACTGGTTCTCCATTCCATCGGGCCCGAGGGAGCTCGGACGAGAGAGTGCTTTTCTAGCAGCGCGTCCAGTTATGCACTTAAATATCTCCTGCGCAATTGACTGTTTCCGAAAACTGGACCTCGATTTTTTTAATCGGTGTTGAAACAGTCGCCGTGGCCGAACCCGCCTAGGACATCATCATCATTTGATCTATGTTCTGCTTACCATCGGAGGCAATAAAGTCATTTTAGCGAGCTAGTTTAAAAAATTAATGTATGAACAGTGTATCTATTCTTAAAGTATTTATCACTTTATAGAGCTTTTAGGTTTCTAGAATATTAAGTCTTGATAGCATAATTTATTATAGCCCGTACTGGTGCGCTTGCATAACATAACAGTTTAATTTTTCGTGTGATTCACTCAGATGTGTCAGTGATGTGTCGTTAAGTAATGTAAGTAAGCTAATATATAATGTAAGCTCGCCTCAAATTATACATTACACCTAAAGGTTACAGGTCAATCTTGCGTACATATAAATAAAACTTTGAAACCTGAAAAGTAAATTATAAAAAACGGAAGTTTATAGCGATTCTACATAACGTCTACAAGCTAGTCTCTGTAATGAGTATATGGATGTAGGCTTGATAAAGACTGATTCCTCAATATAGAAGAAGAGGGTCACTATTATGTTTTTTTTTTCTAAAAGGAACTATATTACAGTCGGATAGAAAAAGAATATTTAAAAGCAATCTAGAAACAAATTTTACTATAAATGTCTTACAATTGGTAAAAGTTGTTTTAGTTTAATTACTTATTATGAATTATAAATGTACCTATTATATTTTATAAGTAATTTTATAAATAATTCAATAACAATGAAATTATTAATTTAGTGTTTAAAAGAACTAAACAGTTTAAATTATTTCAAATTACGGTCTGCCTTAGAAGTTGATTATATAAAATTATTTGATCCGTACGCGTGTAATTAATGCCTAATATACAGACAAAAGCATATATAGGTACTTCTTGTCTATTAACTTTTTTTTACAAAAACTTGGATCGTGTAGCTTTTATAAAAGACAAGAGTTAATAACCATATTTATAACAAAAACTTAACTAAAAATGTAATGTATTATAAAACCTGCTTTAATCAGGCAAAATGATACTAATTATAAGGTGAACAACCTTTAATAATACAGCACATCTGTGCAATTATTGTTTATTTGAAGCAAATGTTAAACACGAATGAATTGTCTAAATATAGTCATGTTATTGCTACAAAAAGTATATTATAAAACGCTATGAACCACAAATACCGTTGGGTAAACCCTAGCCCCCGGGGAATATTCCAGCTTCAATTATTGATGGCAACTTTTAGCCTATAAAATATAAGGGTAAAACTTCTTAATACTCCATTCAGTTAACCTGAAACAACTTAAGCCGTGTTTGAGTTCTCCTTTTTCTTATAAAGTATACAATTTGCAGTTTATTTTAATATGGGGTTTAGTAGTTGTTATGACTTGTTTACAATACTTTTTTACACTTATTACGCAGGTGCATAGCGATTTGTAATTAAAGCATACCACTTATATGTTCGTTTAATGTATTGATTACACATTGGCAGCTAATTTCAAGTCATTTAACATATCCATTTTGATATGATAAACATATTATATAAACGTGCTTTTTAACTTTATTTATATAGGAGAATATAGATAACAAAATGTATTTTTAAAAATATATGTACAATAAATAAGCTTATATAAAACAATATTTGATCAGCGATACCACCATTAAAAAATGCAAATTGTAACTAACATCTTGTTTGAAACGATATTTCCAAAGAATCTCGTCATACAATACAATAAAATAAATTTTGCACTTTTTATTTAGCGTTATCGCTGATCAAAAGATATTTTGCCTAGGCTCTCTAAATATAGATAAGTAAAGTTTAAATGAAAAAAATAGTGTTTAATCACTAGAAATTTTAAATTTTTTTTTCAATTTATACGAATTAGCGCATATATGATAAATATTAAGCAATAAGGATGTCTATTTTTACAATCTTAAGTTTGATTCCATGATTAATTCTTGTCATGAAAATACATAGTGTTGATACATACGAGTATTATATAGTAGTCATGCATTGACGAGTAGGTTCATTGTTCGTCAGACTTGCTATACGGAATATCCATAAGTACTTAAATGCCTGAACATGCCAAAAATAATTTTGCCTTAACCAAATTAAAATAGCAATCTTGATTCAATTAGACTTTAAACACTACAATACGAAAGCGGACAGTTGAGATCATTTAGTTCCGCCATACTCCATTAACTCCGCAATGGATCTGCTTAAACGTATACATCTATGAAAGATTTCGTTTAATTAACATTCAGTGTAAGAAATAGTTTTAATTTCATAGCAATACCTCGTGTCCCTTCAGACACTGATTAACCTCCCTATAAGGGCTGCGTTCTCGCATATGGTACACGTTTAACAACGCTTATTGCATATTTTGAATTAGCATAGGCATTCAGAATCGTTAATCTGGCGTCTGTGTAGACATTTGCAAAGTGCCAAAGCGTCATGTGGAATATATAATTGTCTACTATTTTACATATTATATTTAATTTAAAACACTTCTTTTCATTTATAAATATTCATAAAATAAGTATCTACACGTGGGTACTATATTTTTATATCTATAATGATTTATGAAGCAGATATTGACGACTCATACTTGTAGTTTTTTTCTATAGGTGTATACTAGTAAAAAGTACCTTCACTGACAAAAGTTTTCCACTAGGTAACCAGACATTTAGAAGTAGTCATAATTTTCTCTTCAGAGATTTTCATTCTATTTATTCTTATTTGATTCAGAGAACCAAGGCTACATAACTATCCGTATTAGTAAGCCGAAATGGCAGTGCGCTGGTCAGGTATATTGAAGAAGCGTTGAACGTTGATACAGATAGGTTCTTGAGTGGAGATATCATCAAATGTAGAATGGACTATCTCCCGCCAAGATGGACTGGCGACCTAAAGGAACGTGGTCGTCATGGATTAGCTGAGAAGAGCTAAAGACCGGGCCCAATGATACGTATTTGAAGAGACATCTGTTCAGTAGTGGACTAAGGTAGTCTGATGATGATATCATTTTCACTGATATATGTGGATATGAATAGCGACTGCTGTTTTTTTTTAAATCAAAGGTTTATTCCTAGGTAGTATTTTCTTGTAAATCTAATTGTGTTTATAATTTCAATAATATATTGCACTTTTTAAATCTCTGATTGTTTGCTATTCTATAGGTTTCGATTGGGGCATTTAAGCTCACCTGGGAAATTCACCTTTATGTGGAACCTGGTATCAATATTCTAACTTTTTACATAATAATAGTAGAAAATTGTTAATATTAACTTACAATTACGCAGAAAACATTTGTTTTTCAACAGACTCCATTGTGTGTAAATTAAGACAGCTTCCAATAGGCCATTGTTGTTGCAAATACTGTTGCTACATGTACCTATCTATGAAAACAAAACGGAAATCCTTGACAACTAGATATCAAGTGGTTCTCTAATAAATAGTATTATAATTTTAAAATAATTATTAATTTATATAAAATAAAATAGTTATTATTTATAGTTATAATTTATATCTATATAATATAAAATCAAGTAGGTACAAGGTACGGACTTTATTAAAGATAATTATCTCATTTGTTGCTTTAGAAAATAAATTTATTATTCCTTAAATTTAAAATTGTCTCTAAATTTAAACTCCCTTATAAATTTCGAATCGTTTTCTATCACGATATCAAATACCTTTGATAATACCATACTGGAGTTTATAATTGTGATTGTAATTGATAAAAAAATTCGTTTCGTTTACCACAACACCCCAAACTTAGAAGTCAATGAATAATCTTATATTTTTATATTCCTGCGGTTCTTTTTAATATTTATTGTCAACAGACACAACGTAATGAACATCTTTATTGAGCAAAATGATATAAAAAACAGTTATAATACAGTTAGAACTGTCAAACGTGACATAATGGTAACACTACAATTGTTTTCTCGAACATAAATAACGTTTTACGATGGATTCGCGGTTTCCTTAAAAGCTAAACGGGCTGATAAACGTTTTTTTACAACTCGGAGTCAACTTTCCTGCGGCGGTACAACGCCTATAAATATTAATACAATCAAATGTTTTGACGTGGGCCTTTTTTAAGCTTTTATCTTGTGCCTTCGCTTATTTTTTGTGATATCGATTTCGGTTTTTATTTCGTGTTAATTTGGACAGCGAATTCGGTCTTTTAACAGATCGTAAAGTATACAAACTTGTGCCGTGGAACGTTATACGGCGCCAGGTGCATTTTTTGAACATCTAGAGCAATTTAAAGGTTTTATTGAATAAAATTTCAGTTTTTAGGAGTCATTATAAGGTTAGAAAATGCTTTTAAATGGTAAATAAGTGGTCATATTTTAAATTAATTTGAAACATTGTTTTATTTTCTTTGGTACATGTTCTTTTATGAAATCGTACAAAACAAGTTTTCTTTTATTGTCTTTACTACTTATCAAACAAAAAACAAGCATAATATTCAATAATGAAACTCTTACTTCTAGGTTACGTAGATAAGATTTGAACACAAAAGCTCTACTTCTGAATTGTTTTTTTACAGAACATGTTTCATTATGTAATGCGTCTTTATGAAGAGTTCCTAATAAGGTAAGCAAGAACATACTGCCCTCTTTGCGAAATATTGCTCATATGAAACGGCTTTAGTTCTTTACTACGTGTTAATAAGACATTTAATAAAAATAACACGAATAAATCCCAAAAATTTTATTAGATTTTTTTTAATCAAATGTCATTAAAACGCGTAAAATTAAAATAACGGCTATTACGAACACACATTAATTCTTAAATAAAAACATAAATCTTTACAATGACTCTAAAAACTGTTGAACAAACACCCACTTCCATGGACAAGAATAAAACGAATTTCAACTTTATTGCTCAGGGAATTAGGTATAGATCAATAGTAATTTCTCTAAAACAAGTTCGATTTCGACAAGATCTGATCAAAGTATCTAAAATGGTCACAGTTAGTGGGTTAACCACTTTAAATTGTCATCTGTCTGATTTATTTCTGTATCTTTTGCAGCCAACACATTTTTGTCTCAGTATAATCTTGGGTTCCACTCGTAAACACGATATTTTTTACTTTAGTTTATTTCCGTTTAATATCCGTATGAAGCGCATTCGTTTTATCTTCTCCAATTAGTAAACTAGCTGTAGATGCCTTTCCTCAAATAATATGTTAACAGTCAATAAATTAAATTATATTAAAGAAAGTTCGGTGAAGTCAATATAAGCTATAAACATATCCACTCAAAATATTCTATCGAAATACTGCAGGTTTTTACTATACCTACTAAATTGGTAGACTTCCCTGCAACTTATGGTACTGTGTAGTCCAAAAACAGTCGTCTAGGTATAAGTATCTGTTATCCATCGCCATCGCCGTCATGCCAACCTAAATATACCAAAACGTAAGGCTGTATGCAGATTTATCCAAGAATGACTGTCAGATAATTTTAAGCATGTACCTTTCCCGATTAGTTTGCTACAACATTGTGATTCTCTAGAACACACGCACACTTGACTGTAGAACGAACTTCCAGGTGTATAAATTCCTCTGATTATAGCTCTATCGGCGGTGTAACTATGACATGTCTTGTATGCAGTTGTTTATCCCTGACAGTGATCGTTTACCATCAGGTGGGCTGATCGCCTGTTTGTCTTCCTTTCACATAGCTTAATAAAACCCATAAACTTAAGACGTAAGGAAATGAAATGAGAGCAAAATATGACATATAAATCTGACATATTCCAAAATTACACACCATTGTCATTTATTATAACGTTCTACCAACATCAACAGTTATCGACGGACGTGCGTAATTTTCACCATTGCAACCAGCAATTGGCCCTCTCTTGGGCATGGTTTTGAGTCACCGCGCTTACACGAATCGCATACTCGATACGATTTTTGCCGATAAGCGGCCGAACCTGCCTCTGGCACTGAACTCGCCGTCTCGAACTATAATCATTTGCGGACTTCATAAATAATTACTAAGTCCGACTCTGGTTTTGTCGATGCGCCCGCGCAGGTAATATAGTCATAAATTTCCATAACCGCCATTTGATGTTATCAAACATGATTTTAATTTGATTTCGGAGCCACACGTGTTGAGGCCGTTTAGCTCGCAAGTTACGATCGTAGGTATTTTCTTAAGCCTAATATTCATTATTTTATTCTTAAACAGGTTATAAAATTAACGTTTTTTTTTACGATAGCTAATATAATGTCCAAGAAATCAATAAACTATGCGAACATGATATAGTTCTCATGTTTTCGTATATTTATGAGCTATTAAAAATAAGATTAGGAATTATTTCCCAATGAATACATAACCTTAAGGCTTTCATCTTTAAGCAACAGGAATAATAAATAATTCAAGTTTTTGATTCACTCTTAGGCTGAGACATATAGACGCAAATTTAAGTTTGCTTAGACTTTACTAAAACAGTATAATTTATATTACTGAATGAATGTCAAAGGATTTGCTAAGTCACCGATTTTGTGAGCATGGACTTGGCTTTGCGAATACTTTGTCTTTTTCAACAAAACGGAGTTGATTAGTTATGCTTGTAGGAGTTCAATTGATATTGAAGTTTAAAGACAAATTGAAGACTCCTTTATTCATATTTAGATATACATAAGGGCATAAGAATAGATGTGAATTTAAATATTTTCAATAATATACTACTGTTTTTTCGTGATTTGTATCTCGAAGAATTAGCGAAGCTCGAATTAATTTCAGCTTACTTTTAAGGTCTGTCTAATTTGTATTTATAATTTCGTATACACATATATCTTTAATACACACAATTTACAGACAGCTGAAGATAGTAAATCGAAATCTAATGATAGGTTTTAACAAAATACGTCACGCCTTTTAAATGAATCAAAAGTACATTTGACAGCTAATATGTCATCAGAATATACCTCATACGATATAACAGTTTGGCTGACTCTAACACCGAAACGTAAGCAACTTAAATTAGCTGATGGATAACCTTTCATGTTTTGCTTGTAAAGCCATCAATATCATAAGTCATTGTTATTAATATGAAGCTCTTTGCAATTTTATCCATCCACGACATGATGACAATCTGTAAATATGCAGAAATTATAAGCCAAACATTTAATAAATTTGGATGTTTATTCTGAAAAGTAATGTTGCATGCAATATATGCACAATTTTATTTTAATTGTAAATATTTTCCGAATAATAATAATAATGAGTGTCGATTAAACAAAACGAAAGGAAAAGTTTACGAAATAAATAGAAACCATAGTAAAAAAAATGAACATGCGAAAGTTCCATAAATGATTACCAGCATTTTTTTGGTGGTAGGGTGATTTCCTGAACTAGGTCATGACCACAGTATACAAGTGTGAAGACCATCATAGTGACTCGCTTGCGCCTGTCGCGTTTCGGGATCAGCATGTGTATATCCAGTAACTCATACACTTAGAGACCTTCAGTCGTGGTATATATGGGCCAACATGACGACGGAGACTATCAATGAATTCTTATCTTTTAATGGTCGTTTTTGTTTTTGTACCTCACTGCACTTACCTTCAGGTGCATTGTAGTCACTATGTCGAGCCGGTTGAAAAAAATCGGTACAATGAAAATGATGTTTATTTTTATTTGATAATTATAGCTACGAGATATGTAGTCAAATGTAATACGTTTTACATTTTTCAAATGTTACATATCGGTATGAGAGCCAACCAATATAAAACCTAAAAAGTGACCACCGCTTACGAAAGTACAATTTACAATCCGTGTTTCTTATTATCTAGTATCAAATACTTTAATCCATTTATCACCGCTTTTGTTTACGATCCTCGCGTATCATCGACTATTAATTATAATGCGTTCTTCACTTCAAACTTTGACGTTCTCGCTGTGTGACAGAGCAGAGATAAGAATTTTAATGTTACTCGATACCTCAGTACTCTATTTAGAAAATTTCCCAAGCAAATATAATATCTTTCGTAATCAAAATAAGATTCAATATAGATATTTCGACAGTTTTTACGATGGTTAATAAATTTTGAACTCTATTGAAAGGAGTTATTGTTGATTGTTAAGTTGGAGCTGCGAAGAATTGATGCGAAGCGAAGTTTAGAATTTTGATGGATGTGGTTATAATTGTTTCTGTATCGATTATGCCATTGATAAATATTTCGACTATTGCTCATTTTATTAATGACGTGGAAGCGGAAGAGCTTTCTGGGCGATATTCTAACGACAGTGTAATGTCACAATTAATAATATCGGCCTGTCAAAACATCTGTCAGCAGTCGTTCTAAACGTCTGCTATTCATTCGTGACATAATTAACTTTATTACTACAGTTAACTAAAAGTAAATTTCATTTGATGATATATATCGAAATTTCTGTATTAATAACTTATGGATTGCTTTCTTTATTAAAGGCAGATTTAAATGAAAAATGTCTCACGATCATTGTATGCTACACAGTTCTATATGATTCCCATGTCGAAAATTTTTATTTGGTAATTGCAAATGATTATTAGTTTCGACGTCGCAATTTTATCAATCAACACATTCTCTGGAAGACTACGTGTAAGAAGCTTTTTAATTTAAATGATTATTTTAATTTTGGTAATATAACTATTTTATCCATTTGTTACGCTGAGACATAAATAGATTTTGTACACCTTATTTTTTAAATTATCATCTTCATCCATAGCCTGTTTCCACCTATTAGCCATTCCACCGCAGTAGCATGCTTCTCGTGCAAGCATAAAAAGCATTATCTTATTATACTTGGATATTTAATTCCTATATTAATTTAAAATGACTACTCATTACCAGAATAGGAGTCTCACAATCTAAACTGTATACAATATTAAATCAATATAAGAATTAAATGTCCCAGTATAACAAGGGAATGCTCTTTATGCTTCTATGGAATGCACGCCGCTGCAACCACGCACTCTGACCTTTACAATCATCAGCCCAACTCGACACCAGATATCTTATGCTAAAAGACTTTTGTTACGACTTCTTAATCCTTGCTAATTCTTCGAACCTTTCCTCTTGCTGCTAATTGATCTAAATAAGCAAGCGCCGCCGCATTTAAAAATCAAAATTTGTCGCAAGCCAGCCCTCCATCAAATCCCAGTAAGAACCTTTTTTTTTTTTGTAACGCAAGAGAAAATCCTGCATAGGACCAGCAGGGCCGCTGTGAGGGCAGCGACCCCGGGGTGTCCTTCTAATCGCTCCACCCGGGCCTGGGAATCCAAATTCGTCCAGAAGCCCAGAAAGCGAACAGCTTGGTTAAGGCTTCCTCGCTAAGAGATGATGGGTGTAAAGGACCCACCCCTCCCAAACCCACTTAAGCCTACTACATTCTTTGATTTCACCACTCCTATTCCACCACAAAACCACTAGACATCGTGTCGGATACCATCCGTATGTGGTGGATGTTCCTTATATTCGCACGAAAAGATTCGCTTCTACATTTATCATGCGAACGGCTAAGGAGTGGAATATGCTTCCAGCGGCCATATTTCCGCGTCCTTATGACCTGGGAGTCTTTAAGAGAAGAGTGAATAGGCATTTGCTAGGCGATCGCGTTTCATCATCGAACTCATCTTCACCTTCCACCAGGTGTGATTGAGGTCAAGCGTTCGTCTATAAATATTAAAAAAAAAAGCCGCACTGGGCACTGCGTGCCACCCTCCTCTCACCCAGACAGCAGACTCTTTCAAGTCTACTGCCCGAAAAACCTTATTCTATAAGGTCAACCAATACCTTTTTTTTTTTACTTGGGGAAATTCCTCACGGGACCGTCTCGGTCGCACGGGGGGTTGCACGTAACCGAGGTGTGTCGGACTTGTACCGACTAAAAACCCCAAGGTCACTTCTTCTGCGCATTGACGGGGACCGCGGGACCTGTAATCAATTCGCCATAGCCCCGTCGCGCCGCGCCCGCTGGGCACAAACTCGGGGGAAGATATCTTCCCCGACACTGCTCATTGTATTTAGGCAGAGCACGTCACAATGCTCTGCCTACTTCTCGAGGGTCACTAACCAGTCGTTCAGGGCCCCCACCCTGAGCGGCCGCGACCCCAAAGGCATCAGCCAACCGGTCGTGGATCGACCGATCGGCTGGTACTGATGTGCCGGGGCGGTTGCCGGCACCCCGGTGCCTTCTTCGAGCGGCCTTCTGCCGCTCAGGTCGACCAATACCTACTATATCAACGAAACCGAATTAATAAAAATTGAATTCAATTTACAATACGGTATTTAAAAAATCGGAGAAATTTTTTATGTAAAAAATATTTTACATGTTACAAGGTACTCATTAATAACAGAAAAGAAATGCGTATATTTATCACGTCTGAGCGAGAAATTTAAGTACGAATTGCACACGCCAGTTAAGTGAAGATATCGGGGTCATGATTTGAGTCTCCACAATTACGACTTGCGAAATTTTTGTAGGCGGAGAAACCAAAATCAAGTTATGTAATGAAAAATATTACTTAGTCGTAGCTATGTGAACAATTGATAATACATTCAAACATATTATTGATTGAAGTAGAAAATATTTGTGAATATTTCTTAAATAACTAATCAAGTATCATTTCCAGTATTACAGCTTTATACATCTATCTATCTATAAAACTATAAATAAACATATACCTCTAGTTCAATTTTCAATAAAATTAACGGCTCCGTATAAACCAGAGAAGCAACGAACCGAAACGGAATTTAAATAGTCTAAAGACGCCTTCGGAGTAGCAACCGTGGGCACAAGGAATCTGCTTCAACATAAAATGATATATCACGCCCAATATCCATTGAAAAATAGTGCTTAGTTATAGCAGAGTAAGATTTAATTTACGTTTACGAAAGTACAAGCGAATTTTCCAATATTGTGCATCATTACAAGTTAGTGAACATTGTCTGCAGTAAAGTTATTCTTAAACGATCCTTCAGACTCTGTTGCTCCATTAAACTCTGGTTTCCTGTTCTTTAAATCGTCTGTTCTATTTGTACTTTCTTTAAGCAGGAAAAATAATTTAAAAAACTGATTTCTAAAAAATATTTTTAATATTTATTAAAACGCTAATTCTACTATTCTTCTTCTACTATTGTACTCCTACAAGTCTTAAGCCGCCTCCAGGTTTATTAGAGTATGTATTATCCCATTGAAATAAGTGAAGATGATTTGATTTTTTTACGAACATAGCTTCATGTAATGGTTTTTTTTAATAGCAGCAGTGCTACATTTGCTAATCTAAAACTAAACTGATTTACTTAATTTATATCACTGTATATGCTTCTAGAACTTAATTCTGTCTGAATTTCCTTTCTTCATGATTCCTGTCTATGTTATATTTATCTAGTTACATTTCATAACAAAATAATTAAATTTAAGAAAAATTTTTCAAATTGTTTATCTAATCACATTAAGGAAGTTATGATTTTGAGCATTACCTGACATCAATCTACTAGAGAACATAAAAGCAAATAGTGAAGTCGAAAACACCATAAGAACACAGTCATCAATAATAAAAGAACGACTAAAGATAGACAGAAAATAGTTCTTTTAAATGTCTTGCGAAATGGACCTCTAAATTTCACTGGTTAAAGGGAACACGTAGTGTATAGACATTCCGGCAGAAGGTCGCGACATGTACAAAGCCAGGAGTTTGGCAGGACAGGGCACCCCGACATGTGATGCGGGTTGACGTGCCCACTTCATTAATTCTTAAAGAACGCTGATCAATGACTTATTGATATAGACGCTTTCTATGACGGAACAATACTTGTTTACTATGAATGTAAGCTTTTACAAACATGTAGATATACAATAGGGATGGGAACTGGAACATGGAAATAGGATACAGAAAATTCAAAACAAAGAAATATGTTTAAGTTATTGATAAAAGCTTTTAACGATATTCGGATAATTCCTGTTGTGGATATCTTTATATAAAGTCCAAACAACTGTTTTTTTAAAAAAAAAAACAATGTCGATATTTAAGTTGCTAAGTAAGAAGTGATAAGTAAAGTTAATAAGGTGTGTTTTTAATTTTTTCTATTCTATAAACTTAGCATAATATTTTTTAAATAATTGAATATCTCCAGATATGTAGGAACCTATTTAAATGTAATTGAAATATTAAACACGAATAAGTTTATTTGTATTTATGGCTATGATTTTATACAATTAAACACATTTTTGATCTTAAAATATCCGCTTTAACAACATTTCTACAAGCAGTGTAGAGATAGGAACCTATATCTGCTACAAGTTACAACTACTCTAACCACACTGTGGGGCAAACTCTCTCTGTGTAGGAAACAAAACCGACAGTTATTAATGATTTTATGGAAAAAAATATTGTTACGTTTTCCTTTCCCCAGCTTTTAAAGCGCAATAAACAGTGCGCAATTAAAACGCCAATACCAGATTGATGGTTTGATCGATTGAAGTAAAACGAATAACTTTGTTTTTAAATTCTATTCGCACCACGTATTTAAATATTAGTCTATGCACTTTCTTTAAAGCAACGTTTTAAATGTGCCTATTTAAATAATAACAGTTACTAAGCGAGAATTAAAAAAAAACAGAATAATATTATAATAATTGTATTTTAAATATAACTTAATTTGCAAGATGTTTTTAACAATTACTTTAAAATGTTACCTATCATACATTTTTGAGTACTATGTAATAATAAAAATATATCAATTTCGAGGTAACGACTACAATACCCTTGCATAAGTCTGTTCGCAATAAAACTGTATTAAAAAAAAAACAAATTGGATCAGCCTTTGCAAAATAAGAGATCATAAAAGTAGCCTATAATTGTAAGATCCATAATTGCGATATCTAAATACTATCCATAAAGTTATTAAGCGATGCACAGCGAAACTGGGAGCCAATTATGATGCCAGCGAAGGGTTGTCATTCCGTAATTGGTTAATTATTATCAACATAAATGGGCGTGGTCGTATCACGTACAAAGGGAAACGAACCTAGATGCGTCGTACGCTAGGCTTTCTTGAAAGCTATAGGTATATAGGTATGTCATTATTGCAATTGAAGAATTTATAGTCAAAATAAGTTCTTAACTAGTCGTAAATTTTCTTTTACTAATTTATATTAACAAATATCACCTATAGCTAAGTAGTAATAAGGGCGGCTAAATAAACATAATCTTAGATATTTCGGATTTCTGGTGTTTTCCGCGTCTAGAGTTGGCGGTCTTATAGATCGCTGAACTTGCTTGATGCATTCAGTCCAATTCCAGACTATTTAAGCTCGTCCTGGTCCTTCTTTCCCGTCTCATTTCTCTCTCTCCTCGCCAGTTTTATGCTACCCCACGTTCCACCTTCACATCTCTGTCTATATTTACCAACCCCAGTTATTCCTTTGTTCCTAATTCCTGGTGACAAATGGCATATAACGAATGAAAATTTGATGAATACAAGAAATGGATTATGGTAGCACATAGGAAAGAATGATTTATATTCAGTGTACGTGGTCCCTCGCAGAACTTGGAAAAGAAGAGGTAGTAATCCCTCTTCCCTCTCCCCTCTCTCAATATCTTGGCGTTGCCTTTAAGAGCGTATCGCGCGCCGACCCGCGGTTTGCATATTCCCTTTGCCTGGTGTATCCTGCGTTCAGAAGAACACTCCAGTAGTTTTAGCTAATAGGAGTCGGGCATACCGGAGCGGCAGCTCTCATCACTGCTCTGACGGCCGATGATATCCATTGGACTACCAAAAAAACAAGGATTTTCGGTATTTCATACCAGACACTGATTTGGTTGTATATTAAAATATTTCGGGCATCCCTGAGTCTGTTCGAGGTCACAACCAATCAGTAACATAGAGACATAATTAGTTTCGATACGTGGCCGGTATCCAACGCAAGAAGAGATATGAACAGTAGTTATAGGCTCAGGAAGAGGTAAGAGTCTCCTGCGGTACCTCAGAATATTTTCGTTAGAGCGTGTCACCTTACTTCGCTGACTTCTAGAGGCAAGCAACAGTACTTTATGTTTAAATTTTAAACAATAAACTATAAAAATACAATTATCATATTATTATTATCATATCATTTATTGCCATTGTGACATATCTTTACCTAAACGTAACATAAAGCTTGGTTCGGTGTGATGTCTAAACACATCATTACTCGTATGATTAATGCGTCTAGTCCACGGCCCAGGGGAGTCCGTTAGGTGGCGATGCTAATGTTCATTCAATTTATAATTACGCTCATACCATTTATTTTATAGTAAACGCTGTTTTACACTATTAATAATGATTATCCCTAATGTCTTCACGTTTTACGTCACATTAGTTAAGGAGACTGGCTTAAAAATGACGCAGGTTGAAATGATTTTAATGTTGTTGTCTTAATTATGCGCTTTTGTTTGTACTCTTATGAATATTAACAATATCTGTCAACTGTTTTAGTTTTTGGGTATCTTTTAATAAACTTATGTTTGTATATTTTTACTTCGCAGCACTTATTCTGCGCCAACTTTTGTTTTTAATAAGATTATATCGTCGAGTGAAAGGCTATTTGGTTTAAGCGACATTTTTTGGTGATATAGTAATATATATATATATATTTGGAATCGGTAAAAAACGCTGATTCCAAAAATAGACATATTACTACATCACCAAAACATGTTGCTACCAAATAGCCTTTCACCCGGCGATATAATAATGTTTACTATATAGAAAGCAACGTTTTATTAAATTATAAAGTCATACAATTATTCTTTTTGGTTTATGTTATAAATAAACAAATGGGTATTTTTAACATTTATTATTAGTAATCGAGCGAAGAGAGATTTTTGAGTCAAGTTAGGGGATTCGGCACTTAGTCCGTCTTTCTGTTCGTTTATCAGAGTTTAAACTAAAATAGATAACAATTAAAAATTAGGACAATGTAATAATCCGCAAGGTATCTAATTTCCCACAACCAATCAGTTTTTTAATACAACATGGAAAGAAATTAATTCAATAAAACAATCGTAATCAGGTGTCTAAATTGCTGCACAGTCTCAACTTTCATCAGTCTCGTTGTTCGCCATATTGATATAAGGTAGAAACGCTGTTTAAATTTTAGAAAAAAAAATGTTACGCGGGGTGATAACATTAAAACAACTTGTTTAAATTTTATGCTTAAAGAAATGATATTACCCACCTATAAAACAAAGTTTATCAATAAGTCATTAATTCGATGTCTTTATATAATATTTCAAATAACTAATAGGTGTAAAAATAAACTTTCTAGACAGACAATAATCAACATATAGTATCAATATATCACGTTACGTATTCGTAAAAATGTTGCCATCCTATGTTTATACGTAACAGTATTTTTATTTCAAAAAATGTATTTAATACGCGAAGTCGTTTATACATCTATCCAGGCAGTCAAAATATGTACAAACAGTATCAAGATGCCGTGAGGAACGTACGTCTAAATACTGACGTTGTGCTCGAAGAAAGATCAGTTTGTTTTGAAATGTCATGAGCTGCGATCGCGGGCCACTCGTTTCATGTCATGATATATTAGAGTTGCCAGCTGTTCCGAATTGCGCGAGATGTTCTGATATTCAAGGATGTATCACTAAATCCAGCTAAATGCTTGATTATAACGGCAACTGCAATACTTTTGGAGAATCAATAAAGAAATCTCGTGCAAGAGTATTTCTCATTGATCATTACTAGCCAAGAGTGTGATTATTCGAAAGAAATTAGTCAAACACAAAATACTTAATAACTTCTAAGTTGTAGATAATCTCATAGAAATCCTGTAATTAATCTTAAAATCTCTATCTACATTAACATTATCAGCCCGCTGAAGTCCACTGCTGGGAAAAAGAAATATCGTAATAAGTGCCACTGAGCATGCTCTAAGGCTCTTTTTATTACAGGGCAAGGTGGAGTGACGACTTGTGAAAGATTGCCGAAAAAATTAAATCTTTTTCATATTACGTTTAAATTGGTTTTGCAATTACCATGTTTTTTTAAACATTTAAATACGTTTATTATAATATTTAGCTAATGCAAAAAAAAAATTACGTTTCGATAATAAAACCAAAATACCGATTATTTTTTCGCCCAATATTCGCCGTGTACATGGTAACACTGGGATGTACACGTCCGAGTGTACGAAATTACTCGCATATGCACAGTTTTACGTAGGCGTGTGCAATTAAATTACGGAAATCGAACTGTGCAGTATTATATCTGCTAAGTAAATATTCTGTATTTCTATCTTTTCGAAAATACGTATTGACGTATATGCAGGTATGTATACATTATTATAATAGTAGACATAAGTTCAATGACTTGCAATGATCGTCTGAAAAAGAAACCGGTACTAACACGTCTAAAATAAACATTCGTAAAATCGATGTTTTAGGTCTACAATTTAAAAATAAAAAACTGGGTCATCCAAAATACTTAACATTACTTACTTAAAATCCTTAATATTACTTTTATATTAATAAACTCAACAAAGTTTTAAATTATTCATTCAATTACCAATCCATTTAACTAAATCCATGTAAATTCAGTATCGTTTTATGAGAAGCGCACGTGCGCTTGTCTGGCAGCGAAACGTCGACAATTCAAGCAGAACACGACGAAAACCGGAGCTGGAATAAATCCACTCTCTAAGACTAAAAGCCCCTTAAGCGGATCTAGCCCAGTTATTACAGCAATTATCGCTTCCCTTATATTCGAAGGTCATCTATTAACGTTCTGTTTACCATAAATAATTTTCTCATAATCTACTTAACATTGTTTTGATTTATTTACGGTCATGTTACTACTAGATAGTAAAGAATATTTTTATAAATATGTTTATTTTTTCTCTATTATTTCGGTCTTGTGAAGGAATGAAACAGTGTTACTACCAGATATTAAAAAAAACGAACTGGACTAATTATTTAATGGCTTGTCACCGAACAGTCGTTTCTATAAAATTTATCTATAAGTATATTTGTGTACACATCACGCAGAGACTAAATAATATTGTCAAGATTAAAATTGATTTTAAACGGAGATACCTCTTGAACTTTCCCTACTATATACTATTATACCTAGGAAGCTTAATTGAGATTGCTACACACCGTAACATTAAAATAGCTTTACTAAATAAATCAAATACTGAATTTGACTGAAATGACAGTATTTCAATCTTTGACGAAATCGCGAGCAAAAATTTTAAGCAATCAATAAATAATACATATATAATCACGGTATCCCTTTAGGAGTAAGCAAATAGATTAATAATACACTTAGCTCCTCTACGTCATGTCAATCGTGATTAGGAGTATTGGGTACTCTTTTAATAGAGTTAAGAAAGTAAAACAGTTTATACCGCATGAAAGATCTCTCTAGCCACAGTTGGCTCATCAGTCGGCCAAGAAATTAGTCGATGTCGCTTCGAAGATATACAATAAAGAGTGCATAGCAGTACACGAACCGCTGGGCGTCGCATAAATCGTTCAACACAACAGAATAGTTTGTATGGAGATTTCTTTCGGCAATACCGCGCCTGCCTTGTAGTGTGGTCTTCATCGTGTCTTGGATTAATGTTTCAAATAGAGACTGACCTATTTTCCAATAGTCGAGGAACATTACCTTTTTATTTTTTTACGCTTTAATAGTTTCATCGGTAACCATAAATCACAATAAAGCCTCTTAGCTTGGCTTGATGATGGTGGTCGATCATTAAACTAACAATCAACATAGCTTACGTGGAATAGCTAATTGTAAAGCGGTCCAGAGATACATCAACCTGCATATACTAGAAGTTCTAAAGAAGTAATTTAACGACAGGGTTACCACACGATCGATCGTGGAGGACCTGAAGAAAATATAGAAATATCACCGCATAACCAAGAACATCAAGATTCGACTAATTAGGTGATTAATATATCCTAATTTCTTGCATGAAGCTGATACATTGACGATTGATCAAACATCATAAAAATCACCCGAAGATGCCTTTACAACTACACCAGGCAAGGACATTAGGACATTATCATTCTAAAAGATTTTAACTTTGAACAAGGACTTTTGTTGATTGTGCAAATACGAATCCTAAAAAGGTTTGGATATATTATTCGCAACGAAATCTTTTTAGAACGTTTGATGATGCAAGGAGTAATGAAACGACACTCCCGCGGCTAAACACCCTCAAGATCGACAGACTTCAGGTGATCCCTTATAGAGACAGCCTTGTGGTTAATTTCCACCTTACTTGATGAAAAGTGATGATAAGGGCGATGATGGATCGCGCACATACAATTAATACCGTGAATAGAGCTCTTTATTAGAGAATAGCCTCTAATAGGGAGAGAGAGAGGTGGAGACACCTTGTAAAAGCCACAACGATCCAAGTAGACAATCCATGACCACGATCAGCCCGCCAAGAGTGTCCAACTGAGAAGAAAATGTTTTAATTGGTAATGTCCTTATTTAGAAAGCTTAAGGTCCAGAGGGCTTAGAATAAGTAATATATATTCATCGGTTATGCTAGTAGAAAAAAAAAAGACATGAAGTGACGATGTATTATTTAAAAAAACAATGTCGCAAACATTTGGTACTTTTCTACTAACGATTCTGTTGATCGGATTTTTCTTTGTTTAGGCCCTCTAAGGACTAATTTCAATAGAAACAAACTTTTCTAGGATGAAAGGATTTAGAAATGGAACTAGAATATCTAAAATCTCTAGTGAAAATGGTAACAATTCTATTAAATGTTTAAAACTGTACCGGGTTATGTTTAGGGAGTGGATGGTACTTGTAGATAATTTTGAAAAATATCCACTATAACTGATAGTTCAATCCCATACAGTAAATAGATCATAGCCAACTCACCTACAAGATATTATGATATCATAATCTATTTCTGGTTCAATGCAGCGTATATATTATATGCGTTGCGTCCAGACAGATCGAATATAAAACATGGAAGCATTTTCTTAAGGCATCGTTGCATAAATCGTGACTCAGAACCATGAATAAGCTTGTGGGTTATTGGAGTTATCATTCGCTAATATGTGCTGCAATTAAAACATGTCTTTGTGACTTGGTTGTTTGGCCTTAATTTATCTTTCAACAAATGTCAATACATTTGTTGCAAGATCGAAGCGTGCTATATAAGCTGCTGAAGTCTCTTCAACATAAACTTGAGCTTCTATAGGCGTTTCTTCTCAAGGTAGCGCTTTCAAAATACTAATAAAACACTCTCAGCTTACCCTGTGGCTGTCCAATTAGAGATCCTTACCCACCCTTGTGTAAACACCAAATCCATACATTTGCTCTCAGAGTACACCGAACGTTCGTCATTTTAGGTCTGGTGAAGCTGTAAAACCTTCCCAGGACTGTATATAATCTTCTTCTTCTACAGCCTTCTGCCACGCAACGCTACGCGATGGTTTCCTTCATTCTTTTCCACTCTTGGTAGTCGCGGGTTTTCACTGAGATTCATACAACCACCTTCATTAGGTCATCGATCCAATTTGCTGGCTGCATAAATATAGTCAGTAGCAATAGTGAATAATCACGTATAAAAACTACTAAAGCTCTATAACATTTAGTTAATTCCCTAGTGCAAGTCATGTCTCTATATTTTATTTGCACTCATTGCGTTAGAGCTTTATGCTCAATGTCTCCGTCATCTTTGTTTGTAGACACAATACGAACGCCTCGTTCTTAGTACGCTCATTATGTGCTATAGTTTATTAATATGCTTGAGTTTCTTCACAATTTACACTGTTACAATTAACCGCTAGTGGTCTCCTACGACAATACAGTGTTAAGCTTTATCGTTCTAACAAAGCACGCCTCAGAGTGCAATAAATCACGTCTCTGTGCGAAAATTACCAAATGTTGCAAAACGGCGCGGCGTGTGACTCGCAAGGTCACTTGCATTGATATTCAAAACACTTTCAAACGATTTTTTTTTCAACATCTTTTATATTCTAAGAAAGTTTTGAAAGACTTTCTTTTAAACGACAGTAATTAATTTACTAATGCGTGCAGTCAAAAGGCTATTATACTTTTACTTTCAATATTTTTTTTAGTATTTGCATGCTGTGGACCTGTCGTGACCAGGTAGAGACTGTAATCGAGCGATTTGTTTTATTGTCGGAGATGCAGTGTTGTGAGCACTGACCGCAACGGTGCCGAGATAAAAGTAATAAATTAAAAGAAACGGAAGGCGTTTGTATTGGTTGCCGCCAGAGGTGTGGCATGTTACCTTATAAACTGACTTTTAAGAATAATACCCAAACAATTACATTTTACCGACAATTAAGAATATTGAGCAAGTCTCAAACTAGGCTTTAATCTGTACTAAGAATACGAAATAAAGAAATATTTACATTTTGAAATACATACTTAATATCAGGATTCATCTCTACGGACCTTTAGCGCCGCATGTAAGGCAACTATAAACTGAGCTATCAAACTCTGAAAAACAAATAAGCTATTAAAACGCAGTAACAGCCTAAAAACGTCAAGATATTTTTTGTACTGCATTACAATGAAATACGTAGAGATAAATCTACTGTGACTTCTTTTTAGCCAGAGCTGAAAAGTTCTCTAAATTTTACCTTTTAGGGTCATTGAATTGTGGTGTGTTCTCCCAGCAAGCGTATTCCCTTCATCCTATTATGTTGGGTTCTTCAACGTAGCGTGAAGAAATACTTATGTAGGCCGGCATGATCGCATTGACTATGGGCAGGTGATTGTTTCTCTATATTCGTACATTTTTTGGATTGCTCTATACAGTCTATTAGGTACGGTGCAGTTATTGTGCCGAGTTAGTTTAAAAACAAATATGGTACTAAAGTCTAAAATGTCATCGACCATACGAAAAACTTACTTCGTTTGGAAAAGAGTCCTAATTCTATTAAATAAACACAAAAGACTAATTTTAAATGTAGGTCACTGAAAAAAAAAGCGCTTTACTCAAATATTACAAATTGTATTATTTAACTAATGTCAAAGTATATATATTATATAGTAAGTCACCGATTTCGTTAACTTAGCCTTGGCTCTAAGAATATTCCGGCTATACTCAAGTTCCTCTTATATATTCAGTTTTTTGGTAATGACGACACTATTTTCTAAACAAAGTCTAAGCAAATTCAAAGTAACGTTTATAAATATCTAACAAAGTATCAATTTCTGCGATAAATTGAACATTTCACGTAAAATACTTTTAACTTGTTTTTGAAGCTTAACGACAATATTCACAAAAACTTATAGGTTTATTGATTAATCTATATTTTATTTATAAAAATATAAATTGGTATCGAATAGAAACACAAAAACATAAATAAAATCGACGCCCGCTTAAGAAACAATAAAATTCAAATTACTCCGATACGACTATTAGTTTGGAACGTTGCTAGTTAAGTTATAAATAAAGGCGATGCCTACCAAAAGTTGTTCAACCGGATTTATTATTAAATTAATATTCAATTAGCTTTCCGCACAAGATTCCGTTGCTTTGGGCGTACGTATTATTAAATTTAATTTATTGCATCATTTATTTGGAGATACTTCAAAAATTATTACTTTTATATAACCTATAACGTTTGTTGATAATTGTGGTCAATTTTATGAAGCACACAAAACAATAAAGAAAGCTTACTTATTCTCTCAACACTTATTTGACTGATACTGATACATGGTTATAATATGTTGTATTTCTCAAAGGGCATTCAATGCCATTTAATTTGTATCTATGATACACACTTTAGAACAGAGCGACTACCACAATTTCATACCGCTTTGTCACGGTAGATCCTGCTTTTCAAACCGGTGGTAGATTAATACTATTTACTTAAAAGTGCTTGTAATAAGCCTATTTGAATAAAGTTATTTAGAGTACGATTTTCTGTTTTAGTTTAAGCTTAATTTTAGCTTACTCCTTTATCTTCTTATCAAGCCTTAGTTTTATCAAGCTTAGGTTTAAATAAATAAAACTCTACTTTTTAATTAAACATATTTACAAAATTGAGCTCTTAACCCTCGATTTTTGTTCGGTGATTATTATAAAGTGCTTATTTTCATCATATAGGTACCTTTTTACACAAACTCATTTACGTAATTCGGTATAATGTGCGGTATTTTTATATTATAAATATATTTAATTACAAATCAGACCTACATTATACTTTGGACATGCCAAGGTTAGTTTTAACTTCCTATAAATAACCAGTAGCTAAGTTATAAGACTTGTACGTACGTACATTCGATTTCGAAATGTTGTCCCTTGAAGAACCTTGTCACATTACCCCTCGAATAGCGACTTTGATTTAAAGCAGATAAATGAAGTTCGTTAATGTGACAAGATTCTTCAAAGTCCTACATTTCATGTTAGCTTGATTTACCTACATAAAGGTACTAGGTAATTATCTATAGATAAACAATTAGACTACACACACTAAACAGGTAAGTAGTAAAATAGGAAACTATGCTTTGTTAAGGTTACTTGGCATGCCATTTATTTCTCATTCATTTTATGGTGGTAGGGCAATTGCCAGAACTGCGTTATGACCACGGTACAAGTCGCTTTGGTCAGTCGCGTTTCGGGATCAGCTTTTGTATATCCAGTAACTCGTATACCTAGAGACCTTCAGTCGTGGTATATGTGGGCCGAAAGGACGACGGAGACTATCAACGGACTTTCGTCCTTTGATGGTAGCTTTCGTTTTTGGATCACACTTTACTTACCATCAGGTGCACTGTAGTCACAATTTCAAGTCAGTATAAAAACTATATAACTTTCTAGCTAGTAATTAAGACTTCAAGCTTCATTGTTGTAGCTTATATTAACCTGTATTGTGTTCTTTTTCAATAAAATATCACACACTAATTTTACAGTAAAAACATTTCCTTCCCATACAAAAAAAAGCATTCTAGTGCGTGTTTTAAAACATGGACAACTCTAGAATATATAAATCTTTAAATTTAGATTGGATTGTTGTCACTTCTTTAGAATAATGATATTTATGAGGCTATTAGAATTAGAATGGTCCAAATGATGTCGTAAAAAGAATAGTGACCCAAATTAAATAGGCTATTCTGGTCAGTATATACAAATTGCAATAATATAAAAATATTAATATCAAAATCCATTAAATTCATAGAAAAAGTAACGTTAAATCAACCAGGTTTTGAATTTTTTTTAAGAGTATTTTCTAGATCAAAAATATCCAATACAAGATTTTAAGTTGGACACTCTAGATTTTATTGTCTCATAATTTCTTAGTCCCTATCATTTACCGAAAACTTTGAAAGAAATCAATTATGGCCTACGAATTGAAAGTGAAAACTATAAAAATAGCATTTTAATGAATTCAAGTAATTTGAAACAATCAGAATACCATCTAAATAAACCATCTAAAAATTCTCCAATAAGTATTTATCATTGGCGCCGCGCGAACGCAATGCGCGCTAGATTTATTGCGCGTTATGTAAATGTATACCAGATATTAGTCTTCTTAATAATTCCATGTCGTGATTATAACTCAGTGCAACGTGAGAAATATACTTTTAACAACCAACTTCGTGCTGTTTCTATCTAACCATCTTGATATTTGCTTCGACAGCAAGCTAACTGCGTGGCTGATATTATACGCTTTTTACTTCCGATTTATAGACATACCTTGAATCTCTTCGGTACATAGACAAACAGTAAATCTCGTCGCTATGTAATAAATTTATAAATTATAATAAATAAGTAAAACTGTCTAAATCAAAAACGGTTTACGTGTCACATGACCAGTGGCATTAAATCCAAATATAATATTATAGAAATAACTATTTTATTAAATAATTGTGAAGATATCCAAATACTGATGATGGTGTCCTAGCCGGATTCGGCCACGGCGACTGTTTCAATACCGATTAAGAAAATCGAGGTCCAGTTTTCGGAAACAGTTAATTGCGCAGGAGATATTTAAGTGCATAACTGGACGCGCTGCCAGAAAAGCAGTCTCTCGTCCGAGCTCCCTCAGCCCTGATAGAATGGAGAACCAGTACGATCGGGAGGGAGCAGATGCAGATTTGGTCGAATTTTCCTTTTCTGAACACCCGGTTGAAGTGCGGTGTTAAAGAGATACCTTAGTCGCCTTTTACGACATCTCAGCAAGAAGAGGGGGGTGCTATTTTATTCTGCCGGCATCCACCACGGCTAAACCACCGCTAATAAAATCCAAACACTAATATTAAAGCGATAATCAGAAGTTTTATATTAGAGAATTTTCTAGTGATGCCACGAATAGTGAATTGGCCGAATACCGAATACCGAATATTCGGCAACGCTGTCGGCCGAAGCGCCGAATATTCGGCCGCCGAATATTCCTGTAAGTAGTGTGTTTAGTAATAATAATAATCTTTATTTCAACACAAAACTTATGCATATACACAGGGTGATAAGTCTCACCAATTAAGTAAATCTTGTCTCTGGTGAGACTCTCACTTCCGTTCGGGTTATTCAAGGGTGTTTTGTGTTTTTATATGGATATTCACGGTATAAGTTTATTAGTATGTGTGTGAGCGAGAGAGAGAGTATGTGTGTGAGAGGTTATTTTCTGAGGCTGGTAACATTTACGATGAAAAGCGTTATCGTTTGCTATCAAAAATGCTGAAAAGCTTGTTTTTATCCACCACAACTTACCACTGATCAATTTTAATTACTAAAGTGTTGTAATTTGGAAATAAATACATAACTTTGAGTAATATAACGTGTCTTTTTTACATGATTTGGTATTCGGTATTCGGCCGAATAGTACGTATTATTCGGCCGAATACCGAATACCGAATAGTTGCCGAATATTCGTGGCATCTCTAGAATTTTCACCTAATTGATGCTCCATTTTTTCTATTCACTTAGTATACATACGTATGTTTTATTCTGGTTAACGAATACAATTCAAGTTCAAAATATGAAAAAAAAAACATCGTGACGTACGTTACATCGTTATATGAAGTAACTCATCAGGAACTATTGCTAGATGATGACATAATTTGAAACATGCGTAGGCGCGAACTTCATCGGTATAATTTATGACTTGTGACATGCTTCCATGAGTTTGTGCAGCTATATTTGCCCTTATGCATTGAATGCAGTCAGCTTATACTAATAATAACTATTAGTGAGATAAAAACGATCCATATGAATGATAATTGTACGTCTTAACTTGTAGCGATAGTGTCTTATTTACTATTAGAAATGAATTGCGTTCATTGCAATTACACATGTATAAGTGTGAACTATCTTCTCGTTTAATTCGTAATTGTAAAAGAAATAAACATGATACATGATTGAGGTAAAAATAACACAACATTCGAATATTATTATAGATAATTTTAGATACGTTTAGACATATGAAACTATTCATGTTTAACACTAGTACATGTTTTGGTTACTTGACAAATGACCAAAATGATGAGACCAAAATTTAATATCATAAATATTATTTAAGCACTTTGCACTAAAATAGACTACTAAAAAAGTGTGCTAGAAGAAGATATTTTATTAAGTCAAAATCATAGCTCATTACAAAAAAAAATATTAATATACATCAAATAAAAAAATTAACCAAAAATCATTAATATTAATAAAAAAACAAACATAATATAGTATAAATATAACACTTACTTACATTTAAATACTTACATATCAATGCCTTTCGGTAAACTAATCTGCTAAGCTAAAAAAAGTTTATCGTTCCCTAGATTCGCACCAAGAATTTTCTTGTCAATGAACTACATAATAATCAAATGTAACACATAACTTTTGTATAACATTACATTTTGTATTGATATCTAAAACTATAAAAGACAAATATAATACAATACAAAATTTGATCTAATGTATGTCATAAAAAAGGAACAGAATGCCTTAAGAGTTTCATTAAAACAAAAAATGAAACAAAACTTTATGGCTAAGTAAATCAAAAGTTTCTCAAAGTGGCACCGCGGGACAGCCTGACACATTGCGATAGCTGGCCGATAATACTGACCGGAGAAAAAAATCGTATCTTGAAATAAAACTTTGTAGCACGAAGCGCGGGTAGCACTGAGCAAACTCGCGATAGGTAGACGACACATTTAAATAATTACATACCTCCTCTAAATTGTAAATAAGAGGATATTGAATAATGAACCCAATCGTAATGCAGGAAATTTTAGTTTTGCATAAATGTTTTATCTCCTGAGAATTAATTCCTTGCCACTACGTGAAGCAATATGTGGTAAAAGTAAATAAATATCTCTTAAATCTCCCAAGTAATACAAATATGTTATTCTGCGGTTGAGAATAATCTACCGAGCAAATAATATAATTAATCCACAGACAGGAGAAGTCAACTATACTTTTGTAATACATAAATTTTAATCTTTCAAAGCCTAATATTTTCTTATTAAGATAACGATAAAAACTAGGAAAATTCTTATTGTATGTTGTGTAAATTTATTTTAAATAGATTTTTGTCCTGCAATATCTTGTCCTAATCTTATTAATAAATCCATTAAATACCAGTTTTTAAATACTTGTACCGAAAACAATCTTTGCAAATCCATTACTGCTTTTCATGTAATTAACTTATGATCTCTATTGTACTCAAACTTTAATAAAGTTTTATATTTAATTTTTAAATACATAATTAAAATAATAAATCGAAGACTGTATGACGATTTTCTAAATGTATGTGAATATTATGTAGGTGATAAAGACAATTAAGGGTAACATTAAATATTACAAATCATAGATGGGCAAAATGTAATCAGATTAATGAAAAAAGATTTCGATTACATTTGGCATTTTTTATCATTAATATAATTACATTTTGCCCATCTATGTTTTAAATACTAAGGAATCCTCAATCGCATTCACATTTATGACCCATTAATATTTTGAAGGGATTTAGTCATGGTTACAGAGTAAAGAAATTAACACTACGACTAAATTTTGTAATATTTTATCTTTAATCTGATTACATTTTGCCTTTTTCTGTTACAATATATAGCTCCAATAGCTTCTTAATAATAAGATAATATGGTAGATACTGGTATTTGGTTGGTGTAATTCGAGTCCCATGGAAATTTTTCCGCCATCAGGAGTAAAACAGTGCCAATAGCAATGAAATAAGAAAATGTATTTCACTTCTTATTTGTAATGACTTAGTAACTCTTTCAAGTGAATTATATAAAAAATAGATAGCTGAAATGCTAATATTTTTCTAAATAAAAAATGATCTCTCCAAGAACAG
This sequence comes from Automeris io, assembly GCA_036320925.1. Classification (NCBI taxonomy): domain Eukaryota; kingdom Metazoa; phylum Arthropoda; class Insecta; order Lepidoptera; family Saturniidae; genus Automeris; species Automeris io. The sequence goes on along the minus strand of JAUDJH010000012.1, from coordinate 2,350,726 downwards.
GTATGAGGACAGCACAATCAATATTCTAACTTAAAATTTAAAATACTAAGTCTAGGTTTAATATTCTAGAAATTCATCCGCTTTTCATGATTTATGTGTCTACTGGTGAGTGTTGAATATTATAGGATGACCTGTTTGACGATGCACCGACTAAATTTAATATGTAATAGGCAGATGTTATTCACACCTCTTCAGAATAAATAACTTTACATTACTGTCCGGTCTATTTTATTTAAATTTTATAAAATGAATGCACTCATATAAAATCAATTTCAAATGTTTCCGAGAGCATTAATAATACAATAGTCTGATGAACGGGTGATTCTGACGATAGTCGCCTGGGTATTTGCAAAAAAAAAATTGAATAAACTACTAGTTGATACTTGAAATTCATTATATTGTAGCGTCTCATGGCGGCCTAGATACAGACAAGGAACGATACAGTTTCACTACAAAATTATTAGAACATTCATCAGGTTATTTTGTAAAAGCCGAATCTTGCTGTGTATTTTACACCATAAAGAAATAGACATTATGTCCAAGTATTTAGGTGTATAAAACTTTAACTGATATATTTGTGTTTTTCTTTTCTTTGGCTCGAGCAGACAACTTATGGTCATTTAGGCGAGATATTTTGATTATTATTGTTAGTAACATCCTGTTCCTTGCAAGTTTCTATCGTGGTACTACAAATACTTAGTAGTATACTTAGTATCAATCAGTCTTAGCTGTAAAAAATAATAACTTTAAATGTTTAATTTTTAGAAGATTGTACTATATGTAATCTGAGCTTAAAATTTTAAATATTTACAGATATTGAAGATAAATACTTCTTATAGCAAGAGAAATCACTATAAATAATAGACAACCAATATTTATTTATTTAGGGGTAGGTAAATCATGGATTCGAAGAGAATTTAACACCTGACTGAGAATAAAAAACAATTAAGTTAAATTTATTGCCCAAACGCCGAATAATACAAACATTTTAACATAAATAGCCGTCAAATACAAAGTGATTAAGAGTGTGCCGAAAAGTTTATAGGTTATGTTATCTTACTGGATTTATGACTTTAGATTCTGTTACCTTGCATTTACGCAAGTAACAGAGGAAAAGTCCGTCAATATGATACATTTTCATCCTACGTTTTTTTTTATTAACTAAACCATATGTAACTGGAAAGAATTATGTTTTTCATGTAATTTTACAATTTCTATTAAATATGTGTGATTTTTTTTACCATATTACAGTACTCTAGAGATTTGTTTCTGATTTATTAAAACGAATATCTTAAACGTTATCAAATAGATATAAGTTTTTTTCAATTTGTATATTTTTATCAGTTTTTGTTATTTAATATAATCTATAACATGCATGGTACGTTATTTAGGAAAAAGGACGGAAATATTTTATTGAGGGGTGAAAGGCAATTTGGCTTAAGCAATATTTTTTGGTGATCTAGTAATATATATATATATATTCGGAATCGGTAAAAAACGCTGATTCCGTAAATGTGTATTACAAAATATCACCAAAAAAGCCACTTAAAGCAAATAACCTTTCACCGCTCGATATCTAGATTAATAACAAACAAATATTCTTTAAATTAGAGAACGAGCTTAAAATTAATAATCATTTAATTAAAAATTATATTTCATGCAGTAAATAAAAATCGAAGACTTGCAAGCACTTTTTTTATGTAATAAAACCCTATTTCCCCCCCTTCTTTTTCTCTATAATGTGTCGCTTGCATTGTGCGATAGCCTAAGTATCTTAAGTATCTACCACAGGTATATACACTGTGATCTTTACTATAGGGGCCATATAGTGACCACCAACATCGTAACATCACCCATACTTGGTATTCTGAACATTGTGCCACGGTTTTTCACGCCGGATCAACTGAACCTATTATATAACGCCCAGGTCCTGCATGGAATACAGTTCACATCTCTGGAACGGTTCTGTGCAGTACTAACTTGACGTCCTGGATAGGTTGCAGTGGAAGGTTGTCCGCATTGTGAATAACCCTGACGTTTCTTAGACCGCTCCAGTTACGCAGAGATATTTCCTCACTAAGTGTTTTCTACCGTCCCTTAACAGCAAGCCTTCTGAAGAGTGTTTTAACTATGTTCTACTTCTCTCTTCTATAAAAAAACCTCATGCGAGGATTTAAAGGGTCATGGTTTTACTGTAACTCAAGCTCCCGGCTAGAATTAAAAAGTACTATTACTCTAATTTGGCGATTCGTTAACCTGTGGAATCGTCTTAAGATAAACACATTCCCAACGTCCTATAATATGGGGTATTTCAAACGAAGCTTGAAGAAATATTAATGCAAGCTGGCATGACGGCTTCGACTATCAATCCATTTTTCTTTACTGTTGGTAGTCGACGATTTTTGGACTCCAAAACGCTTACCATCACGAGTGGTGTGGTTGTAGCGCTATAGTTATTAATTTTCAGAATAAGTTACCACTAACGATCATAATAATTTAGATGTGTGTTTAAAATACGATAAAATCAACAATTACATGGCCTATATGAAGCAACAAATAAAAAATATACGCGACATTTTTATTGCATGTATTCTGTTTTCATCTAGATATCATTAGTCTTGCTCTCTTTGATGTTTTATCGTTGAACATTTTTATGCCGACATATCTCTGTTCGTATGTTATTTGAGTAGGCAGTAGATGTGTAACCACTAAAAACTTATATTAACTTTGTGTTACTCAAACTATTATATAATGCAGATGGGTTCTTCGCTATTTTTTAAATTAATATTTTTTTAAAGTAAGCATTAAATAGTAAACAATTATACTTACATATACCTACGCATAAAGCGGATTTTACAATCAATTCAAAAAATTACAGATACAAGCTTTGAGATACATACATACGTAAAATAGAAATAATAATAGAGTAAAAGTCACAGAAAATAGAACTTCTCTACTGTCCAAGGTTTCACGACTTGTCACAGTACTAAATTTATTTATTTTTTAGTTTAGTATTGCGTATTTATTTAATGATGTAAACTATATCAAAATGTCGCAATACTAGTAATATTAAAACGTTTCTATATTACGACTTCCCAGCCAATATATCATAAGTACTAAAATAAGGCCCTAAATTCTTAAATATTTAGAGCCTAAAATTTTAGAAGTCGTCTACAAATTCAGGCAGACTTTTGCATTGCAAAGCCATGTTGACCAACACTAATTTCTAAGATACTAACTGACCCAGCAAACGTTGTTTTGCCATATAAGTTATTTCTAGGTAATGTCTAGTAGAAAAATAAAAATAAAAAAAATGTTATGGGTGAACAACCCTTATCCCTTAGGGGTATGAAAAATAGATAGTATCGGATTCTCAGACCTACTGAATATGTATATAAAATTTGGTAAAAATCGGTAAAGCCATTTCGGAGGAGTAAGGTAACTAACATTTTGAGACGAGAATTTTATACCTATATAAAAAGATAAAACACGAATTCAACGAATTTTAAAATGATAAAAGCTTCCCGGACTGGGTTGAATCTATTTTGTCTAGTATTTAATATATATTTGTAACATAAAAATATTTTTTATGTGGAACCTTGTAGCCTTTGCCAACAGCAAAATATTAAACCCGCCACTGGTTATAAAAACTTTGGAAACCACTGCTATAAAAATGATAAAAGCAAAAATCGAAGTACATTCAATCTCCGTCACTAGCTTCACCCTCATAGGTATATCAGCATGCACTTGTAAACTAATCGAATAATAAATATATATAGAATCTATTGAAATCAGTCTTCCAGACACTGTCTGATTTAGTTTTCAAATTTGTAGGTCTCATCCATAAATAATGCGATGCCATTCGTTTAAAATTCGACCATGCAATATGTCTAGACTCAGGCAGACGGAATATCAATGGTCTGTGACCTAGAATTACCTATTTCAGATAAAAAAACTATTTACATTTTTGTCCCGGTATTGTGTTGCAAGTTATATTCTCTCAGGTAAAAATGTCATAGTGTTTTATTATCCATGATAAATAATAATTGCACACTGTTGTTATAATTATACTTATTTAAATAAATTAAACATGATGGACCAAGGTATTAACCCATTTAATATTGTATTTGATGATGTCGTCAATTTTGTCCTCATAAAATCAACAACATAAAAGCCTGTATTTGTCCTCTACTGAACCTATAGGTCTCCACATAATTTCTTCCTTGAGCCTGATCTTCGGTTCTTCTCCAACAGTTGCTAGCAACTTTACTTTTAGTCGGAGGGCTTCTTATCCTACACTTGTCCAGTTGTGGCCTGCACTCCACTGGTGTGTATATAGTTAGAAAAAAAACCAGTAATAACCTCGAACTGCTGATTGTTACTGGCAAGATTGACGGAAGACGTCCAAGCGGACCCATGAAACTGGACAATTAAAATCAAATCCCCGACATTCTTAATAAAACATTTATAATGTTCTTTACTAGGACTGTGATGCCAAGAACAGAGAGGAATGGCGTATCATCATAAGACGGACGATGTCTTAAGAGGATTTACGAAAATGCTTACTATGAGTATCAGCCAGACGAAGCTAGAATGAGCTAGTCTCCACTCAACCACATGTCTAATCCAATGGCAAATATGACCAGCTTATAGTCACTTCAGTCTGTTTATCCTCTGATCAATATCGATGACTTCACTTTTTTTTACACGATTATTCTTGATTTGGTCCTTCAAAGACACTATAAACCTAGCAGGTATCATAGCATACTGAGCTGCCTTTTTATGATACAGTTGTAACGTGTATTTTCCTCTTTCATCTCCGTTTATACAAGTAGAATTTAAAACAAAGCTTATTTTCCATTATTTTACTTTTTTAAAGCAATTTAATTTCAAAGAAGCCAATTTTTCAATATGTATATTTTGAGAGAAATACTTGCAAGGTATGAGGTTAGATGTCGTATTTAAGGTGTCAGCAAATTGATGCATAGTAAATGGCCAGGATCCCAGTGTGGTGCAAGGCATAAGCACCTTTTGATTAGTGAGGAAGCTAGCCATGCCTTTCTCTCAGCACTCGGCAAACAGGAGGAAGAACACCCCATGGTTGTATTCTGTAAGAGTCTAACAAACAGGAGCAGCGGCTCTCACCTGTGCTCTGACGGTCCGTTAGAATTTACAACGTCCTAAAAAAGGCACCTTTCAATTCCGCAGTGAGAAGATTTGAAATAAAATAGGTACTCGTGAGCAGAAAAATGGTTGAAGTTAACATATTTTACACGGTGACAATATTTTATCGACTATTTCCCTAATATTGCACTATACTGTTTTTTGTCTCGAAATGCCTGCCATCTTTAATTTATACTTTTGTCTATTTATGCACATATATCATTGTGTCTGCTGTATCCAGTTCAAATTTTCAGAAGGACTTACATTTCCATTCTGTGAAGTTTATTGTTCACTATTATTTAAGCAAAGGATTTTTGAGAGCAAGGATATTTCTAAAACCTTGGAAGTGTCATTATAGCAACTAAATCAGTTTTGTTACATCAATGTTTAAGAAACAACGGTATTAATATTTGTCTATAAACGCGTGCCATTGTCAACTTAATTATCACTTATCACCTGTTGTACTTGATAAAACTATTTGAGTGTAAATTGATAATTTATTCATGCTTGCTTCTGTTAATAATGATTTAAAAGTTGTGTATAAGCCAGCATAATAATGCTAATTACCCAAAAATCTAATTGTAAAGAGCTTAGATTATAGCGTCATTTGAAGAAGCTCATATTTAATTGTTAGCCAAAGTTCGTATGCAGATAGTAGTATTGATTGACTGGGCGAGCGTTGTGAAACTGAGATCATTTTGGGATCGAATTACTGCATTTGGATGCTTTAATCCTAGATCTTGCTTCTGCAGGCTTATGGACATCTCTTGCAAAATAATACCGTTTGATTTTCAATCATTCTGCTTAATTATAATTATTAATCAAATTTACGAAGTAATTTTCATAAGCATGATAGTTCAATATTTAATTTACGATTTGCTGTATATTTTATGACTTAAAATTACAGATTTAATGTAAACGCTTAATCAGTAGCAAAAATATCCAGTATTCATATTGAATTTCAAATATCATCGGTATTCGTTTCGTCTCTCCACAAGGATTATGTTAAAATAATGCTGTCTGTCTGTTGCTTATGCATCGCCCTGTCACTAGCATATCAAAGTTCAAGGGTTCTTGTTGCGGCTTCCTTATACTTATACCAAATTGAATATTTATACTTTGTCAAACATCTTTATCGACGCGGGTTTGACATCTCGGACAGAATAATGGAGAGATTTAACCGCTCGAAATGATTTTATTAGTTACTGTTTTATGATGGCTGAGTTTGGTTACTTTGCGTGTTAGTTGCATTCATTTGACTGACATTTATTAAATTAATTGTTTTAATATTTTTACAACGCTTGATGTTGGTTATTGTTTTGATGAATGACGAGATCGCTTCATTAGTGAGCATAGGCTGCTTAAAGAAATATAATAAATGGCACAGTTTAATTTGGTAGACACACTCGAGACGAGCTCTGTATCTATCACGGCATCACTGGCGACCGTCCAAGCCAGACCAAGTGGTGGGCCGTACTGTCGACATGCGATGACAGGTGTGGTATGCAACCCATGACTTGAGCGTCAGTGCTACAAAGCATTCGAGCTCTGCTTTGATACGTTTTAAATGTACTTCATACTTCTAAAGATGAATAAACAAACCATATTCATGCCTCATGTACGTGATAAAACATAAAATAGCACGTTACAAGTGTAACATTGAAATGGAACAGGCATCTAAATCATAGAGTTAGAAAAGTTTATCTTGGCTTCTGCGTTAGCGAAGAGCAACAGGCATGTGCCAAAACAATCATTAGAAAGGGTGTCGTCGCGCATTGCTAGACATTATGTAATAAATTAACAAAAATGTGACAACCCGTGGAGATAAATTTAAATTAATTGCACAATAGTGTTTGTATTTCTGAATAGAAATCTCGTTCTGCGCAGAGCATGTTGCCGCAAGCTCTACATCACAATCGAGCAAGCGTGGCAAGGCACGAACTCGATCGAGCCAACTATTCATTGGCGCTCAAACGGGCATTCAGTTCTAAATATTAACGTGCTCCGCGTTTTGTTACGAGAATAATGTTTAGTTAAAGATCTTTCACAGACTTTAAACTAAGTTTTCGATTTAGGCTGAGATTTATAGACACAACTTTAAGTTTGCTTAGAGTTTACTAAAACATTACAATTTATATTATTCTACGAATGCCATAGGATTTCGGTAAGTCTCTAATTTTGTTAACATGTGCTTGGCTCTGCGAATACTATAACTATACTTAAAATTCTATTATATATTCAGTTTTTTTGAAAAAAGAGTTTATTTTTTGAGAACTTTGCTAAGCAAAGTCTAAATAGCGTCTATAAAACTCAGCCTTCGACTTAACAGACCTAAACAATTATTTGAATATTCAGATTCTCTTCTGGATTGTCACTACAGGTTATAGATTTATGTAACCTGAATTATTGCAGTTTAAATGTATAATAATAATGTTTATAACTGACTAGGCATAGTGGTAGTCGTTCGTATAAAGTCCTGACGGTATAGTAGCCGTGAGAATACGAGAGATCTGTAGTTAGACTCGTTACAAGATAGGCCCATGACATTCATAAAGTGATTGGGTAGAACTTGAGCACGAGCGGCACAGATAACATGCTTGTGGCATGATGAGGAGGGGGTTTGTACTCAGTAGTGACTGCAAATAAGCTCATGATGATGATAATGACGAATATTTATAGACATTACACACATTGACCTAGTCCCAAGGTTTGTTTGCACCTGTACTGGTTAGAGTACTATTTGTATTGATTAGTCATCAAGAAAACCTGTATTATAGATACTACAGAAATGAATACTATAGATTGTTACATTAATCTGTTGACAATGTACAAAGAGACTTTAATGGCTGTATCCGCTTTGCGTTAATATGCACTATGAATCCAGTAACAGATCGTAGTTCTCGGGGTACTGCTCATAACATTTTTATTAGGTAACATACGGATTTCCTCACTATGTTTTCACGACGTATCTCTTATCACCCTGATGGAGCTATTGCATATATTTCAATGTTTTAAAATTCTATCACTAATGGTTCCAGGTACGGTGAATGCAAACGGGGAGACAAAACGCCAGAGGACGTCCTACACCCGTTACCAGACCTTGGAGCTGGAGAAAGAGTTCCATTTCAACCGGTACCTGACGAGGAGAAGACGGATTGAGATAGCACACGCGCTGTGCCTCACTGAGAGACAGATAAAGATTTGGTTCCAAAACCGACGCATGAAGTGGAAGAAAGAGCATAAGATGGCCTCCATGAACATTGTCCCCTATCACATGAACCCGTACGGACATCCTTATCAATTTGACCTACACCCGAGCCAGTTTGCCCACCTCTCCGCATAGGATCAGTGGAATTTTTCGAACAGCGGATAACTGATTTATTGAACTAGACAGTCGTCCGTTCACGGGGTTGCTTGTAACATTGGAATCGAGTTCTGATGTTACAGCAATCAGACTGGATCAGTTATTCGCTGTCCGAAAAATTTATCTAGTGTAGCATAATTTTGTTAATATCGTTATAGTGACATTATTGAAATGACGCTGATTATTGAGTGATTGTGTTTTATGATATCATGACTAGGTATAAGTGAAATTAATTTTGACGAAGTTAGATTATGAAGAAGAATTGAACTAACTGGAATCTCCTACAAGTTTTCATGAGTCCATGTATAAGATAAGGATAGTGCACTTGTTACTGTGTAAATTATGTTGAAATTTAATGTAGAAAAAATTGCCTAGTCATAAGATTAAATTTGAAATATGATAGTTTTTCTAAATTTTAAGGAAAACCGGATAGCGTTCGTTGTGATGGCATAAAATAAGATTGACATTATAAAAAGCAACTCTGCAAGGAATTAACTAACTTAACATTCTTGCCTGTATATGGCTGTCGCATAAATAACAAATTCGGAATTGTACAGGGATAGTGTAAATTTTGATGAATCCAAACGTAACACTGTTATAAACGATTTTGTCACATATTTAGAATTTTACGTATCTACGTACATATTACGGTTAAATTTAGACTCGGCTTGAAATAAGTACTGTAAAATAAAGCTCAGTAATAATAGGGTATCATTGCCAGTAGGTAGACATTGCATTGTAAATACATGTCGTTTAATAGGTATTACAAAAAATTTAATATATTGAATATATTTCCGAAGAACTGTTTTATGTTCCTGTCTTTAGTTGTAAATAACAAACTATTTATAGATCTAGCCCTTATACCTAAAATTACTACTAAAAGTAAGTTACGAATAGTGGATTTTTAAAGTTTCCACATACAGTACCAATGACATGGTATATCATGTGACTCTAATATGTACTTTAAAATTTTAATGTCGTATTTTTAAAATGTACTTAAAATAAATATCTAGCTTTTAATAATTTTGCATCCTTCGAAATGCTTATTTTGTCTCAAAAATTATTTTTTCTTGAATCATTTTAAGATAATGACGAATTTGTTAGTCATCTTTTACGATTTTGTTATCACATTTCTTTATGTCGTGGTCAACTGTGATATTTTGTTAAAATTTAATCTTAAGAAAAACAATTCGATTTTTTTTTCCTACATTTCGTTTTGTCTAGTGAGTTTTTAACGTTCATATTAATTTCTTTGGATTATTTGTTGCTCTATTTATTGTTGTAAATATTAGATATAACGTATTAAAAATGATTTAAGAAAGTTCAAACCCTGTAACTTCTTAATTAAATGTAATGTCATTTTTCTGTGCAATAGAATGTGGCTTAGTTTAACTTCTTCTATATTTTATGTAAAATATTTCTTCCTTGATTAATATACTTTTGTCACTAAGAAAATAATGTTTATTGTTCATTCCAATTTAAACGAGGACTCTAGGAAAGTATAATACTTGAATCAGGCAAATTATTGTATTGTATTGATAAAGTGTAATAAATTTGAAAAATTGATCAAGATAATAAAATAAATTATGATGATAATTAAAATATGACATTTTATTTACTCGTAATTACAACACGCAGTTGCATCTCTCAATTTTTTTTTAAACTTACATTCAATGTACATATTTTAATCCATTTAGAAAAAATGGCAGTAATCATTAACGATGGTGTAACATTAAGTATTCGAGTTTATAGAATTAATTTATAATTTACATCTAACTTTTGTATATTCATTGATATCACCTTAACCATGCCTCTCAAAATATAACAGGGTATTTAAAGGAATAAAAAAGTTTAAATATACCCGTTATGTAAGGTATCTTAAATATGACCTATGATTAGCAGTGGTGTGCCTCCCAAAGAAACATTAAAATCATTTTATACCTTGTTATACTTGGGTATTTCATAAATATTTTAACTTAATATCTGGTAATTACTAAAATCAGAATCTGAAGCTGATTTATAGACGTAACTTTAAGTTTGCTTAGATTTTACTAAAACACCATACACATACACTCAATAAATGTCAAAGTATTTGGTAGGTCACCGATTTTGTCAACATGAATTTGGCTTTAGGAATACTATGGATGTACTCAAGTTCCTATTATATATTCACATTTTTGTCAAAACGAATTTATTTTCTGAAAACTTCGCTAAGCAAAGTCGAAACAGGGTTTATAAATCTCAGCCTTAGAATCCAAATTCGCCCACAAATTTGTACCAATATATTGTGTATCAGTGTATTAAATATCCGAGAATAACAAGATAATACTTTTTTAAGCTTCTATGTACATAAACAAATACTGTAGATTCTAAAAGTCATTCAGTCATTCAGTATTAATGACTAATTCAAATAAGATATTAAGGTTAAGAGATAGACATTATATGTACATTGTATTAATTAGTTGTGGGTTATGATGACGATGACAATATTACTTTTATTTTTGAGTTGGAACAAATTTGCACAAAAAAATAATAATTTGTTATTAAGGCATATAAATACACACACAAATTCTTCATAAAATATTATTGCCTCTTTGTTGGTAAATATTCCACCGAGAGGGATACCTACTAGTATGTATTGATATAGGAAAATATTGTAATGTAGCTTACAAGCGCCAGTGAGACGCCGCTCGCTTTGATGGCAGTATTGAGCTATGATAAATGAGAGTCCCGGCAATGACATGACAGCCGAACCTGCCGGGGAAGCCGTGGCAGCGTTCACCACGTGCCGCCAACAAAGGAGTGTCGAAAAATGTGAAGGTTGCCTTAGTTTGTAGGTCGCGGGTGTTGCGTATCGGAGGCAGGACCTATAAATCAATCTGACAGAATATTCCGTTTTATATACACGTTTCCGTTATATTACGTTTTATATTTTTGCGCTACTCCTCGATCAATTATTCTCATACAATCGTATAGATGAAACGGTGACCCTCTGCTTTGTTTTAATTCTAAAGGAAAGCCAATGCACCTCAAAGTTCTCCAAATACGTCAATGCAAATGTATTCGAAATGTCCTCGTGTCAAAACTCCAAGCTTCAATGTGAAATAAATAGATACTTAAAGTATGCACCAAATATTTATAAAGGTACATTTTCACTTAGTTTCGTTTGCTATATTACTCATGTAAAGTATTGATTATTATTCTTTGCTAGGCACCAGAATTAATTGTATTTCCATTTCGACAATAAACTACCATCTAATCATACCACACAACACTTTATATGGCTTACAAGAAGTGGCTTTGGAGCACATTTCCTTGTTTCTACGAGCTGAGCTTAGACCAGTTTTAAAGTCTATTCAAGTCCTCGTTTCAAAGTCGAAACTGCGCTGATTCCCACCACAATAATATTGAAATAATAAGCCCTTTTTATCCTGATTAATTTTGATGTAACTGTTTCGGATAAACGAGTCAAAGTTAGACGCTAATGTGTATAATATTATTAATGTATGTTGTCCATCTGATTGTGAACTGTTGTTCCGTTACAATACATTAAGGTGCGTCTGTTGTGAATCATTTTTCACTGCAAGTTGCTCGATACTCACATGGTATTGTTCTGACAGTTTGATAAGATATCAGATCTTAATTGTTTACGCATACATTTTATCTTGAAATTAACTACCTATATGATTATAAGATCAGATGTTAAGGGTACAAAATAAGCTGCATGACGTCACAATATCATTTAGTAACAGGTCAACAAAGTAACAACATTGCATCTGATGTTAAGCACGGTGGAGTCCAAAAACCGACTGCAGCTATCGCGAAACTGGACACAATCCATCGATAGCTGCCGTGATTATACCTGCCTCCTCAAAAGTCTATTCGCACTACTTTTAAATGATCCAATATTATAAGAGGGAAGAAATACACCAGCTGGAAAGTCATTCTACAGCTTGACGATGCGGAGGTACAAGTTGGAAAACTTTTTGAGGCTTGTCGGGATGGAAGCAACAATATCTAGAACTGTAGTTTTGTGAACCACCTGCGTGATTTAGGTCGTGTTGGAATTTTTATTATATCACACCGAAAAATATATACGGCTCTTATTAATTTTTGCAAAAATCAAGTTTAACCTGTTAAACATTGTATCTATCTATTACCTCCTGAAAATAAACGGAAGCAACATGCTTGAATTAATTACTTACTCAATTATGTAAGACCAAACAATGCAATTTTGTACTTATTTTGAGGGATATTAATCTTCTTAATTGCTCTCTAATACTACCTACCTATATACCTATTTCGTATGCGTCTGCATATGAGATAGGTCAAACATGTTTATGTTTGTTCTTTCACGCAGTTGAGGGAACCACATTCGTAGAAATAAAGGGCGATAAAACCAGTAGAGGGTTGCGAATGGGTTAAAAATAAGCTAGGCATAGCACTTTAATAGCAGATTGTATCGATTTGATACAAACTAAAGAAAGTGTTAAACTTTCTCTCGAATTCACATTCATACAAAACGAAGAGAATGTTATGACAGGAGAATTGAATACAATCGCACAAGTGGGACGTCTATCAATCATGTGACTTCATTAGCATCGATACGTACACCTTGGCTCGATGCGTCAGTACGTGATAGATAAGTATTTTACATAATAGGTATTAAGTAATGTATATAATTTAACAAATAATAAAAGGCTTATTAAGTTGAAAAATTATTGATAGTAAAATAAATACTTGAACGGGTCTTATGCGAACAAAATTAATTTTACTTAATATTACACCTGTAAGTATTATCAGGTACATTTTGATATATTAGTAAACATTCTTTTATATTTCAAGTTAACTTAAATGAAAACAATACCTTCACCTTTGTTGGTATTAGGTCCTTACATATGAAATTGGCGTTTTTCGTACTGGCCACTTTAATCACAAATTTCTCCTCTTTGGTAAGGAATTCCAAATTCAAATTTGTACAGCTATAGACTCATGTATTTGTGCTTCGATGATCGTCATTCATTTGTTTTTTTCTTCTGTTTTTTTCTGTTTGCGTCACTCATTTTACAAAATGGAAAACTTAAAATATCGCATTATTTACGAGTACAAGTTCCGCCGTGGCACTAGTGCTGCGGAAACAACTCGAAGGGTGAATGATGTGTATGGCGGTCGTGTTGCAAAAGAAAACACAGTTCGTTTTTGGTTCCAACGTTTTCGTTCTGGAAATTTCGACCTGCAGAACAAGCCCCGTGGACGGCCTGAGACTCAAGTTGATAATGAAGAGTTGAAGGCTATTGTGGAAGCGGATCCATCGCAAACCACGTCCGAGTTAGCTGCAGGCTGCGATGTTAGTGATAAAACTGTTTTAATTCACTTGAAGCAAATTGGGAAGATTAAAAAGCTTGAAAGGTGGGTACCTCACGAATTGACTGAAGCAAACCGGCAAACGCGCATCGACTGCTTCGTTACATTACTAAACCGGCACAATAATGAAGGTATTTTAAACCGAATCATTACCTGTGATGAAAAATGGGTTCTTTACGATAATCGGAAGCGCTCAGCGCAATGGTTGGATCCTGGCCAGCCAGCCAAATCCTGCCCCAAGCGAAAATTAACCCCAAAAAAGTTACTTGTAAGCGTTTGGTGGACTAGTGCCGGTATTGTTCATTACAGTTTTCTCAAATCTGGCCAGACTATTACGGCTGATGTCTATTGTCAGCAATTGCAAACCATGATGGAAAAGCTAGCGGCTAAACAACCTAGGCTGGTCAATCGCTCCACGCCACTTCTGCTTCACGACAACGCTAGACCACACACTGCGCAACAGACGGCTACTAAATTAGAAGAGCTTCAATTGGAAAGTCTAAGACATCCTCCTTACTCCCCGGTCCTTGCTCCAACAGATTACCATTTTTTTTCGAAATTTGGATAACTTCTTGCAAGGGAAAAAATTCAACTCCGATGGGGCAGTCCAAATCGCCTTCAAAGATTTTATTGATTCCCGTCCGACTGGTTTTTTTAGTAAAGGGATCAATGAACTACCTATGAGATGGCAAAAGTGCATAGAAAATAATGGTTCATACTTTGATTAATTAAATATATTATATTTAAAAAAAATCGACTTTTTGTTCCTCCCATACAAAACGCCAATTTCATATGTAAGGACCTAATATTTTAACTCACTATTTGGTAAGACTGCGCTGCGAAAATTTGTCCAAGTCTAAAATAACGACACCTATACGATTTTTTGGAAACTAAAATTAGAAGTGAAAACAAGATACGTTGAGTATACAGTCGCCATCTATCAAATAAATGTAAAACAAAGCTAGGAACACCACACGTAGAACACATTATAGTACAATATTCCTCCGTAAGAAGCGCTTGTGAGTTTATTTCTAAAATATTGTTTCTTCTAATCTATGGAAATTTTAATAGTTTCTTTGACTTTATTAGAAAAACATATAAGCAGAAGTAATTAACAGGTAATTTAAATCCATTAAATAAAATTATAATTGAAAAAATAATTCACATAAGTGATTTCGAATTTTAATTGCAGTCACATAATTGAATATAAAACTGTAAAGAAAAGCATTATAAACTATTACACAATATTTTTCATACAGCAATTACATATTAATGAAACATATTGTACGCATAATTGGAATAAATTAAAAATTTCTTATACGGCAACGCCCAAAACTTGTTCAAGTTGTTTCTATTCACCGACAGGTGGCGATATCGCACATGCGCATTTGTGACAATGTAACCAGACAATAATATCGAGTTTGCTTTGGAAAGCTTTCGCGACGCTGTTATGAGCAAGACGTATTTCACGTTTGCTATCGTTCGTTTTTGCCGGCTTCCCCTGAACCATACAGATCGATTGGTGAGTCCCTTTTATTCTTTTGAGGAAATAACATTTCTTGTAATATTGATTTTTAAACATCTGCATCGTATGAATGTCACACACCCTTAGTGATATATGTATGTACCTATACATATATGCGCAGCCATGAAAAATATTGATGTTACATCCATGAATGCTTAGTTTAATATAGTTTCCAAACGATTAAACTGATACGATTTTAGAATCGTATAGATATTCGTTCTATTACAATACACTGCAATGTTGGTTATTATACTGCAGTTGTTTAAATCAATATTCAAGATCTTACATTTCATAAATGTAATTCTGGAAGATATTACAGTTATAGTTAACGTTAATAACGATATTATTAACACATTTTTGCTTAACTGAAATAATAAAAATAATAATTTCGTCTAAAATGAAGCTATCCAATCCAAGTTATATATTTGTATTGCGATGGTTTATTGATATTTATTTTAGAATACATAACATTTTATTTATATAAACGTATGATTGATTATTGCAAATTATCGTACTAAACAACTATTGTCATTTAATATAATAAAATATAGTGTTACAAAAACTGCAGTAAGTTGATCCATTTAACTTTAAGCCTCTGTGATCCTATGTAAGTAAGGTAGCCGGCCGTTGCATACTTAAGACGGTAACACAAAAACTGTTAAACAGAAATTTATACCTGACTTCTATGAATGGTGTTATTTTTGTACAAAGGTCGTCCCGAAAAAAGGGCAATAAAATATGGCTGCCACAAAGGCACCTCTGGTGCGCCTGCGCCGATATCGGACTTGCGCAGTTCGAGGATGAAACAGGGTGCCTTCTACTTTGCATTCTCGAACGAATTTAGATATCATCTCACCTAGAACAAATATTTATTTAAACCTTTTTTTCTTTGCTTTGTTTATGTATGCTGCTTAAACCAGTTATTCGATTATATGAATACATTATACCTACTAATTTAAAATAAATGAACTGTACGAAAATAAAGTAATTTAAGAATTTCGCTAAAATTGGTCAAGAGCTTTTCTTTTTGTAATACAACATTTTTTTTTTTGATAGCCCGGGGGAAATCCCTAACGGACCTCAGGGGGCGGTGAGGGCTGGCCCCGGTGTGTCCAACATGCATTATCTACGATTATCATTATAAAATCCAAGTTTAAACTTATTAATTTAAATATTTACCTAATAAATATTTAGTATGATAAATATTTTATTAGTTTGATTGTAATACCAAAATATAGTAAATTAGATTTTAATTATTTAGAATAAATTGGATTTTAAAATCTTCCCTACTTAGAACATTATAAAAATTGCTGAGATGGTTTTAAAATATTTAAAAATAAACATCACCAAATTATATTTTACAATCGAGTACCGTTCGAGAATGATCGCTTCGTGTTTCAGTAGTAGCACATGATGTCTGGGTTGCCGCTCACGAATAATTTTGTTGGTGCGTTTAAACGAGCAACATTGTATTGTCATGGCGATATGTGGCAAGCACTATCGTCAATGTGTTGGCAAATTGTCATTTATTGCTTAAAGTGTTGTCAATCATGAGAGTTGTGGATAAAAATTAATAATACATTTTTTTCTCCTTCTGCTACTTATAAATAATTTGTTGAATTATAAATTTCTATACTTTCTTCCATACTTTAATACGTCACAAAAATGCTAAAATTTGTACCGTTTCGGATAGTTGAGCAGAGTACACAGTGATACGACAAACCTAATAAGAAATATTCGTAGATTTTGTTACATAAATTATGACAACAGTTTTAAAGTAGTTCAGTATAGTACGACCTAGGGACTTAAATGGCTGCTTAGGTTATACTCCAGTGTTGTGTGCGTTTTTTTTTTTTTCGGCATGTCCAACGTTGGTGGCCTGGGAAAGACCTTCACAACAAAACCGGGCTTGGTGGGCGAACGCAGAGGGCGCTCAGCCAGCGAAATTTATGGGTTGGGCGGCTACGCAAGGGCACCCCTGTGGGTACGGACCTCGACGTTTGTCTATGAGTACTAGACAAAGATATACATACTTGACCTCTTTAGTCGATAATGTCACTAAGTTCACTTGTAAACTTATCACAACGTTGAAACGTTGTTCAAAATTTAGCTGAGGTAGAAATCAGTTTGTGGTGTTAGGGTTAAGCGGTACAGAATGGGGAAATTCTAAACTACATGAACAATATGGTCTTGCGAAGCTTTGGCTAATTTTGTTTGAAAATAAAATTGACGTTAATTAATTTTTAGTCAAGCGTGAACTTTTTACAATAAGTTTAAAAATTGGTCAAAATTTTCTTTTACAATAATGAACTCAGTTTTATGCTAGATTATATGGTATGACATTAAAAAAATCTGTGCAATGAAAGCTTGTTAAATTCAATGACGATTTTTTTTTTTCATATATTTTTTATAGAAATGTTCACATATTGTCTAGTGATTACAGTAATTTTCTCACAATAGAATAATACTTATCAGCTAATCAAATTATATACAAAATGAATGGAAAACGAATCTTTTTATTCTTAACTATCTATGAGTAATTAAAATAATTTTGTATCACAGCACGCTACTGCACATCGAACGCTTTTGGCGCTTTACGCGTAACGATTATACACGGGAATCGTGAGCTTGTAAAATCTGGTATTATAATCGAAGTATTACGCAAAAATAAAAAATAAAAAACTGTTAACAATAAACAAATTAAGCGAACAGATGTTACAGATACGATCATGACCGTCAACAAACTAGCGCGAGCACCCACATGATGAGTCATGATCCAAATAAAAATATCCAGCGTTTAGTGATCATCAATATTTAGATCTCTTCTATCGCCAGTTACCGAACGATCAATCATCGTTTTTGCAATTCTGATGTAATCTTTTGCAATAAAAGTATTTAATTATACGTTAGTAGTTTGTATACGTAATTATGTTTTTATTGTTATTAAAATATGTCTACCATTTCCCACAATAATGTATTAATTCAATAATACAAATATAAACAGAAATGGAATATATAAATATATCTATTTTCGTCGAGGTAATAAATTGACATGTTCGGAAGTGCCATAATTTTAGAATTTGAATTTGCTTTATTTAAATATCACATTGTTTTTGAAAACACGTGACTTCGTTAGCTTTCTTTTATTTCTCCATTTATCAAAGTAATAATATCTATGGGAAAAGTTTTAGGTACCCTTTTTAACCAAGTTCATCACTTTTTAATATTAAAATCAAATCAACATACGTATGTTGATTTACATGTGTAGAGCAGTGACGACCATAAAGATTTTAAACAGGGCAATCAAATTTACGGTTAGGTGCTCGCTCATACAAAATGTTCATATTATTAGGTACATTATATCATTACGATCACAAAATATTGGTACTCTCTGTAAGCAAACGAAGAATCTTAATTTAGCAACAAATTAAATGATGATCACTAAATATCAGTTGCGTGCATACCATAAAAAGCATTATCTCGTTATACTTAGATATTTACCACACATATATATACTTATAATTTGGTCCAATTTGAAGTCTCAGACTGCTATTTTGGTAAACATCAGATTTAAAGTCAATATATTTATTGAATGTCCAAGTATAACAAGATAATTGTTTTTATACTTTTTATGGGATGCTCGCAACTGCTAAATATAATTATTTACGTTGTTGCTTATTTTTAATAGACACTTAATACATAATAACAACAACATAATAACATTAACACATAATATATATTTTACAGAAATAAATACACAGTTATTTCGTATACAAAAAAAAACTTTATTATCATTTGATATAATATTTAATTAAATTTATATATTGGAATACATAAACGTACTTATAAAAATACGACAATAGAGACTCAAATACAAAATTAATGTTTTCGACTCACGCTTAGAGTACATATTAATGTATACTCTAAGGCTCACGTGACGTACGACAAATGGAACGTAAACGCAAATTTTAAATAGTTTTATCTAGAATTTGTAATAAATGTTATTTATAGCGATTAAATTATATTAATATTGTTATTTTGATATAAAATAATAATTACAAATAGCAATCAAGTTGAATAAACAATATTTTTAAAGTTTTTTTTTTTTTCAAAAAGCACTGCTTTCAATCCTAAAGAAATCCAAGAGTCGTCGGCGTCGCCAAAACCTATTAGTATGGCGCTGGGCTCTGAAAAGTTGACTTTGCTTTCCGTAAGGGGCGCTGCGTTCGCGTAATAAGTATTTTATATTAGCAAATGTTGAACTTGTCTTATCGGGACGATAGATGGCGTGAAAATGGAATATATTATAATTATATTAATGTTTCCGTTTTTTGTATTTAACTTTTAGCAATTTAACCAAGACTTATTTATTGTAAGGTTATCACAAGGGTTGCATTGCTTATATGCATATATGAAATTAACGGTACTGGTTTAGAGTATATTAGTATTTTATATTTTTTTAGTAATGCTATATTCGTCTCAATATTATATACAGGCTATGTATATTTTAAATAGATTAATTCTAATAAAATTATATACAATTACTAAAATAGAAATTTTAGTTAGTAATTTCTATACTCTGAATAGTTAATAAATCAAAAAATAATATTAAAATTGCATAGGTACACCAATTTTTCTACCATTATTCTAACATCTTTACTATATGTGTGATTAATATTACTTAAAATATAATATAGTTTAATTTGTATTTTAACACTTAAAATATGATATTTCTATAATATCTAATGATTTTCTTTCTTATCGATAAATTATATATATAATTATTATCTATGTAATACTCATATTACTTTGGTTAAAAAATATTAAATAGTCAATACTCAAAATCGGAGCGTTGAGTTAGCTTTGGCCGAAATTTGAACTCGGTAAACAACCGGCTGTCAGTTATATTGAAAGGGGAGCCGATTAAATTGAAATTCCTTTTTAAATTCACCAATAAGGGGAGGGGTACCTCGGGATTGGCTCCGAGGCCTGAGAAAATAATACATCGCTTGATTGACGTGGGGCACTGCAGTGTAGTGGATCTTTTTTTTTCGACTTTAGTGTTGCGACTTAGTCATTCAAGCATTTTATCTAATATTTATTTTCAATATACTTTTAAATGTGACAATTTAAGTAAAATATGTTTTACACGTAAATTAGAACATTAAAATTAATAATACTATAATTTTAGTTCTATTTCCTTCTAAACAAACAGCGGTTTGATGTTTTTAAAAATCAAAAGATCGATGACTTAACTTTCATTTTCCGTCGTTTAATATTTTTTGTTATTATTGATAATTGGAGCTATGCTTCAACGATTTGTTAGACAATAAAAGTTACATACAAAAGTGTATTGAGTCATCGAGCCGTTAGGCCGCCATATGGCATCTTGTTGGGCATAGACACCGGACGGACGTGTTGTAGGACGCCGCTGAGGGCTCGTTCACGCTGCGACAAAAATTCAACACGACTTTCTGTCGACTAGACCTTTTTAATCTTACATTTTTCTTATTTTATTTCCGAATCCAGCAGCGTAATGATAACATTCCTGGTTTGCACTCGATTATAATTAGCAACTTTCCTTTAGGTTGTCAGTTTTCGGTATATAGAAAAAATCTTTGTTTCACCTGCACCCATTGAAATCAGAAATATTATCATAAATCAAAAGCAATGAAACGGAAATTGTATAAACACAATGCGGATATTAAGAACGAAAAGTTAAATCATAAATCACTTTCATTGGAATTTGGAATTTTCGCTCCCGCTTTTGAAATTATACTAATGCCGTACGCCACTATGATTAGGTTATAAACTATAATTAAAATATTTTTCTTTATACTATATTTAAAATATATATCACGGAAGCACTTAACGTCTACATTAAGTAGGTTGGTGTGCGTCGCTGGACACGCAAATGATGAAAAAAAAATTAATAATTAAATGAGTGAAGAAGCAAGGACTAAAACTAACAAAGACTTCTCAACTCAAATTAATTTAAAAAAATCAAGGGAGAGCGAAGTCAATAGAACTAATAATATGCAAAAATGCATGAATTAACTAAGAGGGTAAAAGAATATCGTAAAGATTGGAAAAGTTGCGTTCGTGTATTTCTACATACTCCAACAGGTATCCAGCGTGTTATGTACATACGAACGTTTACCGATAGTTAATTTTCCATAGTAAACATCCTTATTAACATAGCAATTTATGACACACAAACTATGCATATGGAATGCTTATATTGTCCGTAAGCACTACAACAATTCAAGCATGCATCTGCTTCTGTGAGTATCGCTTGCAACTTTAATAGATAATTGTTGTAAGAATATAATTGTAACGTATAATATTATATAATATTTTACATGTGTATATTTTTTTATTAGTATTATGAAATGTAGAAAATAAAATGCAACAATTTAATTGATTCCAAGTTTACACAAATATCAGTTACACCTTATTTTTGCAATCTAGAAAAACGGAAAATCTTAAAAATGATTGAAGAACTTTTGACACCTGTATTCCGTGCAACAATAAATGATCTTAGAATGAGACTTATAAACGCTACTTTCACAGTGCTTCGAATTTACTCAAATTTTATATTATTTACTTAATACCAAAGTATATGGTAAGTTATCAATTATGCCAAATCAGACTTAGAGTAAGATTTATAGACGCAACTTTAAGTTTGCTTAGATTTTACTAAAACATTACAATTTGTATTACTCAATAAATGTCAAAAGGCTTTAGTAAGTCACCGATTTTGTCAACATGGACTTTGTTCTGCGAATACTATGGATATATTCAAATTCCTATTATATATTCAGTTTTTTGTCAAAACGAATTGATTTTTTGAGAAATTTGGTAAGTAAAGTCGAAATAGCGTCTATAAATCTCAACTATAGCTCTCTGAATTCCCATGATACATTTAGTTTCATTATGACTAGTTTTTTCCTAAGTACAGTCTAAGCAAATTCAAAGTAGTTTCTATAAATCTCAGCCTAATATTATTAATATATCCTAGATGTAGTAGTCCATTCATATGTCGACCATAAAATTCCTATGTCACGGCCTACTAGATGCCCCGCCTACCAGCCAAAATTAGAGCTGCCCCATGTCACCACATATACACTAAAAAATATTATATATTGGAATACGGAGTAGTACTAAACTTCTGTCAAAGATATTATTTTTGCACTCAATTTGTCTTGACGAGAAATAAAAATCATTTATGAAACTAATATAGGTACGTGTAAGAAATTTAAAATTTTCGGTGATCCGTAATGATTTTAATCCTCTTTCAGGCGGTGAAAGTAGTCATTTTTCTTGAAACAAAAAAAAATGGCAATCATTTCATTGTAATAACCTTTATGGTAATCTAAATTCTATATGACGAACAAATTCCGTCGATGGGTCAAGCGTCATTTTGAATTTAGATTTTTTTTATCAGAAACTACCAATTTTTTTTTCTTTGTTGAAATGATGGTGAGCAAATAACATTGATAATTTAATACTTCACTACCTTTATCCTATACTCAATTTTTTTTAGTCAGTAGGAAAAAGTCGTCGCAAATAATTAAAAATAACAATATTAGATTACGGATATGAGCAAAATTCTTATTAATATCTGGAATATACTAAATATTTTGTTTGTTTTTTTTTATATATATTATTGAAAAAAAACGAAATTAACATACATGGGAATTTTTTATGTCAAATAATGGACAGTACATGAAATGATTTCCTAAATTTGGGGATTTTGGTAATATAAAAACTGGCAACACACACAATGCACCTAAAAATTTTTAATAATTAATTATGGTTTTTTTTTCATTAAAAACATGACGTTTTTCTCAAAATATTTTTATAAAGTAATCTTTACATCTCTTTTTCTCTGTTTACTCTGGAAATTTTCTATCTCTTCGTTTACGAGGAGCGTAGGGCCTAATACATCTGTATAATTAATTAAACATCTCCTGTACGATTTTGACTCAATTTGGACACATTTATAATCTTAGTAAACATTTATTTCGAACATAATTGCCTCAGATAGACGTTGCGCATTAAGCTATGTATTTAATCTGTATTTAACAGAATCAAAACAGTCATTCCGTGTCAAAAAGACATTGAATATTCATTTGTAACCGCAAAAATCTCTCTATTTTTCGTGATATGATTGCCTGGAATATCCGTTATATAAAGACGGATTTAAAGGAAATTTACTGACGTTTCGATTTATATAATATCGTCCTATAACAACTTTGGTTATATTTATATGGTTCGGAGGTAAACAATAAATGAACGAAAGACAATACAATTTTTTATGGTTTATGTGAACGCGTCTTCCGGAACTGGTAGCTATTTCGGTTACGTCATCACACGCACCCAGTCATGGTAACGGTTTCACTGTCAATAGGTGAACACATCTCTAACCTTTTTATCCATGCTTGTTCACAAATTCTTATTTTGACTTGTATATTTCGTTTTCATTTCAAACAAAAATCTTTTGTATGCTTAAAACATTTTCCAGTCCAACTTTGTTTATGGAATTTAAATTCGTATTTTCATACCATACGTTTCTTTTTATACATGTAAGAGGGAAATAATTTGACATAGTAATTTGTTCACCTTAAATGGCTATGTATTTTTGAAGTATGTTTTTCGTCCATATATAATTATTTGGCCCTGTACATAGATAATAGATTTTTTTAGATATTTGAGACAATAAATAAATTTGTTTAATATCTTCACTTAACAGAAATATCAGCGAATCGCATCATTACAAAAATGTATCAGATTTTTAAGAAATAATTCGGAAATAAACAAATATATTAAATTAGTTTATTGATTAATGATTTACATTTTCTTATATTATCCTTTATATACAACCCATTTTTATTATAATTAATAATGCACGCTCTAGTTACTTCCAATATTGTTAATAATAATAAAAAAAACGTTGAAATTTGTTTTATTTTGAACAAAAAAGCGTAATCAGCCACTTTTAAAATACAATCAGAGTCGAATGTCTGTTATTAACGGTATTAGAATTGATTAACGAATTATGATGTCTGTGGGAGCATATTTGCCCCGGGCAGGGGTAGAGCTTGCCAGGAGGTAGGGAGGGTCCAGAGGGCAGGGGTGCGCGAGGGGCGTGGGGTAGGAAGCCTGCGTGACGACGGGCGCACTTCGCAACGAGACCTCCTTGCCTCTCCGCTGCCGACACGGTGAGTTAAACCTGCCTTCTGCGGTATATACCTACTAAAAGATTATATTTTCTCTCCCTTGTTATTAAAATATTGTACTATTGATTATAGAACGTTGTAACAAAATCTTGTCTTAGAGAAATTAAGTTCCAGGCAATTATTTTTAATGCGGTATTAAGGTTTAATTTTTTATTATGAATTGGTAATTATATTTTAAAATAATTATCTTATTACTTGGCTTATTGATGTCTTTAAGTTATTATATTTTGATTGATTTATTCATGATTATGCAACGGATAAATACAAGTAATATATATTAATGGCGGCGATGTGAATTTAAATACCGTTTCAAGTATATTTTTTATGAAAGGTGGAGTTGGTATGTCAAAGATAAAATAATGTAGGTATGTTGTTGTTAAAGTAGGAAATACTTGCATACAATGTAATTGTTTCATAAAGAACGGCTTTAAATAATTTATTTGTTCAATTTCGATCACATAGAATACTTATTAAAGAAATTAAATCTATTATTTTGTTCTTTATAAAAAGTTGTTCACAAAAGCCCTACGTCACTCAAAGAGTATCTCTATTGTAATAGGTATATTACATTACATTATTATTTACATAAGATTATTCTTATTATTACATTTACACACATTACAATTCTAACGCAATTTAAAAATAATATTTCTTTTGTACACTATCGTAGTTATTTTTGACAAAATTATTCTGGTTACGTACAACTAACTCATACATTCGAGCTTAAAACTTTAAAACAATATTTATCTACTTACAGTCAAAACCTTTTATGGCGACATCATTTAGAACAACATACCGGTTATATTGACCTAGAACAAAAATCCCGACCGAACGCTATAGGACTTCGTATCTCAGAAACATCACCGGTTGTTACGACTATCGATTTTTACGACTAAATATGAGTAGTCCCTTCGATGTCGTTATAACAGATTTAGACTGTATTTATAAAAATCTATCCAAATACCAATTCAATTGTTCAGCGTAATATCTTTGTAATACCAGTTTGTTACAGATATGTATAATTTATGTATATCCATTATCCCTACCTCCGTATCCATACAACATCACGGCGCAGTATCGATCCCATTCTCAACACTAGACATTCTCATTACGCCAATACAGACGGGGGCTTCATTGACTAGCATATAACTAGATCTATCGAAATGTACTTACACATATTTCAGTAAAAACAACCCCGAAATTGGTATAGTGTCGCCTCCAGAGCTCATCAATTATACAAAGCTCGTAAAAATATCGTTCAGAAGGCAACAAAATCGTGCTGTATCGAAGGACCGGCCGTAACAGTACATCAGGCGGCAACCCTACCAAAAGCAGAAGATATTCAAATCGAGTGGGATTGTATTATTTTTATCGTATTATTTACATTATTGGGGTTCGCGGGAGTCTGCGCGAAGCGGCAACGCCCGTCGATATTGGCCCAAGTTGTACGCATGTGCGGAACCTTCTTTGCCCGACTATAATATTCTGATTTCTCTTTTATGCATGTTAATGCGTTGTAGCAAAAGGGTCTTCCTTTCCCAATGATAGGTACATACAGCCAGAAAAATATTCATTACATTTAGATATTTTCGATATAGAGGTTTGATAACATGTCCTTTTACATAAAGATATAAATTGTAAGATGAATACTAGAACACCATTTAATATATTAATATTTACAGAATTTCTTAGAAATAACAAATCTTTGTACAACCATAATCATAAAAAATAAGGTATATAATGTGATATTTTGTTTCTATTGCGCGAATTCAATGTTTCTACTCACATGAAAAGAAAATACGTGACAAGAATTGTTTGGGGCAACGATATTGCATCATAAAAATTGTTTTGAGTTGCCTTCGCGGAATGCCTATATCGTACCTTGTAGTTTATGCCAAAAAATGGGATACCATACAGTCTAATAGGCTCGTGTATTTCATTTTATATAGATTCATACCATCATTTTAGTTATCCCTTACATTATTCAATAGCCTTATAAATGTCATTAAGCCTCTTTATTTGTAAAATACGATCTTTCTTTTTAGATATATTTACAATGAATCCCCCAAAAAGCAAAGGAAAATGCTAATTGCTTGTCTATATATTGTTCAAGTTTATTCTGTACTACCTATTTAATTACTCAACCAAATTATATTACAAATATTTAGCAATTATAGTGAGACTTAAAAGTCACCTGCAAAATGTCGTATCCAAGAGCAGAAAGTTTTAAGAATAATCTTGGTAAAATTCGCGTGACAAAGTTGTATCAGAATTAATCTATTTTTATTACCTTAAGTTTTATTCATTGTCATTAAAACTTCCAAAGTTCATAAACTGCCTCGTGAATAAATAACTCGGTCTCAAGGATTGCGTGTCTCGAGGGATATACACCGGCTGACTTATCACGATCAAGTTTTACTGTTTCCAGATAATATTAAATTTCAAATTATTTTATAATATCGTGTGAGCTCGTACCTGTATGTTTACGAATTTTGTTGCCCTATTTACTCGCAATTGAGTCAGGGATTGAAAATCTAGATGAGAGAGAAGCGGTGCACGGTGTCCGGCACGCCGCCTAAGAGAGAGGTTTTGGAGGGGTGGGCTTTTACTCATACCCCTCCCAGAGAGGTAGCCTCAACAAGCCCTTTTGTTCTTTGGGCGTCTGAACAAATTAGGTTTCCCAGGCCCGGGTGGACCAATCAAAGGGACATCCCGGTGGTTTTTAGTCAGTAAGAGTGTGACACACCGGGGTCGCTGCCCTCACAGCGTCCATGATAGTCCTATGCAGGATTTTCCCCGGGATACCAAAAAAAGGGATTGAAAATCTAGAATTAAGAATACCTAGAACAAGATTAAATGTGTAAGTTAAATTTAGCTGAATGATACCATCACCCTTTACATAAATAAAGAACAATGTTTGATGGTCTATTAATTCATATCTCCAAACGTCAGTCGCCTATTTATAATAATGCCTAGACTGAACTCTGATGATAAAAAATATTCATGAAAATATAAAGAAATATGGAAGAAGTAAATATTCCATATTAGGAAAAGACCTCGGCCTTGAATTGTGTAGTCAAGATATTTTTAGCTCTTTATAACAAGCGTAAGTTATTACAATATATTCAGAATCTATTATGCCTGCCTAGTCTATGCACATATATAATACAACATTGAATTATAATTAAATTATAAATAAGAAAAATTATGCCAACACCCTCTGTCGTCTGTTACGATAATTTTTATAGAACAATTTTGGCACTAGTTTAGTAATTAGAAAATATACGGTCGTTCACTTTATGAACCTATTACAAAATATGTTGGATCGAAAGTATATGTTTCATACAGCGATGTATTGATTAAAATTATAATAGATTTTCAATTTTCAACAAATAAATAGATAAAATATCTATCTACGCAGTTGTAACTCATTCTTTAGACAGTCCACCCTTATCTAAGTTAAATAAAAATTTATCAGCTACCTTGTAAACAGGTGACAAACAAAATACAGCCTTAATCTCAGTTGATACGATATTGTAATGCAAACATGGCGCGGCAGCTTCCGTTGCGTTAATCTCTTATCTCCTGAGATATTAATAAAATTTTGAGCACAAAACCAGGCTAACACAATAATCTTATCTTAATAACATGGTACTGAAGGTATTAAGAATATTTAAAATTAACCAAGTAGGTCACATTTATTTCACACGACATATATGTTTTATGATTCTAAGTATAGTAAGTTTTCAATAAATGGTTTTATTCCCATAATACGAATTCCTATTACAGAAATTGTATAAGTCGCTTGGACCGCATACTGTGTAACTTTACAAAGTTTCCAGCTCGATAAGACAAAAATTGCCCTTACCGTGCTGATTACGCTGCTCGGCTGAGACATTTCAAACTGACATTACTTGAAGATAGAAGGAAATTGTTCGATCTCATTTTTCTATATATAATCATTAATGGGGTTATTTTTGTTTCTGATTTACTAAATAATATAAACGCTTGTTCCTAGAGTTTTACCTCGTTTTCCTATTAGGAGAACATTTGACAAAAGGTTGCTCAAGACCTTTGTTCACCAAGTTCACCTTTTGATGGAATAAAAGAGACACATAACAAAGTTAGTGACATTGATATCTTTCCTTGCTCCCTGCCAGGATTTCGGTCGGCTTTAATGAAATTGTGCGCGTCTGGATCCTCTTGAGTATCACAAGAATAACTGATGTTTTTTTTAAATACTTGTGTTGTGTAAAGCTAGATATACGTATAAGGATATAGCACGCTCTCTTAGAATCTATGTATTTTTATATATATCCACCGATTACTCCGCCATTTAAATATGTACCGATTTGGATAATTATTTTTTTAGTTTGATAGGACGTTGTATAAATATAATCTCATTTTAAAATTATGCAGTTCTAATAAAGAGCTTCGGCGATATATGCCTTAACGCCTGAATTATCATCATTATCCCGTATGCGTCCACTGCTATACATATATTGCTCCTAAGGTTCGCCACTGAGCTCGATCTTCGGTTTTTCTCATTCAGCAATTATCTGCCACTAGGCGAAAATTTCGCTCTACCTAACCAAAAGACCTACACTACGCTTACCGAAGCGAGTTCTTCACTCAAGAATACGTCTATTTTAGCAGCAAATTGCCTTTACCAGATCATATGATATTTTCTACGAAAAGCCATATGGGCTTACTCACAATTTAGAACATTATTTTAAATGTTATTTATTTTTATTTATTATATCTATCTTTCCTAATTCCATGCAGTAAGTTATAAGAAGCCTAGATTGAATTATGTTCAAATAAGCACTATTTCTGATCTCACTTTTGTGTTTAACATATAAAGCAGATATGAAACACATTACACGTATGCATTTCCATATTGTAGTAAGTATATTAAGATAAATATTAAACCATGGCTTTTTTATTTATAACTGGGCAATACGTTGATGACCGGTATAGACCTTCACAACTAAACTGGGCGAGAGGGCGAACACTGAGGTGCTCAGCCGGCAAATTTATGGGTTGGGTGGCGACGCAAGGGCACCCCTGTGGGTACAGACCTCGACTTGGGCCGCCAGCCAAAGTACAAAATCTTACGGTGGTCTACTAGCGTTTCGGAAGTGACTACCTTGAGAAGAAACGCCGAAAGGAACTCAAGGCTGCGTCGAAGTGTGTTAAACCGTGGTATAAATTCCTAAAACTTCAGCAAGATTAGTTGACATTTCCAAAGATATGATCAGACGAAATAATGTCTGCGCAGTATTTTATATGTACTAATAAAATTCGCTGGGAATAAGAAACATGTATATAGTACGTCATTTCTACAATCCAGTCGTAAAATCGAATACTTCACGACTTATGATATGATAAGCGATCTTAAGGATACTTCCTTCATCACAGGCATATAAATTGATATAATTAATTTTGTTATAAACATTATATAGTATGTTTATAGTTGGCTATGTGTTAATAAAAATATTAATTTTTATCTCAGTGGTAACGTCGTAAATCAACTATAATTGTTTTGTAGGCCACTGAATAACTTTGTCACATTAAAATCTGTTTCGTTGTTTAAAAAAAACACAGAACATAATCTATGAATTAAAAAAAAAAACAATATTTAAATATAGTTTTATTAAAAAAATAAGCTTATAACAGGTTTTTCTCTATAGAAAAATGATATACATAGAGTCCCTTTTCAAAAATACCTACTACCTTATATTTGCCTTTACATTATCAACTATTTTATTTTTTTCTGTTAACTTTATCTATTATTCTTTGTCTATTAACTTTACTTTGGGAAAAATTACAATTACGTTTACAAATATTCAATATTTATTTTGATGATCTCAGTACGGAAGCTATGTGTGTTGAATAGAATTATGAATATTGCGTCTCATCGGAGCGCAATGTATCAATACTTTGATTCTTACCATTATAGCCCTTATTAGAAAGCTATAAGGTATATTTTGTACTTTGTAATTTGAACAATGATATCATAGATACACCTTTATCCTTGATGCAATGTATTCCAGGCACTTTGGTACAATTCACATAAAAGGACACAAGAGGACTCGCGTTTGAATGAATAAAAACCGGAAGACGAATTTGGCCGACGAACTCACGTTTAGGAAAATATATTGTTGGATAAAACGACAGGAAGCAGGCAATAAATTTCGAGTCAATGACCGCGTGTGTGCCATATTACACCTAATTCTGTTATGCGAAACGTGTTCTTTACTGCTAAATATTATATATTTTATAGTAAAAAAGTATAGCTTTTATTTTCAAATGTAGGTACCTAATTTAAACGTGCATTCACAAAATTTCAGCTCTGTAGTTCCTCTGTTGGATATTATAATAATGCAAGGGCTAAAGAATTACTGTTTTCATTTTTACTTGAGACGATTCCTCGCAGCAATGTGGCAAAAATGTCGTTCAATTTATTCCCAAATTTTAGTCCGGGCTGGTCCCTTTTTGTTACCATCTGCGCGTCTTGCGACCCGAAAATCCAGACAGCTCCACCCTAAAAACTGTTTAGATTAGACTCTTGCTCTTTCGCACCCCTGCCAAATCCCGTATTGTTATCTCGTTCTAATATTCGAACAGCTAGGACGCCTGTCTCTTTTCGCCCCGTTCACTGCGTGCAGATAGTTCCACCCTTTCTGTCTCGGAGTATTTCGTACGTTTCCGCTTCCCACACGGGCGGCAGCCATGTTTGGCGGGATTGTCAAGCAACGCCAGTTTGGCGTGTTCAAGCGGGATGAACAAGGTCGGTTTCCATCGGAGGTAGCTTTTTGTAGAGTCTGCTTCATAAAATTATGATGGAGAGTGCTGTGGGTACAATGTGCTTTATAAATATTAATAGTTTATGCGGAAAATTATTTCAGGTGGCGCTGACGACATCACTTAGTCATGGGAACGTTGATACCGATCTATATTTCTCTAAGTAAGTCTTATTTAATAATTAACTCTTACACATAGAAAATCGAATATGCTTTAGCCTAAAATTACTGCGTAATTTTATTAAGGTATAATAATATAAAAGTATATCATAGATTTTAGTCTAATTTTTTTATCTCAATACCCATTTTTCTCTTATTGAACCGTTATTTTTTAAATTAATTACTTATGCATAGGATTAACTTTGTATATCGAGAGTTGAAAGGCTATTTGGTTTAAGCGACATTTTTTGGTAATATAGTAATATATATATTTGGAATCGGTAAAAAACGCTGATTCCGTATATACATATATATTACTATATCACCAAAAAAATGTCGCTTAAACCAAATAGCGTTTCACTTCTCGATATAATAAGTTCTGTTCATTTTTCGACACGGAAATTTCTTCTAGAGTAGGCAGAAAGAAGCTTGACTTATTTTTTATCCTTACAAGCATTTTGCTTCGCTAAAAAAATATTTCTGCTCTTGCTGGCCTTTTATTGTTTTAAAGATATAATAGATTATTGGTGTTCGCTGTTAAATACCTACAATTTTCTACCTTAAATTTTAATAACATTTGTTACGAGAGATTTAAAAATCAATAGAAATTAGGTACTTATTACTCATACACAATAGACATTAAGTTTACGGCACACGTAACAAAGCGTGCCTGTTAATTGCTTCTCTATGAACAAACTTTCTGGGTCGCTATTTATTAACGCCTATAACTTCGAAGGTTCTTGCATGCATTACTCATAGTGGTTGGTATGCCAGTGGAATATTTAATGAATTAATACCACGAGGAGAAATATGGATCACTATATAAAACCGACATATATCAGACGCGATTCGCTTGGTGTAGCTGAACGATCGACTTGCGCTAGGGGTCGTAGGTTAGATCCCGCACGGAGCAAATGATTATACGTCTTACATAGAGTTTTTTGAAGCTGGATATTTTTGAATCGATATTTGTAAGTGCAGTTAGACAAGGAAATTATTCCTTATTTTTCTAATCTTTTTTAAAAACTACCTAACGAAATATTTAAAATAAAAATGTATTTTATTATGCTAATTAATTCAGACTATCCAATAATATTTCTCCATTAATTTCTGATGTATATGGCACTTACTTTTAACGAACCATTTAGTTTTGATAGCTAAATTGGTAAAGAACGCGTCTATTCAAAATCTCGAAGTTAGTGGGCTCAAATCTTTTTCTTTTCTTAGATTTTGTAAACGTCACTCTCCTCGAGAGATGAACACATTAACGTGAACATGCATGCTACTTACCAAAATGTCATACAATAACCATTAGAGTGGGTAACTGCAGCGCTATCGGTCATATTGGACAACTTAAAAGCGCAAAGTGAATATATCTACTGATATATCTAAGCTCACGTCTAAAGGGATATAGCGATACCTGTTTATATTTTCATATTTCATGTTTATAATAATTAATATCACATATTAAGATTTATGCTGCATTTGGATATAACCTATTATGTTTTTTTTTTTATCTGAATACCTACTGAGGGCCGGGAAAAGCCTGTACAGTTTAACCGGGCTTAGGAGGCAAGCACAGAAGGTGCTCAGCCAGCGAGTTTTTGGGTTGGGTGGCAATGCAAGGGCACCCCTGTGGGTACGAACCTCAACTTGGACCGCCAGCCAAAAAGAATAGGAACCCTACGGGTGATCTACTAGCATTCCAGAAGCGACTACCTTGGGAAGAAATTCCGAAAGAAACTCAAGGCTGCGTCGGAGTGGAACTGCGGCTCGGAGCGAGAAGCCAATTATGTATCTACAAACCAAAAACCAGTTTTCGGCACGTTTAAATTCTAAAGAATCCTTTTCTTACATCTACCTGCATCCCATAGTAATTCGGGCCAAGATGTGAGTGCCTTTTTCTTTTGTGACACAGCCTGTGGACACAGGCTAATGAAAAATCTATTGAATCTTTGAACTATAATTGTTTGGAACTGCGTATGGGTACTTTATTTTACACGGAATATTCCAACATTAATTATTTCGTTCTAATATAATACCTAACAATAATAATACTATAATAACTCCACTATATATTTCATTTTAAAAAATGATAACTTGAACATAACATAATCTATCGTGAAGTCACAATTATGCAATCGATCTAACAAATTCTATTATCTATAGAAATAATATTCAATATTAGATCTATGCAAATGATTCCTCAGCCACCGGTTACCTATATAATACAGTGACGTACATAGGATATTTGTACAGGGTAGGCTGAAATCGCGTAGTTAATTTGAATATTATATTATAATAGTAAATATTATATTGATTTCATAGGAAATATAGATGGCGTGAATATAGAATAGATATGAATATAAATGGTTCCTTTTTTATTAAATAATTAATTCCAGACTTATATCATCAGGGCATGCAATGCTTTCATGCATGTATGGAATGAACGCTACGGACATAATATGAATTTATTTATCACTTATGCAAGTTTCTATAATGATTATTATGAAATTAATCGAATGATTATTAAAAATATAAAAAAGCTTAACATTTCCTCCATTAATTATTACAATCGGTAACATATCAAAATTTAACTTCCAACTAACTACCATTGATACTTATTAAGTTACACAGTATCAGTATCTATTAAAATACATTTTATGTTATAGTCATACAATTAGATATAATTATTTTATGTGAATTATTTGCGGAATTTAACGTAACAAACACAATTTCAAATGATTTAATTTATTATTACCGCAAATAAGCCTAAACCTCACTTTAAATTCACTTTGTATCTACTAGGGCTATGTAAATAAAGTAATTAACAGTATTACTGCCTACCTCAAAAGACACAAAGCGGTATGTTCCACTACTTATACCTTAATATCTATTTTAGTATCTCTCATGATATTGTCACTAATATAAGTAATCAACAAAACAAACATTATTACTGTAAGCATCCTATAACACGTAAAAATTAAAATGATTCTTTGAGAGTTTGGAAAGCCTCTAAAACTAACGGTACATTCCAATTCACACTTAAATTAACAATACCAAAATTTTGCTCTCGGTTGGGTGAATTCATAGTATCTTCCGTGCAAACAGGCGGCAATTATGCAGTACGGACTAACGAAATGTGTAAATGGAGCAATTACCGACGCTTATGTAGGCTAGAGCACAATTAGTGGCTTACTAATAGTTTTCATCACCGATAGTTTCAAGCGATCCGTCGTGTGCCGGCCTATCAGAGCGAGATTGTCTCTCGTTGGACGCGCGTCGCGTTTAGATGTCCTGAAAATTAACTATACGTTATTTGAATCTTAATTTGTCTGTTATTATTTTTCAGTTGAAATTGTGTCTTCACCGTCAGCTATGTTATGGTAAGTTCTTCTTGTGTTATTCATATTGTTAGTTTAGGTACATTATATACTAAATAGATACTGTGAAAATGTGAGAAAATTGATTAAACTTTAATATGCAATTGATTGGTTAAATCTATTATCAAAATGTGTAAATTTAGTGTTAGCTTAAAATATTTCAAAGTTATTTTTTAAACTCCTTTTTGAGACTTATGTATATACCTATCTAGGCAATTATCAGTATTAAAATTGCACAATTCGCTGTAAAAATATATTTTGATTTTTCTAGTATTTTCTGTTTCGGTATTTATCGAATTTTCAAGAATGTGAAAATAATTTTTACGCGCTCTTAAGTAAAAAGTTTCTGATAAATTAATTCAAATTTTAATAAAACTGAGTGATTTATAGAAAAAATTAGGTAATTTATAAAGTATTTAAAAACAAAACATTTTCACAGTGTTTTATTAATAAACACTTATCTGCGCTATTTTTTTGAGAAAACACTTGTAAAGGTTGTTGCTCCCAGAAATCCCATTCTATTCAAGGATAAAATACAAATGTGTACGAAATGTAAATATTTTGTTATTTTGTAATGCGGATAAATGTTACATTTTAATGTGTTTTTCAGAACTTAGGTTTTATTGCTGTCGTAAAATTTATGCTTGTAATAATTTTATTCTACCGAATACAATTCGTCTGAGGAACCGAATAAATTTTTTATCTCGTCAAGAAAATTATAACCAAAATTTTTATAACTTCATGTAATTTGGGATCTGAGATAATTTGATAAAAATATCATAAATAAACTTGGATTATAACATATACGGTCAAAATTTGTTATAACGACATCGAAGGGACTACTCATATTTAGTCGTAAAAACCGATTGTAGTAACAACCGGTGATGTTTTCAAGATACGATGTCTCTATTTTTTTTGCCGGGACCTTTGTTCTGGGTCAATAATTATAACCAGTATATTGTTCTAAATAATGTCGCCATAAACTACTTTGACTGTATTAAAATTGTAGATAACTACCTCTTAAATTCTTTTTCTTTGTTAAATGGTCAACAAAAGTTAAAAACAAGTATTTCTTATCAGATAAGTTACTGATATATAATGTTTGTCTTTTGATTAATTATTAAGCCCATGGACATGGATTTCTTAGAGTTGAATACTAATATTCTTGATTCAGATACAAATTTTAAAATAACAATTTCATAAATGCCCTTAAATGCTATCGATATTAGAATTCAATGTAGTACATAATGTTAAATTAAATATAGCAGTAGTATATATAGTGGTAGTAGTACGTTTAAATTATTTAGTCAAGACTTTAAATTGGCAAGTCTAATGCAGTTACTACAAAATATTACCTAATCAATATGAGGAATAAAATGAACATACCCAATTACTCAAAATGTTCATATATTCCGTGTTGTAATAAAAAAATAATAATATATGCTCACGCTATATCCCTTTCGGGGTGAGCAGAGATATATTAGCGGTTGTATCTACTTGGCGCTTATATGTCAAGCCCAATGTGACCAGTAGCACAACTGATCGCTGTTCTCAGGAGATTTTTGTTAGATATCATACTGGTTTCCTCACGAAGATTTCCTTCACCGGTGAACATTTGGTGCCTAAATTCATTAAATAATAATTGCAATTACACAATTAATTACACAATTAATTAATTGGAAAAACACACAGTAACGTGCTGAGATTCGAGCCACCAACCATTCGCTTCGCCGCGTATGGATTCCGAACCCTTATCCACTGGGCCACCACAGCTGTGCACTAATTATAATATATATTATAATTATAGTTTCAAACTAACTCATTATAATTATTCGTAATAAAATAAGATCATCGTAATCATGTCTTGAAATAATAACCTTACTTATCACAAAAGAAAAAATGTTTAGGTATACTGAAGTCTTATTTATTTGAAGTATAACTAGTAAATACATTTAATAAACTAATTTAAATTGCTTTTCTAACTTTCTTTGGGCGCAATTTGAACCCGTACATTGTATAAATTAGCAGACGCGCCAGGAAGTTAGCTCTGAGTTCCGCAGTCTACTCTAAAATCAATATTTGCTGCAACTGCGTACTTGCATTGTCTGAGAATTGCCACTAGATACATGTCTAATAACCTATAGACCCCTAGAAGTTCTTGACAGTATTTTCTTAATATTTATTTGCTTTATAATTACATTAATAGTGTTTAAAAAAAAATGGAAATAGAGGTTTTACCTAGAAATTTAACTATAACAATATGTTGTATTATTACTTATTTTTTGCAAAAATATAAGAACGAATATAGAATATCGCAATTAGCTTAGCAACTAGTGGGGCCTGATCAACAGATTTATTCAACAGCTGCTTGGAGCCCATGCCGCCAGATAGGAGAGAGCTCCTTCAATATTAAATGAGCCATATATAGTTGGTGTTTATTGCGGATAGGCGTCGGGTAGGGGAGGTCAAAGTGAAGTAGCGTCGATAAGTGGGAGGTCTCAGTGATGCCAACTTAGGGGTGTTGCCCCTAAATTTAGAAGAATTTTATGTGCGTAGGAGGATATTTGACAGGTTTCTAAATTTATTATTCAAGAAATAAACCCACTAGTATATGTTTGCTTGATGCGTTGTCTAATTTATAATACTGCTTATTACGATTATATTTTGATTACAGACAACAATGCTTAATATTTTAGTTAATATATGTTTTACAAGCAACCTAATACATTTTTGATAAATTATAAGGTTTTTTATTAAAGAATATTAAATGTAAAATAAAAAATCTCAAATTCGATTTATATAGTGCAAATATAGCTCTTGTGTCTATATATTTCTAGGGGTGTTAAGGGGGACTTTCTTAACCAGGGGTAGCAACACTGGGAGGTCTGCGCCATTGACTCGGTGCCCGGGCGGGGGCGGTGCTCATTGCTCGTGTCCGGACACGCATGCGCGTCCTCTGACCCATTTGGAGCCGGCGCGCCGCCGACGGGCGGATGGCGACCTCGTTACACCAAGGTTGGCGAATCAACGGGATGGGACGGATCCGTGGATTTCGCAGACCCAGTGACGCTCCTCACCGCGCCGTTCCACAGACGTCGATAAACCTTTACCGTATTAGTTTGGAATCTATTTTCAATTCATTGGTGTCACTAATCGGAATCGCGAGTCAAAGGATTTTAAGAGTAAGCATTATAATATATTTATCGCCTATCACCAAATTTTTGTTGCTTCTAAGGAATAAATATCGTATTCTAAGTATAATTTTCCACCATATGACATAGATGACTTCAAGCAAGGAATAAATCGATAGGTGGTTCTTACGCATGTGCTCTCCGTTATCGACCTCATCTTTACTACCCGCCAGGTCGGAGTCTACTTATAATTAAAAAATATTCTAGAATTATCTCGAAAAATTCCTTAGTTCTCCAACCCTTACCGCAGACGCGTTGTCAATGAGGATTGGACTTTTAGTCTAATTAATTGATTTGTCCTGTAACACTGGATTCTATACTTTTGTTTACTGCTCGGCAAGATACGGCAATAACGACAGATATACAGTTGTCCATAGTAGTACATATGTGTCGACGTTAATTGCGGTTCGTTTTGGGACAGTAGGAAATTTACTTAATAATAGGTATAGTGAGCCGTATACTTAATAATAGGTATATTGCTACTTACACCTATATTGATCACTTCACAGTTTTAAAGCTCTTTGTACAGTCTTATTTAGCTTTAACATACAGCAGTTCATTTATTGAAATAAGCTACCTGAATCCCCTCCGTTTTATAGCTTATGTTTATCCAGAACATGATTTCGAATGTTTTAGTGGATCACATTAGCATAGGATGTTCTTGGACAATTCATGAGCGCTGTCGCAGATTATATTAACCACAGAATTTAATTTCGTATGTGAGATTTTAATTGTCCAGGGTGACATAAATAAAATCGAAGATAATATCTTTTGAATAAAAACTTTAATATGAATGAATCATGTAAAAAATGAGCGCACCATTTGGAAAAGCGATAAATTTACGAGCGTTTACGTCAGTCAGTGATGCAACATTTGCGAAATACAATATTTGACGTGTCTGTACAGTGTACAACAAACATTGTTTCATATTGATTAGTATACGCTGTCTAAAATGTATATTTTCGACATGTTAACAATTTCCTTCCGCTGATACGTAATACAAAGGAATTTTTAGCGCAACTTTCTCAACTATATCACTTTCAAGTTTGTCGTCGTTATTCAAACAAGGGGCGTCGTCACTTGTCGGTTTGTTTTCATGTGCTTCGTCTATAGATATGTCGTTGTCACGTTGATCGATCACGCCCCAGCACTATCGGGAGTCTATTCTAGTTTAATATTGTTCTATTGTAAAGATGACGGTTATATCTTAATATTAACTTATACTATTTGATAGCATTTACACAGATATATGTTTTTAATTACATTTTATTTTAAATTAAAATTGCAGCGGTAACGTTATAAATCTAATTTTAATTTGAGATTATTTAAACTTCTTATGAAATAGTTCTTCTTTTGCTTGCTCTTGATGTACTAGCGCAGTGATTATGGTGAGTTATCCTGCTCCGGGCTTGGTTCCAGGTCCCGCCTGGGCAATAGGGTGCTTTGGAAAAGACAAAATATAAAAAAAATCGATTATGGTCTAGACAAATATAATACCAATTTAGCTCCTGCCCACCAGCTTTATCTGTGTTAGTAATGAGTAGTAGTGTAGAGTAAACTTTAGTATAAGATGGCTTTTACTACTAAAATAAAGTCTGTCTTTATGCTCCACCATATTGTAGTCCTCATTTTTTCACCCCGAAAGTTATTATAATAATAAAGACTTTATTAAACTGTTATTGTGAAAAAGAAAATAACGTCATTCTGGATTATGATCCTCCTAATCAAGGGCCTACAAGACATTTCCGCCTCGGGCTTCGTTTGCCTAAGCTGCCCTATAAGGCTAGAAATACATAAAAGTTTAGTCAACGGTACTAGTAAATTGCTAGTTTTATTTTAAATATTTCTTTTTGTTTCAGGAACGGCAGCAAAATTACACCTCACCGAGGGCTCCGAGCATCGTTACATATCACAAATTAGTACCGGTATCAGTATAATGACGGATAGAATTTAATCAGAGCATTTTAAAATCTAATTTATAAATAACTGTTATACTGGATTTTGCTATAAATTATAACTTTAACGTTAACTGAACTATTAAAAGTGTTGAAAATATTATTTCAAATCTAAGGCCCGAAAGTGATCACCACGTTTTGACTTCACAAATGGCGTTGCAAAAAGTCGTGATTCAATACAGTAGCCACCGTAGCATTATGTTTTATTCAAAGAAGTCTGGCCTATCATAATAGCTTTGTCAAACAGCGAAGTAAAAGAGTTACAGCGTGTTTATTTTATAATCGTATCATATGGTAAATAATATTACAAACACCTCATTTCGCCCTTGCCACACATTCGATTCGCTGTCTGTTTGAAAAGGGCGTATTATCTCTTTAATCTCAGACAATCTTTAACCGCTCCATACGTATTTTAAAATTCACTAAATTCTGAGACAATGGATGTAATGTTACTATAGCACAGGAATGAGGACATGAATTTTAACACAGTTTTTTTTAGATAAATATCCTTCGCATTTTTTAGCGATGTGACGCACTATCGCAGCGGTGCGTTCACGTCCTAACATTACCAATACTATTGTTGTAAGATGTCTATAAATATCTACAGAGATCTATAAGTAAAGATTAACTAATTTACCAGTTTATTATCTGCCAAATTTTCCTACTTACAGAACCAGTTGCAAAAGTCTTGGTGTTAGGGCGATTGCCCAAACTGGGTCATGATGACAGTACACAAGTGTAAAGACCGTCATAGTGACTCGTTTTGGCCTGACGCGTTTTGGGATCAGCTTGTGTATATCCCGTAACTCATATACGTAGAGACCTTCAGTCGCGGTATATGTGGGCCGATATGACGACAGAGAATATCAATAGATTTTCATTCTTTGATGGTCGCTTTCATTTTTGGACTATACTGTGCTTACTATCAGGTACTTTGTAGTCACTATGTCGAGCCAGTGTAAAAAAGTCTTGTATATTGTCTTATTTATTATCTATATTTCACTTTTAATTAGAGAATTTAGAAGATATTTAAAATGTCAATAATAGCCTAGACATTCTCTTAGTATGCAGATACAAAATTTTATACTTATAAAATGGGTTATAAGTATATCAATCTTAATACAAAATTGTATTGGTTCCAGGTACACAACTGAAGAATAATTTGCTGCAGAAGACGCATCCATATTAGTGCCCTACATCTACCCTGTAGATCCGAATTTGTTTGAAGTGAGGCGACAAATTCGGTTCTAGAGAGGTTTGTGTGGTGCATGCACGGCCACTTGTCAAGACCCTTTGAAGAACGAAGAGCTGTAGATATTATACGTACTATATTAATTATTTATTGAGACCTTAACATTGTAACTTATCATTACCCGTTGGAAATATAAACTGAACTAAACTATACATTTAAGTATGTAAAAATGTTATTATATCTACTACAGTTGATTTTAATTATGATTTTGTAACACGCTTATGTATTTCACAGCTTCGATTGATATAAAAAATATCGCTCCTTTTTTCTGCTGATTTCTGAATATATGATTTATAGATATTAACCCATACTCGATTATTGTACTCAACAAAAAAAAAAACTCTTTCATTGACGTAAAATGATATTTTTTCAGTTTTAATTAACACTTATGTTAATATATTGTTTCAAACTGTTTTTAAGCTTTGTGAAGTTCTATGTTATGTTAAAAATGTGAAAGGATAAATAAAAACATTAATTCAATAAAACTCTTTTATTTTTCGTTTTATTTACAACGATTTAAAATATTAGTTTTATGTGTAATACTTCTCAAAATCAATCAATTTTAAACCAATTTATTTATATCTAAATAGATTTATTATTAATACTAGATTTACCGGACCAGTCAAAATGACTGGCCTTTTTATTTTGTCTCAGAACTTTTTCTTTTCTAATATTTCATTTTATCTTAATGTTAAGATGACTTTCTCTAATAAAAAATAGATATAAATGCTATGGATTTAATTTGATTTAAAACAAAGCAAAATATGCCATGTTATACCTACATATTTCTAGAATTGGTACAAGGTGTTCGCTGGTAGATCTAGTGTTAAAATTATTTAATTACCTAGCAAGTATTAATACAGGACAGTGTGCGAGATTCGATATATCAAAAAAAACATCATTTTATGGTCATACTTAGTTCTTAACATGTACCTAGGTCCTACCTATCTAGGGACCTGCCTGTTATTGCTAAATTATTCTCATTGCTTACTTTACATTACCCGCTGTATCAATATAAGCACACCTGATTTATTTATCCTAAAATATTCTAGTTGCCCATATTCATAAAACTCTATTAGAATTTGTTGCAAATCACATAGTAGAACCTAATCAGTTAGGTATGAGTGAATATACTCAGCTAGTAGTATTTATTTAAAAACATCTTCGGTATAAATAAAATTTTATTTTAATAATATCTTCTTGCCTGGCAATATTAAAAAGATTCAACTATAGAAGAAAAAATACTATCAGTAATGGTAACATTTTTTAGTAGTGAAATTACTTTTAATAAGTAATATACTTATGAGAATGAAGGAATGACCTCAAATAATGATCTTATTGAAATATTTTATTGTAATATTATAATAATTTCACTGTACTAATGACCTGAACGTATAATTACGTCTGTGGGTATTTATCGATCAACTAACCACCAAACATGAACGATCTTCTTTGTGTATTTTCGTATTTTTGAAGTAACCTGAATAAGTTTCTTCTTTATTCGAAAGTAATTCTTATAGATATTAGGCTTCAATGGGAGCAACTTCCTTTAATTTTTTTTTTGTTTCATTACGCTTATAAATTATTTATTGCCACTATAAAAAATCGAAAGTGTATGGGCAGGCTTTAGAGGCGGAAGAACGAATAATTGTAAGACTAAAGACATTAGGTATTATTGATAGTTTTTGGTCTGCTTAAACATGGGACTTTAATTTTTTCATAAGAGCCATTTTTGTAATTTATTTTTACGGTAATTTTTAATTAGTTTCCGATGCCACACGCTAGATGACGCCACATACTGTGAAATACTTATTTTACAACTTGAGCTGTATTTTTCTAGTATGCATCCAGTATATTCACACACATTTTTTGTGGTATTAAGATTAACATAATAAGGACGTTTAGCAAAAGTTCTCCGTAGTATAACTACAAAACGATAATACAATATTTTAAGCATAACTTTGATTTTTGATGCGGTTAATGCTTAAATCTGTGTGAGTTTGTGCTTACAATATATTTATATTAGGGCTATCAAAAGTACCATTGTATACATTACAAATACACTACATAAGTATATACATAAATAAATATATACATAAATAATATACATGGGTACTAGTTATATCTCAATAATAGATATTAATTACAGATAACCACAGCATTTATTAAAAAGATTAACTAATAATACGGCAAAAATTAAAGAAATTATTTAATCAAGGTAATTATGTAATTAGTTGTAGTTTATTAATAATGCTAAATTGTATGGAGTTATTCCTAAACGATATTATAGAGCGCTGACCAAATCATGTACCTATCCATACAATTATTTAGAAGCTTAACTTGTAAAAAAATCGCTCTTGTGCTTCAGGTAATCTTTTTTTCCATGCGGATTATCCCCTCTATTAAACCGATTGGCAGTTATTTTCTTTTGTGAAGGTGTGGACTCCGCCTCTAATACCTGTTAATAATATTGTATTACTTATTTATTTATCCTTTGCTGTGAAAATTAATACAATAAATAAAACTATATTTTACATACCGATGTTTTATCATTTTGTGACCTTATAGACTTTTACCTCACTATTGTGACAGTTCTATTGCCTTCAAATTTAAATATTACTACCTATAATACTTTTCAGTTTGGTTCGACAATGACTATACCATTTCTGATGGGAAGTATAATGTAGTTTTTTTTTATTTATAGGCGAACGCTTGACCTCAATCACACCTAATGGGAGGTGAAGATGAGTCCGATGATGAACCGCGTCCGTCCAACAAATTATTCCTATTCATTCTTCTCTTAAAGACTCCGAGATCATAAGACCGCGGAAATATGGCCGCTGGAAGCATATTCTACTCCTTGAACGATCGCGTGGTGAATGTAGAAGAGAATCTTTTCGTGCGGATATAAGGAACATGCACCAAATACGGATGGTATCCGACACGACGTATAGTGGTTTTGTGATGGAATGGAGGCTGGTGGAATCGAAGAATGCAGTTCCTGAGAACACTCTCCACCGTG
Source organism: Automeris io (assembly GCA_036320925.1). NCBI lineage: Eukaryota > Metazoa > Arthropoda > Insecta > Lepidoptera > Saturniidae > Automeris > Automeris io. The sequence continues at coordinate 2,306,300 of JAUDJH010000012.1, read as the reverse complement.
CAACCGATAAAAGACTATGAGGCAGACAGTTCATGGATGGCAGCGACTACCAAGAGGTAAGAATCTATTAACAGATGCCGACAGAAGGCCTCTAAGTTATTAAAAACTGAACGTATAAAAGTCGATCCCGCAATACGACAAGTCGAACTGAGTAAAGACCAACTTTACACTAGTGTACTGTGATTACAACTTACTATATTAATCAATCTACCGCCTTCAAAGAATATGAATTGTAATAATTATCATGAGGAAAACCCGTATGACATCTAGTAGAAATGTCATTTGTAAATGCCTTGAGAGCGGCGATGTTGGGTATGACACATAAGCGCAAATTGTATAAAGTTATTAATGTATCTCTGCTCACACCGTAAGAGAAATGGCGTGATGATATTATTATTAATAATTATCTAAAGCTCTCTAGTGGGATCCTGGCTTTGTATATATCTATGTTCAAATTACACTAAGGGAATGGAACTAAGGAAACATTTAATACTTTAGTTATTTATATCAATACCTATATAGGTAGTAGATAGGTATTTATAAGAGTAGTACCCAGCACTTAAATAAACTCTATCTACTTATATAGGTCGGAGTTTTCATTTGATGAGGTGGCTGTGTTAGCCTACTGCATATGAAACATATGCATATGAATATGCATATGCATTCATTTGCGGCAATGCAAGGCTCGTATCCCAGCATGGTCCTCTGGATTTTTCCCGATTAAGTACGGATTTAGGCACCACATACTCATCGCAGACGGAAAACATCGTTAGGAAAGCGGCATGTCATCTAACAAAAATGTCACGAGCAACTGCCATGGAAACGGCGATCAGCTGATCTACTGGTTACATTGGACACAACATATAAACGCAAAGTAGATACAGCTACTACTGTATTTCTGCTCACCCCGAAAGGGCAATAGCGTGACGATATAAAATCATTCATTTAATAAAATAAATTAAACTAACAATTAACCCATTGACACATCTATTAGCTAACTAGAAAGTTAAGGTAGTAAAAATCAGTTTTTATATGAAAATACGCAACAATCAAAGTTGATATTTATAACTTTTAGGGCGGCTTACACTAACGAATTATTCTAGTTTAAGCTTGTATAAAACGCTTATTAATTGAATTGGTTTGATTCCATCTTAATGATGATTTCAGTTTAAGAGTTGTTATAACTAGATTTTGATTTAGTGCAAGACAATAAGTACAGATTAGCGCTAAATAGCATTTTATATAACTCTAAACTAGATTTAATTTGTTAGTGCAAGCCGCCCTTAGTATTGTAATCTTCGAAACTGTTAAATTTTTGATAGAAGATCTTACATTCATCTTTGATTTATTGGTATGTTTTCAAATTTATATCGAGGGGTGAAAGGCTATTTGGTTTAAGCGACATTTTTTGGTGATATAGTAAAAATATATATATAAATTAATATCTATTTATATATATTTTTGGAATCGATAAAAAATGATGAATTCGAATATATATATAAAACTATATCAACAAAGAATGTCGCTTAAACTAAATAGCCCTTCACGCGTCTATATATTTATTATTATACAAGCTTGAGAACAATCATGTTTTACTACCTATGCCTAATTATCTTTCGCAGATGCAAAGAACGACTGTGAAATTATTTTAAGAATTCCTATATGACCCAGAGTCTCAAATAGCATTATTTAATAATTCGATTGGATTGTACATAAAATTAGAATCTATATGAATATACTCTGTACCACTGTCAAATAAATACACAATATTTTTAGAAAAAGGTATTTATTAACGTCATTACATAAATAGTTTCAATTACAGTAATACACACATAAAGTAATTGTATACAATCCTTGTATGATCCTTGGTCGTAGATATATTATTATGACAAAGGCGAATATCAAATAAACTTATTTTAATAAAATCATGTTATGCTGAAACCATTTCATAGATATAAACTGGTTTAAATTAAGATTTTGATTCCAAACAAGATTCTTTTAAACATATATTACAACTCATTTTATCCTTATAATATATTTTTTTTAAGACATTATATTAAGTCAAAAGTACATAACAAAAAAAACGAATTACCGAGCACTAAACCAGTGATTCACGGCTTTAGAACAATGTTTTATGCGGGTGAATCATTTCTGCATTTATTTGAAAACTTGATATTATAATGAATAATCATTTAAGGTCTCATAATTAAACAAGTACATGATTCAGAAATATTAGAAAGTAATATGAAAGCTAGACTAATTTGAACTTTAAGGAAAATGTAACAAAGTCAATAATAACTACAATTTACTTATTCATCAAATTAAGGTCCTAAGCTTTCACATAAATTACCAATTAACAATTAATGAACAAATAATTATGTGACGTTATTAGTAATATTAAAGAAAATTTGGTATATAAGCTGTTGCAAACCATCAGATGTTCAGTCTGCTAACTGCTCACGTATGTGGGTATACCTCCGAAGGTACCCCCGAGCCGGCAGGGCGCTAGCCCTGCACGTAAACCGTTCTCATGGAAATACAAATATATGGAAGAACATACTACAAAACGTGCGGTTAAAAGTGTTGCAAGATATTTTCCAGTTTCGTAAGTTCATCCATACCGAGTGGCGTGCATCCCATAGATGCATAAAAAGCATTATCTTGTTAAATTGTACATTTGATATATTGTATATTGCTTTCGTCCAAATTGGATCTTGAGACCCGTATTATGGTAAGTCAAAGTTTTTATTAATTGTTAAAGTATAACAAGAAAATGCGTTTTATGCTTTTATAGACTCCACGACACTGCTTATGCTCATCTTGTGTTGTCGTGCTCATTAATTAATGTAATATTGTTTTATTAGATCATAATTATGTTTTCACTTTTATGCGTATTTATGGTTTCTTTATATTTCCTAATTTTACCCCCGTGGGGCCAAATAAGCACCAGTGTTGGTGGTAGTATCGGTGCAACAATGGACACCACATGGGTCCAAAATCTGACCTAGCAACTTTTTTGGCCTGGCACGTACCGGGATGGACCTATATACATCCAGTTATCTATATACACAGACGCCATCCCTGGTGGTAGTTGAAACCGGTATAACAAATGCAACCGTCAGTAGATACGATCCTGCAGAACTATGAAGGGCTATTTTTCCGAACCCATATAAAATTGTGTAGATCTATTTGTTGGTGTATAATTGTTGTCTGTGTTGTGTAATGTAATCTTAGTTATAATATTATTGTAGTATTTCATAGACTAGTTGACCAAGGGAGTGAATACAACGACCGTTACTTTTTGTTAGTTATATTTAGCAATGATTGCATAAGATCGAATTTTCGTGCTAGTTGTCATAAAAATTAATTATATATAATATAACTCTTAGGTTAACATTGAGGTAATTTGACTGGTCAGTCTTTTATACGTCTGCAACTTCTTAATCCATAATTTGTATTCAAAAATTTTATGTCTCATTTAATTGAAATTACAATTTGAAAGGAAAGAGAGATTTATCACTCTTTTCTTTCTATTTACTTGTGTTGGAACTTAGAATACAGTGTAATAATTATGTTCTGTAATATAGTGCATTTGTCTGAATAGGGCTATGTTGGTATAAATATTACCCAGTCTTATTACTTCTTATAAATTATAAATTATCTTATAAATTATCACTACTTTCGAATGATGTAGTAATTAATTTATATTTATTTTTTCCACAGCTTTCCAAAATGGCGTTAGAACCACCTCACACAGGAAAAGTTCCCGTCGGCAACATCACACAGAGCTACAGTTTTCTCACTAAATTATCAACCTTCACAACCTTCTATACAAGAGCAATCAATTATTCCCAATAAATCTGTTAAATAGATACAAGGAGTACATACATAATGTATGTGGACATAATATAATTCGCAACGCAATAAACGGGATAACAATGGTGAAGTGCGAAAGCAAAAACGGATAAGAACAGCCTTCACCAGTAGTCAAATGATCGAACTAGAACAGGAGTACGTCAGATCTCGCTACATCGACCGCGCACGTCGAATGGAGCTCGCTGAATTACTTCATTTGAACGAGCGAAAGTTAAAAATATGGTCCTAAAACCGACTTATGAAAGAAAAGAAAAATAAAGCAAAGTTTTTGGAAGAGGTAAATAATGCTAACATGGGCGAATTATCCGGCGACAGTAATGTACCGCCGATGAACTTTCATCAACACGGCCCTACGTCTAGTACTCAAAATACGCACAATAATGGCGGTGGAATACATTGGATAGAACCACATGCAGTAGCATCTACATCTACTGAAACGACCATATCAGCTCCAAGTATATTACCACCGCTGTTACCTCCCTTGTATCTAAACCAAATATATAGCGGACTATCGAATCAGATACCGGGGCAACAATCCCAGTCGCCAAATTAAGAGCAGATGCCAATATAACCAGTACAAGCTGAGCCGTTCCCAACAACTGCACCCAGCAACAATAAAGGTAACGTGGATAACTGTCATCCATTCTCCAAGTTACCAACCAATTTTGCTGTCCTCTATCCTCATAATCCTGGTCAACATAATATAAATGGTGTGCCACCTCCTAGCTACCAAAATGCTTTACGACAAAGAAATGGATTTAATAATGATTTCAGTGGTCATATTCCATTCAATGGACACACGGAGTCCATACCTAATACATATGGACATAATATAATAGGCAATCCATTAAATGGAAATGCATTACCATATGGATCAAACCTGTGGCCAAACCAACGTAGCCACGTTAGTAGATATGTCCCGGCATTCCCCGCATGGAATGGCATAAACCAAATGTCAAACGGTGGAGCACGAAAACAAAACCGGATAAGAACAGCCTTCACTAGTAGTCAAATGATCGATCTAGAACAGGAGTACGTCAGATCTCGCTACATCGACCGCGCACGTCGAATGGAGCTCGCTGAATTACTTCATTTGAACGAGCGAACAATAAAAATATGGTTCTAAAACCGACTTATAAAAGAAAAGAAAAATAAAGCAAAGTTTTTGGAAGAGGTAAATAATGCTAACATGGGCAAATTTTCCGGCGACAGTAATGTACCGCTGATGAACTTTCATCAACACGGCCCTACGTCTAGTACTCAAAATACGCACAATAATGGCGGCGGAATACATTGGATAGAACCACATGCAGTGGCATCTACATCTACTGAAACGACCATATCAGCTCCAAGTATATTACCACCGCAGTTACCTCCCTAGTATCTAAACCAAATATATAGCGGTCTATCGAATCAGATACCGGGGCAACAATCCCAGTCGCCAAATGAAGAGCAGATGCCAATATAACCAGTACAAGCTGAGCCGTTCCCAACAACTGCACCCAGCAACAATAAAGGTAACGTGGATAACCGTCATCCATTCTCCAAGTTACCAACCAATTTTGCTGTCCTCTATCCTCATTATCCTGGTCAACATAATATAAATGGTGTGCCACCTCCTAGCTACCAAAATGCTTTACGCCAAAGAAATGGATTTAATAATGATTTCAGTGGTCATATTCCATTCAATGGACACACGGAGTCCATACCTAATACATATGGACATAATATAATAGGCAATCCATTAAATGGAAATGCATTACCATATGGATCAAACAGGGGCCAAACCAACCTAGCCACTTTAGTAGATATGTCCCGGCATTCCCCGCATGGAATGGCATAAACCAAATGTCAAACGGTGGAGCGCGAAAACAAAAACGGATAAGAACAGCCTTCACCAGTAGTCAAATGATCGATCTAGAACAGGAGTACGTCAGATCTCCCTACATCGACCGCGCACGTCGAATGGAGCTCGCTGAATTACTTCATTTGAACGAGCGAACAATAAAAATATGGTTCTAAAACCGACTTATAAAAGAAAAGAAAAATAAAGCAATGTTTTTGGAAGAGGTAAATAATGCTAACATGGGCGAATTATCCGGCGACAGTAATGTACCGCCGATGAACTTTCATCAACACGGCCCTACGTCTAGTACTCAAAATACACACAATAATGGCGGTGGAATACATTGGATAGAACCATATAAAGTGGCATCTACATCTACTGAAACGACCATATCAGCACCAAGTATATTACCACCGCAGTTACCTCCCTAGTATCTAAACCAAATATATAGCGGTCTATCGAATCAGATACCGGGGCAACAATCCCAGTCGCCAAATGAAGAGCAGATGCCAATATAACCAGTACAAGCTGAGCCGTTCCCAACAACTGCACCCAGCAACAATAAAGGTAACGTGGATAACCGTCATCCATTCTCCAAGTTACCAACCAATTTTGCTGTCCTCTATCCTCATTATCCTGGTCAACATAATATAAATGGTGTGCCACCTCCTAGCTACCAAAATGCTTTACGCCAAAGAAATGGATTTAATAATGATTTCAGTGGTCATATTCCATTCAATGGACACACGGAGTCCATACCTAATACATATGGACATAATATAATAGGCAATCCATTAAATGGAAATACATTACCATATGGATCAAACAGGGGCCAAACCAACCTAGCCACGTTAGTAGATATGTCCCGGCATTCCCCGCATGGAATGGCATAAACCAAATGTCAAACGGTGGAGCGCGAAAACAAAAACGGATAAGAACAGCCTTCACTAGTAGTCAAATGATCGATCTAGAACAGGAGTACGTCAGATCTCGCTACATCGACCGCGCACGTCGAATGGAGCTCGCTGAATTACTTCATTTGAACGAGCGAACAATAAAAATATGGTTCTAAAACCGACTTATGAAAGAAAAGAAAAATAAAGCAAAGTTTTTGGAAGAGGTAAATAATGCTAACATGGGCAAATTATCCGGTGACAGTAATGTACCGCTGATGAACTTTCATCAACACGGCCCTACGTCTAGTACTCAAAATACGCACAATAATGGCGGCGGAATACATTGGATAGAACCACATGCAGTGGCATCTACATCTACTGAAACGACCATATCAGCTCCAAGTATATTACCACCGCAGTTACCTCCCTTGTATCTAAACCAAATATATAGCGGACTATCGAATCAGATACCGGGGCAACAATCCCAGTCGCCAGATGAAGAGCAGATGCCAATATAACCAGTACAAACTGAGCCATTGCCAACAACTGCACCCGAGATATGGTGGCATTAATGTATAAGTTTGTTTATAACGTTTTGCATAGTAGCTATGTATATAATTCGATATTTAATCTAAATATTTTACAAAAAGTATGTCTCATGATTCATAACTACTACCTTTTGCATTTCTCATCATGAGTTTCGGATTTTTTTGTCAATTACCACATTATACCGACACTGTCAGTATCAATTACCCTATGTCTTAGTATTTATATGTATTTGTATGTATTTAATTCCACGAAATCAATTGAACCAGAGTGACTATTTTGTAGTTTATAATTGTTTTTATTTCTATTCGGTACTGTATCTAGTGTACCTCTTTAAAGAATTCCTTGCTAAACTATAGATATATTGTTAATTATATACTTAGTTCTTTTTATAAGTTTATAAATGTCTCATTTCACCTGTATTAGAAAATTTATTTTGCTATCGTTCTCATATAAATTTTTAGACGACTATGGTTCTATTGATTATATATCATGTAAATAATTTAAGTTAAAATGTAAATATAGTCCATATAAGTAATAATAATAATAATGTACAATTATAAATAAAATATTACTAAGTACCATTTAGTGTTTACTTATTGCAAACATTCTCACGAATACCTTTTTTGTGTAGTCAAATACCCATAATAAAATTAATTATAAGCAAAATCAAATATATAGTTGTCTCTAAGCTACTTTCAATGTAGTATCATTTTTAACTAAAACTTATGTAATAGATTAACTTCAAAGGCAGACGCCGAACAAAGCAGACGGCGATGATGATTCTGCGAAATGTCACCTTAAATTTAATTTTCACAGTCATTGCTACGACACAATATTTATGATTTCCACGTTGATGGAACAGCAGGCGACAACTAGTTGATAATTAAAGCGTGTGTAGTGAACATCCAAAAAGGAAGCCGATGTAATGAAATATTACATTGTAATTTACGATTCTAACGTTGATAATTTGGTAAATGTTATTTATTTGTTTTAATTGAGGCAGGTTGGAAAATATTATTCGCCAGACTGATTTTATTATAAATGTCTTATTTAATTCAAAAATCTGAATCAGAAGTCAGAAAATATCAAATATACAAACATAAACTAAATTTCCTGACAGCATGACAGCAACGGCTGCTTTTTTGGAAATTCACCGCACATCGCTAGGTGTACATAGGATTTCGTATTTTATGAGTAGATACTTATCAGATGAGTTGAATCGGTACGCCGTAAATATTCTCAAAATTGCAAAGTATAGGTGCATCTAGAATGCCTTGACTGCGGATCTTTTCCATATCGGCAGATGCTAAAAATTATACCTGGAATATAGAAAAGTCGAAATTTTATCACCTCCAAATAAACTTTCTTTTAATAATTACACTCAGCGGTACATTATTAATCAGATGCTAATTCATTCTTAGTTCTTATTCTTGTCATCAAGTATACTTCTTTCGAGCTTAAAGAACAGCCCGAGCTTTGAATCAATTCTATTTATTAGATTACATTCAGTTTTCTAGATATTTAGTAAATTAGTTGAATATTATCTCTTCGTATTCCGTTTCAAATAAAATATAATGGCTTATTAGGTAGTTAAATTTTGTCTATACTTAATAAATCATATCAAATCTTTTTAAAAATATCAATCTTTTTAAATATCTGGAATAAAGAATATCTGAACTTCTAATTAACGTTCTTATACAAAATACGAAATGTAAGTAGTGTAGAGGGTATGTCACAAATATCTTACACCTATAATTTTATAAACGGATAACACTTATCCCGTGTATAATAATATTATGTAATGGTTAATAATGAAACTATTCCATACTGTAATGTTTAAGCATATAAATCGGTAATTACCCCTAAGAAAAGTATATAGAATACATCACGATCTCCATTGCAGTAGTTTTAAATAATGAATATTTTGAAATAAAAATCTAGCCGATGCTATTATGTTTTTAGAAATCGTCAAAAGAAGTAATGCTGCCAATTGGTAGTTTCGATCATGACTGGATAGAAATTGTTTGTAGGTACATTTACTTAAAAGTCAACTTACTTGAACAATCTGTGATGCTTTTTACTTTTAGTCTTGACTTCCTTAGGTGTAATGCTGCATTGCTTATAGTAGAATTCTTAAATTATTATGGATTGTTTAAGTATTACTCCTGAATATTTTTTCTATAGTTTACTGAAAATCGTTAAATTCCTGAAAAAAAAAATTGTTTCAATATTTACGTTTAATTTGAATTGAATATTTATTTCGTCGATAATAAATCTACTGTATTGTGTTAGATAATTTAAAGAAATTGATTTTTATAAATATCCTAGCGATAGTAATATATCTTTACTTTTTCATATTAGACTACGAACTAACATATCGACAGAGGCAAAGAAATGTAATAAACCAAATAATAACTTATAAAAATTATATTTTAAAGAAGTCCAAATGTTGGTGCGTTACAACTTACCTCTCGCTAATCGTTGCTTGTCTTATTTCTTCAAAACAAAACATGCTTAGGTTAAATTGTAGCTCCGTTAGTCCGTAAAATATGCGTCCATTGTTTAAATATTTCTATAACAGGTCGAATGAAAAGTGGCTCAGATTCCAAGGTATACATCTCAAAAAAAGGCATGCACGAACATGCTTACCAACTACTGACGTCCGATTCCTTTGGTTGGCGTAACGATAAAAGGAAGACAAATCTGATGCACCTAATTAGTAATCAAAGTATGTAGGTAGAATTTACACAGATTGGCAACAACGTTAAAACCGTTAGTAATGTTGCTGTAACAGAAGAAATGAAGATAATTGCTAGTACATTTTTTTAATGTAATTTTCTTTTATTGTCACAGTTATTACAAATGACGTCTATTTCATCCCAATGAGGCCCTTCATCGTTGTGAATCACTTGCTTGCTTTTTATATTCCAACTCCCCCACAAAAATATCAAATCACCCTAAATATAGCATTAAATGCAGGCTATTTGGAAATATTTCTTAACATCGGATATGTACCGAAAAGTTTCCGAATTTTTAGTTTTACCAATTTTTAATTATCGTCTTGTTTTAGCTCCTATTTACGATTGCTTAATATATAATAATTAATCTATGGTAACATATCCCAATCAAACTGATTTTTATGCTTTCAATATATGCGAAAATACAAGGATTTTAAAAAATCTATAATTTATCCCAATTCCCCTCGGCATCCACATTCCCCCATTTTACGACATGATTATCATAAATTAAAGAGTGACGTCAACTCCGTTCCATAGGTACCATCTGTATAAAAGTGCTTTGAGCAGCTGTGGTACCAACTAACAGAAAATATGTTTGGGATCAATAAATAAGCGTGCCTCGTAAATGTATGCTATTCGTTAAGAGATGGCGGGATTTCTAATTTTCATTAGAAAAAAAACAAAGGTTTTGATCAACTATTAACCACTAGATGTCGCTAGTATACATGTATTATTTGGAAAATATTACATTTTAAAAAATATTTACGGTCTCTTACCATTTCACCAAATATTTTTTCTTTTGTAGTAATATGTCTCTAGTATTGGCAAATTTCTTGGTCAACAATACACAAATGATTGAAGGAAATAAGAAATTACATGTTTTTATGTTTTTTAAATATTCAAAAAATATTTTTTTACTTTATGATCAATATAAGATGATGCTTTTAATTAAAAAAATATGATTCAATTAAGTACCTGAACTTATTAATGTAAATGATCAATTTTCAAATAACTTAAATAAATCTTAAATAATATGGTATCGAAATTCATAATGTAGAAGAAAACAGTATGTTCTTATTAGTTCTTCTTGTTACTTAATGATATCAATGTTATTGCAAAATAAAAAATATATATATCACTAAAAGTAGAAAAACTTATATACCTATAAATGCAAAAGGCAAAGCCGTCATCGGTACCAGGAATGCAGAGTTATAAGAAGCTTATAAGATTAATGATGAGCGCAGGACAGAAGACAACCACGCGGCCGCATTTGACAAGCGCAGGTGCGCTACTTTCATAATTGGCCTGAGCGACCCGATGAACGCGCCCTTTCAACTTTCCATGAAATTGTTCCTACATACTAGGGATGCCATAGATATGTAACCGAAACTATCGGATATCCAAAATGTTTTTTTTTTAAACTGGCTCTACATAGTGACTACAGAGTACCTGATGGTAAGCACAGTGTAGTCCAAAAACGAAAGCGACTATCAAAGGATAAAAATCCATTGATAGTCTACATCGTCATGTCGGCCCACATATACCACGACTGAGGGTGTCTAGGTATATGAGCTACTGGATATACACAAGCTGATCCCGAAACGCGACAAGCCGAAACTGGTCGCTATGACGGGCTTTACACCCATGTACTGTGGTCGCGATCCAGACGGGCACCGACGCCCTACCACCTCGCTGCTGCTCGTTTAGCACCACCCAGGAGTCACGTGTAGGGAAACTAGGGTAAAGCCTACGGACGCGAGCAGCTTCGACTCCCAAAAACAAAAGCAAAAGCAACAAGCGCAAGGGACATTTTTTAAGAAACTATTTCATGCATTACCTACATTAAATGTTAACGTTACGTTAACACACCTCCCGGCAAGGACTAAAAAGTTTTCTTACTTTTATCGAGTTGTTGTGTTTCAAACGAAGCGTTAAGAGATATTTATACAAGCTGGCTGAATATCTATGAATATGAATAATTCCTAAATAATTCAGTTCAATATTGACCAAAGTGAATAATCTAATTATTTGTTAAGCTTTTGGATGTAAGGTGTACGTTGACGTATCTAATAAACCTCTAGTGATTAGTAAAATTATCTCATAACTTTTCAAAAAGTCGCTAAAACTAAAGCCGCTGCTGAAGTATCGGTCGAACACTACTTATAACTAATTATTTAGCACTTAGGAGCACTATTGTGTCATGGAAATCGTTAAATTTATTTTAAATAAAAAAATATATGAATATAGTATTACACGATTTTTTCGGATATCCGAAAAAAATAGAATACCATCCATATCTGTCACCAGAACTAGAATTCTTTATTTCGTAATACCTATTACGGATAAGGTATCCGAAATTCCATATGTATACAACCCTAATAGGAAAATAATTGCTTTCTTTTAATATCAATATTCATCTAGTAAAGTAACCTACATTTTATTAAATATTATATCTCAATTATATCTCGAAAATAAATTATTATTATATATATAATACGACAAACTTGCACATTAACGCACTATAATTTTATGTGTTTATTTTCAATTGTTATATTTTGTAAGTATACCATTTTATTTTACAAGATACCCGGAGCTTAATACATTTAACATAATCAATATATTTTACAAAGTACATCAAACTATGGAGAGTTATATACATGAGTAAACTTATGTCATTGAGTTTATAGTCACTCGAGAATTCAGCTCCATCTAGTGAAAGTTACACTACTTACGTAGAGGTTAGACACTTATAGAAACAGAAAAATTGTATCTGGGTTTGATGTTTTCCCCGTTTAATGGTGAACTCACATTAAGGAAGTCGTGTCCACAGACACTAATCGTACAAATAACAAAAGATTATACCATTTTTTTGTTTGAGATCATATAAAACAATAAATCTGCAGTGGAGGTATGGCATTCATCACTCCGTCAGGTATAACGTAGAGTTCGTTACATTCTGTTCTGATTTGTAGTATACTTGAAGTGTACTCTTTACACCCAAACCGCTCAAAGATGGAGCCCGATAGTGACTATGTCTTGACAGATCATTGGAGAAATATAAATTCCCAGGCCAGGATAGCAGTGACTGGAAGGATACTTCGGAGTTTTTAAACAGTAAGAGTCTTGCACTATAGGGGCTCCGCCCTAACGGCATGCGCGGCAGTCCTATGCAAAATTTTTACTCGGGTTACCAAAAAAGAGTAGACTCCGACGCTTTTTAGTAAATTTAAGAGTTTCAGAATTTTTTTTTATTTATTCACTTTCATTGAACAGTACATACAAACATTTTACGTAAGGTACAGTTTACAAGCTGTGCCAATTACGCAATGATAATATTTTAAACTACAAAGAAAAGGAAAATAAAATAACAGTTTACTCGCAACAATAAGAAATAGATGTGGGTGCGTGTTAGAGTGTATTTGTGACAAGGTGAGTGTAAGAAAGCTGTTATATAATATTTATATTGTATGTGTATATGTATTTATATTGTTGTATTTTTATGTTACTTATTTAAGATGTATGCACATTACTTAAAAGACACTATAAATCTCTATTATTTTTGTATTTATAGTAAATACGAATACGGAGAAAGACCAAACCTTTTTTTTTTTATTAACCCGTTGGATATCCCTACGGACCGTCAGGGGATGTGGTGAGGGCCACTCCCCCCGGTGTGTCGGACCTGCCCCGACTAAAACCACTGGGGTGCCAGCACTGCCTCTCCTCGCCTTCGCCGGGCCTGGGAATCCGGATACTTCCGAGGCCTCGTCTCTTGGAGGGGAATTTCAACCCTTCACTGCCTCTCTATGGGAACGGCATGTGGGCACACACACGCCGACCCTTCCACTTTCCACTGGACGGGGGTGCCCTCAACGTCACCCGCCCACCTGTGTCAGGAGGGGAAATCGTCGCGTTGGGAGTAAGAAAGACCATACCTATGATACAAGCTATCAAATTCGTCAACCTATTTTCATTGACGACACGAATAAAACTGCCCGCGCTATATTTTACAATTATTTTATTATATGTATATAATTATTATTAAATGCTATGCAGCCTTAAACTTCATAGCTATCACGCCGAAGACATACAAACATTTATATCAATGAACATCGTATCTTTGTTTTAGGATTTATAATATAATAGGTACCTTGAAATACGCAGCATTAATCCCGCAGATACGACGAAGAACCTACCCAAAGCCTTGAAAATCTGATATATTCGGGGGCCATATCCAAGGAGATGATATATCCAAAGAAAGCCTCGTAATGAGCACTATTAATCATACATATAAGCACTTTAACATAGCTGTTTAAACGCTTAGGAACAACTTGACATACGGTCGAGGATCTTAAGCCTTACATCTGCGCCAAAACTAACGACTTGTAGGGGATTACAGAAAAAATTGAAACCGAATCCCTATTAGCGAGGCATCGTTTCTCATACGCGACATTTCTCGTATATACAAGTCAGAAAATAATGAAAAGGTCTACGTTATTAGAACGCAAGCCTATATAAACCTATTTGTATTTTTAATTAAACTAGTAAAAATATATACATTTTAGATTACTTACTTTGGTAGAAAAAAAATAAAATAAACGTTGAAAGGTTATTTGACCTTTTGTTTGTCGATACTGCAATAGTAAATAGAACACCAATTAGCCTTTGCTCAAAATATTAAGAAATTTACCTGACTTAAACCAGATTATTCGGTAAATGTGAATGAACTCTTGTTGGCTGGAACATTGTGATCTGAGATCTGTAGATGATAATATTATATAAATAATAATATATGATAATTAAATGTATTCAGTAATAAAACAAAATAATCTTATGTAATAGGGTAGAGATAATACATTAATTTTATAATTTACAGTTCTAAACTTAAGCTATATTTTACTTATAAAGAAAAATTATAGAAATAAATTCGAATAGACCAAACAATTTTCAATATTGATAGAAACACTTATTTATCACTGTATAAATTTTCTCATAGGATTCTATGACACACGATCACGAATAACTAAAAATCGACACCTTTTAAAAAATTGTGTAACTGAACGAAAGCATTGAAAAGCAGGAAGGGCCGCGTCAAAAATTACTATTATACCCCCGACACATAATTAATGAACTGCTTATTCAAATACATTTAAAACTATTATTCATGCCGTTTACGTTTGAAATGTTCCGACCATTTCTTTGGAAGGGCTCCTTAGTGTTATTAATTAAAAATGTTGCTTACCTTATGCGATTTTTAAATAGCTCAGGCATGAATGAGGGCTTGTCCAATTTTTAAAGTATTTTTTTAATATGATTTACAAAAGGTGCTTTGATAATAATTTACATTTTGTTAGCATTCAATTTATCATAAGTAGTTTACATCGAAAATCAAGTTAAATTATCACGTAGAAGGTACCTTCATTGAGTTAATAATAAAATCTATAGATAATTACATAATAAGCATTGTAAACTAAATTAATTAATCAATACGTAAATACATAACTCATTGAATATTAAAAAATAACATTTTATAAACGTGTAGCAATGAACAAGTAAGTATTTGCGAAAAACAAAATTCGACGTAGTTTCCTTATAAAAAAATCTTGTCTACTGAAAATGGAGTTTGGTCCATCTTATAATGACCAGTATGATTTGGTCTCACAAAATATAAACAGACATCTAAAAAGGAAAAGAAAGAGAAAAATAGCGGGATCATCCTAAACTGGAGAGATAAGATTTTTGGGGATTCGTGCGATGTTTTTCTTCCATTTCTTTTGATATTTTGCGTCAGTCGGCTTCCACGCTCTGGGGCGCGTTTTCCTTATTATTATTTCACGGGTGCCTGGGAAATATGAGATATGCTCTGTAATTCGAAGGATATTCAAACTTCAGTCACATTCTAATGAATAGCGTTTTACTAGTACAGAATATTTGTTTTATATTTTACGTTACTTTTTTGTTTGCTTCTAAGAATTCTGATTAAATTATAGTTCTAAGTGTTGCAAATAGAAATATTAGTCAGCATGTGTTCATATACCATACTCTTTATATTGCCTCAAGTTTAATCTCCATGAAAACTATTTAATGAAAGACTTGTTTTTCCTATCATCAATTCAATTTAATTTGTATACTGGCTGAACAAAGCGACTATAGTACACTTAATGGAAAGAACAGTGTAGTCCAAGAACGCAATGACTATAAAAGGGCGAAATTTCATTGTCATTCGCCGTACTCATGTCGGCCCACATACACTACGACTGAAGGTATCTATATATCAGTAGCGTTCATTCCACACATGCATAAAAGCATTGCAACCACTGACGATAAATAAATCTGGAATACATTGCTCAAAGTTAAAAAAGGAACAATTTATATTCATATTTATTCTATATTCACGCCATCTATCTTCCCTATCTATCCTATATACGTCACTGCTATATATGAGTACCTGGACTTACATAAACTAGTCCCTAAACGTGACATTCTAGCGAGTCACTCTATCGGATTTTACACTTGTGTATTGTGTTCACGACCCAGTTCGGGCAATCACTCCACCATCGAATATTTATTAAAGACCGTGGATAATAATATTTTTTTGATGAAATAAAATACAAGTACATCGCCGTTTAAATATAAACCTGGTTAAAAGATGAATCGTTTGGTAATTGGTAAGCATTATAATATCATCACATATTATGTGTAGTTATACGTAATCATTCTTATACATGTACATATCTCCTCAAAGATATAACTTATAATAGATAATAAAATCAATTTTTAATATATATTGCAACTCCACTGCAACACTGCACAACAAATTTTTAATCAAGTCCTGGAGATAGGATTTACTTTGTGCTCTGATTAAGAAATACGTAGAAGAGACGTTTATTTTTTCACTACTGTACTTTAGATTTTAAAACTTTAAATTTATTTATTAACAAACTTTTTGGCGTGTTCTTTGATTTAGTAAATCGAATAGTTCGTATTTTTCACATAATTATATAGAAAAACTACTAAGACTCCCTAAATTCAATGTCATAGATGAAGTAGAGAGAGGTGTGGTCTATTTGAAATATGCTACTTTGTATAAACTGAAATTGGTACATTTACAATTTTATAATAGTTTGAACTCTAAATAGAACCACCTTCTTTGTAAAATATTGCATGTAATTAATTATAATTCTGTTGGATGAATTTAATTGTATGAAATATTATTATGAGTAAAGTAGTAAATGCGTAGAACGGAACGTATGTGAGTGAAAAGAAGGAGAGATAAAAAGAGAGAGATGATTAACGGTTTTGTTCGAAGAGAACGCGTGGTTAGAATAAGATGTAGAAAAAGTGATAAGACGTGTAATCAATTTGTAAAGCTAAATAAAATTATTTCTGAAGTTTAATTTGGTGTTTAATCTGATCCAAGGATCCCAAAACTACATTTTGGGAGCTCGTCCTAAACTAAATCAAGCTGGAAGCACGAGCCAAACGATAACGACGATATCAACGTACTACAAAGATAGCTGAGGCATTCAGGAATACGTTGGAAATGACGAAATTTAATTGGACAGGATGATACATAATTGTCCCCAAAATGAGCACAGGATATTGACTACAATGCCAAAATCTTCGGATGGACTACTCAGCAATGTCTGATCATTTGAAAAGCGGAAATAGTTATTTGTGAAGTTTAATTTGGTATTTAATCTGATTCAAGGATGACCAAAACTACAATTCTTTATTTTTAAAATATCCTATTGAGCACGCTTATGTAACGTTGAAATAAAAGCTAAATTAAAAAGAAATACTGTTTTTTTATAAATCATTGTAAAAATGTCAATGTTATCTAACAATTGCTTGATACTGATGGAAAGTGGCTACCATCACCTGTAACCAACCACAAGTGTTATTATAACGCTATGAAGCTTAAACAAAAATAGTAGAGGAGTTTAACAGACCTGGAATGATTGCAATTCTGGGCACCTTGAATCGAGTCACTGCGATGGGCTTTGCACTCCTGTATTTGTTGTTATCTATTAAAACACTGACGCTCTACTGCTGCTTATTTAGTTAAAGTGCTACGAAAGGGATCAGAAAGGTAATAAAAAATGACTATGATATTTTATTAACAAATTGGGAGAAGTAATTTAGGCATTAAATGTACATAAATATACCTTCTGAATATTTATGTAATCTTTGACGAACCGCAGCCCAGTCGTCGGGCGGTATGGCGGCGCCCGCCTCAGTCCAAGTATCATTAATCACAACTTTAGCTGCACACTCGCTATACAAGCCAGTTGTACACATTCTCAGCAAATAGTACGCAGTTTTATGTAAATACAACTACCTATACGTATAATTTCATGATAAAACGTAACACCAATATCGTGAAATGTTATAAATGAAAGAAACACGATAAATGTTTAGATCGCGTTTCGTTAGCTACTAGGAACCATTGTCATGGTATATTTCAAATGCGCTGCAATAAATTTAAGCACGTTATGAAACAGTTACAATAGATAGAAGTAAAGAAAATACAATAATGTAGTTACATCTTAATATAGCCTAGAAGATAAAATAGAATTATATATACATTTATCTATACTGGCTCAGCTATGTAACTACGTCACACCTGATGGTAAGTAAGATGGTAAGTAGTCCAATTATGGCAGAGACCACCGAGGGAAAACAATCCATTGACAATCATCGTTGTCATGCCGCTGAAATATACCACAAGTGAAGGTCTCCTATGTATATTAACAACTGGATATACACAAGCTGATCCTGGAACGTAACAGGCTATAGCGAATCACTGTGTAAATTAATTTAACTGTTAACTTTGATCTTAGTCTTGCTGAACAAATTTTTGAGCATTTAAGTAAAATACAGATGATGCATTTACTCGGTTGTTACGAAAATAATAGAGTTTCTATGGTGGTAGGGGAATTGTCTGCACAGGGGCATGACCACAGTACACAGAAAAAACCGTCATAGTGACTCGCTTTGGCCCCTCGCGTTTCGGAATCAGCTTGAGTATATCCAGTAATTCATATACCTAGAGACCTTCAGTCGTGGTATATGAGGGCCGACATGACGACGGAGACTATCAACGGATTTTCGTCCCTTAATGATCGCTATCGACTTTGGACTACACTGTACTTACAGTCAGGTGCACTGTAGTCACTTTGTCGAGCCAGTGTAAAAAAAAAACTCATAAAGTACTGAACTGCATATGTAAATTCTGACAATTCAGTTTCGAATGATATAAGAAATACATTTTTCTGTAACATATATTTTTAAAAATTACATTAGTATTTTATTTAGGGAAGTAATAAATAGAACCTGCACCATTATTAATGAACATCTAATTATATTCTTTGATAATATTTTCATTCTTGTATTAAAATCTGGTTCCCGCGCTGTACTAAGGACGGCTTGCACTATCGAATTAATCTAGTTTAGGCTTGTATAAAACGCTTATTAATTGTATTGGTTTGATTCCATCTTAATGATGATTTTAGTTTAAAAGTTGTTATAACTAGATTTTGATTTAGTGCAAGACAATAAGTACTGTTTAAAACCTTATTTGATTGTGACATAAATCCTATTTTGATTGTCGCCTCTTTTCTGTGTGTGGTAAGAATGTATTTTTTTAAATGGAGAAGTTGATTTTGTTTCGTTGGTTTTAGAGTTTGTCAAATATATACAGGGTTATAGGTAACTAACGCACGGCCTCTTAAGGGTGGCTTTGATTTATCAAGACTGACAACTTTTGTTGTACGACTTTTGCCAAAACCTAATACATCGTTAGATTTTTTTTTTTTTAGTTTTAGTGTGAATATCTAGTCATCGTTAGCTCTATATTCCAACTTTCATTCGATCTGGCGTAGGTATCCAATCAGCTGGTGCTATGCAGTCGTGCGCAAAGTTACGTTGCTACGCAGCGTTAAGGATCGTGTAGCAGAAAGTTTATTAACCCTATACCTTGTTTATTTTACAAAGTCGCTTATAACAATTATTTGAACGTAAATTTCCATATTTAGTTAAATAGTGAAAATAAATGTTTATTGATTGACGTACTAATACACTATTAAAACAAACTAGAATCAAAATAAAACATTAAATAATTGTTTCACAAACAAAACCAACCTATTATTTGTCTGCCATAGGGAACATCGTAAAATGAACAAGGTAAATGCCTCTACGTAAGTTAATGTTTCAAAGGTTGTACAATCTGTACATATTTATACACTGAATCCACAATCCCTTCATACTTATCCAGGCTTAGGACTGGCTACACTAAAAAATAAAAAAGTAAATAGAAAAACACGAACATTGATACGTAATCAAGCAATTCATCGCACCAAAAGAGGCGCGCGGTCTGTTTGAAGATAGATAATTGCAAACAATTTTTTAATGTAGGCGTATTTAAAAAGTGGAATCACTCTATTTACAATAATTAAACTATTTACAAAAATACTCACAAATCTATTTACTCGGTGTCAACACATTCGGAAATAGTCTCGCGGACTCACGGCAAGCTTCAGACAGATTGTCACCGCACCGAGCATAAACACGCACCATTTCGGTATATTCAATGTTAGTGTATCGATTTGACATTGTGATTTATGAAACGAACGCGTCACTGGGACAACTAACACATGCTGGGCGCACACGCAAGCAAATTTGCGACTGACATGACCCGTGTTACACAGTAGTCAAGCACATGTCGCCACGCCCGCTCACCGCGCCGCAGACCCCTTTCTTCGTTAGTAGCGACACAAGACGCCGCGCACTACGTAAGTCTGTCTTCGGTCGCCTTTGTCAGCGTGGCGCGATCGTCGCCTTACAAAGAGTTAAAAAGTTCAGAACTGCAAATCTGATTTTTATTTTTTTTGTATGGGAAAAAAAGTAATTGAATTAGAAAAAGTCGTACAACAAAAGTTGTCTGTCTTGATAAATCAAAGCCACCCTTAAGAGGCTGTGCGTTAGTTACCTATAACCCTGTATAAAAAATAAAATATGTAAAAATAGTAAAAAGACGTAAAATTATTCATTCATCGCCTTCAACGCAAACATTTGGTGACCCCGACGTGATGAGAAGCATCTTCATTGTGGCAGTCAGTACGAGCAACATATTGTGATTGCGCCTTGGAAAATCATCTCCGCTTCACGATATCTTGTCCGCTTCGAACTTTCAAGTAACATCATATTTTATTGCAACTGCCAGCGTTTTGAAGTTTTGAGCAAGAGTCGAGCATGAGAATTATTGTAGACCTTTGGAAGCAGTTTAGAGTTTAGCGAGCTCCTTAAAGATTTATTATTAACAATAATTTTATTAATTTTTAGGTTAGAAATTTTATTCGCATCTCAACCAACCTTCCATAGGCTACCGAAGCTGCTGACCGTTTCTGCAGACTGTCGAGCTATTCTCTTCGCGTATCTGCCGGAATCCGCTGACAGACTTGCATCTTTTGTCGTTAAGTATAATACTTGACGGCGATACGGTTTGTTAACAGATTTATTTAATTTGCGCAAATTTCATATATATCCTCGTTATTTGTTCATTCTTACATTTTAATTATAAATATGTCAGAATTGTGTGAACTAATAAGAAGTCGGACAAATATTAAAGCTAGATTGACAATATTTGCCAAACAAGTAGATATTTTGGATGTTTTTGAGCCCGAAACCATTAGTAAACAACAAATAGATGAATTTCAAATAAAACTGAATAGATGTCAGGAGTTGTTCATACATTTTGACAAAATACAAAATGAAATTGAGAAATTACATTCCGACACCGACGAACAATTCGAAGAACGCGAAAATATAGAGAATAGATTTTGTCATTTTATATCAAAATCTCAAAACATTATTGAGCTTGCGTTGAAGGCGCAAAATTTAGGAAATAATAATAAAAATTTTCAGACTTGTAATACTTCTCATAATCAATTTAATATTAAACTGCCTACTATTAGCCTTCCTTCATTTGATGGAAATTTTTTAAAGTGGTTAGAGTTTAGGGACACATTTGATTCTTTAGTTAATAAAAATGAGTCCATTCCTAACATTAATAAGTTTCACTATTTACGTTCATCATTAGAAGGGAGCGCTGCTGTCGTTATTAAATCTATTGAATTCACATCGGCAGGCTATGCCGCCGCTTGGGATCTCTTATGTTCTAGGTACGATAATAAAAGGCTTCTTATAAATCATCATTTAAAATCTTTATTTTCTTTTGAGCCGATTATTAAGGAATCGTACAAATCCTTAAGATATATGGTGGACTATTTTAAAAAGAATTTACTAGCATTAAATATGTTAAATGAGCCTACAGAATATTGGGACTCGCTTATAATTTACATAATGGTGTCAAAATTAGATGGCGCCACAAGCATGAGATGGGAAGAACATCGAAATGTAATGACTATGTCTCCAACATTACAAGATTTTTTAAATTTCTTACGTAATCGTGCAGACGTTCTGGAAGTCTCATTATTTAATAAGTACGACTTTTCAAAGTCAGATAGACAATTCTCATTAAAGGAATCCAACAATAAGCAGCCCAAATCAGTATGTAAGTCATTTGTTTGTTCAAATGAAAATACTACTACGAAAAAATCGTGCGTTATTTGTGAAGGATTTCATTTTGTTTATCAGTGTGAGAAATTTAAAAATATGGGTGTGGATAACAGGTTAGGTGAAGTTAAGAAGCATAAACTTTGTGCTAACTGCCTTAAACCAGGTCATCGCCCATCTCGTTGTTACCGCGGTCCTTGTCATCTCTGTGCTGAAAAACATAATTCTTTATTACATAGTCCACGTCATGATAGTGATTTGAATAACATAGCTACTTCTATTTCTAATTCCTCTGGGAATAATAATAATTCTCCGGTATCTTTGTCAGCTGTAGTGACTGGTCAAGTCCTTCTATGCACTGCGCAGGTGAATATTGTTAATCTGAAAAATGATTATTCTTACCCTGTTCGAGCGTTGCTAGATAGTGGTAGTCAGTCATCATTTATGACAGAGAGCCTGAAAAGAAAATTAAATTTATCTGGTTCCAGTGGGACTCCTGTTAGTGTATCTGGAATCAATAATGCTATGGTGAATATCACTCAATCTTGTGATCTACAAATACGATCACGATTTAATAATGGTTTCCAAATAAAAGTAACTTGTCTTATTATTCCTCAAATTACGGGTAAATTGCCTTCTGTTGAAATAGATTCCTCACAGTTGAATTTACCACGTTATGTTGAGTTAGCGGACCCAAGTTTCTTCCAGCCCTCAGATATTGACATTCTGTTAGGAGCTGATGTTTTTTGGGAACTTATAAATTCAGACCAAATTAAACTTGGTCAAAATAAGCCTATTTTACAAAGTTCAAAGTTAGGTTGGCTGGTGTCTGGACCAATTGGTATGAATCAGCCGCGTAAAATTGTTAGCACATTTTCTAAAGAAATAAGAGATACTCTTTCCAAATTTTGGGAAGTCGAAGAATTATTTCTAAATAGCCATCCACTACTTTCTAAAGTTGAAGAATTTTGTGAAGAGCACTTTTTGGAAAATACCAAAAGGCTTGTGGACGGTCGATTTTCAGTTAAGTTACCTTTAAGTGAGTCACCAGAATTTGCTTTGGGTGACTCATATATTATTGCAAAGAAACGGTTCTACAATCTTGAGAGAAAGCTTGATAAATCTCCTTCATTAAAAAAGGAATATCAAAAATTTATACATGAGTATGAGCGGCTAGGGCATCTCTCGTCAATTGATCGACCTTTGTTCGGATACTACCTTCCTCACCACGCTGTAATAAGATCTCAAAGTGAAACTACTCGCTTACGTGTAGTTTTTGATGCTTCTTGTAAGACTACATCAGGAAAGTCTCTTA
The DNA here is from genome assembly GCA_036320925.1 of Automeris io. NCBI lineage: Eukaryota > Metazoa > Arthropoda > Insecta > Lepidoptera > Saturniidae > Automeris > Automeris io. The sequence continues at coordinate 2,282,504 of JAUDJH010000012.1, read as the reverse complement.
ATGATATACAGTTGATTGGGCCCGTCGTACAGGATGATCTTATGTCAATTTTATTACGATTTCGTCAACATGAATTCGTAGTTACTGGTGACATTGAAAAAATGTACCGTCAAATTAAGATTGATGAAACTCAACGTAATCTTCATTTAATTCTTTGGAGAGATGATAAAACGCAGCCACTTAAAACACTTCAGTTAAATACGGTTACATACGGTACAGCCTCTGCTTCTTTTTTGAGTACCAGATGCTTAGTGCAATTAGCAAAAGAATGTGTACATCAGCCTGATGTTGCTAATGTTATACATCATGATTTTTATGTTGACGACTTGAATACTGGTTCTAATTCAAAAGAAGATTTACGGAAAATTGTTGAAGCTGTTTTTACTAAATTGTACGAAGCATGTCTTCCTTTGCGGAAATTTAGAAGTAATTCACCAGATATATTTGAGGGCCTTCCTATGAACAATCAAGTTCAGGATTTCTGCAAAGAATCCACTGTGTTAGGACTTAAATGGTCTCCTGAATTCGACATATTAAGTTTTTCTACTACACTGGAAGCTGATCAAATGGTTACCAAGAGAAATATCCTTTCTACATCTTCAAAGATTTTTGATCCTCTTGGTCTGTTATCGGCTACCACTATCGTTCCAAAGATCTTGCTTCAAAAGTTATGGCTTTTGAAAGGGGGGTGGGATGATCCCATCCCAGATCATATTAAAGCAGAGTGGCTAGAATTTATTAAAAATTTAAAAGCTTTGTATGTAATTACTATTCCCAGACATGCAATTTGCACAGCTCCGTGTAATGTTGAAATACATTGTTTTACCGATGCATCACAATCAGCATATGGTGCTTGTTTGTATTTCAGATCCATTGATAGTTTTGGAAGAATTACATGTCGCTTGCTTTGTGCCAAGGGAAAAGTTGCTCCTTTGAAACCCGAATTGACAGTTCCCCGTCTTGAATTAATGGGTGCATTGCTGGGTTCTCGGTTAACTGCAAAGATTACGCAGTCTTTGCGCTATAAAGATCTAAGCATATCTCGTTGTTTTCTTTGGACAGATTCAACGATTGTTTTAGGTTGGATCCAATCGCAGCCAAAGACACTAAAGACTTTTGTATGTAATCGAATACAGGAAATTCGAGAACTTACTAGTAAACATAAATGGGGATATGTACCAACTTATGATAATCCGGCGGATCTAGTTTCTCGGGGGATCAAGCCACAGCATCTGCAAAATAATATTTTGTGGTGGCATGGTGCTTCATTCTTAACTGAAGCTGAAAATAAATGGCCACAGCATAATCCAAATGAAATTATTTTACCTGAAATAAAAGTTGCATTCAATATTCGTTGTACATCTGATATTGTTCCCTTTGATAAATATTCTAAATTGTATAAGCTTCAAAGAGTGTTCGGTTACGTCTTACGTTTTATAAATAATATTAAGAACACTAATAGTAAACAAAAAGGTAAACTCACCATCACTGAATTGCAAAAATCTTTGTATCTTTTAGCTAAACTTTCTCAGCAAACTTCATTTGCAAATGATATTCACTCTTTAAAAACATTAGGATATTTGAATCGTAAATCAAAAATATTATCGTTAAATCCATTTTTAGACGAAAAAGGAACTTTACGAGTAGGTGGACGCATCCAAAGAGCATTTGTATCTTACGATAAAAGACATCCCATTCTTATAGATTCCAAACATATTTTTACAAAGCTTATTTTTACCAGTGAACATCTTCGTTTATTACACTGTGGTCCACAACAATTATTATGCTCAGTACGTGATACTTTTTGGCCTATTGGCGGCAAAGTTCTTGCGTCACAAATTGTCAATAAGTGTTTATGTTGTGTAAAACTAAAGGGTAAAACCGAATATCCTATTATGGGTAATTTACCTCAAGCTCGCGTTATACCAAGTTCTCCTTTTGAGACTTGTGGTACTGATTTTGCTGGTCCTTTTTGTATAACTAATCGCAAAGGTCGTGGCTCAAGAACATCTAAATGTTATCTCTGCCTGTTTGTGTGTTTTTCTACAAAGGCTCTGCATTTAGAAGTAGTCAGTGATTTGAGTACAAACGCGTTCATATTGTGTTTACGTAGGTTTATTGCTAGACGTGGAAAACCACGCACTATATATTGCGATAACGGCAAAAATTATGTAGGAGCAAAAAGCGAATTAAATAGAATGTTAAGAGCTGCAAATGAATCTGTCACGGATTTCGGTACGATCGAGGGTATAGCGTTCGAATTTAGTCCTGCTTATGCCCCGCATTTCGGTGGAATATGGGAGGCTGGAGTAAAGGCCGCAAAATTTCATATAAAACGAATTGCAGGCAAGTCCAGCTTAACCTTTGAGGAGTTAGCTACTCTATTTGCGCAAATAGAGGCAATCCTAAATTCTCGACCACTTACTGCGATGTCAACGGATCCATCAGATTTAAATGCATTGACACCAGGACACTTCCTTATCGGACGTCCATTATCTTCATTGCCATCTCCGGTCACTGATAAGGTATCAGTCAAGCGATACCAACAAATAGAAAGGTTGAGGCAACATTTTTGGAGTCGCTGGACAAAGGAATTTTTATCCGAACTGCAACAGCGTGTTAAGTGGCGTCAGACCAAAAGTCAAGCAATCAAAATTGGAGATATGGTTGTGGTGAAGGATGACCAACTGCCACAATTAAAATGGCTACTTGGAAGGATTAATAAGTTGTACTTAGGTGCTGACGGAGTATGCAGAGTTGTTGACATAACCACAAAGAAAGGGATCATAAGAAGATCACTGAATAAAATATGTCTTTTACCAAGCGATGACACTTGAAGCTTGGAACCATGGGTTCCAAGGGGGGGAATTATGTTTAAAACCTTATTTGATTGTGACATAAATCCTATTTTGATTGTCGCCTCTTTTCTGTGTGTGGTAAGAATGTATTTTTTTAAATGGAGAAGTTGATTTTGTTTCGTTGGTTTTAGAGTTTGTCAAATATATATAAAAAATAAAATATGTAAAAATAGTAAAAAGACGTAAAATTATTCATTCATCGCCTTCAACGCAAACAGTACAGATCAGCGCTAAATAGCATTTTATATAACTCTAAACTAGATTTAATTTGTTAGTGCAAGCCGCCCTAAAAGTATCAAGTTACGGCTAATCAGAGTTAGGTATTCTACAAATTTGCTTCCACGACGACATTGGTTTTAGTTGAGTCATGTTCCAAAGGGGAACAAAACATATCGAACGGTAGTTAGCGTAGTCGATCACAACGCCATATGGGGTTCACTGATCCGTCAATTACTACTAACAATATATTTATAGGTATACCTAAAACTTACTATAGGTAAGTATAATAGTATTTAATACCTACGTGCTATGTAGGAATTTATATCAAGTCGTATAAGAATTTAAATTTAAAAATTATTATAAATAAAAGTATTCTAGTAGTAAAATAGTAAGTCTTGTATTGAAGGATGAATAGTGGTGACGCTTCCTCACATTAATTAAAAGATTATATATTGCAAAACTATTAATACAATCAGGTATACACTATTCTCCATATTTTTATACAAAATTTTTAACCTTTCCGTATAAACACCTAAGACGCAATGCCCAGAATAAAACAAAATTCTTCTAATTTCCGAATTCGATCGATCTTCCTTTGTTTTATAATTATCTTTCATAAAACATTCTTTTGTTTTACTAAGCGGCCCACATCATATTTCCGTCACAGATATGTAACTTAATTTTAGAACCTTCTTACACACAATTACTACAGTAATATCTTTCCTTCCTCTGAAGGAATCTACCAAGTATATAATTATTTATCGAGGGGTGAAAGGCTATTTGATTTAAGCGACATTTTTTGGTGATATAGTAATATATATATATATGTATATTCGGAATCAGCGTTTTTTACTTATTCCGAAAAAATATATATTACTATATCACCAAAAATGTCGCTTAAAGCAAATAGCCTTTCACCCCTTAATATAATTATATATTTTTATTGCTACTTATTTCTTGAAAATTGTAATAAATTAAGCATTAGTAATCTATTTGTACAGCATCGCAACAGAATTTCTAAATACTTTAGTACGTACATACGTACCTAGTCTTTTTGTTATTAAGCATAGTTGTATCGTCGAGAAAAAACAGCAAATGATATATTACACAGAGACACAAAAAAACAGTGTTTATTGTCATAAGTATAACAATAACAACCCTTTGCGAATTTCTGGCAACTACCGTTTCTGGATTGTTACAATTATTTTTTTTTCTGCATTGTCTATTATTTATGATACCCGTAGTCTATATCTGTAGGTGGTCTTGTCGACAATAGTCACACAATTTTGCAAGTCAGTGTAATGCTCAGTTTTCGAATTTATCCTAACACTATTTCTGTAATTGTAACATCAAGACAGTGTTTCTCAACCATTATTATCGCCTACTTTATTATGGATGCTTTGAAAGTAACTTTATGTTATCATACAATAAAAATGAAAGTATTTTTTGACTTCTATTTTCAGTAAAGTAAATTGACTTATTTAACTTCTCAAAGTATTGGAAATTTAATTGTGTGTTCTTGACCCTCAAATATCACTTAGTTTAAAATATTTACAAAAAAGTTATTATTTCAGGTAGCAACTGTTTCAAACGTTAAATCGAGAATATTGTTCTATAGTTCTGGAATATTTAGAGCAATTAAATGCAATTATTTAAAATTACGTAAGAAACTAATACAAGTAGAATTAATTACTCTATACTCTCCACCTACTCTATGCTAAAACGTTCACGAATTGAGAATTGATTGTATTTAAAGCACGGTTCATATCTTGCTTATAAGGCCTCATTTACATGAGCGTTTTAACGATATTTGTTAAAACCTTTTAAAAAACGAATAGTATTAATTATTCATAGTAATTGTCATTTATTAAGAAACTAGTTTACTCAAATTCTACTGTCATTTGAAAGTTTTTTAACAGACAAGTGACATCAGTGAAATCAGTGAGGTGAGTGTCTTGTTAATTGGATTGCCACCACGAAGAATAGATCCAAATTTTGTCATAGTGACTTACTTCGATCATTCGCATTTCAGCTCATGTCTATCTAGATTTTTCATATGTATTAGCTCTATAAAGTGACTACAACACACTGGATAGAAATTTCGGTGTAGTCATAGAATAGCAGTCACCTCCAAGGGAGTAGAAACCGTTGTTAGTTACCGTTGCAATGTCGGCCTACGTAGACCATGACAGAAAGCCTCTAGGTATATTAACAACTACGCGTCCACAAGGTGATCCCGAAACGTTACATGCCTTAGAGAGTTACGACCCAGTTCCCGCAATCATCCTGCTGTTTAAGCCTCACGTTTATTTTAAATTATTTTCCTTTCAAGGACGGCAGCACGATGACATAATTCTTGATGTTATTGTCATTTGTAAGCGACAGTTGATATTCTAGTGATCATCAGATAGTTTCTCACCTATGGCTTAAAACAATTTTAAACAACTCTCGTGCGAAGAAGGCCTAAGAAATGAAGAAGGCACAATAGCTGACGACGTCGCATCAACGTTTTCAATAGGCATAGTTTGACGGCCGCAAAGAACAATTTGAGCAACACTGACACGTACTGCGTGGCATTCTTGACAATGGCACGCTAATGATCGTCTTAACATTCAAATCGCCCACGCGCGCCTTTTGTCTCCAAAAACGCCAAGTTTTTCATTCGGCAAGACAATATTTCAAGCAGCACGATACTAAATAAAAATTGCCACAAAATGATTGAAAGATGTAGGTCATCGGGTTACCTCTGAATGGTTCGGTTAGTTGCGACATATACGCTTTTTAAAAGGAAGGTTGAATGGTTCACGGATATTGTGATTTGTTGTTTGCTACTGATTATAATTAGTTGGTTGGTTGAAACTAAATTAATATTAGGAGTACAAATAACTTTCCGCCTTTTTGAGGGAGATGGCATGGTGCGAGGCTTACGCTAGTATTTGCAGATGTTAACTGGCTTAAAAATTAGGTTGCTCATTCAAGAACAACATAACCCTATCTTATTATTAACTTCATATTAACATCATTTTTTTTATCCAAAAATGTCTAAATTTAAGCCTAATAAGCGTCACTTCTGGGAACTTTTAGTTTAATTTTTTAATTTTAAAAAATCTGAAGCTGAGGTGTGTCTGTTACTCGTATAAGCATATAATGAGGCTGTCTTAAGAAAGAAAGCATGTGAATGGTTTCAAAAGTTTAAAAAGGGTAATTTTGTAGTAGAAGACAAAGATCGCATTGAAAGGGTAAAAATTTACGAGGATGCAGAATTAGAGTAAAATTCGTCTCAAACACAAAAAGAACTTGCACTTACTTTAGAAGTCACTCAGCGAGCAGTCTCACATAGTTTAAGTTGTTAGGAATTATTCGTAAACAAAGTAATTGGGTTCCATACAAATTAAGGCCGAGAGATGTTGAACGCCAATTATGTTTGAATGAAATGCTGCTAGCTGCCACAAAAAAGGCTATTTACATCGAATCGTCACTGGTGATCTAAAGTAAATACATTATATTAATCCAAAAAGAAGAAAATCATAGGACTACCTGACCACGTGTCAACATCCACAGCAATACCGAATATACACGGGAAAATACTCATACTGTGTATTTGGTGGGATCAGCTGGGTGTGGTGTATTACGAGTTGCTTAATCCAAGCGAAACGATCACTGGAACTCTCTAGCGAACCCAATTGATGAGATTGAACCAAGCTCAGAAGTAAAATTGTTCTCAATACTACTACAGACACGACAAAATTATTCTTCTAGTTTTAGTCAGTAGGAGTCTGACACGTCGGGGTCGCTGCCCTCACAACGTCCTAGCGAGGGACCTATGTAGGATTTTCCGACAGGAAACAAAAAAAATGCTTTTAGTCATTTTAATATACCCAATGAGAATAATAATGTATCTCTCACCAAATATGATATATATGAATATGATATAATCCAATTACATTATTGGCTTATATTATTGTACAAATACAATCATTAAAGATTTTTTAAATAAGCCTACTTAATCGAAAACTAATCTTGCCTCGTAAGAATTTTTAATGTAACAATCTACCGACAAAGGCAAAATCTCAAGATATCACCAGAAACTTTTAGTTCTTCTTTGCACATTCCATATGGAACAGAAACATTCCGGTAAAACAAAAAAATCAAGGAATAGCTTCATGCTTGCCCACACAGAATCACGGCTTTTCATGAGGAATGTCTTGAAATAATATGTTACGGTTATGTATAGTGTGATCACAGTTAAAATACCCCTTGGCTTATTTTATAAAAGCAGAGTTATATCGAAATGTAATATAAACAAGGAAGAAAAACCTATTGGTCTTATTAGAAAACGGTTTTAACTTGAGGAAAGGCTTAAACAATACCAAAACTCAGTTATAATGAAATATAATATATTGTTAATATAAAAAATAGACAAGGATTTGATACAGATTATATATTTGTATATATATATATAGAGTCATGTGGGGCAAGTGTGCGCACTTAAGCTTTGTGACGCTATAAAATCGAAAATTATAAGTAAAATAAAACAAAATAAGGCTAATCAGTTAGTGTATTTATTAATGAATAAAATAATAAATAGAACAATCCTTCATTTTCGACCAAATCCTTAAAAAATAATCAAAACAAGCGTAATCGAAATGCGTACACATACCCCAAAGGGAGGGTAACTGTGCGCATTACTGGGGGTAAGTGTACGCAACGTCTTATTGAGGTAATAATTAATTATCATTTCTAGCCAGACTAGGAAACTGTGTTCTAACAATATTTTTAAACTATAACTAACAGTAACGACTACATAAACAAAAATAATCTTTAAGAATGAGATCAATCAACAAAAACTAAAATTACTTATTGCAATTGTCATATCGAAATCGTCATTTTCAGAGATAGAGGTACATCGCTCGTGCCACCAACTTTCGCATAAGCTTCATTTAATCCAGTCTTGGTTAGGTGGGTAAATATATTTTTCGCCACACAGGGGACAAAAGTAACCATTCTCATCATTTTCTTTTTTTTTTACGAAACGATTTTCCCTACTAGCTTTTTTCCTTTTACTGATATCACTTTGGGGATTTTTTTTGGTACCGTATTAACACCACTTTCATCCATATTGTAGATTCTACTGGGCGCAAAATTATATTTTTTGTAGAGGTCTTGTAAGTTGTCGTAAAATATCTTTACTTAGGTTTTATTAAACCCCATCGCTCTGGCAATACTAGTAGGAGCCGGTTGTCGCAATTTTAAATGAGGATATCTTTTTAGAAAGCCATATATCCAGTCACGTCCAGCTAATTTTGAGGATATATTGAATCGATGAGGTACTTTATTTAAATCTTCATACTCATAAACCAATTTTCGGAGGCTAATCATAGTAAGACCATAATACAGATCATCACTTCGTTACAGGAATTCATATATTTTATCCTCTTGTGCTTTCGTAAATGTTGTGGTAAATCTTCCCATGCCTCTCGCAGTCTTCCCAGCTTTCAAACGTTTCCGTATAGTGCTTTCCTTCAGTCCAACTTCTTTTGCTGGTACCCTTCGAAATTAATAGTCTGGCAGCTTCAAGCTGATCATCTGTAACAACAAATCATTCCAGAGCTTTTCTTTGGTAATTTCGAGGCATTTTTAATATCTAGGTAAGCCACGAAACAATATTTTACTTCATCAACACAAAGCCATGGTAAAGTTATGACGAAGGGGCAAGTGTGCGCATGCGCACAGTTACACTACAAGCGTCTGCGCACACTTAACCCAAACGGTGAAATCGCGATGCGACCAAAATTTTTCATTATTACGTCATTTGAGCAACTAAAACATTAGCTCTTATCAAACTGGAAGAATCGTGGTAGCCGATGATACAAAGCAAATTTTCAAAGTTTCAATAGGTTTATAAAAGGTTACTTGACAAACATTACAAAATAACGGAATAATTGATGCTAAAATCTTTACTCACCTCCCAAATCAAAATGGTGATACGGAGGCCGGTGACATAAGGGCACGTCGTATTGTGTCACGTGAGGCACTGAGGGAAGGGGATCACGTTCTGTAGTTATATACCATTTCCTAGATATCCGGCATGCGCACACTTACTCGCTGCGCACACTTGACCCACATGACTCTATGTACGTATTTGGTAGACTAGTACTATTTTTTGGTAGCCCGTTGGGAATCCTCATGGACGGTCAAGGCGCCGTGATGGCGGCACCCTGGTGTGTCAGACTCTTAGCGACTAAAACCACCAGGATGGTCCTCCTATCGATCTGCTGGAGCCAAAAATACGGCATTGCCAGCTTCCTTAACACCCTACAACGTCGGGCCTTTTGCAGGCCTTTTTTCTTCTGCATTTACTATTAGGATTTTTAAATAAAAGATACTAATTTTTGTAACCAAGTATGTTTTTTTTAAACCTTTGTTTGAGTTAAAATCGTATTCTAAGGCCGACCATGTCAAAGCGTCCATAATATATTTACTTATCCTTTCAGGATTTTATTTTATTGACTGATAGTGACAGTCTATTTTTATTAAGACTAGAAATTATTTGATTATTATTGGTCAAGGTATCAGGTATAACTTAGGTAGGTTGTAACTTTCGATCCTGGTACTACTGTATAAGAATGGAACTGTGTGATGTTGGGAGCATGTGACACTAACAGATCTATTAATCATGAACACAAGCCGTTTCATGTTCCGATACCGAAGACACACTAAAATAACCTTAGTTCCTAAACAAGCACGAATCACAACTTCAGAATTATTTCATTAATGAAATATGTTTAGGTAAAATCTAAATATACCCGAGTTTATTTGTGAAAGACACATTAGCCAAGATTGTTTGCAACGGTTTATTAAACATTAATATAATATATACTTAAGACACAAACTATTGATTTATTACTTACGTAACATAGTAATATTGCTACCTATTATAATATCAATAATTATGTATACTAAACGATATTACAGATAATAATGATTTCGCAAAGATATTGAAAAATTAAACACGTGTTGTTATAAAAAAAAAATAATATAAAAAGGTATTTATATCTAAATTAAAAAAAAACATAAGAATTATTAAATAATAAATCGTGGGAACAGCCAACAAAATCATTAATAACACAAGTTTAAAATGAATTGTATTGTTGTAATGAAAGTGGAAAAATCTTTCGCTAAGTTTGCACAATTCTATTCAACGAAAAGATTTCACGCGTCATAAAATATCGCTGTCCAATTCGAAAATTTCGCCGCGAGATGAAAACGAATCTAACTGAAGGCATCCGTGTCGAATTATATAAATCGATTTGTTTTCAAAAACGATGTCATTATCTCTGACAGGGGATTGAAGGGGCTCCGATGACAGGCCGTTATATCTTTGCCAAAAACAGTAGGTACGTTTGTGAAACTTTTTGAAATTGAAGATTTTTAAATAAGCAAATCTCTCCCTTAGTTACTTTGTTACTGGTATATAGAAACATGATGATATATAATGAGAACGATTAATTGCGAAAAACGCGTTGCTGGGCGGTTTATCTTTCAAAACCTGAATATATTTTGTGTAATAATGTAATTTATTCAAGAATTGTTTCTCAAATATCTTTTCTCTCTTCTTTTTCTTCAGAATCATCAGCATGATGGGTACGCCTATGGTGCTGCACCGGATATAGTCGACATCCATATCTTATCTGGTGAGGCCAATTAGCTTGTTTACCAATCTTTAGTTTAAAAATATATAGATATTGGTTTCTCATGTAGTGGACAGTTTATATAGTACAAATAGAATAATAAATAGAATAATTTTGATTATTACAAAAGTAACTGACAATTTTTAATACTTGTATTGTAAAAAACTCGATAAGACTTTAAATATATAACACGCTGTCTTAGATACCATGTGTGTGTGTGTGTGTTCTTTTTACGGTGTATATATCGTTGGTGTATTAGTAAATAAAATAAATAAACAAATAGTATATATAGTATGTATGTGTATTAGTTCATAATAATATAGTAATCATCTTAGTTAAATTATTTTCGTTCTTATAATAAGTGTATTTTTTAGTCTTCAGTTACTATTTATTACCAAATTTTATTATTAAGATATTTAATTATATTTTATTCTTGGTTAATTAGTTACTTGTTTAAAAAGTTCCGGAATTATTTTTGAGATTAATTTTTGCTAGTTGTCACTTTACACGATATACCTAATCTGTAAATGCGTATTTATAGTAAAAGTTGTGCTGTTAATTTCTCAATTCTCGAGGACCGTGTGGTCATCTGGCTACCCCTCTGTAATCCACTGGAGCTTGCCAATCAACACTCCCGTCAAAAGGGATGTGTGGACCTTAGGGACGGAGGGACGAAATAAAAGGGGATCGGGGACCAGAGAGAGGGAATCAAAATGGACGCACGTGAATTGTGGAGAATGCGAAGGGACATAAAGATTGTGGGGTACCTACTTTGTTATTGAACTCCATTACAGATAACTTTCTACAAAAAAAATTGAAAATTCTTTAAACAAATATTTCATAAACTTGATCATTAATGAATGTTTGATAATGCGATAGTTAGAAAAGATTATCTAATGCGTTAATCAACTAAATAGGCCTACAACTCAAATGTCTATAAGTTTTTTTTTTATAAAAATAAGCCAGACAACTATCAATAAATAGTTGTAAAAGTATAAAAAAAATACACAAATATAGGGTTTTTATAATACTTAGTGTGATTATAATACTTAACTGAATATAAAACTATGTCAAAATTTATCAACATCCTCCTATATTCTTTGTCAATAAAACACAATAATCCTATTTTTTTATGTATATAAATAATATTGTATTTAATTTACAGATTTTACAGAATTTTTAAAACAACGAATATTCAAATAAATCAGAGAATATCATTATTATCATTCATTTAATCATTCATCATCATCATTTTATTGACAGCACATAAGTATTTACAAAGATGTTTTTAATTCACAAGAATCATATTCTGTTATTTTATTATTTATTTAAATTCCAACAGGACAACCTAAATACATACATTACATAAAATTTAAGCTGTAACATAGCCAGATAGGGATTTGTTATTCTACATATATCATTAAAACTAATAACAAATATATATACAAACATAATACAATAACCAATCAATTCATAGTTAAATTTAACTGCAGATTCTACTTAGCTTTTAATGTATTAAACTGAACAGGTAATGAAAACTGGCTTTACGGACCCTTCAGTAAAGGTGTTAATTAATTGTGAAAGTATCCAGAGACTAACATAGTCCATTAGGCTTAAAACCTTAGCTTAACGTTGAGCATTGTTTTTCACGACCCTTCCTAATCCCTAAAGTCCAGTAGAGTGTTGACCATAAGCCAAAATACCTTGATCTGTACAATACAGAGTTGTATTGGATAGCCTAGCTCCCATAAACATGGACATTCGACCACAACTTTTGTTTTATTCATCGTAGTTTTGTTTGGTGAGTGCTGCCCTTAATTGGATTAAGGTTTGTAAATGAAAGATATTTGTTACAGGTAAAATACAATATATAATATGACTTTTATTGTCAGTATTCAATATAAATCAGCAGTTTTTCCCAATCAGGCCGAATGATAGAATTTTAGCACATATTTCTCAATTATAAGCTTGTAAATATAATACATACATAAATTCCAAAAAGCAAGAAGCTTAGAAGAGTCATTATTACGGGCTTTATACCCTTGTATTATGACCACATTTGCTAGTATATGAGAATCATGTTATTATTGCAAAGATAAATACAATGACGCTCTACCTCTTACAGGGTAAGCAAAGATGTTTGCTAAAAGATGATAGCTATAATTTTCGATTTTTGTAAAAAAATTACATGGAAAGCTGTGGAAAAGCGTAGGAGGTTGCCCAGTAAAAAACCAAGTACCGGGAAGATTAACAGTGTAAGAAAATCCCATTCTAAAACGAAAAAGTACTAAGAGAGAAGAAAATATATTTCATTTAGAAGTTATATATATCTGTTATAATAAATAATATTTATATAGCCACGCTTTATCCCTTTCGGTAAGCTTCCTTTCCTTTTATTTAAAAATAATATAATATAATAATATCGAACTACAAAAAAAATCAAATTGTAATAAAACGGATTATTATCGACAATATTATAGATTAACAAAAACAGAAGTAATTCATAACTAATGGGAATATAATATTATTAATCGCTTTTGCTACCATTAATTATTCGCAAGTTCAATTTGACCACTAGCGTTTAACTGCATCCGTTTCTTTGATTAAATTTTGCTACAAAATTAATACCTGTTAAAAAAGGTCACGCCTTTCACACTCGTGTAATGAAGAACTAGTTTATATATACCTACGCAATTGCGTATCTCAGATGTGGATACTTAGTAATAAATGAACACATGATTTTTTTTCACACAACTGCTAGTATTATCGTTGAATATGTTTATACTTTGTAGTAATGCAGCGTATGATGATTAGTTTTAGTTATTAGCTACTGTCTATTTAACTAATCTTTTTTTTTACGAAAATCTGGCTATAATAGCCTAGTGGATAAGAGACGGGTGTCCATAAACAGTAACGTACTTTTTTTTTCTTTTTTTTTACACTGGCTCGACATAATGACTACAGAGTACCTGATGGTAAGTACAGTGTAGTCCAAAAACGAAAGCGACTATCAAAGGATGAAAATCCATTGATAGTCTACATCGTGATGTCGGCCCGCATATACCACGACTGAAGGTCTCTAGGTATATGAGCTACTGGATATACACAAGCTGATCCCGAAACGCGACAAGCCGAAACTGGTCACTATGACGAGCTTTACACCCATGTACTGTGGTCGCGATCCAGACGGGCACCGACGCCCTACCACCTCGCTGCTGCTCGTTTAGTACCACCCAGGAGTCACGTATAGGGAAACTAGGGTAAAGCCTACGGACGCGAGCAGCTTCGACTCCCAAAAGAGGGGAGGTTCGTATCCCGACACGTTCCTCTTGAGTTTTCATCATTAAATACGGGCTTAGCCACCACATGCTTACAGGTGAATGAAACGTCGCGTCGTGAGGAAACCCGCATGGTATCTAATAGAAATGTCATGTGTAAGTGTCCTGAGAACGGTGATCAGCTGCGCTACTGGTCACGTTGGGCACGATATATAAGCGCAAAGTGGATACAGTCACCTACTAATGTATCTCGGCTCACCCCGAAAGGGATATAGCGGGACGACATATTATTATTAAAAATTTTGTTATTTTTCTGAATAGAAAATAAAAATAGACAATATAAAGACTAAATATTTCCTAGTTCAATAATCGATTACAGATTTCTTAACACTTAACGGACGGGCCCCGTAGATTTACGTTTTTCCATTCAGATTTCCTAGGACGAGCTACGTAGATCTACGTTTTTGCTTAAATTTTAGGCACATTGCGTTAGTTTTTTTTATTTTACAGATTTTTTCTTGGTGCCATTAGTTAGCACTATCAGCCTACTAGGAAAGACAGAGCAGATTCGGCTCGTCCGTTAAGTGTTAACATTTATATAGTAAAAACAAACTTGTTTATTGATACGATTTTATAATTATAGCTTAGCAAATCATTCTAGGATTGAGAAAGAAGATGTAATTCATATTATTCATAAAGTTGGTGCAAATAGAATTGGATATAACACATGAAGGCAGTGTATAATAAACATATGTTTAAAAACAGTTCATGTATACCGTCTGTCAATCAAAATCAATAAGTTGTAGGCAATGTACGGTCACTACAAAATGGCTTGAACTCATTTATAAGAAACCAGTTTTTTATAACACCTACCGTTCTATAGCTAATGTAACAAAATGTTGCTTACTTATTATTTTAAAAACCCAGCGCAAAAAGAGGAAAATTTGACGTTTTTATCTGTATGTTCGTTGTTTGAATGTGTTATCGTAGCTCGAACAAAAAGAAAACAATTTTGATTTAGTTTCTTTTTGTTTGAACATTGACCTGATATCAGTGGCTTAAATATTGTAAAAACAATGAAAAGCCATTACCTTATCTTACTTGGACATGTAATAAAAATATTGACTTAAAATCTGATAATTCCTAAAGTAGGAGATTCGAAATCTAAATTAAATCAAGTGTTAAATAGATACATTTATTAAATAACTAAGTAAAACAAGATCATATTTCTTTATGTTTCTATGGGATGTACGCCACTGCTTGATCGAGAAAGTTTTTAAACCCTTTATAAGTATTTGAAAACAGGAGGTGAACCGCTTGATCTCGCATCGCTTCGCTATGTAAGCCTTATATCACTCACAGTTTATATACCTATGTGAGTATATAAACGCGATGCAAGCCGCGCCGGAAGGCTGCGCGGTGCGCCTGCCAGGCGGCATGTCAAACAGCAGGAGATCCCCGTCAAATTGAAAAACAATCTCCCACCATTTTCGCTCGCTGAACGTAATAAATCTATGTATAGAAAGTCTACACGCTATTTTTGAAATATATCAGACAAACAGGACAGAACGGTCCGTCTGTTTAACGACCTTATATATATTATATGTAATCGTAGATATACATTTTTGTGAGTACAGTTAACTTAACAAAAAAAATCAATTAAATTAAAATTAAATGTCAAAATATTTCAAACATAATTTTTCGTTGACAAATATTCTATGATAATAAAAATATACTATCGCGGTATATCTCTTTCGCTTATATGTCGTATCCAACGTGACCAGTAGCACAGCTGATCGCCATTCTCAGAACACTTGCCAATAACTTTGTTCTTACATGCCATGCTGATTTCATCATGACATTTTTCTTCACCAATGAGCATATGGTGCCTAAGTCCGTACTTCATCTGGAAAAACCCGAAGGTACAAGCCGAGATTCGAACCTTAACCATTAGGCCACACAGCCACTTTTTATACACACAGACAAATATTTTTATATAGTAAATCATATTTTTCAAAGAGCAATTGAATATACGTTATTTTTAATATAAACAACAATCATATGAATCACAATGACATTGAAAGTATTTTTGAAAAGGAAAACAATTTACTATTCCAACACAATATCACCTAATTCTCAAAAGATTTTTTAATCACATTCAATATTTTAATACCGCTTTTAAGAAATCGTATATAGCTATATTCTCCATCTATATTCTTAACAGTCGCTGCTTTACTACTTTATATAATATTTTCCTTTGATAAAATTCAACGTTTTTATTTTAAGCTTCACACAGATGCGTATGACGAACTAAGTCCAAACTGTCTATCTGATCGGGTATCTAATAATGTCGACTCTGATTTTTTAATATGAGGGAATAAAGTATAATAAGTTTCCACATCATCATCGTAATTAGGAAAACCATCAAAAAATTTGCTGATAGTTTGATTAAAAGTCGCGCAACTAATTTACCTACCGCAATCAAAGAACTTTCTCATGAAACTTTTGTAATATTAACACGATCATTGTAAAGTTGTCACATTTAAAATATAAATAATAGTCAAATCACCATGGCAGATAGCGTACACCGATACCATGTAACCACTGTAGGATTAATTGCATTAATCTTGCCGAGTGACAGCTATTACATTTTTGGTGCTCGAGTTCTGGTCGCCGTGCCCAAAGTCACAACGGTTGATTTTCATTTGAAACAATACAACAATATTCCATTCATTTTTGAACATACAACTCTGATTGTTTGTGGGTGTGAACAGTTTTGATTTTATAAAATTATTTTATGTACATCTTTTGTTAATGTAAGAGTAATAGTGGCTGAATGTTAGTTTTTACAATATGCAGCAAATATCGAAATATGTTATCTTAAAAATTGTAATAGGTATTAAAATAATACAGTCAAAACCGTTTATAGTGACATCGTTATAACAACATACCGGTTATATTGGCCCAGAACAAAGGACCTGGCAAAATAAGACTTCGTATCTCGAAAACATCATCCGTTGTTACGACTATCGGTTTTTACGTCTAAATGTGAGTAGTCCCTTCGATGTCGTTATAACTGAATTTGACTATATCTTAAGTAAATATTATGCGATAATTTAATGAGTTCCATACTCGTTAGTACGCCACACGTTTCAAAGTGAATATTAAATAGCCAAACCATTTAAAATGCGAAGATCGATTGAGTTTTAAGAGCTTTTATCCATTAAGTTGATAGTTTTTTGAATATAAAGACATCATTATCACAGTTTTTAATAACATAATGATCTGGAGATTAGCTTCTGAAGATTGAAAATTAATAAATATTAATTAAAACACTGCTTCATACTTAAAATGAAGATTAAGTTTTTGTAAAACCATTTACTTTCGTTCACCAACTACATTTCGTGTTACTACAATTAACGTTATGGGTTAAAGAATACATTTGTAATTAATATTAAATTTTATAAATATTATGTTATACTAATGAAACTAACTATACGTCTCGATATAATATATCGTCACGCTAAGTCCTTTACGGGGTGAGTAGAAATACATTAGTCGTCGTATCCACTTATATATCGTGCCCAACAGAACCAGTAACGCAACTGATCCCCGTTCTCAGAGCAGTTACACATGACATTTCCATTAAAAGTCATGCGGGTTTCCTTGCCTTGTTTACCTTCTCCAGTGAGCATGTGGTACCTAAACCCGTACGTAATCTAGAAAAACCCAGAGTTACGGTCGGGGATTCGAACCTGTGACTATTCGTGTTGCCGCGCATGGAAACCAGCGCATTGCCCGTTAGGAACCATTTTAATACCATCACTAAAAGTCATCAAAAGTCTAAATACCAGTTTACTCAGTATTCTTATACTTAGTATTACTTCTAAATTTACGGATTTTCCAACAAACGTTCAACATCTATTTCGCCTTTTTTTTGCAGGTCTTATGTTGTTGGCCTGGGAAAGACCTTCACAACAAAAGCGGGCTCTGGTTTCCCATTAATACGAATAAATCTTTCGCCTTTTACCTATTTTACCCTCTGACGAGTGGAATATAAAAAATCGCCCATAGTGAATGCTTACATCATACCAAGAATCTCATGTTAAAGTTTAATGTTTCTAGCTTTAGTAGTATAGGCTACAATGATATGTCAGTCAGGACAAGCATTTTTGGATAATATAGATAGATTGGTGTTCACAGAGCCAACTAGTAAAATAGCGTAAATTATTAGATTAGATAGTTATTAGGTAACCTAATTTTAGTTTTAGTAATTAGTTATTCCAATTCGTCATAGCATGTATAAGGACTGGCGGACATTTGATTGGTTTCGCTGTATATCGAGACGGCACGCAATCATCAATAACAATAGATTGGAGCGAGGATCAAAGAAACCGGCCACTCATGCGCATCTCCAATACAAATCGCATCAATAAGGTGTTAAAATGATAATAGTTTTGTGGCATACTCACTATCTATTTATTTATTTCTGTCTATAACATTTTCTATTTTGTAATTCTTTATTAACTATTTTAAATAACATTATATCTTCACTTATTTATCTAAGTAATTTTATCAACACATTTCATACTAACACACTTGATATTTATTCCTTAATATCGTGTCGTGCGGTGGAAACGGCTTTAATTCAGAGAGCCGTGGGATACAGGCGCGCGCGGGGGGACTGCACATGCGCACGCGACGCAAGCGCTCAACCGCCCACGCAGCCGTCAAAATAGTCTGGCTATGACATTAAACGCGCCAGTACGCACCACTCGCTCGCTATTTATAGTTTCGACGTTATTGTGATTCTCGTGTTCTTGTTTGTATTGTTGTGCTCTGTACTTTACTTCTACTTGTGCTTCACTACTTCTACTGGACTTTGTACTGTGCTTTATTAAACGTCTATCTACTTGCCGTCTGAACTTCTTCATTTCATTCTGTCATCTCATCTTTATCACGCTATCCTGCGCTATAGTGTAAGGTAGGCTAATACCACCACGCTAAAGTTAAGCTATTTATTTATTTATTTATTCAACGGTAACTACACAGCATATTATATACCAAATTATGATGATTATATGATGATTATATACCAAAAATAGGAAACAAAAAATAAAAAAAAATCTAGAATGCCAATAACGTAGTACACATATTAAATTTTGGTAAATGTTTGGGTCGCTCCCCGCATCATATAGTGAGTGTTGTGTGCGTGATTTGTGAGTGTTGTGTGAGTGCATTTGTATGCGTGTGTGCGCTCATATCAGTGTTGTATGAGATTCATCTAACTGCAGTCCAGAAATAATTACACAGAGAAATACTTATTAATAAAACCAAATTAGAAAACTAGTTATTCTTTGTTTCTTGAAGGTTGATACCAATATAGGTACTAGAAAAAGGCATGTTTAAGATAGCTTCAAACTACGTTTACATATATCTATATAGTTGAACATGAATATTGAGCAAAGTGTATATATTAGTTTTTAACTCCTAGCTCTTACATTACCTTAATATTGCATGTGATAGGAAGCAATAAAATACATATGTATTATATATATGTGCCGTGGTGGCTGCCGGCAGAATAGAATAGCACCCCCCTCTTCTTGCCGCGGTGTCGTAAAAGGCGACTAAGATATCTCATTAACACTGCAATTCAACCAGGTGTTCAGAGAAGAAAAACTCGACCAAACCTGCATCCCGCTCCCTCCCGATCGTACTGGTTCTCCATTCCATCGGGCCCGAGGGAGCTCGGACGAGAGAGTGCTTTTCTGGCAGCGCGTCCAGCTATGCACTTAAATATCTCCTGCGCAATTGACTGTTTCCGTAATCTGGACCTCGATTTTCTTAATCGGTGTTGAAACAGTCGCCGTGGCCGAACCCGGCTAGGACATCATCATCATCATTATATATATACTCGTAGTTATCACATTTGGAATTTGTTCAGTTTTTAGCTGACAATACACGTATTGGCTCGGCAAAATTATAATTTTCATTCTTTGTATTTGGTAATTACAATATGGCCAGAGAGCGACGTTGATCCTCAATATATATACCACAGCCAAAGTCCAAAGCGAATCACTATGTTCGGCTTACCATCAATCTGCTATACTCAGACTTCAGGCAAGCACAGTGGACCTGCCACGTCACAGTTACTCTTTCAACGCCACCCGAAGTTCTCAATATGTACCAACGCAACTGTTATACTTACAGATGAGAGCAATATCGAATGCTCAGGTTATCATTTAAACATTTTGTAAAAGGTGCGTCTACTATTGGTTACTAACTCCACGAAGTATTGAACCGTCATCGGCATTTGAATAACAGATAGCCCAACAATAGGCTCTGCTTTTTTTTTAATTACGCGTGTTTGTTGACCAGGAAAGGTCTTCACAACTTAACCGGGCAGGAATAGGCTCTGCCTGCAGCTCTGATGATTCTGAAGGTGGCGGTGAACTGTCTATAATGAATAGGCTAATTTATCGGGAGTCGTAGATGTACAAAATAATATATATTTAAGTACGTATATCTTTGTACAGTCTCATAATACCAGCGCACACTTACTGTGGGACTAGGTAAATAAATATTTGAAATAACCTCTACTGCAGCAACTTCAGAGAAATAATTAGTTGTTTGAATAATTGGAATAAAACATAACCCATGTTAAATCCGCATTTATGATACATGGATTACGTTTATTCAAAGCAATTTGCAAAGATTTTTTTATTTGGTACAAAAATCGAGCAACCCACAACTACATACAAAATGTAAGCAAAACATAAAACTAATAATATTAAAATAAACAAGTCAGATATAAATAAAAGGAATATTTATGGTAACAAAAGAAAAAATGAAGGGAAAACATGTCACATTTGTACGTATTGCAAAATCTTATGTTTGGCCTCAGCCAAACATAAGACCCTCAGGTAAGGAAGAGTGAAAAATATCAAAAGATTTATATATGCTAAAATTTTCAATTATTATAGCTAGAGCACATTTTACTAAAAGGGGATTTCTTACTAATTTTTTTTTATAAAATGGTATAGAATAAGGCTTACAATTAGATAGTTTACTACCTCAACGAGGAACTGAAAAGTTACCTTATTTAACAGTTCTGTCAATTTTAAATTTAGTTAAAATATGTTTCGCAATAGTATACAAATAAAATTAATGAAAAATTATAAGCAATGAATTTATAACAATAATTTAATATAGGTTAATGAATCCAAAATCATTATTCACATTAACAAGACGCAAAACAAAAGATACAAGATTCGATCGTGAGGCACCAAGCTGATTTGATATATTCTGGACTGCGGAATCGTGCGCACCCTACGTTCACTTTGATAAATTATCCGTCAATACTCTCACACACCTGTTAATATCTCGGCTCTATCTCCAGACGTCCAGTTATAATGTAAGTAATGTAATATTTTTAAAGAAAATCTAAAAAATCATGTAAATTGATTAAACGCGTCATAATAATGACAGCTAATAAATTCCTTGTATCTTATAGTGGATCTTATGCACGATTGATATTTGATTGATTGATAACAGATCTTGTGTTGAGTTATATATAATATTACTATGTTATTTAGTATAAATCATATTTAAAAGTAATTGATTCTAATCATGTATCTATTATGACATTTAATTTCATGTATTCTTTTACTCCCTTTTTTCCAAGCTCATTATTATTGTTTCTTTTTACACCGGTTCGACAAAGTGACTACAGTGCATCTGATGGTAAGTACAGTGTAGTCCAAAAACGAAAGCGACTATCAAAGAACCAAATTTCATTAATAGTCTCTGTCGTCATGTCGGCTTATATACCACGACTGAGGATCTCTAGGTATAAGAGTAACTGGATATACAGGCCAAAGTGAGTCACTATGACGGTCTTTACACTTGTGTACTATGGTCACGTAACAGTTCGGGCATTTGCCCTACCACCATACAACAGTAAATAATAGTTTCATTTTATATCCGTAATTAAAGGTAGACAATTAAATTTATATATTATTGATTCGTAATCCTTACCTGTGTAATTGATATTTTATAGAAAAAACATAGAAATCCTTGTTTCTTATGAATTTATGCATCGTTAAAGCTCTTATTGCTATTTTTATGGACAGTTTCCAGATACCTTTGTTATAATAATGCTGAAGATGAAAATCGTCGAAATATTTTAATGCGTTTATCATGGCGTCATTTATATGAAAAACCATTTTAATGTTTAAAATGAAGTAACAAAATTTAAAAAAATCAGCTGGTGGTGAAATCTACTGTGTGTACGCTGTGTGATGAAGGGCTTTCAGCTAAATATCCTTAATAATTTAATACTTTAATAGTACTAAGTTCTGCGATATATGCGTATGATGTAAACTGTGTTATGACATAATATACAATGTAGATATGTAACATAAACCTACGTTTTGACACTCGACTCCTTCGCACGGTAAAGTATAAAGAGCTTTCGGGCCAACAACAGTCTGTCCCGTCGAAAAAAGATACTCAGATTTTCAATCAGTTTTAAAGCTCTACGTTCTAAAACATAATATGTATAAGTATTATTATTAATTCACTCCAAAAACATCAAATAAAATCAACAAATATCAAGCTATGACAATGAGTACTTATTTACATTTATATGTTCTGAAATTTTAAATTGATAATGTACGGCGCAATTGTTGCAATTGCGCAAAACCGAAATTGTTGACCCAATTACACGCGAGATGAGACGATTGAAAAAACAAACGAATGGAGGCTATGTTTACAAACATACTAACCTAGGCTAATGATGAACGACAGGGCGTGCTCAAAGGTAATCAGCGTGTCGTTGACCCCTGATAATGACTGGCCGATGACGTTGCATGTAGCCTACCACGTGCGTCTCATCGGCACAAACAGGAACTTACTGTTTTCGGCTACGAAATGTATAAACGGATGTTACAAAAACTAGAAGGTATTTGTTAAGATTCTTAAGGTTGAGCGGCGCCGACGTCTTGGAATAACTGAATGAAAAGAGCTCAGGATCGGGTTCAAAGGCGCTTGTTAGGAGATGACTGACTATGTTCAGCAAAGGACTAAAGAATGCTAACATAATGACGATGATGTTATGCAAACTCAGAGAACAGTAATGGGCACAAAGTACAAATGTAAAGTGGAACCAACCATAAATGTATCTTTGCTCACCACGAATAGGATACAGAGTATATAAGGATATAAGGCACTTTATAATTTCCTACATATACATTTTATTCATTTATAGCAAAAGTATTGAAAGGAATTTTCTCCCATTGAACAACTTGAAATCTACTTTTCAACTGCAACACAAACAAAAGTGCTAATCAATTTAATTTTAAAATAGTTCTTAAATAATGTTATATAGTATTTTTTTATTAACAGTGATGTGAGCAAATTTACTTAGACTTTACTAAAATTTTATGAAATTTTACCGACTTTCTCAACTTGGATTTGAATATATGAATACGCAAAACAAGCTCGGATTCCTATTATATATTATTATTATTTTTTATCTAAGACAAACTTATTCCTTCAGCAAAGTTGAAGCAAAACTATAGCAGCGTCTATAAATCTCGGGCTAAATATAATAATAATAATATACTATTACACTATATCCTTTTCCGAGTGAACAGAGATACATTACCGACTGTATCCAATCTGCGCTTACATGTATGTCGTGCCCAACGTGACCACTAGCGCAGCTGAGCGCCTTTCTCAGACCACTTACACATGACAATTGTACTCGATGCCATATAGGTTTCCTCACGATATCAAGGCTAAACATCAAAGCTAAAAAATGACATACTCGTATTTCAGTAGTAAACCAATTTATTTATAGTTAGACCCAGAAACAATAAATATAATGTAAAGTCTAAAAAATACTCAAGTCATATTCCTTACAATCAATCTCTAGACCCATAAAACAACTACACAAAGCAAACAACGCTATTTATGTTTAACTGTGTATAGGCTATTTATTGTATATTTATAACTACAAAATCTTCTTTGGCGCAACATCTAGATGAGGTTTGAATCATCAAAAGTCTTGGCATCACTTAGTATATCGATACTAGTAAACTGTTTAATAACTAGAATTTTATTTAGGTTAACTTTTATAGGACACTGTTATGAAACCATTTCAAAGAGTTCAATTCAGTTTTGACAAATTTTTGTTTTGTCTCGATATATTAAGTCAGGTTTTGTCTCCCATTCACAAATATTGAGACGTCAAATCAATGAAGATGAATAGCTACTTTATACAATGACTTTCAAAAAGAAAGTATCCGAACGCAAATTGAATAAACTAGGGTGATACTGAAGGTCAAAAAACGCTAGAAAGATTGTTCAAATTACACAATATTGTTTTAAACAGTAAATACTAACGTAAACGTATACACATAATCATATACAGGACACACAAGTACAGAAGTAGCTTAAAGTAGTTCAATGTAATACTTTTAAATCTGTCACAGTAAGTACCAATTTATCTAGTAAGTAGGTAGGTATGTTTGCCAAGCATAATCACTTGAAACTAAGTAATTGTTTGCGACATTTTAAAATAAACAAGCATTTCTTGAAAATAAATAATACTTAACTCTCTTTACTCTTTGTAGTTATTGACAGTAAATCTGTTTATACGAGGGATGCCTTTTATGTTTCGGGATTTGGCCACCCTAGTGTTGCAATCTGGCAACTGACAGCTCTATCGTAAAGTTGGAAATTTTTGAGCTCATACGTACTCAGAACGTTTTGACATACGAGCGCTATTTGTGTTGTTTAGAGTAACTTAAAAGATTCATCTCGGCCCAAAAATGGAATTAATTCGTGAACATTTTCGTTCGATTATTTTTTACAACTTTCGACGTGGATTAACTTAGCAACAATGCATGGATGAACTTAATTCAATTTTTGGCGATGAAGGTCCATCTAGTATTGTAAATAAAGTTCGAAATATAATAAGTTCAAACAATAAAATGTAAGAAAAAAAATATCATTGAATTTGACTAATCATCATTGTTCCGCTTTTTTCATGTCCCACAAATTAATAATCCTCAAACGAAACTGAGTTCATGTCGGTGACAAAAATTTTGATTAATTCGTTTTCGTTAGAAAGATCTCACTTGAAAAAAAATTGTATCTTTAGCAATTTTATATTCACACAAAAAGTGCTAAAAATCTTTAACACTGAATCGATATACCTTGTAGTTTAGGATTTTCTCATAAATCCACCACCACCTTAAATACACCACCGCCACCTTAAATACACCACCGCCACCTTAAATACACCACCGCCACCTTAAATACACCACCGCCACCTTAAATACACCACCACCACCTTAAATACACCACCACCACCTTAAATATAAGATAATTGCAAAAAACAGATTTAATTAAATATTTTCGACTTTCCTAAACGTTAAAATATACAACATAAACGAAGATATCTATTGAATGCGTTCACTTAGGAGCAGAAGTATTAGTTTTTTCACGGTTTCTGGGAACCGTAGGCCTCAGTATTTGGTATTAATTTCAAATTGATCACTCAACGTGTTAAACAAAGAGCCTTGATAGACAGATAGACAGACAGGCAGTAAAGTGATCTTAAAAGGGTTGCGTTTTCTAAGATACGAAGCTCTAAATGTCACTGAGCACCAGCATCTTCGCAACATATTTACCAAGTCTTAAAAATTAAAGTTACTTTGAAACATCATTCGTAATTATGCTCGACTAATGTAATTTAATTAGCTCGTCGAAAATCAAGTATCTTTAAAGTTGTAACTAGTGTATCAAAACAGACCTCAAAAGTGATCTTAAAAGGGTTCCGTTTTCCAAGATACAATACCCTAATAGTCAATGAGCACCAGGTTCTTCGCAACACATTTACGAAGTCTTAAAAATGTAAGTTACTTTGAAACATCGTTTGTATGTTTGTTTGACTAATGTAATTTACTTAGCTCGTCGAAAATCAAATATTCTTAAAGTCGCATCTAGTGTATAACAACAGGCCTCAATACCTATTTGCTGCTTGTTCATGAACATGAGTTTTGTCGTTATTGGCTCTAATTGAAATGTCCGTCTTCATAACGGAAGACTGGATATTATATTCAATCCCCTACTGCTATGTTGTTTTTATCTTTTTCTAAACATTAATATATTTAAGTCCATATAAACGTATCATATTCACGTTTATAAAAATAACGAATGAATTGGATTGTTTTCTTTTGTTTTGCGTCCCTTACCTTGATTTTATTTTGTATATTTTTTGTTGTTGGAATCTTTGCAAGTTTATGTGTATTTTATTGCTTATATATTACTATTTGTTTGCCTAAAAATATAAAAAATAAAATACCTTTTTTATTATTATATCGTGTTTATAAAAACCGAAAAGATACTTTGAACAAAATCACGAATTTCTTTTGTAACCGAATTTTATGTAGCGGCAAAACTGAAATAAACATAATAAATGACATAAAAAATATTACAATGAAGATATCTCATTTTTTCATTAGGTTTTTATTTCTATACTAGTACACAGCTTACTTACAATATTTTGTACCCGTGGAAAACTGACAAAGAATACTATTTAGCATCAAGCTTACAACTTATATCTTTAATGTGACAAAAATATTAACTTATAGATAAACATTTAGCACATAGAACTAGCTGAAAATGATATTATTTTACTCGAATAATAGAAGCATTAAATTGTAGCATTTTTGGTCTTCTATCATGTCCTAGCAAAAATACGGAGAATTATAAACTAGCCTATATAAACATTATACGATACTGACTGGTTGCTGGCATTACTATATTTCTAAACATAACTTACTGTCTCTTGTCATACTAATGCAACTTGATCCCACATTTCCATAATCGTATTTTCATAGTATTATTGGCTAGATGACTAGCATCAAAACTAGACACAATCGGATATCAAGCGGCGCGACTGACATGTAAATCGTGATCGACCGGGGACTCAAACGCGCTACCTCTGACTACCGGTGCCACTGCAGTGACTCAGCTAATTCAGGCACACCTGCCTATTCTCATACTGAGTCTTTCAACCAATAATCATAGGATTTTTAAACGTATTTCGTTGTAACAGAGAATCTTTCCATTTGCTTTGATTAGGCATTGTTTCTTTTTGATAAGTTAATGATGTTGCATTACTGTTAATTACAAAGTAAACCATGTTTAGTTAAAATTAGTAAATTCAGAACTAATGTTGATTTGTTTTGATTAAATTATCATACAATTTTAGCAACGATTTATAAATTTTAAAATATTTACTTTTAAAAACTAATCAATTATCAAGTGAATTGAATTGTATACAAATTTATAGTTCATTACTTTTAAAAGCGTTTAAATTTAAGGCGCATTTCTGAAACTGAACATATAAGTATACTCTAGTAATTATTATCGGTAACGAAAATAAATCACGGTATGTATCCAAGCACAAATTTTACCGTAAAATCGCGAATTAGCTTGTAGTTCAAGAGAATTGTTTAATAATTATGTAAATAATTTGTGATAAATAAAAGTTGATCTTACTTTTTGGTTGCTTATCTTTAATTTACCCTTGTTGTAATGTAAATTTAAATGAGTTTAAGTACAATTCGAGCTACTGAGCTTTCAAAAAAGTTGGCTAATTTTCTAGTACAAGCATGCCTTTGCTTTGATTAACATTTAATGTTTTAAACAAAAATTATCTTACTACCAAAATTTGTAACTATGTAAAAGCCATATTACAACAACTTACGTCCCTATTTTCTAATCTATCAGAATACGTTTTCCTTGTCAAGAGAGATCATTTTTCAATTGTTTCAACAAAATAAGGACCTTAAAAGTAAAGATTTGATCACTGTTTTTGTTATAGACGATATTACTCAAACACCCTTTCAATATATTTTTTTTTAAACTTAGATCACAATCAAAATATTAAAGATTAATAATAAATTAGTTTCATAATAAAAATAAAACTCGAAGCATTTACTATTTACTCACATTCTTTAAGATGTATTGAATTAGGAAACATTGGATCATTTTGGTACTTATAAGTTTTTGTGTTTTTTTCCAAATTGGCCGGCCACTTACAAACGTATTTAAAAACAAGCGAAACCTTGCTGTATTCATCTAATTGAACTTGCGTTAATGACTTTTAGTTAAATGTTCATTAGAAGCTTAGCTAGCTTAGTAATTAAGTTAATTAGCAAAAAATAATCTTATTCTATTAAAATGGATAAAAAAATCTATTTCAACCAGTATTTAATTTTCAAAACATAATTTTGTATATTTTGTAATTCTTGATAATAAAATACATATTTTCCAATATCAGTTAAGTTTGTAGTCGCTCAGCATGCGATGGATCGGGCTATGTTGGGCACCTCTCTAAAAGATAAAGTCCAAAATGAAGTTATCCGACAGAGAACCAAAGTTGTCGATATAGTTCTCTGTATTAACAAGCATAAGTGGCTGTAGGCGTGCCACGTATGCCGAAGAACTGATGATCATTGGAACAGGCGGATTCTTGAATGGAGACTGCGAATCAGAAGGCATAGCGTGGGGCTTAGGGTGGGTAAAAAAAAAACGAATATTTTTTTTTTCGTTTGGTACTCTAACAAATAGGTTCCTAGAAACCTCTAAGAAAGCCTCTCCAAGTATGAGCTCTTAATTATAACGGAAAGGTCTTCCGCCTTACAGTTTTCTATTTTTTTCTTATCATCAGATATAAAAATGTATATCTCGCTTCCAGCCACTCGAAAAAATATTTCGTTTCATAGATTTTGTAGGAAATTGAATGCTCTACAAAAAAGGTCTCTTACGATTTTTTCGTAAACCTAACCGTTTGAAAGATATTAACGGTTAAAATTTGGCTGTTTTGTTTTTTCTTGTGAATTTTATAATTCAATGAAAAAAAACATAAATTGTGAAACTCTTAATTTTGTAGGAAATTTACTGTTCTACAAAAATGGTCTCTTATAAGTTTTCGATTAAGCTAAGCGTTTACGAGATATTCGTCATCAAACATCAATGCCTATCAATTTTTCAGTTTTTGATCAATATTTCGAAAAAAATCAATTTATTTTGACAGTTTTAGGGAAATTTACACAAATTTTAGTTTCTATTACAAAAGTAACCCCCGTAGAAATTTTCTGTTTAAAAATTCATTTTAAAGTTTTTATTGTAATAATATATTTTTTAAATTTTATCTATAATAATTTTAAATCTTAAGATCTTAGATGGCCAGAATGGATTGTACGAGAAAAGCCAAAAACCGGGCTCAATGGCGCTTATTAGGAGAGGCCTATGTCTAGCAGTGGTCTAAGGTTAGCTGATGATAATGATGATGATGATTTCACACATCTATTCATCACGATCATTTAAGTTTAAGAATAAAAATACATTAAAAAAAAAGTAAGTACATATTATTTTGATTAACAAATTTTACTTTTTAAATTATTTATTAAAACGATTACTGTGTACACCTGTAGATATATATACTAGCAGGTATAATAGTAAAAATATACAATACAGTACATATTTACACAATATTTTCAACCGAGCGTTCGACCTTCGTCAAAACTTTATCTAACGCATCCTTGTAATCATGCGCCTTTGCCTGCCTCAATTTTTTTCATTAAAAAAATATAATTCCTTTATCCTCTTAATGCTAAAAAAAGTAAAGGTCGTATTTTAATCTACAGTTCTACGAACGTATCTGTGAATCAATGGCGTGCACGACAAAAAAGCTTATAAATTACTTTACGGTAGGTGATTATTATTACTCTGTTATCATTGATGTGCATAAAGTATTTTAACAAGGTAGGCAGTGTTCGCGTTATATATTTGAATATTGTATTATTATGGTAAAAAGTATATAGTTCTTATACGAAAGAAACATGGCATAAAAATAGAATATGTATGAATGTAGGTAGGTAGGTATTTGTTCATATTTAAGTAGTTTATTCAGAACTTATTTATTGTAGAGTATGCAATACTTTCATGCATATATGGAATGAATGCGACTACTTGTTATACTTGGTAATTTAATGAATATGTCGATTGAAAATCGGGCAATTACCAAACTCAGAAACTCATAATTTAAATTTGATTAAATTGTAAGTCAATACATTTTTTATTAACCAAGTTTAACAAGATAATATTAGGTCCTTACATATGAAATTGGCGTTTTTCGTACTGGCCACTTTAATCACAAATTTCTCCTCTTTGGTAAGGAATTCCAAATTCAAATTTGTACAGCTATAGACTCATGTATTTGTGCTTCGATGATCGTCATTCATTTGTTTTTTTCTTCTGTTTTTTTCTGTTTGCGTCACTCATTTTACAAAATGGAAAACTTAAAATATCGCATTATTTACGAGTACGAGTTCCGCCGTGGCACTAGTGCTGCGGAAACAACTCGAAGGGTGAATGATGTGTATGGCGGTCGTGTTGCAAAAGAAAACACAGTTCGTTTTTGGTTCCAACGTTTTCGTTCTGGAAATTTCGACCTGCAGAACAAGCCCCGTGGACGGCCTGAGACTCAAGTTGATAATGAAGAGTTGAAGGCTATTGTGGAAGCGGATCCATCGCAAACCACGTCCGAGTTAGCTGCAGGCTGCGATGTTAGTGATAAAACTGTTTTAATTCACTTGAAGCAAATTGGGAAGATTAAAAAGCTTGAAAGGTGGGTACCTCACGAATTGACTGAAGCAAACCGGCAAACGCGCGTCGACTGCTGCGTTACATTACTTAACCGGCACAATAATGAAGGTATTTTAAACCGAATCATTACCTGTGATGAAAAATGGGTTCTTTACGATAATCGGAAGCGCTCAGCGCAATGGTTGGATCCTGGCCAGCCAGCCAAATCCTGCCCCAAGCGAAAATTAACCTCAAAAAAGTTACTTGTAAGCGTTTGGTGGACTAGTGCCGGTATTGTTCATTACAGTTTTCTCAAATCTGGCCAGACTATTACGGCTGATGTCTATTGTCAGCAATTGCAAACCATGATGGAAAAGCTAGCGGCTAAACAACCTAGGCTGGTCAATCGCTCCACGCCACTGCTGCTTCACGACAACGCTAGACCACACACTGCGCAACAGACGGCTACTAAATTAGAAGAGCTTCAATTGGAAAGTCTAAGACATCCTCCGTACTCCCCGGACCTTGCTCCAACAAATTACCATTTTTTTCGAAATTTGGATAACTTCTTGCAAGGGAAAAAATTCAACTCCGATGGGGCAGTCCAAATCGCCTTCAAAGATTTTATTGATTCCCGTCCGACTGGTTTTTTTAGTAAAGGGATCAATGAACTACCTATGAGATGGCAAAAGTGCATAGAAAATAATGGTTCATACTTTGATTAATTAAATATATTATATTAAAAAATATTCGACTTTTTGTTCCTCCCATACAAAACGCCAATTTCATATGTAAGGACCTAATATTTTTTATGCTTGTATGGAACGCGCGTCACCTCTGATAATGTCTCTATGAAAATATGATAAAATTACAATGGTAAATTTAAAAAAATACTGTAAGACGCGTCAATAGTCTGATCGTTGTTGTAGCTCTTACTATATCAATCTTTACACTCATATATCTATTGTCCTCAAGATCCAATTCAGCAATATAGAGTGCTATCACCTCACAGTTGCTTATCATATTTGCTCAGAGACTCACTTCGTCAAGCCACTTCTTGAAATCAAGCTATGTATGATGCTCTTTTTTCTGTGTTTATTTATTGCAGGTTGACAACATGACATGAAATACACTTCTGACATTGAATTTGAAAAACAAGCAACGAACCTAGTTTTAATCTGGAACAATATCAACTTGAAGCATTATTTTGATATAAAAGATAAATTTTATATAAAAAATAACTGAAATAGATTTAGCTAACGTTACTTAACAATTTGTTTTCAAGGTGCTCTTTAGAATGTTAACTGCTAATCACGCGATATCGCGTGGATATCATTATCAAGTTTCTAAGGGAAATAGTTTTTTTTTTGTTTTTTTTTTTTATAATCCGGGGAAAAACGTACACAGGACTATCAAGGTCGCTGTGAGGGCAGCGACCCCAGTGTGTCAGACTCCTACTGACTAAAAATCCCCAGGGTGTCCCTCTAATCACTCCACCCAGGCCTGGGAAACTAAATTTATCCAGTCGCCCGGGGAGCGAACAGCCTTACACAGGCTTCCTCTCTGGGAGGGGTGGATATAAAGAGCTCACGCCTCCAATACCTCTCTCTCAGGCGGCGCACTAGAGACTGCGCACCGCCTCCCTCTCATCCGGGCGGCAGTCTCCCTCGAGTCTACTGCCTGGCAAGCGAAATAGTATAGCAGTCACAAAGTAACAGCGTATAATATTTATATTGGCCTCTAGGAAAACTATCTAAATTAAAAAGTAATAATAAAATAAAAACATTTAATTAAAATACAATCATGCACGAAATTCCAGTTTTCAACCAATCAATAAATCTATTCATTGTGCTACATTGTGAATACAGGGCACAGTTGGGATACGTTTGTAGCACTGTAGAGGTGTTTTTAATCTAACATTTGAAAGATTGACAGGTCGGTTGGTTCCCGCCGCGCCCTTCCGTCTCTGCACACCCCAGTCGAATTCAGGTAAAAATTTTGATTAAAAATATTTCAGCAAAATCTTACCACCCATTCCGATGATATCGGGTACTGTTTCTCTTTGTAATTTTTACATTAATAAAAAATATACCTACTTAATATGGCTATTATATCCTTCTCAGAAATTAACAAAGAAGTTATCGACGGCTTAGTAGAGTTTCCTTCCATGTTGTTTATCTTTATCAAAAGATGCAAGCAAGTTGGCAATACAACTGAAAGTAAGTATGGCTACTATTGTCTCTAAGCGACAAAAGTATCGCTCGTCTTGTAAGGGAAAGAAAGTGAAAGTGAATGTACGTACCCGGACTGATCCCGAAATGCGAAAGGTCGAAATTAGTTACCGTGACGGTTATACACCCATGAATAGATTTACTATATTTGAAAATATCATTACTATAGAACATCGTTCGTAAAAAGCGAATTTAAGTAAATGAAATGAAAATGTAATAATAAAATGTTATTATAACACATAAGTGTAACATTTTGTTGGAATTTAAATACTATAATATCGGATACATTGCTAGAGTGGTCAGATACACCAATGGAAAGTTAGACCTGATCATACTATATTGTGGTGGAGATCCAGCTTAAGACTAACGCTCTATATACCACCTCACATAACTCTTGTATTTACCTAATGACTACCTACTCGATTAAAATTTTCTACATAGCTTTTAAGTTCATATGGCTTTTTTTGAGTTTGTATGGAAAGAAAGCATTAATCTATCTGTAATATAAAAAATGCACCCCGAATGGCAGCCATTTCTCAAACGAAACGCACGATTGCATCTAACAGGAGCCCAGTCGACCCTCAGGAAAAAAATCGAACTAAAACCATCCCCTAAAATTATTTTAGTGAAAAGAAAGGAACTTAATATACTCCCCTCTGCGGCTCGAGGCGCACCCTCGACGTGTCAGCGCTGTGTGAGTGTGGGATACGCTATGTGTGAGTGCCCTCGGAAAGAAACGGCTGACAACCGAGTACGGTTGACAGTAAGTACCTATCGACATATAGTATCTACATAATTAATATTTTAAACTCTCGTATTTTATATATACGAAAATGTATTTTTAATTTTACACCAACGTTTTAGTCTTGTTACATAGATTTTAAACACGAATAAGGCAGATTAATCTACGCAATATCTTCACCAGGGATTGGGTAGTTGCTTTATTTATCTGCTAGTATTCTTCATAATATGGGTAATTGCGGCATACAACACGTAGAATATCAGCGTTTTTATAATCATATACAAATTGCGATCCTAACGCTTTGTTATATGCTTATGCTTCAACTTGTTCTTAATATATTTTTATTACTTATTGGACTGTACCTACCTCTCACGCGATGTCACCACTGCGAAGCTGCACAGGCACGGGTTCCTCGTTAACTGCAAACTTATCAGCAGTTTCACAGAACACAAATCACGATGCACGCGCGCATATAATGTAGAGAGATAGGGTCACTCGAGGAACAATATTTGTAATCACAGTTGGCGAACGCCTTTAGAGATTATTAGCGCAGGTGGAAGCGGGAGTGGGTGCGATTCGGGCTTCTTCCGCAGACGCGGGCTCTGATTATTTATGTTACGTTTGTCTTTATTTTGGCGGCAATCAATAATTTTTTTGCGCAAAAGAACGATTTATCCAAAGTGTTGAAAAGGAAGGAAAATATGAAAGTATAACGGTTTAGATTTTTAAATTGGCCCGTCCACTTATATTAACTATTTCAACGATCAAGTATAAAAATAAACTATTACGCGCATGCTGTCCCATAAAGGTAAAATTCCTTCAAAACAAGATGTTTAAGTTATAGAATTTACGTTTAAGTATAATATAGTCTTGAAATATAACCAACAATAGGTATATTTTATTTAGAAATAGTTTACATAGTCACTAAGAAATTTTAATTCAAAATGGCTTAGAATTCGTACACGTTTTTGCAGTATAAAATTATTTAACGAGTTGTACACTATTTAAAGCTTATAACCATTACAAAAATATTCAAAACATCAAAACAGCTGTGGTACTTTCATCCTTCCGTACAATATGAAGCCGTACGGGGGCAAACGCGCGCAGTGACGGCGGGAAATCAACACACACATCAACAGTTTGAATGCTACATACGTATATGTACACCGTAGAGCCCCATAGAAGGACACAAAAGCGTTCCGACTGACTACTGACAGCTAGTGTGATATATGGTTCTTAGGTATGATTATATACTAACCAATCATAGCTGAGTGGGATTAAAAATATTTTACGAAAAACACCTTTGAAACGTATTATTAAATAGTTGTAATAATAATAATTTTTATTTCTTAACTTTTGGAATGTAGAGGTACAAATATGTTAGTAAAAATCATAAAATTTTCCTAATAGTGTAACTTACATATTACCAAGTATAAAATTCTTGTTTTCCCGGGCTGGAAACAAAGGATGGGAAGAAAATCCTCCGAAACCGGCTAAAAAACCTTATGTTAATCTTATTCGACCACATTTAAGAATTGTGTATTACGAGTCAGTAATTATTATAAAAATGTCAATTAAATGTTTAATTATAAAAAATATACAAAAATAATTTCAAGTCTCCAGAATCTATCGTATAAAATCCAGCAATAACAATACAAATTCTTCGCAACTCCCTCGTCTAATATCCAGTTTCTGCAGTTCTCAAATCGACTTAAGTATGGACTACTTCGTCACGACGAACGAAGGCCCTTATATCAATTTTTATTGGGTACAAGTAACAAAAATATAGCGATTTTTAAGATCTAAAAAACTCTTTGTAAACTCACTATTAAAAAAATCCAAATAATTATTTACTTTTCTGTATTCTGGTTCTGATCATTACAAAATACTACGTCTAAATATTTATACTTGAAAATATACATGAACTCTTTAGACCAGTGAACATTTATTTAGCTTACTTATGGTGTTTGTGTGTAAATATGAAAAGTATAATACTATTTAAATTCTTGTGAGCAAACCTAAAATTTATTTGCATTATCATAAGAATTCGTTGAATTTAGATAAAATCACTTAAAGAAGTTTAATTATGCTTTTATAATATAGACTTTGTGACGTTATATAGCATTAGCATCAAATTACATAAAGTTAAAATACTATAAAAATATTGAAATAGTCGGACAAATTGAAATAGTTTCAATCAAAACATATATTGCTGGAGACTAGTTTAGCTCTGCGAGCATTAAAATGAGGTTTTTAAAACTTATTTTAATTGTACTTGCGCTATATTGCCATTATAAATGGCACAAGTTTTCAAAGAGCTGCTAAGGATTATTTCACCAATGAGGAAGCCTGAATAAGGCTATTCGCTACCCGGGCGACTGAACGGATTTGGTTTTCCAGGCCTGGGTGGAGTGGTTAGAGGGACTCCCCGTGGGTCCTTAAACAGTAGAAGTCTGACACATTGGATTCGCAGTCCTCACAGTGACCCTGATAGTCCTTAATAGGATTTTCCCCCGGATTGCCAAAAAAGGGATTATTCAATAATTTATGTTTATAATTGAATTTTAAAACAGTTTATTAAACCAAAATAATAGGGCTATTTCTAAATCTAAGGTTAGTTTAAATTTACAGTGAAATATAAAAATAAAATACGCTTATCGTTGATCACTTGGACCACAATAAAATACATGCCATATTTATATAGGGGGAAAGCTCGCAGAACCCCAACAAAACACAAAGTCCTTAGACGTCGTTCCTATTGAAATTTGTCGTTTCAGCAGACTTTAATATTCAGCTTTTTATTGCAAGAATAGGAAGGTTGTTTGTGTACATTTATGGAAGAGTTATGGAAAATAGAGGGAAAATGTGAAACAATTGATAATGATAAATCTAACTCGTAAATATTATGAAAAAATTATATAAGTATTTTAACTATAACTTTGTTTTATACCTACTAGGCTATTCAAAAAAATTTGCAGTTTGATAAGAAAAACACAATTCATTCGCACACAACACATTCAGTATAGTCTCCCAGAACACCAATACACTTGTTTCAACGAGATTCTAATTTATGAATTCCATCCCTGAAGTGATAATCTTAAAGGGCTGCAAAACACGCTTGGACAGCTGTTATGACCTCATTATTTGATGAAAACCGTTTCCCACACATGATTTTTTTTTTAGTTTTGGAAATAGATGGAGATAACTAAAGGCCAAATCTCATGAATATGTTGGATACTTCACCAATTCGAAGTTTATTTAATTGATTTTAGCCATTGTCAAAATTCTCTTGTCACACGATGCATTGTCCTGATGAATAAGGATTTTTTCTTCGGCAAACTGGGTCTCTTTTTCACGATCTTTTTTTATTTCAGCTGGTCTAAAAGGCTACAATAACATTCAAAGTTTA
Source organism: Automeris io (assembly GCA_036320925.1). Lineage (NCBI taxonomy): Eukaryota > Metazoa > Arthropoda > Insecta > Lepidoptera > Saturniidae > Automeris > Automeris io. The sequence continues at coordinate 2,245,408 of JAUDJH010000012.1, read as the reverse complement.
TTGTTTTACCAGTTTGCAAATAATCAATAAACAGAATTCCTTTCGCATCCTTTTTGGCCTTTTTCTAGACACAAACTCGTTTCGAAGCCAAAGAACCAGGTTCACACCACTCTTTAGCCTTTTCTTTTGATTCAGGATCACGGTGATAGACCCAAGTCTAATGAATTGTGATGAATCAACGCTCAAAATTCACTTTTTCTTTTTGAAAACGCTCTAAACATTGCTGAGAAAGTCGCATTCGAATGTGTTTTTGTTCGATTATTAGCGAATGCGGCATCCATTGTGCACTCACCTTGCTGATACCTAACACATGAGTCAAAATATAGCTTACACTACTCAATGAGATGTTTAAGGCTCCTACTAAATTCCTTTCAGTCACTCGAAGGTTTTCCAATACGATATCCTGTACTTTTTCTACGATTTCTGATGTTGCTGCTGTTTTTGACGTCCTTGGCGTTAATATTTCATTTATTGTTTTCAATTAACAAATTTACTCATAACGAACAAAATCATATATGTAGGTATCTCTGGTAAAAGTGCCAACGATACATATTACAGCCTGATTATTATATTATTATTACTAAAATAGTACCTAACACTCAGTGGTGTTCACTCCATAAATGCATGAAAGCATTTCATGCCCCATTATAAATAAGTCAGGGATATATTCCTTTCATTTAAACAAAAAAAGGAACCTTATATATTCATATCTATTCTATTTTCACGCAATCTATCTTCCCTATGAAAGTAATATAATATTTATTATCGTTATATGATATTCATATTAATTATGTGAATATACCTACCCTGTCGAAATACCCTATGCATGTCACTGCTAACACTACTTACTAATTACCTAACCAAAACCAATAACAGAAAACCACGATAAATATTATAATGTTGTCGCGTTTATGCGCTTCGTTGTAAAACAACCACAAAGATGTATTGTAACGCAGTTCCGCAAGTCACCGGGACTACCGAGGCCACAGCACTTCCTAAACAGTCTCTCGGGACTCCCGCAGACTCACCTGCACACCATGATCTCTATGAACAGATTGAGATGCCTTTTACTATACCGACAAAGAACTTTGTTTCGTTGCGCCGTTGTATTTGCTTAAAAGGGGTGCCAAAATAGTTGTAATTCTAAGAAAACATCCCTAGAGTAAATTTTTTTTATGCTACGTCTGTTTGTAAGCATAGTGCTGCTCAGAAACAGTAGCAATCGCAAATATTTTTTTTTTATATTATTTCGACAAAGTTACTACGCAGAATTTAATCGTAAGTGCAATGAAGTACAAAAACTATAGTGACTGCTAAGGGAGAAACCCATTAACTGCCGCAATCGTCATGTCGGCCCACTTATAACATGACGCAAGATCTCTGACTATATAAACAACTGGACATACTCAAGCTGATCCCGACACCTTACAGACCGAAGCGAGTCACTATGAAGATCTTTATACTTGTGCATTGTGATCCGACTCAGTTCGGGCAACTATTCTACCCATTCTCAATAGATGATGATCAATTCAAACATCTTAACATCTCAATACAGTTTTATTATTTAGCACCACCCGTCTTCTCGCCTGATGAAGTCTTTTTATGGTCACAGCACTTAAACCTGGTAAAATCTACTCATTACTGATTTCGCTGTTGAAAATTAACATCACAAGAATCGATGAAATCATCAAAAGTGACAATATTACTTTGTTTATTCCTAGCTATAAATATCCAAGTCCGAAAGAAATGAAAAACTTTTTTGTTAAAAAAAAAATTTCAAGAGAACTAGAATATTTTAATAATTCCATACTAATATTACGTTGTTATTGTGTTTACAAAAACTCGATAACAAGATATCATTTTCAGAGGGCAGTGAACCAGATTAAAATCTTTCTGCTTTTATATTTAATTTTAATTCAGGTTTTTAGTACTTTGTCCGTTGTTTACATGAGAATGTTTTATTTTCTTCCTACAAAGGACGTGTTCACGAGCATAATCATGTTGCATGTTGTCTTTGTCGAAGGCAGGATGATTTTCTTTGTCTAAGGATACCAAACAGGCAGACAACCCACCTGACGATAAGTGTTCATTGTCGCCTATTGTGAACTTTAACACAAGAAATGTCGTCTTTGCACTAATGACCTAAAAAAGTGTTATATCTATGTTATTCCTTTTTGATAGAGCCTCATGTCTTAGTTCAATTAAAAATTTTCACTTGTAAGCCCATACTAGTACTTTAAAGTGTGTGAAAAGAAGGTTCTAGTGAACCGTACTATTGTTGTGAGCTTATGAGTACTTTAAGTTGCTTCTGTTTTAGATATTTAGGATAAGTACAGTAGTTATTGGTATGATCCTTTATTAAAGATGGTCTAAATCGAATTCGTAGTAAAATCAAATTTAAGTACTTGAATTATATATAAAACAGAGTTTAAAACATTAATATTCGTATTAAAATATTCATATTAATATATCCCTATCTTTATGACAATACCTATGTTTTAAAAAAATATACCAACCCACTAACAATATCCTGGAAAAGTATGCAGACAAACTGTAAATACTGCACAGCGTTGAGTACGGACAAAAGATTCTCAAGGGATACAAGAAACATAAAGCTTTAAAATAGAAGACGGTAGCACAAACTTATTATTTGCATACAAATAATTCAACAATAACAACTTTTGTTTAGTCATGAATAATATCTGCAAAACGTTTAACTCTTTAACGCCTCTGCACAAAAGGTTTATAGAATTTTTTCAAATAGCCTTTTAAAATCTTTTTCTAATGCACAACAAAGAGCTGCGACTAATTGATCCGTATTTGTTAACTCATTTAAGAGGTTATTTAGTATTATTTTTGAATTGTTTTGCAAAGTTTTAAAATTAGTTGATTGTTGAATTATTTAGATTTATGAAGTTTCGTTGTAGCCTTTCACTTTGGTTGTTACTAAAATAACTATACCCACAGGCACCAAGGTATTTGTTACTTCAGAATAAGGTTGAGGTAAATAAAAATAGAAGATAGATAGAGTATAGACGATACAATGACCGGAGCGAAGCAAGGATAATTTCTTCTTATATTAGTAATATTATCTGACACTTTTAATTTTTACTGTTAAAACATTTTATTTGCGATTTTGCAAAAACATTACAAGAAGTCTTTTGGGAGACCCGTTTTGAGGTAGCCCGATGACATTTATAAGTTCATGGGCCTCATGCAAAGAGCGTGGGCACGAGCGTCACAGATAAAATCCTTGTGCATTATGGGAAAGAGTATGTATGTGATGGGTATGTGTAGTACGTTAATGGGAAAAGGAAAGACAATATTATTTGACTAGATAGTTCGAGAGGAAATGCCGGCACTTTAGGCCAACTTTTAATTCTCTAATTGTACTTTATTTATTCATCTTTAAATAAATAACATAGTTTTACTATGAACAGAATTAATGGAAATCTAAAAACATTACAACGCAGATAACTAAAGTTTAGTTTCATAATGCGAAGTGTTATAATAAAACCGTTGTCGGCGTCAGAGCCGATGTAGAGAATAAGTCGGAGATACGTTGCGTGCCGGCCACACAATAAGCCGACGACGTTGATTGATGAACTGGCATTGAACGAATACATTACGATTTTTGCTTTCTTTCCTTCGATACTAATGTCACAAGGTTATGATATCGATGCGATGGTTACGAATGATCGTTGAGTAAGCGTGGGTGAGGCGCTTTCTGAAATTGGTGAACCGTATATCGAAGCATCAATTGAAAGAATCTTTTTGTACATTTTATTGTTATCTAGCCTTTACATGCCAAGAGCCGTGGGTTGCGCTATTTTTAACTACTTATTCAATATTATATATGTATCTACTGTATGTTTACTGCTAGGCTACTGCATTATCATTATAAATAGAATCGTTTTTTTTTTGTATCGCGGGAGAAAAATAGAGTAGTTTATTTTATTCCGGGGGAAATTCCTGCATAGAATCATTAGAACTGCTGTGAGGGCAGCGACCCCGATGTGTCGAACTTCTACTATCTAAACACCACCGAGGTGTCTTTCTAATCGCTCCACCCGTGCCTGGGAAATCAAATTCATCCAGACGCCCTAGGAGCGAAAAGCCTTGTTGAGGCTACCTCTCTCGGAGGAATGGGAGTATAAACCCAAACCTCTCTCTCAGGCAAAACGCTGGTCACAGCGCACCACCTCCCTATCATCCGGCCAGTAGACTCGAGTCTACTGCCCAGCTATTGTCACCAGGGTGTATCGCGCTAGCTCTGGGTGAACGCGTCTCTCCGGCGACGGTGCCTTGACCGCCAAATGATCATAAAAGATGTTCGCTCTCTGATGATGATGATACTACCTCATGCCATGCCTCTTGGCTACCGACCATGGCTTTCACAACCGCCAACAGCGAGAGATCGTCACCAATGTGGTCCTGCAGTACCTCCCTTTCCTCAGCACAGGCTGGGCACACCTGATGGGTGAGCTGCGCCGTATAAATAAATAGAATAATTTCAGTTAACATAAATCATGTTCTATTTTAAAATTCATGTTTACCAAATTAAAAGGGTTAAATTAAAATCTGTTATATTTTGTTACTATGTTTATTGGTTTTATATTCACATTTTTCCTAGTTTAGTTACAAAACAATTTTTCTTGTTTAAAATTAATTTTCACATTTGTATCTAACCCTAAGTCATTGTCTACATCACATAAGTCTTGCTTATACGAGTTCTGTTCAAAATATTCGCGGACTGTTTAAATTACGCGGCTCCAGTTGGTTTCGGGAGAGTCCGCTTGGTATAACTAATTTCGTAGAAATTCGTTGATTAAATCACCATTTACCGGTTGGAAGTATCTTCATTTGTTGATAAGCGACAGGGTTTTCAGAAAAAAAGGTTTTTTTTAAACATTTGAGACGATTTTGGAGATTGAGGTAAATGACAGGAATGAGCTGAAAGCCATCACGAAAGAAACATACTAGGACAGTTCCAACAAGCGGAAACAACGTTGGGATAAGTATGTGCGTTAGAGAGGAAAGTACTTTGAAGGGGATCTAGATATGTAACTTCCAAATGAGGTACATTTTCTTTTATGACCTCTGTCAGCGTATTTTTTGAACAGACCTTATAACTGTGTTTTATAGATACATTTTACTTATTTACAGAGAAAACATCTACTAATCTTTTTTAAAACTGTACTGGATCAAATTACACAGTTTTTAATGAATTTCACACATTAAGGCATATGTTTACTTTTGTCAATATATTCCCTAAAATGACTTCATACAGGATTTTTTGTTATCAGAAAATAAAGAAGAATATTGAGAGTTAAGAGAAATAATAATTAAAGATTGTCAATTAGAAGTGCTTAAATTGAATGTGGGTACGCTGTAGTAAATATTACTATTACTAAGTAAAAAAGTAATTATATTTTCATTGTTTTTTTTTAAGATATTTCATGTAAAAGCGATAAAATTAAGAATAACAGTGTAACAAATGTCTCAAACACTAATTCTTTAGAACCCGTTTACATGTTTAACATTCTGGCAGATCAGTAGATGTTAATTACCTAATGAATACAAAGCAATATAATATGGTAACTTTGAAATATTTCATAAAAATCAAACGTAAATTAAAACAAAGTTAAAGAAAACAAACATGATGAAGATGTAGTAATATAATAATTAATAATTATTGCTGTAAATTGTATAGATTTGTCGGACAATGACTTAAAAATAAAATATACAAGTCCAACACTCAGAAATATTAACTAGGTACACTTTTAATAATATTTATAATCACACTTTTGACATTGTAAAGTTTTTCACAGCGGAACATCAATTATGACTGTTTATTCTTAATTAGCGTACAGAACTTAGAAATAAATCCTAAATTATAAATCACTTTATTAACCTTATCATCATATCAACACAAAAGGAATGGTTTGAATTATATTTCAATTAGTAATGAAAAATATAGTTTCTTCTTTACACTTCTAAAGATTATAAGGCAGTTAGACCGTAGTCTGACTTGATGACTGGTTGGTTAGGAATACCTGTGCCGCACCCTGCGGTGCCGACTGGAGAGCCGTGGGCTGAAAGACTTGCAACCATTCCCGGGTCCAAAGCTCCATGCATTCCCATCATATGCAAATGATGCGGAGTCATATGACCAGGGTTTATGTTACCGTTATGTGACATCGGACTAATCGCCGGATCGTGCGACAGATTCTGTTGTGCCCCGACGCAGTGCAAGTCATTCATGATATTGTCCGTAACATTCTCTATACTATCAGGTCGCCCGTTATTGTTTGATTTCTTCTTATCATTGTTATTTGTATTCTTATTTGATCTATTCTTTGGTGCAGCTCCCTTTGTTGATGTCGTCGTCACTCCAGCTGGATTTGTTTTTCTTCTCACATTTTTGGTGTTTGGAAGCTTGTTGTCCTTCTTCCATTTCATCCGGCGATTCTGGAACCAAATTTTTATCTGTCGTTCCGACAAGACTAGAGTGTGTGCTATTTCAATCCTTCTTCTTCTGGTTAAATATCTGTTGTAATGGAACTCTTTCTCCAGTTCTAGTATTTGGTGTCTTGTATAAGCGGTACGCTGGCGTTTCGGTTCCATTCCTGGTTGAAAGGAGCCATTTGCTGTAAAAGAAAGAATATATTAATAAAATGAACTTACAAAACTTAATACAATCGATTGACTTAAAGCGAAAATAATGTTCTAAAGTATCCGTCATAATAATCATATTGTATTTCCATTTGTTTTACATGTTTCCGCAAATATTATACGTCTCCTATATTTAATATTTATAGTGAAAAGTTATCGATATTTACTTGTTCAATATAATTCCCATCTGTTGAATCTAATTCATCCTAAGAACATACACGACGAGGAATTCGGAAGTCTTTCATTTATATTACGAAAACATATCCAGTTCTTCCAATTACCAAAAAAAACACTTATGAATATTGATGCCTAGAAAAGTATAAATACTCGGGGAAAATAAACGGGCAAACCGATATAAGGTAAGAATAGTAAGTACTTGGAATTTCAAATAACCTTCTACGTAATCTAGCATATAATAATAGGAAGTAGGTACCACAGAGCTACGTCGAAAAGTAGTTGCGTGTTCCAAGGTATGGTGAATAATGTAAGCGGCATCAACGCAAGTCGGGTGTGTTAATTAATGTGCATAATCTCCATGCACTGGCATGAGCTTCCTTTTTTGTTGTGATTAATAGAGTTCATTAATTAAGTTTGAAATAAATCACAATAGTAGTCACATAAGTTTGCGTTAAATATATGTATATACCAGCATGGTTTTTAAAATAAGATTGGGAGTTTTATTTTATTAATAAGTATTACAAATGATCTTAGGCGAGGCTTAGTTTTCACTATCCATTGGACGTCTGCGTTTAGTTTAAATGTATGATAATTTATATTTAGTTATTTATGATTATTACTATCTTTATTTTGGAGACTTCTTTACTAATCTTTATATATTTTTTTAATATAGGTCGACAAAATGACTATAGTTTACTTGAAAGAAAATACAGTGTAATCCAAGAATGGCAGCAACGGTCTTGATATGAGAAACCATTGTCAATCTTCGTCATAATACAGGCCCTGATCTACCACGACTGAAGGTCTCTGGGTATATGAACAACTGGAGGTACACAAACGGATCCTGAAAGGTAAATAATAGGCCGAAGCGAATCACCATGGTGGTCTTTACAATTATGTACTTTGATCACGACCATATGAGCAATCACCCTGTAACCTTATAACGTCGAACGAACGTCGAGTGAATCGGTATTTGCTGGGTGAGCGCGCTCCATCGTCGGCCTCATCATCACTTTCCAGCAAGTGTGATTGAGGTCAAGCGCAAGCCTGTATGTAATAAAAAAATACCTTCAACGAAAAGTAGGTACAAGTATCTAGATACATATATATATAGTTATAAGTTTTCTTTTATAAAGTTACTGGTAACTAACGCCAAACCTCTTAAAGGTAACTTAGGTACATCAAGACTAACAACTTTTGTTCTATGACTTTTGCCAAAACTTAACACATCCTAAGACATTTATATTTTTTTAATTTTAATGGAGATTTCTATCAATTGCTAGCTCTATGTTTAAAGTTCAATTAGCAGATGCTTCGAAATCGTCTGCTCCAATTGCATCGCGCCGCCTTTCAGAGTGTTAAGAAGATCAGAACTGCAAATTTGATATATTTATTTTTTGTATGGGGAAAAAAGATGGAATTAGAAAAAGCGGTAAAGCTAAAGTTGTCAGTTTTGATATACCAAAGTCAGTTTAGAGGTTTTACGTTAGTTACCTGTATCCTTGTATAGTCGATCAATACTCGCGTCGCGTCGCTGCGATACCAAGAAAAATAATTAAAATATGGTTGTGATATTTGTATAAAATTGTAGTCTGTTTTAAATGCCAATATTAAGTCAGTGCTGAATATTTTCAAAAAATTTGTAAAATAAACCTAAATAAACCATATAACATAGTAGATTTTTGTCCTGCTACGTAGGTATACCTACCTACGCTGCGACAGGAATATCTCGCGAACTTAATAGAAAATTCGTGATTTAGAAATTTCGATTATATTTACACTAAAGCCTCCCTGACGGACCTATAATTTTCCCTAAGCCATTATTGAGTCTTCAAATTGTAAGCACAAAGAAAATGTAATCAGTTTGATAATACAATCCTATTACTGCTAATAGTGAGTTGAAAAACGCTAGTAATTCTGCAATTTCCTTTCAAGGAAAAAGTCTTATTCTCAGTAACTGAGGGCAATGTTTCACAGTTTATAAGTATATCAATTTTATTTATTATTATATCTTTAGCAATATATATATATATATATATATATGTATATATATACATATATATATATTTTTTTATTCTCACTCAGCAAAGTGAGTGCATCGTACCTGATGGAAAGCATATTTCAACCCAGAACCCAAGTATGACGAACGAGAGAATCACTTGACGATAATGTTAATGGCCATGCCGGTACACACAAATATCTCATCAAGCTTCATTTAAAGAACCCAATATCATAGGACAAAAGGAACAAACTTGCCATTCCAAGTCCATTCCAATGCCAAGACCATTCCACAATACAATGATCCAACAGAGGTAAGAAATAAAGAACTTCTTAATTCTAGCAGAATTTATGATAACAATTATATCAAATAACAATTGTATCAAATAACAATTATATCAAATTGTAGTGTATATTGACGGAATTAGTACATCAAAACATTAAAATTATTTGTATGGTGACCAGGGAAATGGTGCCTGGCAGGCGTCGGTCAATTTTTTCATGAGAGTTACACGGGTGTTGAAACATCGATAACATGTTTACCTCCTTCCGTGATCTATTTACTACTAAAATAAAAGCTACTGTGACGCGGAGTCGCGGCATGCAGGGGGGAGTGGCCAATTTTATAAATATGCAAAATGCCCGACGCTTGTGAGTCTCGATGGCACTGGTTAAAGGTTAATGATTGTACAACTGATTTCAAGAAATATTCGATTCATCTGCTACTTATGTCCCTGGTTAATCATCCAGGGTAGTTTTTTCAAGTGAACTTGGAAATTTCACCCTTTTTTACAACAACTAACTGTAGTGGCCCGGCGTTACCTTATAGAAATCCTTTACTTTACCAATTGATAGTTTATTTAAAAAAAAGACATCAATATCTTTTCATTTATGATCAAAAACCTAAATACCAGTTTTTGTACTAATGGCTTCAAAATTGACGGCTTTGTAAATAAACTTTCAACCCATATTTAAATCCTTTGGGGGTGGAATATCGAAAAAAATGTCTTTAGCGGGCACCAGCGTCTCAAAAAAAAAAACAATGTCCAAGCATGTGTAGCTTCAGTATCTTAGGCTGAGATTTATAGATGCTATTTCAGCTTTGCTTAGCAAAGTTTTCAAAAAAAAAATTAGTTTTGACAATAAACTGAATATTTATATATATATACATATATTCAGTTTCATTGTTAAATGATTTCACAATTTGTTAAAAGATCGCTGTAGCCGAAGCTTTGGTCGAAATCTGCTCACGATAACATGTCAATCAGAACAACAGTTTAAATACATAGATAGACAAATATAATAAATAGATAGAAGACATTGGTTAATGATCAAAATACAAGAATTTGTCTAATGAAATGGATTCATGACTAAGAAAATTAATTGTACAAAAATCTACTTTTCAGCTATAAATGTTTTTTTTCGATCAAAAACTGCTTGACCTTCCCGGTCATATTTTTATTATTTAAAATATAATAATCCTCTTTAAAGATTCACCTCTATAAATAGAAGCCGTAGCTAGAAAAGGATAACAGGAACAAAGAAGGTTCGTCGACGAATTCCTTGAGGCGAGGTCGGTATGTGCGGTCGCCGGAGCGCGCCTGAGATTTCCAGCGGTCGGACAACGCCACATTGACGCGGGTGTAAGGATATTTTATCTTTACCTACCTAAAACGTATCTCTATATACCTAAAACTGAGTTCAGATTTCTGTAAAGTATAATGTAAGATGTTTGTATGGTCAGCACATCAAGCATTACATGTAAGGCATTAATCAAGTGTAGCGCCATTTTTTTATTTGTAGCCCGGAGGAAACCCGTTATGGGCCGTCAGGGGGCAGCGAGGGCCGCCCTCCGATGTGTCGGACTTGTGCCGACTAAAGCCCCCGGGGTGCTCCTTCTCCCGTCTGCCGAGGCCAGAGGCAAGGCTGTGCCAGTTTCCTCAGCGCCCGGCGATAAAACGTAGCACCATACACTAACATATGTAAATCGCAACAAATAGGCCCTGATCCAGATATTATGTGTAATGTGACATATAATATAAAGCAATTTTTATATATACGTATACAGAAGGAGCGTTTCATATACGTAAAGAACGTAATAATAATAGTGCCTTCTACACACAGCCCAATAACGATATATTACACAATACATATAATACACAAACCCATAGATGGGAAAAATGTAATCAGATTAATGTAAAACGATTACGATTAATTACATTTTGCGTTTTTCTTCATTAATAGGGCTGCATTTTGCCTATCTATGTTTCAAACACTACAGAATCCTAAATTGCATACACCTTTATGACTCCTTAACGTTTGGAAGCGTTTAATCATGATTTCAGAGCCACAAATTAAAATTACAACTACATCTTGTAATTGTTTATCATTAATTGGATTACATTTTGCCCATCACTGCGCAAACCTAAGGCTCTAGCACGAATAACTGCAATAATGTAATTAGTAAGCCACGTTATTCCTAGGGGTACTGAAATCCGGGGTATACAGAAAACCTCGAGCATATCTAATATATATACCACTTTATTTTACAATCACAACACCTTTTACTATCAATGAGATATTGCGGTTAAAAATTAAGAAATTTAACTTATGTTTGTACAATTACCTCGGCATTCAAAACCTCTCGCAATTAGATAGTTTACTATATGGAAACTTTATCGTAAATACTCATGCTAGGTCTTTGAGCCTTGTTGAAATGAAATAATCTGGCTGTAAAATGTTAATATACGATATTATCATTTAAATATAATCATCAAAGCTTCTGATCCCGACTTCATCTCCACTAAAATTAATTAAACGTATACCTTAAGTGGAATTATATATTTTTACTTTATGGAAAAAAAAAATTAATTTATTTATTTTTAATTTTTTTTTTTTGCTCTTTTATATTGCGGAAACAGACCCTTACCGTTAACCTTCGTAGTGTAGATATATTTTAAAGAGTTCCGAATAGAACTAAATGCGTGACAAAAACGAACTGGGGTGTTTTTATCTCTATTTGACTTGATTCAAATATACCATATATTACAAAATAAAAACGCTTCGCCACGCCTTAGGTTTACTGTCTGCATAATAAGGGCTAAGATCTTTTCAACTTCACAGATTTTAAGAAAACTTTAGAGTAAAATACCTTTGTTAGCTTGTTGTTTACTTTATTGTTTGTTTGTTATTTGTTTGTTAGGACCTAATAGAAAAAAAAACGAACACAACCTACATTAAAGAAGAAAAACATAGAAAACTTGAAAACATAGAGCCCTGACGTAGAGATCATTTTGCCATGTTTATGTTCCGCCACTTTATGAAGTCTGAGGCGTTAATTTTCATAAACGTAAAGGCATATACAGTTAAAACCGTTTATGGCAACCTCGCTTAAAACAATATACTGGTTATATTCACCCAGAACAAAGGTCCCCGATGAATCTATATGACTGCCTTATAAAAAAACATTGCTTTTTACGACATACCTAGTTAAACGACTACATTTAACTAATATTTTCAGATAATTCGATCTGTTAGAATGACCAGCTAGAGATAGGTTTTGGAGAAGTGGACTCTTTACCCCTACCCCTCCTAGAGAGGCAGCCTCAACACGGCTTTTCGCTCCCCGGGCGTTTAGATGAATTTGGTCCCAGGCCCGGGTGGAGCGATTAGAGGGATACCCCAGGGGGTTTCAGAAGGAGTCTGACACACCGGAGTTACTGCCCTCACGGTGGCCCTGATGGACATATGTAGATTTTACCCGGTATACCATAAAAAAACAATCAGCTAAACTATATTGTAAACAATCTTCATATGTATCCATATCAAGCATGGCATAATGGTCAATGGCTATTAAAATCGGTAAAGTAAACAAATAAATAAGAGTCAAGTATCTTAGAATAGGCAATTCTTTGGAACAAAGCACGTGTATGCAGTAGAGTCAAAGCCCGCTTCTTTACTCTCTTCAGTTAGTTTGTTACTAATTTGTACACAAGACGCACTAAAACATTGTGAAGTTATTTGTAAAACTTTTAACATATCGCAAAGATGTCGAAGAAGTGAGAGTCGAAGTTACTCGCGTCCATAGGCTTTACCCTAGTTTCCCTACACGTGACTCCTGGGTGGTGCTAAACGAGCATCAGCGAGGTGGTAGGGTGTCGGTGCCCGTCTGGATCGCGACCACAGCGCACGGGTGTAAAGCCCGTCATAGTGACCAGTTTCGGCTTGTCGCGTTTCGGGATCAGCTTGTGTATATCCAGTAGCTCATATACCTAGAGACCTTTAGTCGTGGTATTTGTGGGCCGACGTAACGATGTTAACTATCAATGGATTTCATCCTTTGATAGACGCTTTCGTTTTTGGACTACATTACACTTACCATCAGGTACTCTGTAGTCACTATGTCGAGCCAGTATAAAAAAAAGAAAACATATTAACATCGAAGAAAAATCGCGTATTACATCAAAACTAGAGAGCGAAATTCCAAATAAAGACTTAGCAAAGGAATATGGTATATCACACTCGTAAATTTCAACCATCTGGAAAGAGCGAGAAAAAATTGGAACAAAGGAATTCTTGATGTAGATAACTCTATTGCAATTTGTGCATTAGCTACGGAAGATGATGTTATATTGTACGAGAAGTTCAAGAGGAAGATGACGAAAAAAAGACTCTGCGGGACAATTTACAGTGCCAACATTGAATGATGCTCTCTGTGATGTTTGTGTATTACGAAATATTGTACTTTCGTTCAAAAACAGTTGAAACAGTTGGTTGGATGACAATTAGGACGATACGCCAATTAACATCCAGTGAGAATTACAAAATATCTATGCACAACAAAAGTATTCCAAATATATCAAAATTACAGATTTCATGCATACAGAAAAATAATGTATTGTTCTTTTATATTATACGTCTTATGTAAAATAAACAAAATGTAGTTTAATTTTATACATGAATATATTTTTCCAATTAATTACCTATGGATTTATATGTACTTACAATACACATTCAATAATACCACTTCATAAAAAAAATAGGATTTCGTATCTCGAAAACATCACCAGATGTTACGACTATAAGTGTTTACAACTAAATATGAGTAGTTCCTTCGATGTCGTTATAACAGATTTTGACTGTAAGTCTTCATTTTTAATAAGGATACTTATTAATAACATAAACATATAATATGTATTATAAACAACACTACTCGACCGTTTTAGGACAGAACAAAAGTGCCTGTTGTTATTTTGTACCTAATGGTAGGTCGGTGTCTAAGAAAATATTTAATGAACTTATAAGAATTATTTGAATTTAAGTATAGATAGAAACGAGTTACACTGTTGCATTAATTCATACTAATGTTATTCCGGTCATGTTGTTGCTTACCATCTTGTAATAAGTACCGTAACGAAATTTTAATGAATGTGAACCGGAGAAACATACCACATTTATCTTTGAATGCAAAACAGTTAGAGAGCTACCGGACAAGGCGTTCCATCTTCGCTTCGTTAGCCGTATCACATCATCAGGACGATGACAATCGAAGTTGAATTACGGGCTACCTGCGACGAATGTGTGGTCTCATAACCAATCTGTTAATCTTGAGTCGATCTCGCGACGCATGCGCCATCGGCCCAGCACGGTGGTCCCGCCTCATTACGTCGAACTTACGCCCGATCTAAAGGCTCTTTGTCCCACTATTGTGTGACTGGTGAAAAATGTTCATCCACTGACAGGTGTCGATAAAGAAAGTCCAAGCACTCTCATGCCGTTTTCGTGAAACTTTGGCGCGTTTTCGATACTGGCAATTTCCTCAGTGATCAATCAGGGGAACCTGTTTTCGTGGGTACGACCTGACGAACTGATATCGAAGCATTGACGCTTCATCATTTTAAAAGTTCTTTGTCATTGTACATGTCACTGACCTACCTTTTTGTTTTTATATTTATTACACACGACGACATAAAAACAAACTTTAAATATTAAGATAATCAAAGAGTCTATAAAATATATCTTATTATTCGTAAATTTTATACCGTGTTTTCTAAAATCCAGATTATAAATCAAACTTACTTAGTTTACGATGTGCAGCAAATATGTACTACCTAACTGCCTTGTATTTTTCCTGCCAAGCGTGTATTATACAAATTAGTACAGGTATATTAGAAACTTCACGAGTATTCGCACTGAAATAATTGATATTAAAGTATTTAAGTAACTACTAAAAAATGCACATAATTGCATTGAGTGCATATGAATGCGCCAAGACATTTTTATTCGAATTGAATCTACTTTATAATTGAAACTTAAAATCTGCTTTTCTTAAAAAAGGATGTTGTATGTAAAGTTCTAAAGAATTCATAATGCAATTAATTTCACTTTTAACATTTGATCAGATATATTTATTTTTTTACACTGACTCGTCATTGTTACTACAATGCACCTGATGGTAAGTACAGTGTAGTCCAAAAACAAAAGCGACCATCAAAGGATGAAAATCCATTGATAGTTTCCGTTGTCATGTCGACCCACATATACCACGACGAAGATCTCTACGCATATGAGTACTAGATATATACAAGCTGATCCCAAAACGCGACAGACCAAAGCAAGTCACTATGACGGTCTTTACCCTTGTGTACTGTGGTCATAACCACATTCAGGCAATCGCCCTACCACCAAAAAATCTGGTTAGTGACATATGCCTACAGTAAATAAAATATATGTGTCCACAGGATTTTCAAAAATTATTTTGTTCTGAAAAGCCGACAGAACTAAAGCTTAGAATATGAGGAGTGACAAGTTTCATATAATGCCTAACCAGGGGGCCTAGACAAAGTAATATTCGATAATCGATAATGCTAGTCGAAAGTGCAAACTATGTGGAATTGGCATAAACTCTTGAAATATCACGTTGACACCTTATGTCAATTGGAAATGGTTATGGATACATTTAAGTTTCCCTAGTAAATCATCGAATATTACTCTTTTAGGGGTCTTGAAGCATAATTAGACAAAGTGATGTAAATCAGGCAGAAATATAAAGAGCTGTAACTGTTTCAGACACATATATTCTATATGTTTTTTTACACATACTATAATGGCCGTAGTATAGAGTGGTAGAGAACACCTTTACTGGCGCTTATTAAAAGAGTTTCATGTCGAACTATGATTTCGAACAGGCTGAGAATTATATTTGTACCTGTATCGAAACAAATCCTTTACTGCAGTTCCTAAGGATGACTCATATTGGAGTTTTGTCGACACTGGGTGAAAATAATTAAAGTACCTAAGATTAATAACCAAGATCAAAATAGCCCGAAAGCTATTGTGATTTTTGTGCTACGTTTCACTTTACAATGTAATAATAACAATGTACCATCCCGCTATAACGTCACGCTATAGCCCTTACAAGGTGAGCAGGGATATATTAAAGGCTGTATCAAATTTGCGCCTGTATGTCGTGCCCATAGTGACCAGTAACGCAGCTGATCATCGTTCTCAAGGCACTTACACATGACATTTCATTTCAGTTGCTGTGCATGAATACAGCCTGGCTTAGACTTTTATAAAAGTTTAAAACAATATATAGACACACAGTAGGATTATGTATTAATCTATAATTTTTCCTAAATATTGATTGAATGTAAGTTGAAAGTTAAATAAATCATTGAAGATATATTAAAGACTTCAATGTTTCTTTATCTTTGGTATTTTCTATTATTATGTTATTTTTGAGTTCAACTAAAATCAACAAATTTCGGGTTTAGGTGTTAGTATATATGAAATTTATATTTATTGACAACCGCGACACAGGAGTAAGTACTTATTAATGTGGAGTAACGTATAAAAATACAATGGGATTGCAAAAAAATCATAACATTGATAATAATCTTCACAATAAATGTGTTACCACAAACCTCTATTTAAAAACTATAAAAGTAAACGACGCTCATTATCGTGAGTGTAGGGTCGCATTGTGGTTTAACAAAAGTCCTGGCGTCTTACAGGACCCGGTTAATGACAACGCATTAGTAAAATGTCAAAACATATCAAAGGACACACGCCTTGAGGAACTCGATTCCTTCCAAGTGTTATTGATTGCTAGCTATTTGTTAATTCTTTCATTTGAAGCACCGCAACGATGAGCCGCTTTAAATCTGCTTTGCACTTATGTTGCAACAAAGTAATATTTGAAAAAATATGTAGAATTTATGTTTTGATATTAATCTTAGGTGTCATTGCTAGCATCAGCCCTTCATTCTATAATATTTAAACACTATTTTGATTTCAAATTTACGTTGTATTTTGTAATCTAGCTGTTTCTACACATTTTTCAATATTTTATGTTTAATATCTATCTAAAAATCTAAATTTTATTATGTAGTGCGTATCTGTGCGTTTTGCAATACCTAATTTTTCTTTCATTGCTCTTTATGAAACAATTATTGCTAGACAATTTAATTATATGGGTATTTTTAAGACAGAAAAATGTATAAACCTCGGAAGAGGCCTATTCCCCAGTGGACTGATGCGAGGTGAAGATTTTTTATTTAACACTTTAAAGGACGGCGCAGTTTTTCTCCTTTCGTTTTGTTGGATGGCAGCAAAAATCGTACTTTGTTATATCTGGTGGCGCCTTGCACAAAATGTTTTTACCAAAAATTGAGTTTATTTTTCCTGTTATTCAATTTTTGAGAATACGTGCACTTTTTTCTGTATATATAATGCTAAGTATTGAATTAATAACCATTCACGTGTGAGTCACAGGTCAAAGATGGCACACGCCATCTTTAACGTATTAAAAAAACTGTACAGAAATAAGTATGAATTCTCAGAAATCTTATAATCAAGTTTATGAAAATTCTATAGAAAATAATTAACTAACACATTAACTATTCCGAAAATTATTAACTTTTGTAGGTGTTAAATTTCAAATTTTAAAGAAATGAATAGGTATCTAAGTTTTTTTTAGTATTTTGCTACACGTAATTATTATAAAGGAACTAAGATAATAATAGATAATTGATAATAGTTGCACAATGCACAATGAGTTTCGTACATTATCCTAGATAAAATTTCATATCGTGGCTCGTTGGTTCTTATACCTAAACTGAGTTGAATAAAATTAAAAAATATGCCAACGAAGTAAGTAAGTATTTGTATTCAATAGATTCCTATGAAGACGGGGAAAGTGTGAGGTTTTTTTTATTGCCATAATTGTTTAAATTTAAAGAGAGCTGGAGATACCCATCACTACAAACGTATAATGCTACTCATTTGCAAATAAAAAAAGGTAAACTGACAAAAGACATATTTTTTACACTGGCTCGACATAGTGACTACAGAGTACCTGATGGTAAGTACAGTGTAGTCGAAAAATGAAAGTGACTAACAATGGATGAAAATCCATTGATACTCTACATCGTCATGTCGGCCCACATATACCACGACTGAAGGTAGGTAGGCATATGAGCTACTGGATATACACAAGCTGATTCCGAAACGCGATAAGCCGAATCTGGTCACTATGATGGGCCTTACACTCATGTACTGTGGTCACGATCCAGACGGGCACCGACGCCCTACCACCTCGCTGCTGCTCGTTTAGCACCACCCAGGAGTCACGTGTAAGGAAACTAGGCTAAACTAGGGTAGGCCTACGGACGCGAGCAGCTTCGACTTCCAAAAACACATTTTGGGAAAAACGCAATTTAACAAAGACATTTTGTTATATTGCGGTACCTTTTAACACAAATATTCCCTTGTGATAAAGTGTCCCTTTTAAACAGGAATTTGTTTAAGGAATATTAGGTACTACTCATACCGCTAGGTCATGCCTAGATTAAGTTTTTAGAAAACTAATATGGGCACAATATTTACATTAAAAGTTATTTCCGTTCTCCCGAAGGTCAGTGACGAGCACTCTCTTTCGCTCTTTGAGAAAAAAATAGACTTTAAGTAATTAATTCCTTATCATTAATTAAACCTATGTTCACAAAAGCTCATAATGGATAATTTAAAGAGAAAAAAATTGAAAAATGTTCCAATAAATATCATTTTTGGAATAAAGATAAGATTCGGAAAAATCGGTTTAGTACCTCGCGACGATATTGTTTACCTACCTATTTTAAAGTATTATTGAACCCATACAGGTAGGTAATTGTTATGATAGAAGATTTTTTATATACAGGCTCGACAAAATAACTACAATTCACTTGATGGAAAAGTTAATGTTTTTTAATAACAGTAAGATTAGGAAACCTTTTTGCAGTTTTTCTCAACGACATTATTGTAATTAGATGTTTTGAATTATGACTTTTATTAAATTCTATATTAAGTCAAATCTTTATTCATGTCTTATTCAATTATCGAATTAAAACAACCACTAGCTTTTGAGTTTTTTAATATGGTAAGTAAATATTATATTAAGTGAATATTGTAGAAATGTATTTAAAAAAAAAAGGTTTTCGATTGAATAATTATATTCAAATCTTAACTTTGGGCTTTTTTCATGTGGCTACCTACAACCTGGTGTAACTTTGTTTTTTTAATTTATTTTTATTTAGGGGCGTTTATTGAGGCGAATATATCATCCCCATTGTACCTTAACCTCCTTTCCTTACATCCTAGGGGAGTCGCGGATGAGCAAGCGTCACCATCTGGCACAGCATTCTGACTTCACTGAACAAAGGATTGGCCAAAATGCCGTGCCATGCTCCAATATTTTGTCTGTTAAACTTGCTCATCAGCGACTCCCTTTGTGTCTCGTTTCGGGCACACTCAAGTATAGTGTAACTTCATAAGCAGGTACTGTATGCTTCTCCAAATCCCATTAGAATCACATTACTATGAAGTTTTAGCTTATTTTTTATGTAAAGACAGTTTTCTTATAATCATATAAATAAGCACTGTGTAGTGTCCAGTCCAAGAACGACGGTGACCTCCTAAAATTGAGTATCCATTGACAATCGACGTCTTTAAGCCGGCCCAAGAATTTCACAACGAAAGGCTTCCAAACACATAGATAGTAAAAGTACGTGTTAGTCGCGATACATGACAAACCGAAGAAAGTATCTAAAGAAAGAAACCGAGGCTTATCCTCGTGTGGAGTCTATGATGATGATGATGTCCTAGCCGGATTCGGCCATGGCGACTGTTTCAACGCCGATTAAGAAAATCAAGGCCCAGTTTTCGGAAACAGTCAATTGCGCAGGAGATATTTAAGTGCATAACTGAACGCGCTGCCAAAAAAGCACTCTCTCGTCCGAGCTCCCTCAAGCCCGATGGAATGGAGAACCAGTACGATCGGGAGGGAGCGGGATGCAGGTTTGGTCGAGTTTTCCTTCTCTGAACACCTGGTTGATTTGCGGTGTTAAAGAGATACCTTAGTCGCCTTTAACGACACCTCAGCAAGAAGAGGGGGGTGCTATTCTATTCTGCCGGCAGCCACCACGGCTCCACGGTGTGAAGTCTATAATTGAGATTCAGTAATCTTTTTTCTTATTTGGAGAAAATCCTCATTGGACAGTCCCGGCTAAAAACCCTAAGGTGACTACAGCTGCGCATTGGCCGGATCTGTTGGCTCTTTGGTTGGTTGGTTGTCTGGCTCCTGTTGTCAGTCCTCCCTACCCCCGCCTTGTCCTCCCCGCACGACTACGGGAGGAGACGCAGCCTTCCCCGACACAACCGAGCTAATTTCGTCACAACGCATCATGACGTCCTGCCGAGACCTCGAGGGTCATTAACCGGTAGCTCAGGTCCCCTACCTTGTGCTGCCATGACCTCAAAGGATCAGCGTCATGAATTGAATAATCAACTGGGACTTTTGCGTCGCAGTTAGCCCTCTGCCGCTCCCGCTCTATGGTCTCGTTCTAGGACGTGACGCTCTCACTAATGGAGGCCAAGGCCCTCCAGTTTTCATGCCCTGCCGACATAGCTGTGATTTAGGTACCTAGTTACTGACGCTCTACATTTTCACTACTTCTCGTTTAGCACTACCCGCGGGTTACAGTGAAGGAAAGTATAAAGAGACTATGCAATATTATGTTGTGGCTCAAATACGCCCAGTTTTAGAAACGATCTTTTTGAAAATCTCTTTCATAAACTAATTAATCATAAATTTGTATGTGATTTAATATTAATTAGTATTTCAAAGCGTTTCTGAAACCGGGCGTCAATTATTCAGAATAAAATGAGTACATATAGGTATTAGATACTTACAAGCTCCAGCAACGTGTATCTTCTTCATCCAAGGATAAATGACCCTGTCTGTGTTATCCGAACAAATCGAAGAGTCATCATCTTCCACTGGAGGGCTGTCAAGGAGCAATCTCTCCTCATCCATTTCTGAAGAAGGCGAGCCTTCGCGTCCCAATGCGTGTAGTTTCCTCCCAGCTGGTGCAGCTTCTTCGATATGCCTCTCGAGCCGTAGGCCGAGTTCGGCCAAGCCAGGCGCCACATCCGCATGAGACGAGAAGCCGCGGTCGGCGTCTGACGGGTGTGATGGCTCGGGGGGTCGAGGTGGAGGAGCAACGGGGGGGTGTTGCGGTATCGGGTGGTAGTAGCCCCCGTACCCATATCCAGTGCCGATCTGTACCGGAGGGTACTGATGCTGGTAGCCGTATTGTAATTGGTGTTGGTAGTACTCTCCTGGTGGTATGTAGTCCGCTTGGCTGTACTCCTCGGAGGGGGGGAACTTGGGGTCTGGCTGCGGTTGGTATCCACTGTTCATGAGGAAAGAACTCATGGTGGGCGTGGTCGAGTGGCATCACCTTGATCTCACGCTTGTTAATATGGCGGCCATTCACGAATTTAATTATACAGTTTTAGTTTTTATTATCCTTATTGAAGGTACGATAATCACAACATAAAAGTTCGATTTATTTAATCGATATAGATTTCTGTCTTACCAATCAATAAATTATTAGAAAAATAAATAGACTAGTGTGTCGATAGACATGTATTAGAAATAGTTATATTTAGTTGATGCATAATTATGGAATATAAAAAATAGCACAAATATTGTTTCCAGTATTAGGCAATAAAGTATATGTACTTAATACAGTACAAAATGAGTCCTAAATAAAACACTCACGTCCCGCGATTCCTCGTTATTATGTTGTGATTATTACGTTCCTCACTTCAGTCCACTGAGTATTAATAAAATCACTGTCACTTAAGAAGTTAAGTCCACAATATTATAAAACCAGCAAGTATTTTATTAGCAAAACATTATTGCAGAGTCATTTGATTTATCACTTTTTGATAATAAACAATAGGGCTATAGGCGCGCTATCCTGCAGCGACATTTTGAGACAATATACACTGCCCAACACTTCAGCGCACTCTGTCACTTTAAGGACTCCTATACATGTTCATCAATTTTTACATACCACCTTCCATTTTTAAGGCGGAGTTGCTCCATCAGTACCACGTTAAAAAGTATAATGCAAATACAACTATAAACTTACAGCTTTAAGAATCAAATTTACACAACGTTCTACCCAAAAGCACCCGCTAGAACAGCAATCATCCCTCTTCAACTCGAGAGCAATCGTATAAGTGTGAATGAAATAGCCATTTCAATAATCTTCAAAAGAGCAGCTCTTTTTATATCTTTGTTTCTGTCTAACATGAGAACGTTTGAGTTTAAAAAGATGAGAGGCAACATAAGCATTGCTGATGGTGACAGAGAGCTGCCAAGTTACACATTGAATACATGGTCTCGACTCTTAACAACACGGCTGCTTTAAATTTTTAATATGCAATTTCCTTTTATTTTTATTATAATACAGTTCATTAAAGTAATGGACTAATGGACGACAAGTGAGTTATAATTAGGCATAAATTAATAGTTTATAAAATAACCATGCCGTGACATTATACGGTTATTTGCATTTAATATTAATCATTTTAATCAATTAGAAACTCGTATACCTGTACTTTACAGTACAAAGTGCCTTTTGGGATGTGACAATTGTATTAGGTAAGCAAATGCCTCAGGGGAAGACCTCATTCAGTCATGGCTAGATTGGAGCTTTGGAGCAATTGCATACAACTAAGAACTTGCAATTTCGAGCAACGTTCAGAAGGTTTCCTTAAATTTTTACTTTTTTTGGGCTTTTGCCAACATTTTTAGCGGATGGGAATATCTTATGGAGGTTTTTTCCAAATTCAAGTGGCTACCTTTTTCCTTATTCAATTAAAAATCTATATAATTCTTAGAAACATTTATGGCTAGGTATGTTTTGCATATCTTCCAGTAAGTAATTATTTTAATCGTACCAAAATGAAGACAAACAATAGCGTTAATAATGATTAGTGTAAGAATAAAGTTAATAACATAAGTAAGAATTAGAAAATATTCAGTGCATGTACTTTTTATGGTGGTAGGGCGATTGCCTGAACTGGGTTATGACCACAATACACAAGTGTAAAGACCGTCATAGTGACTAGCTTTGGCTTTTCGCGTTTCGGGATCAGCTTGTGCAGGTATATCCATTATCTCATATACCTAGATACCTTCAGTCGTGGTATATGTGGGTCGACATGACGACGGAGACTATTAATGGTTTTCTATCTTTTGATGGTCGGTTTCGTTTTTGGACTACACTCTAATTACCATCAGGTGCACTGTAGTCACTATGTTTAGCCAGTGTAAAAAAAGTCTACTTTCAGATGAACTTAGTTTCACATTGTTAACTCATGCTTAGCTTGCGAAATTTAGTCATCATATAGGTTGAGGTGATTTTTCAAACTAGTGAACCAATCTAACCCCATATACCTCAATTATAAAAACGAAAGTAAAGGAAAATAGCTTAGCTTTGTTTGACAAGCCCTCGGACAGCAGACTTGAGGAAGACTGCTGCTCAGGAGAGACGGAGGTGTTGTGTTGGTTCAGCAAACACTCTGTGTTGCTTCTGGAAGAATAGATTCTTTACATCTACTCTTTCAAGAGGTATGGTATCTGCAGGCTATTCGCTCCCAGGGCTGAAGAACGAAGATCTCCTAGATTCAGATCGTAGCGATAAGACGATGTCACCCTGACGGGTTTTAGCCGGTAAGAGTATGGCTGTCACCCTTACGGCAGCCCTGGGGTTTTGAGAGGTATTACAACTGATTTACCAAAAAAAGGTTGATAACCCACTTAACTTGTCTCAGTTAACTAACCAATAAAACAAAGGTACAAGTCACGCAACCGATCATACAAAATAAGCCGCTAATGCCACACTCACTGTGCCCGACAAGAGAGCCGACAAATAAACAAAAATGTCCAAGAATTTTATTGAATTAGAGGTACACAATGTAGCGATAGCGGTCAACCTGATTTCTGCCGAGTCACTCCGTCGGCAGCAGCTCCCAGCGCTGCGGGCACAAAAGGTGGTAACACTCGATCAATTGATGTTTGATCAATAAATAGACGTGTATCTTTTCGTCTCTGTGTTGATAAACTCTGCGTACAGACGTTTTATTTCTTACTATACTAGTTAGGTAAACTTTGTACAGTGTAATTGCCTAAGATGTATTTATGATGTAGAGCGAATAATCTGGACTGAGTGGCGTTTATTACAAGCTTTTTTTTTGTACTTGGGGAAAA
This sequence comes from Automeris io, assembly GCA_036320925.1. NCBI lineage: Eukaryota > Metazoa > Arthropoda > Insecta > Lepidoptera > Saturniidae > Automeris > Automeris io. The sequence continues at coordinate 2,220,954 of JAUDJH010000012.1, read as the reverse complement.
TCCTCATAAGACCGTCTCAGCCGCACAGGGGGGTTGCGCAGCCGAAGTGTGTCGGACTTATACCGACTAAAAACCCCAAGGTGACTACTTCTGCGCATTGGTGGGGACTGCGGGTCCTGTAATCAATTCGCAACAGCCCCGTCGCGCCGCGCCCAGTGGGCACGAACTCGGGGGAAGATGTCTTCCCCGACACTGCTCATTGTATTTAGGCAGAGCACGTCACAATGCTCTGCCTACTTCTCGAAGGTCGCTAACCAGTCGCTCAGGGCCCCCAGCCGTTTATTACAAGCTGGATTAAGTAGTCATTAAAATGGTCTAATGATGGTAATTTGTATTAATACTTCATTAATTATTATTTTTAACGCATTACGAAAGTTATGAATACGTAGGTATACTTACTGTTTCTTAACCTTGATACGTGATATCCATCCATGCTCTAAGAAAATAGATTATAAATAGAAAAATGTAACAGACAAATGTTTTACGTTCCAAAATCAATTCAATTTCATATACTCCATAATATTTACAGATACAATTTAGTAAGTTATTTTGACATAATGATTGACCCTGGTTAGTTCAGTATCTATCCCTAACCAGGTAATAGTAGACAAAACTAAACTAAAACACATTGTTTTACATAATATCCTTTACTTTCAACGCTGATCTTTAGTACCCACTTATGTTTCATTAAAAAGATATTCCATAGTGATAAAAAAGGAAACGTAATATTCGGTAACTAAAAACTTAACATAATTTTACGTCAATGTCTATCTATATTTCCAAATTACTATGAAGGACGTAGTTGAAACTAATATAATGATTATCCGTAACTTACATGTAATTAAAATTATTGTCACTCAATAAAGACGTTTAGAATGTGAACAAACTTTCTTGAGAAACTTGCTCCCTCTTCCATTCTTCTTATTGTGTTTTTTCTCGTGACGCTCGCTAACTGCCTGCCAGCTCGTTCTACCCAGCGCAAACTTAATCCAAGTTTAATGAACAATACGACAGGCTCTTAATCAAACTTTTGGATTTCCTAACTTCTTTCCCGTATCATTCCAAACTTTATAAATTTGATATATTGAGTTTAAACTCTATTACACCGGGTGGCACAGTTATGTCATTTTGCTTTTGTGTTTCCAAGATAACGAAAAACCTATTTAGCTGATTTGATGGTATTATTTGCATCTTTATATTTACGTACTAAATAAAATTGTCATCGAAGGCTTCGTAGTTGGATTGTCTTGTAAGGCTTTCAACTTTCTGATACAGCTTTTACCTGTACTTTAAATTATTTTAATTCATAATTAGGCTTACTTAAGCTAAACGTTATGGTTATTGGGCGGACAAAATCCAGCTGCAGAAACGCTCTTTAAATATCATGAACATTTTAACACTAGTATGATGTTTTTTTTTTAAGTTGAGCAATAGCGAGTTGGTACGGCGTCGGTGCCCGTCTGGATCGCGACCACAGCACATGGGTCCAAAGTCCGTCATAGTGACCAGTTTCGGCTTGTCGCGTTTCGGGATCAGCTTGTGTATATCCAGGAGCTCATATACCTAGAACCCTTCAGTCGTGGTATATGTGGGCCGACAAGACGATGTAAACTATCAATGGATTTTCATCCTCTGATAGTCGCTTTCGTTTTTGGACTACCCTGCACTTACCATCAGGTACTCTGTAGGCACTATGTCGAGCCAGTGTAAAAAAAAAAAGTTACTAGCGTTAATTAATGTCACCTATAAAATATAGTGTGCATTTCACAACTGAGTGAATCAATGTCAGGTATATTTTGTTTTATAAATACTGAAATAATTTTTATAACTTTTTTAATTAGATTCAAAATATTTGATTCGATTTATCTTTTTCCGTCTCACAAAAAATACAATTTAAAATTTCGCAGTGTTCCTAAACGTGCGTTGTTGAGAAAGGGATCGAGGAGCCAATTTTCTGTAATGGCGGGTTGCATTTCCTATCTTTGTTGTGCCGAGTGCCGACGTTTTTTTTGCAGTCTCGCCCCTCCCATGGCGAGGGCTGGGTAGGATTCAAAAATTTATGGGATACATACCTACTGTTTATCTACACATGCGCGATTTCTTGCAGGTTCTGGGCTACAGAGTCGAAATTTAACATAGTTTTCACACGAACTGTTTAATTTTGTTTTTTAACTTTCAGCGACAATCGGGTTGATGCTCCTCCCGATAGAGATTTATTACCGTTGCGTATAGACAACTGCAAGAGAAAGAGCATAGTTGTTGCTCTTCCGTCCAAGAAATATGTTCTTCACTGCCCTCTAGACAAATCCCATGTCATTGGTAACCCATTCCGCTACTCCAAAGTACGCGACAGAAATCTCCAAGAAAATCGCTGCGATGTCGCGGTCCATTTAATCTTTATATATTTTTGGATTTAACTGAATTTCACTGTAATATTTTTCTATCCCAGAGCCATTATTTTTAATCTGTAATCCAGTAAGTGATAGTAAGTATAATCATCTAGCTAACGTATTACTATCTCATGGATCTTGACAACGGTGATTGTCTTCTGATACTGATCTTGTGACAGTCTTCGTTGATTTTTGTACTACCACGAATTTATTATCAAATTCGTTATAATCTTTTCGGCTTATTGATATTCAAACACAAATAATAAAACTGAAACCAAATAGAAAACTGAGCAAAACTTAACAATCAATTAAGAGTTCATAGATCTGTTTTTAGCTAACACGCCTGTACCAACAAATGTACTCGTACAATGAAAGCAAAGTTCTCAAAGTTATTTCAAGTTTCTGTTGCCAGTACATCATCATACGTCAGATGTTTGACAGCCAACATCGCCTCTCGGGCTTCAACGGATCCTACACACCTATATCTGTAGATACTTCATAACCGTTTAAGTATAAGTACATTTTGCGTACGCATATATTTATATTGAAAGTAGAGTGAGTGGTGGTAGCAGGAATATTAAATTAGATGGTTATAGTTAAACTGATAACTTATTAAAACATGCCTATGACATGTCATGTATGTCAGATTAAAGTCAGCGGTTGATGCTACTATAGCGTATTGTACTTACCTTAAAAGAATCATCAAAACACAAGGCATCTTATTTGATGTTTTCTACCTTTATTAACCTACGTTTATGTATTATATAACATGTTATCTTATATGACAAATAAATGCCTTTCTTTCTTCTTTTCCTTGTCCATAAGTGTACTAAAGTAGATCGATGATGATAATGATAAAAACTGATATTAAATAACAATAGCAAATACAATCAATATTACAAATCTCCTATTGGGTTATTACCCAAGATTCGTACTATATATAGATATACAATATTGGATCATTAATGAAGAAGAATTTCAAAAATCTGAAACATGACATCTTCAGGGTGGTAACTTTTGATTCCTCACTTTTAAGGATTATTTAGCCGAAGTTCTATCTATACGATCTTCCATATAAGTATAATTTAATTACTAGAGATCATTAAAATACAATTATTTTTATGTTAGTAATAATATAGTCAAAAATACTACTACTATAATTGTCTAGTGCTCTGTAGCACAAACTGAGACAGGATCCTTATTTGCGGTGGCCTAGAGTTTTTTTACGAGTATGTATTTTTTTATTTTTGTTTCTGTTTTTGCTTTTTTCTTGTGTGATTAATTTGTATTATTTCGTCACTTTTGTTTGGCTGCTGCTGATTAAATGTTTTCTTTTTCTTAATTAATTAAAATTTATTTTATAAACACATGGATAAGTTACGTAAGTTATTTCCTGAGGAAAGTAAAACCATTCCCATATTGGACACATTCTTAATAATATAAGATCATATTTTCCCATTTTATGTGTGTGTATGTTCGTTTCACAAAAACGTCAAATGCTATAGTGCCGAGGGGAAACGTTTGATATTCTTGCATTATCTAATGAGAATAGTCCGAAGTGTAGAACTAGGTGTTTCCTTTTGATTCATATTACTTATATTTAAGGTCCATAATTGCTTGAGATCATTTTTGTGATTCAGTTTGTTTCCACTTGAGTTGGCAGGTCTTTCATTAATCAGCGAACAGTCGCGACAGTGCAGCGGCGCTGGCGTCGCGACTTGTTTTTTCCTTTTTCACCCTTAGATTGGATATTGGACACGATTTCCTGGGAAACTTGGCAGAAGATGGGTGGTCGTTTCAAATTATATAGATGTGTATTTGTATAACTATACATTCATATTTATTTATACAAGAAGTTGTAGGTAGGTAGAAAATCTACTAAAAAAATTGCATTTCCAATATACTTCAATCGTTTAGGACTTTAGAGGATGATCTCCGTAACAAAAGTGTATGGTTTTCACTAAATCAGGATTTATTTATTTATTTTAAAAATTATAGTAAAATAATCCATTTTAGATGCATATACGACGGCCTCTATAAAATTATCAATAGCATTCAAACTTTATTTTTGTGATTCATCATGACTACGGCTGTTCCTAGCTTGCCGATGGCACCACTAAAATTATATTACAGTTGAGATACTATAATGCTAAATGATTATATAATACTAAATCAGTTGTAGTATATAATATTTACTTAAATAAAAACAAGTATCTAAACAAAAAGGTATGAAGGTATTGAAACGAAAAAGCGATATAACGTATCCTTTTATCCCCACTTTTATCTGAAAGCTCTACCCGATTTGCATTTCAATGCATAAATTTTGCGCCGTCCCCGCGTTCTCGGCCTGATACCCGGTATCTGTAAATAAATATTACTTTTAACCCCTCTTTTAGTCTCTCCACACTCCATTCGAAAATTATCCCTCAGTGAGCAGGGAGCTGCTTTGATGAAGGATTTCTTTTGTTACTGTTTTCTAACATGAGTTGTTATAGCGAGGTAACATTGGAATGTTTAAAGTTATAGTTATGTTTTTGTTTTAATGTTTAACATTTAAAGTTTGGTTATCTCAAACAACTTTTTAAAATTTATTTTTCAACAAAAAGCCTTATGCTGAAAATTATTTTATAGGGAAGAAAATATGTACAAATATATATTTAAATTCACTAAACTATTGCAATGACCGGTGGTCGTGGATGTGGTTGTAGAAAAACACGGGTTTTGGCGTTTTACTGTTTATTTGCACTTTAAGGCACACCGAACTGCGACGTACACGCACGTATTCTCGCCTTACGTCTCGGTAGTCGACTGCTCGCAAGCATCCCGTGCGCGCGCGCATCCTCTTACCCCGCACGTCTCGCAACACCCTAACGACCCTTAGGGCGACAATTACGTATCGGACGGCGACTACATGATATATTGCTACAAAAATATTTCTAACAAAAGTAATTTTTCTTCTGTGTTATGTAATAACATTAATCTTCTAAGGCTAATAAATAGAAGACTTTTCCATCGGAGACTATTACGTTTTTTTATCATGTACAGGCGGAGGCTTCCCCCAATCACACTTGGTGAAAGGTGAAGATAAAGCCGTAGATGGACGGCGTCCGCTCAATAAATGCCTTTTCTCTCTTCTCTTAAGAGCACACAAAAAAGTATATAAGAAGGTGCAAATATGGTCACTGGAAGTGTAATCCTCTTGTTTGCACTGTAGAATCTTTTCGTGGAAATATAAAAAAATATCCAACACATACGGATAGTAGATATTCGAAACAGTCAGATTAGTATTAATAGCTCTTACGTGTTAGATATTACGCAAAAACGAACGAAAATCATAACTGAAGAAATTAGAAATACAGGAAACAATTAGCCTTTAGTTGAATTTTATGATGTTTGCATAACGCATGCCACAAAAAATTACTGACTGCCTCTGATTCCGATCCATCATTATTAACGGCATTATTCTTAAACAAACTTCAATTTCACGCTTCTAACACATACTTTCTAATACAGACAAACGGTGTGATCGATTGACCGGAAAATCGTACTGAATCACCGTAAATATTTTGACACAATCCGAGCATCGTATGACGAGACAATCGCTTTCCGATGCTAGCTGCTTTTGGGGGAGCGATCAAACTTTATATCGTTCGGACGGTTGATGGATCGCTCTCGAGGGTGTTCCGAGCCACACGGTAGCCGATATGCCGTTTGTATCTATGCTCCGAGTTGAAAGTGCTGTTTCAATTGGGAATTGATAAAGAACTATTTCATAAAATACGTTTTTATGATGTTTTAATACAAAATCCAGTGACATTTTTGTCAACATGATTCTATATGTTCTGATGATCATATAATTATATATGATGTTATGTTCATATGAAAACAGATAAAAGAAATAAAGGTAATATATAATATTCGTATAGAAACAAATAATTGTTTTTTATCTCTGATGTTTTTCTCTGAATTTGATTAATTTGCTACCTAGTAAAGCCAACAATTAATTTGTTGTATATTTATAGTATATAATTTTGTTATTAGTAGGCACACGCACAACATACACAAACATCAACATATACACATAAACACACATGTATATATGTATAAATTAAAGTATATTGTAAACATAGTAAGCTTTTATATAGGTAAGAATATACATACCTTCGAGTAAAAATGATTAACAACTACGTTATTTGGTGTATGTAAGAAAATTGTAGGTTACAGAAAATACTCCCATTATAAAATATAATTTATTTTATCCATTTCATATATTCAAAATTCTACTTATCAGTGAGTTGCATCAGCGCCTTGCGTGCAAAAAGTATATTCATTCACCACGCTCGGCAGGGCCAACAAAATGACTAATGATCTCAAAAGGAAGCAGAAATTAAAAAAATATCGCTTCATTATATACTTCAAAAATTATTGCCAAATACCTATATGCTCTTATTTACTAAACACTATTAACACACATGTGAGTATATCGATAGACTACATAAGACCGGCTTTCATTCTAAAAAATATAGTTTCTTTTGCTTAAAAGTAGCTAGCTAGTAACCTATTTCAAAATTTAAAATGAACAAAGAATTCTATTTACCTAGGTATATCCACTGATCCTTCGTTTTAGCGTAGAAAAATAGTCAGCGAACCATTAATATCTGTCGCTACAGCTCCTTGTTAAATGCATACAATACTTGAAGCCTTTAAAAGAGTCACAATAGAATCTTGGCTAAATTAAAAGTTTTCCGATACAGCCGCGAGCGCGACATTGCACGGAACTGGAAGACGAGTAATTATTGTCGGCTTTATATACGGTCAGCACAATAGCAGCAATAACATTTTATTTTAAACGTCAAATAATTGTTGGACTGTAATGTACGGGTATTTCGAAAGAAGCTAAAATATCTAAAGAACTTAAGCATTATTAAACGAATTGGCGAGTAATACCTTTTTTTTATGAGGGAAAAATCCTGCACAGGACCATCAGGGACGCTGTGAGGGCAGCGACCCCGGTGTGTCAAACTCCTACTGACTAAAAACCCCCGGGCCTCTGATTGCTCCACCTGGGCCTGGGAAGCCAAATTCATCCAGACGCCCAGGGAACAAGAAGCCTTGTTGAAGCTACCTTTCTGGGAGGAGAAGGGGTAAAGCCCACCCATCCATAACCTCTCTCCCAGGTGGCGCGCCGGAAATCGTGCACCGCCTCCTTCTCATCCGGGCAGCAGACTCCCTCAAGTCTACTGCTGGGGGGGGGGGGTAATACTTACAAAATGTAGAACTAACTATACTTATCTACATTAAGGAATATCTAGGAATATTTTTTTAACTCTACAAAGCCGAATAATTAAATCTTTTTTTTATTACTGACTAGCTATCGCTTGATCTCAATCTCACTTGAAGGGAAGTGATGATGAGGTCAATGACAGGTCATGCTCACCCTATAAATACCGATTCACTCGTCGTATTCTTATGTCGTAAGAAACTGGAAAAACTGACTCTGGAATCGAATTCCACTCCTTGGCGGTTCGCAGCAAAATAGGAAGAGGCGAATCCACCCGTGTAGCTGAAGTACAAGTAAGTGCTGTGTAAGTAGTGTGGTGGATGTTCCTTATATTCGCACGAGAAGATTCGCTTCTACATTTATCATGCGAACGGCTAAGGAGTCGAATATGCTTCCAGCGGCCATATTTTCGCGATCTTATGACCTGAGAGTCTTTAAGAGAAGAGTGAATAGGCGTTTGCTAGGAGATCGCGTTTCATGATCGAACTTATCTTCACCTTCCACCAGGTGTGATTGAGATCAAGCGTTCGTCTATAAATTATAAAAAAAAAGTAAGTCATTCTAAAGTAGAGGAAATTGGAGACAAAACATATTTAAACAGTAAAATATTCTTTTGCTTTCCAACAAATAGTAAGATATTTCAAAACGGGATAAAGGTATTATTACGTTGTACCTATAAGAACGAGTAATATAATATTAAATCTAAAAGCAACAAAATTATTACAGCATAACAAAATGATCAAACTTCGCGTTTAATCAATAATAAAGTTGATTGAAACAGGGATGATGCTAACGCTACAAAGTTCGTACGTCAACTGACACACAGGTCTGTAAAGACACATTTAAGCGGAAAAAAATCAAAATTAATGATATCGGTGGCAGACAGCAGGGCACATGGTTGAATGCTCTTTTTCATAGTCCTAACACGCTACGAAACGTTTTGTCATTTCCTTACTACCTACCATTTCTGTAATATCTTTACGATTAATTGCAAAAAACTGTCATCGAAAATTACAGCTGGCCATTTTCTCATTGATTAGTGTTTTAATCATTCTAAATGGCCTAATTTCTCGTTTTAAGTTATTCTTGACATATTGTTATTGCACCTACTTCAGAATCTCAGATACTTCATTTTTAGTATGAATACTTCAATCAAAAAAATATATTTATTATGTAAAACTATAATCATAAACGGTAAAACAAATTTAACATTATTAAAAAATTAAGATAAATAATGACTTAAAAAGTGGCAAAGATCAGTTGTAACAAAAATTTGCTTCTAAAATCACATATTAAATGCCAGTCTATATTTTAAATCAATCAGGAGACCGCCGAAAGGCTCAAAGAGCGAACATTTTCTATAGCCATTCGGCGGCCAAGGCACCGTCGCCGGAGAGACGCATTCGCCAAGAAAACGCGATATCCCCTGGTGACAATAGCCGGGCAGTAGACTTGAGGAAGTTTGCTGCCCAAGTGAGACACTTCTCCCAGAGAGGTAGCCTAAACAAGGCTTTTCGCTCCCCGGGCGTCTGGATGAATTTGGTTTCCCAGACCCGGGTGTAATGATTAGAGGGACACCCCGGATGTTTTAGTCAGTATGAGTTTGACACACCGGGGTCGCTGCCCTCACAGCGGCCCTGGTGGTTCTATGCAGGATTTTCCTCTAGGATACCAAAGATTTTTTTTTTATCAGCTATAAAATATATTTTACAATAGCTACCTTTTACTACTAATGAAAGCATTGCATAAGATAAACTCGTTTTTAATAAGACCGTTTACGGCTTGACGATATGTATTAAAACAATGGCACATTATTACATATAAATGTTACTCTATGCATTATTATGCCTACAACAGTCAGAACGCGTAACGTCAAAAAATATTTTAATCTTGGGATGATATATTCGTATATATTTCAATCTATAGTCACTATTCAGACTTCTTGGAATTATACACAGCTAAGTAGGTATCAACAGACAGAATTTGAAGCGACGATCACAATAAACTTGGCCCACATCTAAAGTTCTGAATGGCACCTTGATTGACTTATCACTGGGATCGGTTACGGTGAGTTAACGCGGGGGCGCTGCCTCCGCCTCATCAGCCGATAACATCTGACTGACGAGTGACGTCCTCCTCTGTTCAGCAACGTACTGGCACCTGGCACTCAAATATTGGGCTATCATAAAGTGAAAAATTTTTCGAATAAATCTTAAGCTGAAATTTTATTCAGAAAATAAGTTCGTCTTTAACAAAAAACTAGTTACAATAGTTCCTTGATAGCCTGAGTATTCGGAAAGTCGAAGAACGGCCTATAAATCCCAGCCTCAGAGCCTTGATAAAGTAACATTCTATTAGCGATAACGCTAGTAGAAAAGTGTTAAATGTATGGAATTGAGGTTCGCTTTCGGAATATCACAGCAATTTATGTCAATTCTTTTCAGGATGCATTTTTCTACTACCAATATCGCTGATTAACTGTTACTTTGTCTCAGGCTGAGATTTATAGACGCAACTTTAAGTTTGCTTAGACTTTACTAAAACATTAAAATTTATATTGCTTAATGAATGTCAAAGGATTTGGTTAGTCACCGATTTTGTCATCATGGACTTGGCTCTGCTGTTATGAAATAATGAATGCTGTGGCTATACTCAAGTTTTTATTATGGTATATATACAGTTCTTTTTATAAGAATTTTTTTTTTAAATCTTTGCTAAGCTAAGTCGAAATAGCGTCTATAAATCTCAGCCTAGACTGAGGGATGCGCCAACAATCAACCGAGTAGTATTTGAAACAGAGAGGGCGCTTAAGGTACTAGGATGTATAGATCTTTAGAGCTCGCCCCATTGTACAAAATATAGAACTCATAGGAAACGGTACGTCTTCACGTAGATTTAAAATGTTCTAAACCACTAATTGTTAACTTGTTTTATCTTTTTATATAATAAACAAAACAACTACGAGTTCATTTAATCAAGGTAGGATTAAAAAAGGATTATGTAGTATAAACCACATGAATGGACTCAACTGGATAGCTTTGAAAGCTTGTCTTCCAGACAAACGAATATCGATTTCGAAATTTTAATTACTCAGCGAATGGAGAAGTAATCAAGGAAAGACCCTGTGACCCATTTTAAAAGTTTTATTCGAATGGACGTTCGAAGAGGCACAAACGAGGGGAGTGATAAATGGATAACATCAATCAGCTGAATTTAACTGTTGCAAATTTTCACCCGCATCGAAGAGTTATCTTTAATAAAGAAGCCTTATTTTAAACCATATTTACTTCTGAGTGACTGAAAAAATGTAAACCATGTTTTTCGAAGATGATATAGCTTGTAGAAATGTTTTGTATAAGTGCCCTTAGAATGGTATCTGCTGCGCTACTTATTGGTCACATTGGGCATAACATATAAGCGCCAAGGAAATGCAACCACTAATATACCTCTGCTCACCTCGAAAGAGGTATAGCTTGTCGATTTACTGTTTTATTATTATCTTGTAGTTAGTATTTTTAGTGCACTAAGCAGAGTGATTTTGATTATAAAAACAGATTGTTTATAAACACTATTTTTGTTATTGTCATAAACAATATTACATTAATTTATATTAAAGTAACGTATTCTAAAAGACAGTTTCGTATTTTTAATTTTCATTGAAAATTTTATATATCCTTTAATAGTAGGAATCCATCGGAGCTGAATTGCTCCAAATAACATACGTTACACAATATATTTTTAGTACATTTTTATCATTCTAACACTAGAAGTAGGCTGGACCTACCTCGTATTCAGATTGAAATAGGTATGTGCCAACATATTTATCTATATTTTAAAATATATTATTTGGCGATCAGTTGTGCTCCTGGACACGTTTGGCACGATATATAAGCGTAAACTATCCAGTTGTATCCACAACCACTAAAGTATCTCTGTTTACCCCAAAGGGAATGTAGCGTGACGATATTTTATTATTATTTACCCATTCTTTTACAATGATTACAGATTTTTTACTATAAAATCTCTTTAAGGAAACATTCCTTACCTAATACACAATAGACATATAGGTACAATAACATAATAGACTCAGATTTTCATAACACTTATTATTAGTAACTGTTTCAATTTTTTTATGCAAAGTAGCAAATAAACCATCAGTCCATCTGATGACAAGCGGTGATTATAGCCATAATAATGCTCTCTGTGCTATCGTCGAATATAAACGTTATAAAATTAACATACATTATGAAAAGTTCGATAATTCAGTATAACATTTTAGTGTCAGCGGTATAAAATAATTTCGTTGTTTTAAATCATTAAAGAGATAAAAGTATTTAAGTCGATGAAAACATGGGAACCGAATGGGCCGGCATCAATTATACTTTATCAGCTACGTCAACTGCCGATCAGCTACTGTGGAGACATGTCCCGATGTGCCTTCCTGGTATAAATTACAAAATAAAGGCCTTATTTTGTCAAAATAATCTCTTTCGCATAAGGATTTTACTTAGTAGCACGGTTTAGTATTGATATTTCATTTGCAAATAAGATCCTACGTATCTACGTATATGACTAGAAAATTTACATCTGTACCTTTACAATTTCCAGTTAAAACATATGAAGAAGTAAATTTAAAAAAAAAAATTAGATCTTTGAATGTATTACGAACAAAGTAGTATGTTTGACTCGATACGTATACCAAATGCGTACATTGAGCGCTCATGGCGACCAATCTTATATCCAGAGATAGGCAAAATGTAACCTGATTAATGATAAATGATTACAAAATGTAGTCGTAATTTTAGTTTTCCTGCTCTGTAATCATGATTAAGTCCATCATGATAAAGATTCGCTTCTACATTTATCATGTCAACGGCTAAGGAGTGGAATATGCTTCCAGCGGCCATATTTCCGCGATCTTATGACCTGGGAGTCTCTAAGAGAAGAGTGAAAAGGCATTTGCTAGGCGATCGCGTTTCATCATCGAACTCATCTTCACCTTCCACCAGGTGTGATTGAGATCAAGCGTTCGTCTATAATTTATAAAAAAAAATTAAAACATTAAGAAATCATAAGTGTGTATACAATCTGGGATTTTGTAGTGTTTAAAACATAAATGAGCAAAATGCAGTCATATTAATGGTAAAAAATGTAAAATGTAATCGTTAATCATTTTCATTAATCTGATTACATTTTGCCTATCTATGCTTATATCAACGCCGAGTGCGACGTATAGTCGATATCTAACTAATTTTGTCTTTGATATCTAGTCGATATCAAAGACAAAATTGTAGATAAATAATAAATTGAATTTAGTATTTATAAAAATACTAAAATACGATATATGCAATTCCTGCGGCATGATTGATTCTGAAAAATGTGCGTTCACCCTATTGACTATGTGGGTGATGTTTTACCTCTTAATTCCGCTTTGAACTCATAGGTGGCACTTTTAGGTGAAATTCATTCGTAAGCTTATGTAGAAGTATATCGAGTTGGTTTAATAAGCAATGATATTCGTAATATAGAATAAAAGAAGTATGGGTTAACTTCATCGATGATCTCATAATAACCATTTTCAATTTCAAATCAGAAACCGAATTTAAACATCATGGAATCTTGACCTTGTTTTAATTCATAAGAAATATATTGTTTTTTTTTTTTAAACGAAGACCTTATTAATGTGCCTTATTTTAGTTTGTATGAATTGTATACATTTCAGGTAAAGGTTTCGGTGAGCGCCTAAATTAAAAACATAGAAAAAATAAATTCAACAATAAACGCAATAGCTTTTTTTATCTTTTACTGTATAAAAATGACATCCTTAAGATACTTGTTTCAATCTATTGACCAGTATTTTAGTCCCATTTTCGTCATTTCTTTTTTTATATGCAATTGACTAAAAAGTTATTTAGTCTGAATGCCAGGACAAATTCCGATGTGGATGTATTCACTTTAGTAATATTCATATTAGGCTTACGGCTCTGGATATACGTCCTTTTGTGGCCCGTTGTTGATATCCTTAATATTCAGTAATCTCTGATTTACGTCTAAACCAAAGACCCAAGCGACGCGCATTCCACCCCACATCATCAGAAAAATCACTTAATATCTTGTCGTTGTCCAGATACAACACCATCCCAAAAAACAAGAATAGCACGCCCAGAAATACTACAACAGCGATAGCTTAAAAAAACTTGAAATTTATATGAATCATGAGTAATGATGATGATGATGAAATAATGAACACAATGGCTCGGGTTCAAAGCGTAGACGTCTATGTTTTCAGGAAATTTCATTAGTTTATAGACAAAAAGAAATTATAGACGAGGGAGATATTTTAGAATGCAATAATTTGTACCTTCTTTTAACTAAAAAAACATAAATAATTATATTCCCTACCAAATCATAAAGAAAAATTTATCAATAAATGAGAATTAATCCGTAAAAAGTTTGGACACCGCAGCGCATGTGACTTATGATTCCATGGTAAGTAGATAAAATTCCTTTTACGTGATTTTAGATAAACAGATAATTGACTAGCTTCCCTTTAGTATTTTATCTTGGATTTATTCTATCACGTGTGTCATTGCTCCTAAATATGTTGACTATAAATTACTTTGTTTTAATGGAAATATTAAGATATCACTATTTCTATATATTTGGAATTAGAATCGAATGCTGAATATCCTCCTTGAATATATTCCTCGTCTATAAAATCAGCCTGTATATATAAGTACCTACTCACTACTTACTAGATACATAAAATTTTAAAATGGATAAAATATAATAAATAATGGATCGTTGTATTTCAACCCACGTTGATATATTTTATAGTAATGATTTACTAGCTTTTTTTATCTGGGTCGACATAGTGACTACAGAGTACCTGATGGTAAGTACAGTGTAGTCCAAAAACGAAAGCGACTATCAAAGGATGAAAATCCATTGATAGTCTACATCGTCATGTCGGCCCACATATACCACGACTGAAGGTCTCTAGGTATATGAGCTACTGGTTATACACAAGCTGATCCCGAAACGCGACAAGCCGAAACTGGTCGCTATGACGGGCTTTACACCCATGTACTGTGGTCGCGATCCAGACGGGCACCGACGCTCTACCACATCGCGGCTGCTCGTTTAGCACCACCCAGGAGTCACGTGTAGGGAAAGTAGGGTAAAGCCTACGGACGCGAGCAGCTTCGACTCCCAAAAAGCGAGCTTGAGATAACAATAAGTACATAAGCTGCAAACACCATCTTAAGGACTTCTTTGGAGCTCTCACGTTTCTTTGTATCAGCCTTTGTGATTTTTCCGGTGTTATCTTTATTCTTAGAGACATGCCAATATAGATGACAGCTACTACTCATGAATTCTTGTTCAACCATCTGGCTGTAAGTAGTTATTTTGCGGAGGTGGAGTAAATGTCATTAGATATTTTTAGAAAATGGTCTAGGAATTTTTATTTAAACAATTTACATGTTAATACGTTTAGATCACTGTAACATATGTAGATATACGACAGTTTAAGCAAACCATTAAAAAATAACCCTGTCACAAACTATTAATCAATGTTCGATAACTCGCATCAAAATGGGCGGTCTGTGTTGTAAGCCAGGTGATTTATATTAAAGTCCAATGGCAATTTAAAGAAACGACTAACCAGTTCCTGTAGGCCCCCTTCTCAATGCATAGATTCCTTTTTAAATCCTTAACAGCTCCATTGAAAGGAAGCGGGGGAGGTTTTGTGAGCTGGTCGGGTTATATTGGCGATGAACGATAGCGATGGTGTATTGACAACGCTCTGAGGACAATGGCCAATACATTTATCGTAACATCGCTAGGCCTTGTGCGTAGGTTTGAATGTTGATTTCGATTATTACAGATAGGTATCGTTCAGAGCTACTAAAACAGATTAAATGCTACAGTTTAAAGGCTCGTAGTTAGATCTTAAATAATAATTCTAGATTTTATGGATAAAAGCGCCATCTAATCAAATTTGTACTCAAATTCATATTATACATATATGTAATTATAATGGATATATGTCTAGCTAACACAAACCTAGTAATTTAACGAATATCTAAATATACGGAGTGTCATCTGATAAAATATTTAATATACCTAACATAATTTTATATTGATTTAAGATGCTTTTGAGCAAGACGCCCTCTATTGGTGAATAGCAAACAACTGATATTCACTATAATATTAGTTTAAGAACCAATGCATAGTAATAGCAACAAAATTGAAGATCCCTTTGTAATGTTTTTTATTATGAAATAAAAAAAGATTAAAATCAATATTGGTGTTAGCTCGTATAAGTAATAAAAAAAACAAGATGTTAATCAGAAAATCTTGCTACCTTTACGTTTAATAGCTTTCTAGATGGAAAGCATGAGTATATGAAATGTAGATCTAGTTATATTAAGGAAGGAATTTAAAACTCCTTACGTTATACCTAATTTGCTTCAGGAATTTATATAGAATATTTACATTTATATAGAATAAACATTCGTGTTATTTAGGAAAAATTCTAAATCAATAAAGTAACAATTAAGTTGAAATAAAAGCTATTTATTCCTTTATAGCTACTTCGCTCCCTTCAATACTTTAAAGTCGTTTTACTATGTATATAAAATAAATATAAATTTATGGATAAATAAATAAATATAATTAATCAATAAGTCATTAAAATAACAAAAAACTGAACATAGTGTCATTAAATTACTGAATTGTAATGATTTTTCTTACTGTTAGTATCACCCACGGTTAATCGGTAATCTTAATTTTAACACGAATAAAGATATTAGCCATATATATAATGTTATTTAATTTTCAGATAATTTAAATCGTCGATTATTTATGTGAAACTCCAATACAGCATCTGTAATCAGACCACACAAGCACAGGTTGACACATATAGCAAATAAACTTAATTGAATATTAAATAAATAAATAGTTTAGCGGCTGCTAAAATTGTATTTTTTTTCAGAGACCTTTTAATCATGTTTAGATACATCCTGTCTCCCCAAAACTCCTCAAATTTAATGAAAACACTTTAAACATTGATAAATCATCAATTTTGAAAATAAAAGATTAAAATTTGTAATTTATATCTAAACACGTTTTAAAATTAACATACATAAAATCATTGAGGTATAAGAATCCGTAATAATCTTTATAGATAGGTATTCACCAGTATAGTGGTTAGTATTTGAAACAGTGATAATTTAAACATGAACTAATTACTAATAGATATAATTATCACTTTTTAAAAGAAAACATTTTTCGTTAAATCAATTTCATATAAATAATATGTATATATTTACAATCACAAAATGTAAGTATTAATTTTATAATAATCGGAATCCACAATGCAGGAGTTTCATTCCGCCTCCTTCTGTGAGGAAGTTATGTCCCAGAAGGAGGCTGCCGAGCGAGAACGGCAGAAGGCCGCTCGAAGAAGACGCCGAGCTGTCGACAACCGCCCCGGCATATCAGTCCCAGCGGATCGGTCGAACCACGACCGGCCAGCTGATGTCTTAGGGGTTGTGGCTGTTCAGGGTGGGGGCTCTGAGCGACCGGTCAGCAATCCCCGAGAAGACAGCGGTGCGTTGTGACGCGCTCTGCTGAAGTATACTAGGTGATATCGGGGGAGGTGGCGTCTCCCCCCCCTGATTGTGCCTGTCAGGCGCGGCGTAGTGGGGCTGCGGCGATTTGATTACAGGACCCGCAGTCCCCACTAATTCGCAGAAGTAGTCACCTTGGGGTTTTTAGCTGGTAAAAGTCCGGCACACCCCGGCTGCCTACCCCTTCGCGGCCGGGACGGTCCTATGAGGATTTTCCCCAAGTAAAAAAAAAAAAAAAAGGAGTTTCATTCCATCCATCGCAGTCTCCACCGCATTGAGTTAATGGAACACACTATAAAACAAACTAATTTATAACATTTATATTATACAATCTGCAAACATTGATGTGTACAAAACATAAAAGCAATAAGTACATAGACATACATCTTTTTATGGAAACTATGCTGATTTGTATATCTTTTTCGTATACTTTTTATTGTTTATATAATGTTTCCTTAAATGTGACAAGCCAGGTATAATAAGCGACTGTGGTATGGCTGCTGAATAGTCCAACAATTCTTCCGTTATTAAATATCATATCTAAACACCAACTTAAGTATATATTTATTCATAAATGTACATGGAATTTGTAACGTTTTAACATAAGTTACTTTTCCCGCATCTAAAAATAATTTTATTCAAAAATATGTATTCGGATTTTGCAAAGTAGGTATACCATAAATACTATCAAGTGTGTTCAAGCTATACATAGATGCAAAGATTGTTATAGTGAGACGCTTCGAACAGATGCGTTTTAGTATAAGTCTATATATAGTATGTACAGTTCCTAGGATCCAGGAAATATAAATAGGATCATAGATGGGCAAAATGTAATCAGATTGATGACAATGATTAACGATTACATTTTATGTTTTTTACCATTAATATGACTGCATTTTGCTCATTTATGTTTTAAACACTACAAAATCCCAGATTGTATACACATTTATGATTTCTAAATGTTTTAAATGAATTTAATCATGATTACAGAGCAAGGAAATTAAAATTACGACTACATTTTGTAATCGTTGATCATTAATCAGATTACATTTTGCCCATCTCTGAATAGGATTTAGGATAGTATGTACAGGTCCCTTTTCTCTTCTTTGATATAGGAAGCATAATATTGTCTTACAATTCTAAACTCTATTTATCTGGCTGGGAGGCTCATTTTAAAATAATGATTTTCGGTTAGACATTCATGCAACTGCAATAAAATATAAACCACACAGACTATTTTATTTATTAAAATGTAGTAATAATTTAACAATTAATACCAACGTGGCTATACAACGGTATCTTATAACGGTATTATTTCCAACACACTTTAATACCTCATACTAGCTAAAAATGGCAATGGCATATAAAAAATTAAAAATGTATTTCATGTATACCCAGATTTATATTTCATTTAAAGAAATTTACTAATCCACTTTGTTTCATGTTTTGTACAGCCGTTGGGATGTATTCGGTTATAGGCGATTACGCTCCTTCCGCCACTGACTTTTGACGAATATTTGGTAAGAAAAATCTATTTGTCGCTAAATATATATATATACTTATATATTTTTGTACCATCTTTATTGTCATTTTATTGCATGTCATTTTTGTCGCGCAATAATAATTGAAAATATATTGTAGGGAGATGAAATTTTAGAAAATAAGTGTAGGATGGATATTATTGTGTGAAATATTATGCATGAAGTAGTAAATGCGTAGACCGGAACGTATGTGAGTGAAAGGCAGGAAAGATAGAAAGAGAGAGAGGATAAACGGTTTTTTTCGATGCGAGCGCTCTGTAGTATTAAGACGTAGAAAAGTGTAAAGACGAATAATTAATTAGAAAAAGTGTAATAAACGAGTTTTGAAAGTTTATTCAGTGTTTATTCTGATCCAAAGATCCCCAAAACTACATAAGTTTGCTTAGTCTCATTTTATTACTGGTAATTCTGTTGTACACCTAAGTCAAATTTTCGAATATATTTTTCCACAGCAAAAGTAAAAAAGTGCAACACAACATTCTTCAATTTTAATATAAATTTCAACAAATAATTTTCAATAAATATTATTAATTACGTTACTGATTAGACAACCCATACAACTATATTTTATTTATACTAATAAAAGCTAAACAATATACTATATTTTAACCAGTGTAGACACATCAATCTCATGGAATCCCGTAAAAGCTTCCTAACTGCCTCGCGGTGGTAACTTTATAGAGTAATAAATGATATAATGCGCACACTATCTCCTATAACATATACATTGTTGAATTTATTTCAGCCCATAACGTTTAGTGCGTACTATCATTGTAGTTTCAGCAGATTGAGAAATAAAGCATTTATTGACGTACTATTACGGCCAATAATGTTAGGTTTAAAAATGGCATTTTGATACTGCCTACAATATCTTTAATATATCTATTTATTTTAATCTTGTGTTCAATTATGTGCAAAATTGATAGTGGAAACTACATCGAGGGGTGAAAGGCTATTTGGTTTAAGCGACATTTTTTGGTGATATAGTAATATATGTATATATATATATTGGAATCGGTATAAAACGCTGATTCCGAATATATATATATATTAGTCTATCACTAAAAATGTCACTTAAATCAAATAGCCTTTCACCCCTCGATACCATAGTTATATTGGGTTATGGTCGCTGCCGTTTTCAGAGTAGTCTGTGTTTTCCATTGAAAAGCCAGGGTATAAAAACATATGATTCGTAGGATACATTGTTAACAAGGTACCGATTTTTAACCCGAGGAAAGTTTTGATACTGTACCATAACGAGTCAGACTATATAGAAAACAGCTACTTTTATGTTTTTTTTTCGTAGATTCCACTTTTGTAAACGATGATTTTATTTGTTGTATTTTCAAAGCTTTTTAGTTATGTACCGCTTTCTGAACCGGTGATAAAATCATTTTTCTTACTTTTTGATGATTTAGAAACCCCTATAAATAGACCTAAAGAATAGAATAATATTGTATTTAATTAAAAAGACCTATTTCATTCAATTTTATTCATATTCCATTTCATATAATCAGATCGGTGCACAATAATTATACAGTATGTTATAAAAATGCTGCCTATCCGTCAAAGCGTTTCTCGGTATCGATATTAGATTCTATTTATGTTACTTTTTAGTCAAAGAGCAAAAAACCTCAAATAAAATAAAAATAAATTAAATGTGAAAACTGACACGGCACTACGGGAGCGTGCGTAGACCGTGAACAAAGGAAAAAAGGAAAGCAACGGACCATGCCAGTAGGTCATGACCCTCTTAGATCTCATGTAACATTTATCAATTAAATTGTTTCTTTTTACTAATTTTTTACTAGCCTTGACAATAAATTTTGTTTTCCAAGCTTAGATTACCTTCAAAATAATTCAATGCCTACAGTTTTATATGGCACTATCTTTTAATTGTTAATTAATGATATAATTTTCTGATCTATTTTGATATTATTTTGACACCTATATACCCCTTTTGAGTTGGGCAGGGTATTTATAAATCAGTTTATTTTTCAAGATATTTTTTTCTTAAATATATACACACTCTGTTTGAGAGCCTATTCAAATAAATACTAGCATATAGTGTAAATAGTAGTATTAGTCGGAAAAGGGATCTGTTTTTGAAATCTGCACAAATTAAAAATTCTTGAATCTTGACACGTATAAAACTATGGTTGTTGGTAAGTAGCGAGGTCTTCCAGCCGTGAGATACCTGTAGAGACGAGCTTCTGATGTAAATCAAAGCTACAAAAGCCCGGATCTACAGGGTAGATCACGAATGTGCCATTATTATGAACGTTTTTCTTTCTTCAAGCGCTTCACGCAACAGCTCCCATTCCAGACGTTGCTATGACTGACAGACGCGATCTGAAACTTAGAAATATATTGCATTACTTTTATAGTGCTCTTATATATGAAAATCTTTTAAAATCTGTTAATAACTAAAACTCCTACGTTGCACAGAATTTTAGAGTTTGAAATTCTTTTATATTTAAAAAAAAAAAATGACAGTTGGTTAAAGAAACCCACTATCCTAACTAATTAAATTTATTTACTTAGAGGTCCACTGTATAATACATCACATTCTTTGTCCATTTTAATTTAGTATGAAATAGTTACATTTATTTTAGGAATTTAGGAATCCTAGATTAATTTAGGAACGTAATTGTGCGATCTTGATCCAAAATACATGAAGAAAGTTCCATAAATTGTTAATACAACTAAGTTTAGTACCCAAGTTGTGTAGACTTGTCGACTTTATCGATAAAAAAACTTGAGACCTTAAATATATGATCTAATATACGTGGTAAGTTCAACAAAAAAACCTAGTTATAAGTATGTACAGCAATAGGTTATTCAATTATTTTATAACATTTTTAATACCATATTAACCATTAAGTAGATGTCATAGTAAATGATATAATATAATGATTAATTTGAAATAATATTATGTGTAAATGAAATCGGACTATCGAAGAATATCAGTAAAACTAAATAAGCATCATCATATAATAGGTACTTTAACAATATATTTCTATCAACAAGCCTCAAAGACATGAGAAGTATAATACCTATAAATTTTTCTTGTAAGAAAGGAATCCCATAAATTATATAGGACGTGAACACGTCATTAGGAAGATACATAAATCCACCGTGACACTGTGATATGCCTTATATACGGTTTAGCCCATAATTAACGTGACAGGCGGTTCGGAGAGTTTAATTTAGAAACCTTGCTTGTTACCTCGGCTCAGCCAATCTATCATAAGCTTGAGCAAGCATTTGCGATTAAATAATTACTGCTTTTCTCTCAAATAACTACAACTAAATGTTTATTTTTAACGTAAATATGCTATTAGTGTAACTTGTTTTAATAGTGATAGTAACGGGTGGTTGTAGCTAAATAAAAAACCTATATAAAATGTAAAAATATTACAAAAAAAAACTGAATAATAGAATATCATCTGTAAGTGCCTTCAGAGCGGCGATAAGCTGCGCTTCTGGTCACGTTGGGCACGGCATATAAACACAAAGTGGATACATCTACTAATGTATATGTGCTTACCATGTAAGTGATATAGCGTGACGATATATAATTATTATTATAAGAACCGTGGCCGTGGTGGCTGCAGGCAGAATAGAATAGCACATCCCTCTTCTTGCTGAGGTGTCGTAAAAGGCGACTAAGGTATTTCTTGAACACTGCAATTCTACCAGGTGTTCAGAGAAGGAAAACTCGACTAAACCTGCATCCTGCTCCCTCCCGATCGTACTGGTTCTCCTTTCCATCGGGCCTGAGGGAGCTCGGACGAGAGAGTGCTTTTCTGGCTGCGCGTCCAGTTATGCACTAAAATATCTCCTGCGCAATTGACTGTTTCCGAAAACTGGACCTCGAATTTCTTAATCGGTGTTGAAACAGTCGCCGTGGCCGAAACCGGCTAGGACATCATCATCATCATTATTATAAGATAAGAATAAACATAATAGTAATAAACAGCTTGTCAATATACCTAAGTAATACCTAAATAATTTAATAGGCATATTGTGATATATAAAAACAAGCTTTTTCAATATAAAAACGTAATAACGAAGGACTATTTTTTAAACTTTCGTCAGTAAACAAGTTGACGATCCACCTGATGGAATATGATTACCATAGGTTATGGACAACTGTAACAAAGGAGCGTTGTATTGCGTTGACGATCAAGAAGGATGTTGTTAGTTACACTCTGGAATAATCACATATCATAGCTTTGTGAAAAATTTGCACCCGGTAGTCTACTCCATAACTACAAAGTGCCCGATAAAAATTATAAGTGATGACAGAGTGTAAGCATTCGAGAAGAAGTCATTAAAATGGATCAATTACGTCATGAATGTAAGAAAAAGAACAAGAGAGGATTAACTTCAATAGTAAGTATTTTGGAAAACAGGAATCTTGTCACCGAATCGAAGAATTCATTGATTTACAATTTAAAAAAAAAATGTTAGAAATATCAGCAACCTAAGTTCAAAGGTGGTCCCGTGTACTTAAATGTATTCTAAATCCATACTTATATCACTATATAAACAAGATGAGTACCAAAAAATAAACGATTTTCAAACAAAAGGCGAACAATCCTTAATCTGATAGCATGACGCAGGATCACAAATCAGTCGGATCGACAGCGAACTCTCACGGGATCCGTAAAAAATAATCTCAGCCTATTTCCGCAAATCATTGCTACCATTGTACACCCGATAATGTAGAGGAAAGCGGAGCCTAACAAAAAGACTCACTTAATTGCGTGAGGGAAGAGCGCTGAAAGGCGACCAAGTATTGTTTCCCGCGAGGCCTTTGTACGCGCTCACCCGATCGCCTGACTCATCAATTTCCTCACCGCTACGATTGAGACCTATATACGTCATTTTGAACTCACCCCATTTTGCGGTTTTTCTACGCGAAATAGAAACCCGCACGATCACGCTGTTATTAATCGTAAAACGAGATTGCTTTCAAACAAGCACTATTCCTAATTAATTTCCATCACATTTCAACGGAAAACTTTTGAACGGAAACTGTAACTGTAATAAATTGGTAACCGAAACTATCAGAGTGAATGGGAATGTAAATGAGGTTCACTTTAATTAAGCATCATTAATAAATCTAAGAATGATCCCGTGCACGTTGTTCATGTAAATATCCGGGAGCAATTAGCTAAAATACGACTGTCGTATTACTGAATTCTCCCGGAGGATTGAACAGAAATCCTTGGTAGACACTCTAACTCCCTCCCACCCCACCGAGCTCTGTGTACTGTCCTCCTGCCATCATTAATCTTGCACGCCGCCGAGCAAACAGCGTTCGCTCTCTAGAGCAATTTTAGAGTTGTGCCGTGTCGATAATATAAGTAAACTACCGTGGACATAAACGATAACCGCCCAGGGATTTGAGTTTGAAGAGATTAGCCGATGGATAATTAATTGGGTTTTGCAAACGGCTCGTAAATATGTAAATTATTTCGATAATTTCATGGCAGCTACATTACGTCAAAGCGATAATGAAGCGTAAAATTGCTCACGAATTTGCCTCAAAATCTAATAACCTTCATCCCTAAAAGTGGCGATAAACATTATTTAACTTTTTTATATTGGCTCCACAAAGTGACTACAGTGCACCTGATGAAAAGTAGAGTATCAGAAGACGAAATTCCATTGACATTCGCCGCTGTCATGTCGACCTACAGATATCACGAGTGTAGGTATATGAGTTACTGGACATACACAAGCTGATCCCAAAACGTGACAGGCCGGAAGGAGTCACTATGATGGTTTTTACACGTTTATATTATAATAACAACTCAGTCCAGGCAATTACCCCTCCACCTCAGAACACGAGCAATTTCGAGCAATAATAGCCATACCACCTATAAAAATTTAAACTAAAAAATATTTTTTCGTTTATGTATGACATGTCAATTGTAGGTAAAGTGTTTTTATAGACTTCATAGAAATTAAGTATTCATCGAAAATACCTGTATAAATATAAGGATACATCTAATAGTAATAATTTTTAAATGTATCGATAGTTTTTGTTAATCTCTATAGCAAAGAATCACTAGCTACGAGTTCAAAGAGTCCTAGCTATAAGAATACTGCCTGAATATCTCTTTCACCATACCTATAATCAATATTTTATACTATCTACATAAGTTAAAGCTCTGAAAGCAGTAGTTAACGCATTAATAAAATGTTAGGAACTTTCCAAAACTATATATATTTTATAAGGATCTTATTTGAATATTATCGCCTCATATAAGATACATAATTTACAAGTATCATAGATAGTATCATAGATCGTATCAGATATAAAAGAAAAAGTAATCACTAAAATTGTATATCCAATAACGAAGATCAGTATTTTAAGAAATATTTCACTTTTATTTAGAATCCAATTCAGAACATTAAACTTTAGTGCTAAATATATTTATATAAGAAATTTTCCTTGATTTTGAGAAGCGTACCTGACTTTCCTTGTTTACCGCACATTGCTTCATCTTTCATATTAGCTTGTTTTTCCTCCAAAGGCCTCGGTCCTGGAATATTTCATATGAAATGTTACTTTCATTAAACTAGCTAAAATAAACGTAGCTTTTACATTTTTGCGTCTTACTTTATTTGATAGTAATATTTCTCCATACACCTACGGAATATAATATAATAATAATGTTATGAAATAAACTTCCTTTTTTGTAATATATGTTTTGTATATACATTTTTCTTTATTTTTAAAACTTTAACAATCTTAGAAAACTTTATTGTGTTTAGACTATAAACAGGATATATTTTAGAAGAGTAAGATTGCAAAGTTCAAGTTTATTTTTAATTTTGTTATCCTCTTCATAAATGAATAGAAACAATACATATTCCGTATTTATTTTGTCGCGCAATATAAAATAATGAATATAAATATAATAGTTACATCCTTTTCTAAAAGTTTCTTTCAAGATGAAATGAAAATTTAATGTAAAATAAACAAATAGGTTCGTGTTTATAGGTGCTAAGTATGTCTAGGGTTATTTTTCATTCATACAGACTGATAAAAGCGACATTAAGGCGACGTAAGACGCGACAGTCTGTAGACGGCAATGACTTGCGCCCCGATAGAAGACGGCATTATTTTGCCGTATATTAGATCGATTTCGGTGTTCGACAGCAATTGTCGCGCGGCATTTAACGTCTACCGTTTCCTGCGTCTTATAGAATGTCACCTTTAATAGTAAATTCAAGGATCTCATTTTGATTTTACTTTTGTGCAATTGATAATGTTTCTAGACGTGTTAATAATCTAAGAGGCAATATCAGCGACAGTAATTTTACCCGATATCTATTAATAAAACGGCCTAGCAGTGGAATCAAATGTGTGGTCTAGTGAAAATTCATATATCTATGTATATTAACACAAAATCCTCAAATGTAAACTTTAATAGCTTTACTGTAATTTTCTATACTCCTAAATTTAATATATCGTAAAATTATCTTCACAAAGCAAGAAAATGTGCGTATTAATCTAAAGTTAATGCCATTAAATAAAAACTTTTCTCTTAATATTTAAACTAACGAGTTAACTCCGAGGATTTGCGTCTTTAGAGATTACGTTGTAACTAAACGAGTTTGGTAGCAAAGTTTAATTAACCACAAGACCGTTTTGTATTCTCAGTTTCTATTTTTGATATACAAATAAATACACTGCGCATGAACTCATTTGAAAATTTTCAAAATAATGAAAGTACGTATATGCTTGCAAACTTTTCAAAGGAATAACAGTCTACCAATTTTAATTTAATAATACTCAAATTAAGTCAGACAGTGCCAATGAACCTACATGATAGCAATTTGGCTTCGAGCCAGACAGCGACACTAGATTTATGCTTGCAAACATATTTCCATATTCGAAGCCCGATCAATATCCCTCTATCAGGGGATGGGGCGAACTCTGTACTGTTGACGCATGTATTTAAATATTTTATGAGTGAAGGACGAGATATTCCTTCGCACTTACATTAAACGATCATATAAAATAAATATAAGTAATAACAGTATTTTGATGCCAAAACAAGAATATTACGCAATTATTTATTGTAATTTGAAATACTACGATATTAACAAGCCGTATCAATAAAAAAAAACATCTATTAATAGCGTACCGAAATTCTGGAGTTACATTTTTTTTTTTAAAGCATTGATGTCTATTTGGGAACTAAACTAAGTGTTCGCATGTAATATAATAAAATAAGAGTAAAAAACCGAAAAAAAAAATCAATTTTGACATAGAAACATTCAAAATTGTTTATCTTTAAAGTAAACCAATGGTTGGAAGTTATCAAGAAATTTTAATAACACCTACATACAGTAGAGTAAAAAATATTACTTTCTTATCGTGGCTCAAAGCGTTCTCTTGGGCTTTTACTAAATTCATATAATTATGTTTTAAGTGCTTAAAATAATTAATAATGATACCTTCAATTCTTTTAAAAGTATTATAAAATAACTACTCTACTACAGTAAAAAATGCTGAATAATAATAACGAACATCGTGCTTCAGAATAAGTAAGGACAAAGGCTTACTCCAGACATGTACTTGAACAGAGATGCCCATTAAATTCTCCAGTCTAGCCATTCCAAGCGCACGAATGCGCGGGATAATTACCAAAACACAATTTAGTTCCGCACTGCAGTGGCTTTATCTGCATAAGGAAATTAAGTTAGGTAAACACATTTAGGAAACTATATTTGCATAGATTATTTGTTTGTTAATGTTGTGTATTTACATAATGTATTTTACTAGTTGTTGTGTATATTCAGAGATCTCAAAATATAAATGCATACAACTATCTTTTAAGGAAATGTAATATTACACTACAAATGCAGTTTGTGTTTTATCTGTTATAGTGACTCTGCTGAGGGCTTACACAAAGTATAATTTGACCAGCGGTAACGCTAGAAAAGTGCAAAATATGTGAATTTATACAGCGCTTCGATGTAATGTGATCTCGAAACTTTATGTCAATCCATTTACATTTTAATAATTACACTGAAGAGCTGTTAAACTGTAAAAAAATCTAATTTTAATAATTGCTTATTAGAGATTCCAGTCTCGGTCATATTTCGAGAACTAGGAATAAAATTTCGAGACCGTGCGTAGTCACTGAAAATTCGAGAGTACTAAAACTAAGTTATTTTTATTTGTTTTTGCAAAGCCACGATATATTTTTTTCCGAGATTTCCTTCTCGAAAGCTAATGTTTAAATTTCACGTTATGTTTTATTTATTTTATTTTATTGAAAGTCTCGATAGTTGAGAGATAGGATATTGAAGTCTCGGTATTGAAAAAAGAAGATAAAAACTTCAAGGCTCGAGAGTCCTAGAATGAAAGCCCTAGTACCTATCATTTTCACATGTATAATATGTTATTACAATTGGCAATTTTAAAATGACAGACTGCTTTACATTTGTTGTTTATTACATGCATATATAAAAATATATGAATGTGTTTAAACATCCCTAAAACTGGAAAACAAGTTATAATACATACGTTTTACATATTGTTTCGCTTAAAATTCCCACGCAATGTTCCTAAAGTACATGCATTTATGATTGTCATGTTATATGTAAAACATAATATTGCTCAGCAAAAGCGGACTAGATAAATGTTAAGCCATTATTTACAAAACCGTTACGTATAAAATAAATATATCTAACTTCCTCACTTTATGAACGAAAGAAACAAAAATATATTCAAATCATGTACCATATAATTTACAATAAGTATCTGACAGGTCCATGTTACGTTACATGTAAAATAAACTCTTGAGAAGCTTTTACTTTATTTAATCATAGAGAATATGAGCAAAGTGAAAGAGCAAAGTAAAATACAAACCACAGTAATAAAACAGCATCTACAGAAAAAAATACTATAATTACAATATTATTATTAATTTAAATATTTGTGGTCGGGTGTAATATAAATTACTTACTCTATGCAGTAATATTGCTAAAACAACGGCTGGGCTGTATAAAACGGAAAAATAGGCGAAATAGAGGTTAAAACAAAACAAAGGAATTTACACGTAGAGCTAAGCTATAAAACGAACAGTGACGGTGGCCACAGAAAGTACATTACCTCTAGTGTAGTCGGTTTACTGCATTTTAATTGTGCTCCAGCGTCGAATCAAATGCTAAGATGGCGGCTAGTAGAAACAACGTAAGGAGGGGGGTCGGTTTCACGCTTGGGGTGACATCTATAATTCCAGAGAGCTATCGTAAATTAGCATACGTATTAGAACGCGGTCCACGGCCGACAACAAATTCCGTGCGCGACTATACATACCTACACAGAAATCTGACTGATCCAGTAAATTAGAGCGTAATCGTGGAATATTACTTTTATTGTTTCAGAGCGTTTAGGAATTGGAATAAAATAAACTTATTTAATTCACGATTTATACATCACTGTTTCCTTGTTTTCTGCTTACCGTGTGTTAGGTATACAGGTATACTAATAATTTGTGGATTTAGATTCTCAACTGGTAAAGATTCTTTAACGATTCTAATTACTCATTAAAGTAAAATAGACAAATTATAACTTAATGTAGATACATAGATAACAAATTTAAATTAATTGCATTTATACGCGGGTTACCTGCTTGATATATATAGTTGGTTCCCTTGATATAACGTAATCTTTTACATTTTGACTGGCATCCGGAGGAACCTCGTACGCAATTATTATCATTCTTTGATGAATTTAATTTAATGAACTAGTGATTATTATTTCAGTAACTTTTAACTACTTAAGGTTATGTAGTTGCATTGCTAGATGGTGATTACCATGATAAAATAATGTTTTATTATGGAATATGCTCTATACGTATATGTTTCTAAACAAATAAGTAACACCTTAGCTAAATCATGCAACACTTGAAGTATTATCTCATGTACATTTCAGACAGTACAATTACATAAGATAAGATGCATTTACTTAGTTATATGAAATATCTATAATTAAATAAGATATCTCGTATTATCAACAATCTAGCAGTAATAAATTTATAAAAGAATGCTTATTACTCAAGAAAGCCGAAAAATCGTAATTAAAAGGAATAAATGACCACATAAAAGAAATTTATCAATATCGGTTTTTATATAAACGTAATGCGATACGTAGCTTGACGTGTTAATCACCCAATCAATCTTTACACGATTAGGAAGAAGGGAAGCGGACACAAAATAAAGCTCTGATCCTAGAAAACTGATCGTAATTTATCTCATTGTACGGATGGCGCATGAGGGTGGATCGATGAGGGTTGCACGGGCGAGATTGCCTGAAACAACGGACGTACGCTATCCGGAACAACGTTAAGAGTTTAGAAGGATAAACCGGCACATCGTGTACTCGTGCGTGGGCCATTATTGCCAGATAAGAAATATTACACCCAAATGTAGAATCGTTCTTTCAATTTTAAAGACGATTTAAACACAAGTTGTCTTATTAAAAGAGCTTATTTTAACTTAAGCAAAGGCTTAAGCAAAGGCATAATACTATTATTATAAAATATAGTTTATTGCTAATATAAAAATAGCATTGTACATAGTACTCAGTTTTTTATATAGCTAATAAGCGAATTATTGCAAGAACAGACTTTTAACTATGTTTAACTCTTTGCTTAAATTAAAACACGTTTTCTAATAAAACCGTATTAATCTCTGTTATTATAAAATTATAGTGTCCGACCGAAAGTTCGGTTTCGGTTTCGGTTTCGGCCAAAAATCAAGTGTCGGCGGCAGTTTCGGTTTCGGCCAAAATTGGCCGAAACTTTAGCCGAAACCGAAACTGATTTCGGTAGTTGTCGTACATGCTTGCCTAACTTCGTTTCTCGGGGCAACGCTTTGGCGGACGCTGGCAGCCCTGTTCGGGATTCGTGCGCCGTTCGCATTGCTATTTTTTTTTTCGAATTTACGCGTTTTTGTTGACCGAGAAAGGTCTTCACAACTTAACCGGGCGGGTGGGCGAACACTGAGGGTGCTCAGCCGGCAATTTATGGGTTGGGTGGCAATGCAAGGGCATCCTTGTGGGTACGAACCTCGACTTGGACCGCCAGCCAAAAATACGAAATCTAACGGTGATCTACTAGCGTTTCGGAAGCGACTACCTTGAGAAGAAACGCCGAAAGAAACAAGTCTGCGTCGGAGTGTAACTGCGTCGTTTAGACGACAGTTGACGGATCTAATTCGCATTGCTCTATAGCAACACAACTTAGTCAGTGCGTTATTACCCGACGTAAACATTCTTTAGAGGTTATGTTTTGATGGAACTGATTACATGTAAGTTTTTGTTTCATTTTTTTACTTGACCACGTTGACTTTTATACTTGACCACATGAGTTTCGGTTTCGGTTACGGCCGAAACTGAAGCCACGGCCGAATATTCGGTTTCGGTTTCGGTTTCGGCCGGAAAACCAGTTTCGGTCGGACTCTATAAAATTACAACGAGTTGCTCTACGCTATAAATATAATTATGTCGACTATTGTAAAGGGAGGCTGAATATGAATCACTCGCTTTAGACAAGATCTTTTGTACTATATATTTTTAGCCGAGCGTCACGCAGAAAATTCTTGACACATCTAGACCGTACTTTTACAGGTTAATATATATTTTTAACATAGAACGTGTGATCTATGTAGTCTTGGCTCGTTCAGTATAAATGGAGATATTCACTTAAGTAAGGTACAATAAAAATCATCATAACATCGCAGGCCAATATTAATGTGAATTTATTTATAGTCTCTACAGTTTTATAAACTTTACTTAAATTTAATAGATAAAAATAGAGAAACAACATAACATTAACATCTCCTTTGTAGAAACCACGCTAGAATAAAGAACAATTGTTTTGTCGAAAGATTAAAATAACGTTACTAACCGAACATACTCATTTAATTTGGTTTAAGAAGGTATACTTTATAATTTCAGCTCAAACAACGTCGTTGAAAGAAGGCGAGATAAAACCTTACATTAATCTAGTAATAAAATAATTCGTCCTAAGATTGTAGAGCACATCTATTAGTTAGCCATTTTCGTATAATATCTAACTTAAATATTACAAAATTACATTTCACGTTTGTGAGGATATAAAGTTTTATTATAATGACTTAAAATACTGCAGAGAAGTAGCAAGCTGCAGGTCTTCAGTTCTCTTTAAATTTTTATATAATATTATAGTTAATTGTTATATTATTGCTTTATTCATATCATTTTATATACGTTAAATAAGTAAACATTACAGTAATTTACACATTCTCCGATAGAGCGATGAAATTAAGACGTTGTGTAGTGAAATCGAATTATCAAACTTAGCCCGGTTTGAGATGTTATATTTCAGGCTAAATTTCGATTATACTTGATTCAATTCTAATTCCATAATACTTTAGATACTATGAAGTCATGATGATTAATTAAAACGACTTTCGGTCCTTAATTTTTTATATTAATAAAATAAATTGTATGCGTATTGTTTTATTATTATAGTAAAACGAAAAATTTAATATTTATTTTATCTGATCCGAAAATCGTTATAAAAATATTATAAAATAAGATTTAATTTTATTCGTTTCTTAATAAAAAAGAAGAAAACCATCTGCTTTATACGATACAATCTTAATATATTTCCACCATTCTTTCCTGTAAAGAGTTCCCCTGAGCCCTGCGCGCGTGTACACTAAATTGTTTCAAGCATCAGTGGTCTTCGGAGAATTAAGTGTTTCGTGGAATAGTGATACGAGGGTGTTGAGATGCCACACGGTATTAATCTCGGTCTGGTCCCGGCAGGGCAGTATAATGAATAGCGTGGCAATCGTGTCCAAACAACATCGTTGTGATGAGAACTATTCGTTACATGTGCTGACGACCGCAGCTTTCAAACTTTCCATGTGTGAGGAAACTTTGTAATTGGAAACGTCTGCGACACGACCGTGCTATCCAAATAACTGGAATAGATTATATCTATTATTTGTTCTAAGAAAGATTTCATGGAATTGCACAATTATACCCGATAATAGACTAGGTGCCACGTTCACGTACCAAGCAAATAAATAATTATAATAATGTATCCACAAGCTACATCCCTTTTGAGGATTGAAACCAGCTTTTAATAGATTTTACTAAAAATTATAGAGCTTGTTTTTTACACCGGCTCGACATAGTGACTACAGAGTACCTGATGGTAAGTGCAGTGTAGTTAAAAACGAAAGCGACTATCAAAAGATGAAAATCCATTAATAGTCTCTGTCGTCATGTCGGCCCACATATACCACGACTGAAGGTCTCTAGGTATATGAGTTACTGGATATACACAAGCTACAAACTATTAAGAAACTATATTTCGTAACTATAGCTATAATGTATTCGTATATATGTAGGTATAAGTATAAATTTGTTTTATATAAATATTATATACACAAAGAATATTATTATATGTGAAGACTGCCTAGCCATATTAAGGTTTAATATCATAGCAAGACTTGTTCAATAATTACTCTGATATTAAAAATATAAAAAAGTATAGGTAAAAATGAAGATCATTCTAAGATTATTAGTTAACTATTTAGTTAACGAAAACGGGCACCTTTATTTCTGAATATACTCGTATCATAATTCTCAAATATTATAAAGGTAATTATTAGGGTATGTTTAAGTTACTTCGTTGTTTAAATAAATATGTTTTAAGCATAATTAACAAGCATATTATTAAAACGGTCACCAAATCTTTTTCATTTCTGTAAAGCGATATTAAAACCAGTAGTATCTATATACATATACATATATATATATATATATATATATATATATATATATATATATATATATATATATATCTCTTTCGGTGTATCGAAATATAAGGACTAAGAGACTATATTCATAAAAAATATATGGAACGATCACCGCCAAGCTCTAACTTTGAAATTGTCTGAGTTTATTATTTGCTTAGCAAATAAAAACCCCTGCAGTTTATGATGGATATATACGAATACACATCAAATGCGAAACGATCTGGCATTCTATTTTGTAACCCTTTTGTTTATTTTTCGCATCACTACGGTGCGACTCGATCATAAATATGGATAGCGAGAGAATGTATGTTGCTCTTCCAATAAAACCCGAACATTAAACAATATATAAACAGATTTTTTGCATTTAAAAAACACATGAGTTTTTCCTAAACGCCAAGAGTTTTATTTATATTCCAAATTTAAAGTATGGGTAAATTACCAAATAACTATTTTCTTTTATTCGAACTCTGTATAGCATTTTTATAGAAAATATAAGTTTCTAGTAAATGAAATATTACTAGTTTGAAAAAAATTTGCTTGTAGACCTTTATGTGTAAACTAAATAGATTAAAATTGGGAATTGTTTAGTGTGAACAGCTAAATATTTACGGTTTTCGAGTAAAATCTTTAGATCTATTTTATTAAAAATATGATATGTAAAAGTCACGGAAGGTTATTTATAACCATTAATTAATATTCATATGACTATCTCTAAAGAGCAGCGCTTCTCTCTATTATAATTTAAAATGCCAACTAGGTATAATTTTACCTTTATTATTTCATTTGGGGTAAATATTTTATTTAAATATCAAAATATAAGTGGTCTTGGGCTAATTTTAACAACGTACTCAGACTGAAATAATATATTATTTGGCAAATTTTATGGAAAGAAATCCCTATATTTTTACAATTTATTAAAATGTAACTCGTAAAAAATTTAACGTTATGTTCTATTATCGTTACATCCCATCCTGTAATGAAGAATATATTCAATTTAAAAATAAGAAATTAAACAAAATTCACCCGTTACGTGCATGTGTAAACGCCACCTAGAGACGAAAATAATATGTAACATGTTAAAGATAGATAAGTTTAGAAATAAGGAATAGTTTGATAAAAACACAAAATAAAAAACAATAAATGAAATGATAAAAGATGTCGTGTTATAGAACTCTTTTCTCTATACTATACAATAATTTGTGCTATATTTTTGGTATTATTTCATATTACGTTTACGTAAAATAAATTGGTTATTAAAATAATCTAGAAGTCAATTCAAAAATTATAGTGCTATTTAAGGCATCTGGTTTTTTTTTTAATTAATCAACTCTCATTTTTTTACACGATAGTAACAAGAAAATAATAGAATCTAAATTATTTCATTTTTTTATTGTTTATTTATTTAATATCAAAATCACATAATGATATTTCCCAGCAGTGCGTTTTTTAAATTTTAATGAAAAATATGTATAATTTTAATTAGATTTATATACTTCTCGGCCGTTTCTACATCCTACAGCTGAGCTTTAAATTTTTTTTACGCTGAGAAGTAATGCAAGTCACGATTCACCATGAGCAACTATGATAAGTCCCTACCCAAAAAACCTATACATAGAATTTAATTGATGCTTTATAGAATTATTCTAATTAATTTACTTAGTTTCAACGTTTAGATCTCAGACTCAAGTGATATTAGATAAACTAAGCCCCTTTTATACCAGTGAAAAGATAAAATTAAATGACATGATAATAAAAAAATTAATCTCAACAAATATAATTAATAAAAAAAAATTAGATGTTAAATTATTTTAGAAATAACATGATATTGAATGTTTTTTACTGAAATAATTTAAACTGCAAACATATAACAAACCAAACAAAATAAAATATACGTTACCTCTTTCCCATGCTACGTTTAACTCTACCGCTTTTTAACGCCGTCTGAAAATCAAATACAAAATTATAACATCTTTTTTATAAGAAACACTATTAAACAAAACCTTAATATAGTAAAGTTAGCAACGATACGCCAAGTACATTCACGGGAGTAATTTCAACGATTTGGGATTAATAATTTTACATTAATGATGAATAAACATGATTTTTAAAGAAGCTGGGTATTTGACGTTATAATAAAAGGTTAAAGTGGAAACGTACCTAAAATTCCACCAAGATCTTGTTTTAAAAAATTGAATTCAATGCTTAAAGAACATGAAGTGTCGTTATCGTCGAGAGCTCAGTTGCGTCTAACTTTGCGGCGAGCCGCGCCCCTACACGTTACTTGTACTGAATCTCTACCCCTATTCAGGGCTTCGGGAGGCAAAACCTTCGGCAAGCTTTAGAGCTTAAAAGCAAAATGATTCCATAAAAGATTTTAAACCGTAATACAACGCTATAAGGTCCAGTTTTGTTAGAAAACCTTTGTAAATAAGCCTATACGAAGTCTGCGCTTGTCTTTTGGGTACCCGGAGATGCTGCGCAATATAGGTACACGAAATATGAACGAGACTGCAAGGCGTCGGCGGGTGTAGAAGGGTGCGGAGGGGTGTGAACAGACAAGGGCTATTTGAATAGACCTCGCCAGCTCTTTCCTACAGATAGAGGGGCTGGAAAGAGCGTACGGGGAGGGTAGATGCTGTTGTGTCGGAAGCACGCTCCGCAGTACAAATCGCCAATGTACAGTGAGCAAAAACGTACTTTCCATCACAGTTTTTATTATATCAAGACCCGAGAAAAAAAAAGCAAAATAACGCCTGTAATTGAATCTACCCTCATTACATTATCTGCCGAGCAAGATGTTTCGCTAAAGAAAATTTATTCAAGCCTTTTCTCTTTGCCTATGAATACTTGAGAAAGCTTTTACTCGGATTCCATTTTGAAATAAGTAGCTCGATTTGTCTGCTAACAAATTAACGAGAAAAATTATAATAAAAAAAATATATTACAAGATCACGCTTGTATGTAATAAATCGTCGCAATTACTGATCTTTATAGTATTATAAGGTACCTGCGGATAATAAGGCCTGGCATAGGGAGATTTAAAATAAAATAAAAATTATAGAAATTAATTATCATAAACAAAAACAAAATTAAACATTTTGAAAAACCTTACTAATAGACCTCAATTATCTATAATTGGTTAATTAGGCCTACGACTTTAATATATGTAAATAATCACAAATCACAAAAAACCACTGTATATGCGATTTTGTACCTTCTCTTCAGTTAATATTTTCTTTTAAAAAGTAATAATTCACCAAAAAATTGTAATTTCATCTTATAGAGAATAATTTTTAGTTTACAAAACCTTGCTTCGATTCTCTGTCCAATCATTATTACTATAATAATCAATTGTCAAAGTAAATAAGAACTTGTTTGCTTTGATTACAATAACTGCGGATTACATCATAATAAAGCTCGTAAGTAAGTCAAATGAAAGGGAATTACATTATTTAAAACAATTTTAAGATAAAACTATTGAATAAAAAAAATTAAAGTCCATAGATCATTTTGAAGACGAAGGGAATTTTAGAAACTCTTTCATTCTGTATTTTTCTGTATTTATTACTCAAAAACCCTTCGCGTAAATTACGTTAACGTTTAAAACTGAAAACTAGATACTTGAAGCAATAACATGCTAATTTAGAAACTTCTGTACGACAATTTCGCTCAAAATAACAGCCTCTTGAAAATCACCTAAAAATTGGGGACTTTTTAATATCCTTTAATGAATGCGTCTACTGTATATTTGTTTACCTACTAAGTAAATATATTTGAAACATGTTTATAGGTACTGAAAATGTTATATTCAATTTTGAAACAGCGGCGAATATAATAATCAGTTCATCGACTTAGCTAAATGCGCCATATATCCTATAAAATATACCTATCGAGTATAACCTAATATGTTATTTTCATAGCACAAATGTCCCTATCTGATCGTACATGTAAGATTGAGAATACCATAATGTTGTCGCAAGCACTCGTGTGGAATGCTGAGATAGATCGCAACACCTTGTGAGAAGGAACCTTTATGAATTACTCGAGTGAATGGATTCCGAATAGCTTACGTTCCAATATTCCCTAAATTAGTATCTATGTTTAATTAGTCCTCTATCTATTTATCTCGCCAACATCTTGTAAGGGTAAGCATAAACAGTAGAAGGCCATATACCTACTTATCTATTTTCGCAAACCTTGTTTGTCGGGTGAATAATAAAATTTTAATAGGAAATATTACTTAATTATGTAGAAATTTATACTGTGATGTATACATTTTAGATAGTTATTCGGTAGGAAATATTTCAAAATGTTATACAAATAAACTATAGTTTTCTTAATAATGAGAAAACTGCATTAGGACCTGACATGAAATTAAAAAAATACACGTAGACAGAAACACAAAAACAGTGACATTATACAAATCAGGGATGTTACGGAGCTTCGACTCCGACTCCGATAAGTCGGAACTTCCGATCGTTATTACACCTTCGGTTCCGACTTCGGTTCCGAAACTTTTTAATCGGAGGTATTCATCGGAGGTCAAAAAAAAAAAGAAAAGAAAGAAAAAGTTTATTGAGGCAAAGGAAACAACACACAACAAACATATTTATATAAAAACAACAATGAAAGAATAATACATAACATCCCATCATGTATCCTGTGTGCTGCTACCCATCTCAAAGAGCACTCAGCTCAGCATATACTGGGCGACGCTGTACACGCCACCACTGTTGTAATCAATTCATTTGATTTTACTTTATATGTTGTTGAAACATAATATCAATTAATCAAACAATCAGTGCTACTTAATTTGTAGAAGACATTTTTTAAAATTTAGATTAAAAAAATATGATTAAATTATTAAATTTAAAACTAAATGTACATTTAAATTTATTACTAAAAGGTTTTTTTATTTTACATTTACATTGAGTAAAATAGAAATTAACATAAAAACAACCCTGCAGCAAATTTGATTTAATTTGTTTACTGGACAATGTTCACTGGAGGATAACAGTTTCTGATATATCCAACAATTTGTGAACAACAGCTTTTATTTGGCCAAGTTAGGTTGTGTTGGGTTCTGTTGGGTTCGGTTGTGTTCGGTTGTGTTCGGTTGAGTTCGGTTGTGTTCGGTTGTGTTCGGTTGAGTTCGGTTGTGTTCGGTTGTGTTCGGTTGTGTTCGGTTGTGTTCGGTTGTGTTCGGTTGTGTTCGGTTGTGTTCGGTTGTGTTCGGTTGTGTTCGGTTGTGTTCGGTTGTGTTCGGTTGTGTTCGGTTGTGTTCGGTTGTGTTCGGTTGTGTTCGGTTGTGTTCGGTTGTGTTCGGTTGTGTTCGGTTGTGTTCGGTTGTGTTCGGTTGTGTTCGGTTGTGTTCGGTTGTGTTCGGTTGTGTTCGGCTGTGTTCGGCTGTGTTCGGTTGTGTTCGGCTGTGTTCGGCTATGTTCGGCTGTGTTCGGCTGTGTTCGGCTGTGTTCGGCTGTGTTCGGCTGTGTTCGGCTGTGTTCGGCTGTGTTCGGCTGTGTTCGGCTGTGTTCGGCTGTGTTCGGCTGTGTTCGGCTGTGTTCGGCTGTGTTCGGCTGTGTTCGGTTATGTTCGGTTATGTTCGGTTGGGTTCTGTTGACCCAACACAACACAAAAAGCTCCCTGAGGTCCGTCAACAATATCCCCCGGGCTATCAAAAAAAAAACCTGATAAACGCTTGGAAACAGTCTCGATCCTCAACATCTGTCTACACACGAGGGAGATGTAGAGGGAAATGGATTATGCTGTTGTCAATTCAAAAGTTCTGGCTTATACTTTCGAATACATGTATCAATCCTGCACCATATTAAAATGGGATCAAATTTAAGAATTAAATAAATAACATATCTTCACGCTATCACGCTATGTGAGCAGACATACAAGAGTGGTTTTATCCACTTTGCGCTTAAATGTCGTGGACTACGCGACCAGTAGCTCAGGTAATCGCTTTCTCACAGTACTATGAAAATGTTAATAAGAAACAGCAATTTTTATTGTCTGTGTATTTGTAAATTTATCACTTTCTAATTAAAAAGGTTCACTGAATAATGTTTTTATTTGTCCCTTAATAAAACTATTTTATTCTGTCGTCATTTGTGACTGACATTGCCTCCGACTCCGAATCCGACTCCGATAAATCAAATTTAAAAACTCCGACTTCGGTTCCGATAAAACTGCTTCCGTTACATCCCTAATACAAATACCAAACATAAGACTAAAACGCTTCTAAGCAACAGCGAAACACAATAACGGAATTTAATTTAGATAACACAATCTTAATACTAGCATATCTAAATAACTAGGTTTGGAACAAAAGCGTCGAAGAACCGCAGTTTTATCTCTTGAACAAAGAAAATTCTTGAATAGTTTTAAAGCTTCGGAAGTTTTAGACCGAAACAAGAAAATGTATTTATTGTCTACAACTTTTGTCATATACGGTAGCAATAAACAATAAGTTTTTTGTAAAATAATTTAAGAATGTTTTGCTATACCATTTTACTATATACATTTCTATAGAGTTTAGCGCTGACTTATATATCATATATGGAAATAATCAGTAAGCTCCACAATACCAAATGTCTTCATTTAATTTCTGAGATTTAAAAAAAAGGAATAATGCTCAGAATAGTCATTCCACTTGACCTCTATATAATATAATGACGAGTACCTATTACGAAGAGTTACAAAATTTTAATCTATCCACTCTCTCTCTCTGGGCAGTAGACTACAGGGAGTCAACTGCTCGGATGAGAGCGAGGCGCTGCGCAGTGTTCAACGCGCTGCTTGAGAGAGATATTTTGGATGGTTAGGCTCTTTACACCCACCCTTCCAAGAAAGGTAGCCTTATTGAGGCTGTTCGCTCCTCAGGCGTCAGGATGAGTTTCCCAAGCCCGGGTGGAGCAATTAGAGCAACACCTGAGAGGTTTTTAGTCAGTTGCTCCCACTCCGTTGTATCAGATCAGAACGGGGTCGCTGCCTTCACAGCGACTACTACATAATACATATACAGGGTGATTTTATAGACGGGGAAATATTTCTGAAAACAGTAATTTGTCCCTTCTTATAATTAATAAAAATGTAAATAACAATATTCCCTAATAAATCATAAAGAAACATTTATGAACAAATGAGAATAGATCCGTAAAAAGTTTGGACACCGCAGCGCGTGTGGTGCACGATGGAATGGCATGTAGATAATATTCCTTTCACGTAATTTTAGGTAAACAGGTAATTGACTCGTTACCTTTTCTTACTTTATCCTGGCTTAGGAGAGACAAAATACCTACTTAATAATTAATCGTTATTTAATCTATCATGTGTATAATTGCCCCTTAATATGATAACTATAAATTACTTCGTTTTAATGGAAATATTAAGATATCACTATTCCTATATATTTGGAATTAGAATCGAATGCTTAAAATATCCTCCTTGAATATGTCCCTCGTCTATAAAATCAGTCTGTATAGTATATATAAATATACAATTAAAAAAAAATGATTTTTTGTTTGAAAAGTTACTGTTTCCAGCATCTAGGAGTACTCACAGAAAAGGCAATATAGGGTAACAAACAGGCTGCATTTCAAACACGGGTCCGCTCCGGTCCGTAAAACACTATTAATTGAACACAGACGCGATCCTGGTTGGGCTCCGGCCAATTTAATGTATTGCTTGGCACGACTGCGCTTTGTAATCCAATGTTGAATAGGAATTATGTATCGGCCGATAGTTACGACGTATTGGATATTGCCTTTGCCGATTTACAGCTTGCAAAACTTTGATTATACTCGCGTGGATTTACATATTTTGTTTCCCGCACAATGTCCCACACAGAAAAAAAGGAATTGTTAAACCAAGAAAGTCAAGTTTCTTGAAATATTTAGTAAATCCAATAAAATATTACTTAACTTAACAAAATATTTTTTACGTTCAAATACAGCAAATTTTAATTCAAGACGTGTTTTTTCTCAGAATTTATACTAAAAACAAGAGGAAACTGCTTACTTTAAGAAACATTTTCTTTCGGTTTAGACTATTATATTGTTTTATTATGAGCATTTAAATTTCTTCGTTACAGAGAATATTTATTACTTTTAAGAAAAAAATTACTGATTTATAGAATGCAACGGTTTTCTTGACTTAAGAACTTTAATATTTCTAAATCAAGAAAATATTTCTTTAAATCAAATTGTACGGTGTTTTGGAATTGATTTCAAGTAAATATTTTCTTAGAAATAAACCGAAAAACTAAGATTATTGTATGGTTAATCCAAGCAAACGAATCTTCATACTAGATTATTATTAATTCTTCACATTACTCGAGCAAGTCGAAACTTGTCACTGGTCGGGTGGCCAGAATATTACTTTTGTACAATTTGGCGTAACTTTTGACCATGTCATCATTTAGTTAATAGATTATATATAAATTATAGTTTTATGAATCAAATTGTTTTCTAGTCAATTAACGAAATTTAAATCATTTAACTTTTTATTTGACACTTATTAATATATAACCTTATTTGGAGCTGTAAGTAAACATATATATTTGGATAATGTAATAGCATTTGTTTGACACTAAAAATTCATAAAGAATATTCTTGATTTATATGATCATAAAGTTTAACTTTTAGCAGTCTCGTGTAACGTTTACTCATCCAGCACTATCAACACTGGCTAATGAGGACTCTCCGAAGTAAGTACGGTTTTTTTGCTTCTAAATAATTTTAGTGATTAGTTTAATACAAACATTAAAATAATAAGAAATCTTAGTAATTCAGTGTGTGTTTTACAATATTAAGAGATTATATCATATAGTTCACTCCATAACTAACATGTATCAAGTGTGGAGTGTTAAAGAAGATAATTTATTTGAGTGATTTATCGGTATATATTTTAAATAAAATGTTTATAGATTAGAATTACTTAATTTCTTACAGGTAAAGTGCCCAGATTAAAAGTACTTATAGATTAAAAATTTACTAAATATCGTTGGCGTGAAATGGTAAGATTTTTTAAAATGAGAACGGACTCCATTTTATATATGTAGTTAATATTTTTATTCAAAATACAATTTAGTCATAAATTCACAAAAATACGATTTTTTAAAATAAGTTAACTTGTCTTACTGATTTAATACCTTAATACATTTTAGTTAGATCCCGATATATCATAAAATGTTGTTTTTTTTTTAAAGTTGTTATTTAACCACGCCAGTTTATAACCTATCTATATTATCTAGTCTGACAGAAACATTTTAAAATATACAAAACATTCAGAGAATGGAATAACAGTAGAAATTTTAACAGAAATTAATGTACATATATGATTTACAAGAGCTGAGCCCATACTTGGCGACTAGAAGTCAGACTCGCGCACCGACTGTAACATTCAACTAACTTCCACTGTTTAGATTTTGTTAACATATTTATATAAAATTGCTACCTGCAATTTACGCAAATATGAAATCATGAGTGACCAAAAGATGTGTATATTCTCTTTAATATTATAGGCTCCTACAGAATCAACTGCATACAATTTTAATCTTCAAATATTACTCCAAACATCACCAGGGGGTAATAGCATCCTAAGATTTTATGAAACACGGGGCTGTCTTGATTTTAAAAACAGAAACCAATTGGTTGACATAATAATAAAACACATGTACTCTCATATTGTTCTTAGGTAAGTTTCTGTTAACAATATTATATTTTTTGCTCCTTGTTGTATTAAATATCATCAAAAATTATCCCCATATAATTTTCAGTGGAATAAAATATGAGGAATACAATATTTTAGCTGCCAAAATTACAACATTGTTTCCAAAAGAAACAACAGGGACTTATTTCACTAATCCTATAAAGAAAAGAGATTCACTAAATGGTCGCTCTATAGCAGCACGTGGAAAGTTAGTTGATAAAGTTAGGAATCTCTTATATAAATATGGTGACCGCAGAAGAGAATCCACAAACACTGAAAATTATATCTCTTCAAATAATACAGACCTAGATTTGGAAGGTAATTTTAATTACAATTTATATAATGTAAAATTTTATAATGTGTCATTGGATTCCATT
This sequence comes from Automeris io, assembly GCA_036320925.1. NCBI lineage: Eukaryota > Metazoa > Arthropoda > Insecta > Lepidoptera > Saturniidae > Automeris > Automeris io. The sequence continues at coordinate 2,177,160 of JAUDJH010000012.1, read as the reverse complement.
TAAATTCAATAATTTGATTTTTTTTTTTTTTTAGATTTAGCTAGTAATGTAGATGTACTGTGGCTAAAACAAAATTCAGAGCCTTGGGATGAAGTATTACAAAAATGGAGAAATACATTTCATCTAAGAAGGGAAAGCAAATGTAGTAATGTCCATGATTTTCTTTTACAATGGAATACAATTACTGATGCACGTGGTGAAACCTTAGTATGTTGAAAAAATATCTCTTCTATTATAATACTAATATCAAATGTGTTGTGTAAATTTTATTTTTAAATTATAGATCAATTTGGATTTTGATTTATTATATCCGGATAAAGGACTGAATCTCTATCTGAACTGGGATACATTTTTTGCAACTCTGTTAGAACTTAGGCCTACAAAAGATGCTAAGATTTTACAAATTTTAGAAGATTTGCATAATACCGATGATGATGGTAAGCAAGTTTACTTACTAGCTAAATTAGACTATTTATCTTGGATTTACTTAATGTGAAAACAAATTGCAACAATTAACATATCTTAGTGCATACTCGTATATAAATATATCCTGTCTAATTTATAGTATTTATTTATTTTTAGTAAAACTGGCAGCACAAATAGATTTATTAGGTCGCTTGGTGCCTCCACGAGGCAGACTTAGCAAAAATATTAAATTCACAACTCAGGAATCAATAGACTCTATTTTTATCCTAGCTAAAGTAAGTTGCAATTTTATTACACTACATATTACCTATGTATGAGAATCCAATAAGAATGGTTATCTAGATATTTTTAATTTACAGACTGCAGGTGACATAGATGCAATAATTACAGAACAAAAAAGAAAAGCTTGCACTAATCAAATGACAGTTCAACCATATATTATATTACAAGGCACTTTGTTATCCTGTTCAGCACCCTTACTTGTAATTGATTTAGTAATTGAAAATGATTCCATATGGATATATTATTTATTACTGCTCGAACTCACAAATTTACTTATGTCCCAATTTTTTACATCAGAATTAATAGCTTATTTAAAGTGTGTAATTGAAGAACATCATCAACAATATATAAACTTATTTCAGGAAAAACTGAAACCTAAGCATCATTTCCTAATTCACTACCCAACTTTAATAAAAAAAATTGGTCCACCTATACTTATAAGTGCGTTTAAATACGAAGCAAAACATAATGAATTAAAAAAGGTGTGTCAGTCTATAACTTCACGTAAAGATCTTCCTCAATCAGTTATGAAACGTTGTCAACTTAAACAAAGCTTTCGATATGCTACAAAAAAAGGGTTAATGGATATTATTTTGTATGGAAAATTTGAATTAGATATTTATGACCAAGAAAATTGTTTCGTTGATTGGTGTGAGATCAACGGTACTAAGTATAATGTAAAAAATGTTATATTGTTAGATGTTAAAGAGGATATCCCTGAATACTATATTATTAATAATATCATTATAAATCATGCAACTAGTGAAGTACGGTTTGATTGTTTTTATTTGAACATTCTGTGTTATAATAATCATCTAAAAGCTTATAAAGTAATGTAACAAAACAACATAAAACTATTGCTTATTACAATTTATATACAAATGCAGTTTCTCAAATTTATAAAGTAAATTTTGAAACATTTGTAAAAGTTGATTTTTAATGTTTAATTAGTAAGATGGCCTTCAATTTATTTCTGTTTTGTAAATGATGATTAATGATAAAAGTGTTTCTTTAATATAAGACATAGTTTATAAGATGCTATTATTGCTAAGTGTTAGTAACAATTGATTTGTTATTTCTTAAATAAATGCAAACTTAAACTGGTGGTTTCATTCTTTTAATAAGGGTATATCTTCTGCTAATTCAATTATAAATGTGTCAGGATGTTGCTCTTAAATGTGCATTGTTGTCCATAAGGTAATTGTTTTGTCTGGTCTAATTATGTGATAATCTTATGTAGAAATGTATTCCATCTTCATTTAAATGCATGTCTGCGTACCACATTCAGTATGTAAAGCTACATCTTTCTTGAACGCTATGTCAATAATTTGAGAGTCCGCAAATCATTAACATAGCGTTCAAGAAATTTGTAACGTTACTGGCTGCAGTACGCAGCATGCATTTAAATGAAGATGGAATACATTTCTATACAAGATTATCACATAATTAGACCAAGACAAGACGATTACTCTATGGAAAACAACATTCACTTAAAATGAGATCCTACAATCTCAAATCAAAACAATTAAACATCTAAAGTTGAGAAAATAATTTATTAGCACGTCGAGCACAGATATTTTAATTTAAGAATAAAAAATCTTGTTCTAAAGTCATCCTATTTTCAACCTAATAACAAATTTCTTTGAAATTAGTAATTCATTTTTATTTCAAAATTGTGTAAACTCAACACAAGATTTTTTATTCTTAGATGAAGAACATATATTATTACATTAAGTAAATCTGAATAATCAAGACACACACGATTCTTGGATTAACGTATTGTATATTTTAAAAGGGAGTTGTTTTTTTCTTGAGTTGAAAATATATATCTCGTTCTAAGAAAATATAATTAAGAAAATATCGATCTAATATCAACAAAATATTTTTGTACGTCTATAGGGAGAGTGCCATTTTCTTGGATTAAAGCAACTTGCTTTGCCTTAAGGAAATTTGCTTTGTTTTAAGAAATCTTTTTTTTCCGTGCATACAATAAAATGAGGTAGTTTTTTTAAATATTGTATCCGTTGGTAAAAATCTTCTAAAATAAAATACAAAAACAATTGCCATTCGCCATTACTTTTTTAGGGGAGACAATAAACAAAATTATTGTATTTTAGTTCATATTCATAGATGGGCAAAATATAATCAGATTAATAAAAATGATTACAATTACATTTTGCGTTTTTTATCATTAATATGATTGCATTTTGCTCATCTATGTTTTAAACACTACGGAATCCCAGATTGCAAACACATTTATGACTTCTTAATGTTTTAAATGGTTTTGAACATGATTACAGAGCAAAAAAATTACAATTCCGACTACATTTTGTAATTGTTAATCATTAATTGGATTATATTTTGCCCATCTTTACTCATAAGGAACTTAATAGAAAGCAAAAAAGTGAAATTATTGAGGTGGGATGGTAATTGCCCGAACTGTAGCGATCACAGTACACATTGCAAATCATCATGCTTCGACGTATCGCGTTCCAGAATCAGTGTTTGTACTTTCAGTTGTACATATGTCTTAGAATTTCAGTCGTGACGTATGTAAAGGTCGGCTGGCATAACGACAGTGACTGTCAAAAGATTTTCGTCATTTGGTGGTCACTCCCGTCCTGGACCAACATTGTACTTAGTAATCAGGTGCGTTGTAATCGTTTTGTCGAGCCATTATAGAAGAAATGTTATTTTTAATACGATATTAAGCGTGCTCTTAATTTACGTATAGAATAAACTAAATTTTGTAATAATAAGCTTATTTTTATTAAAACTAATTTAACTTAAAACTAATTTGTATTAAATCAATATCATGCAAAACTTTCCAGCATAAAAATACTATTTCACTACAAGAAGTACAGAAAACTGTAATTGACTCATTGGAATAACGAATATCTAATCATAATAAAATATATTTGTTTATTGTTTATAAGCATTTATTATATCTCCTTGCACTCAGTAAGAAGCAGATGTAATAAATTTTATATCCGCTGTATGAGAAACTTTGTTACGTTATTATTTCCATCGTCAATCGTAAAACACGAGCAGCTGCCCCATTCAACAATATTATATCTGAAAGTCTTCGTAAATTGAGTCTAGATTCTATTTCACTGGGGATTTGCTGGCGTACAGGAACGGTTCCATAGGATTTAATATTAGTCGTAAGTGCATTCCATATAAGTGCGATATATTTTACGAGCAAAGACACTCACTATATAGGATTTATTTTTAAAATAGGAGACTTAAGTAATTCCAAAGCTATAAAAATTGATAACGTGTTTTTGAGAATTATATAAAAAAAATTTGTAACCTGAGTAAAAATCCTGGATAGGACCATCAGGGCAGTGCACTAAACACTTTGAACCGCCTCCCTCTCATCCAGGCAGCAGACTCCCTCAAGTCTAATGCCCGAATTATATACATATGTGCTGAACTACCGTAATAAACTTGATACTGACGCTTTTGTTAAATATTTCGTTTTAGGCGGGTAATTGACAATATATTTTTATAAGTTATTTTACTAAATGAAGTTAGATTAAAAATTAGAATAACTTTTTTATTTTTTTCTAAATGCGCTCGTTTTTACCTAAAATTGTCACATTTAAATTCGTTGTATTCTAAACAGACGTAATGAAAAGAAAGTTTTTTTTTTAAACTTAATAATATGAAAATGTTGTCAATTGAATGTACTGATTTGACAAAAAATTACACTAGTACTTATAGAAATGATGTATATTTCTTATGTACGGTACTTCGATAGCTCCGCAACAGTGGCACGGGCTGCCTAAAGAGTTTCACTTACCGCGAACACCAGTTCGCCAACTCCTCAGGGGCCCCTGCTTCTCTTTCAGGATACTGGTGTCTTCAAGGACCTTTCCTTAGCACACTTTGGAATCGTATGTTCAACGGAATTGAATAATTGATTTTTTTTTCGATCTAACTCAGCGGATCGGTCGAGCGAATGCAAAACTCAATTGACAACCCATACGGTGTTACCAGAGCTGTCGAAAGCTACCCACACACAAATTCGAATACGAAACAACTTACTAATTTGAATATTATGAATTATTATGAATTTGAATTTTATATTATATATTTTATGTTTTAAATTCTACGAATACCTAAAATATAGTATCCTTTGAAGAAAGTATTTATTGGATGTACAAGTTGTTGTTTGCTTAAGTGTCCTATGCAAAGAGTTAATATTTTGAATTTTGAAATATATATGAAACTAATTGTAGACACAAAATCATTAATTATATGATAAGATTAATAATATTTACTAAATAAGTACAAATGCTCTTTATTTTTGGTTTGGCAACGAAACTACGCAACGAACAGATAAAATGCAATGTGCAAAAAGACGAGTAGCCGTTAGTTTTATTATCAACATGTTAATTGGACCCGAAGGCACTCGGTTGGTGGCTGTCCAAATGGCAAAGCGGCGGCCCTATTCTGTTAGCTTTCATTTAAAACTAGTATCACCTGTAGTCAAAATCCATTTTTGTAAGAAAATATCATGTGTACGTTCACTTTATTTTAGTTGCATCAAGAACAAGAGCCACATAGTAGATTTCTTTTGAATAATTAAAGTTTAATTGTCTTTCTTTAATTACAAATAACCAAATAAAAAAGTACTAAAGTTGAAAAATTTACCTTTCTAAGGCAAAATAAAGTATTTCAATATTCTATGTTATATACTTCAAAATTGAAATCGAATATACATATATAGATATATCTATATGTGTATCATTTTAGACAAAATTGTCATTGAGACAGTAATTACATTGTAAAATAAACACTGATAAACTGGTAAGGATTACACTTGTTCTGTAAATTTTTCCAAATAAGGCTTAAAAAATATTTCATACGCAAATACAAATTTGAGTATTACAATTTCGAAAGTAGAAATAATATACTTAGCATTTATACAATACAAATTGATCCCATCAAAAAGCTATATATATTTTGATTAGCTATACGAAAATTTCAGAATAAGATGTTGGGCGTCTTCTGAATGGGGTCAGCTCTGTCTATGTACTTAAATGGAAGAGCGAGCGGCACTTTTATGCTTTAATTTTACATAGACAATGTTCTTATCGTCGCTTAGATAGAATAATTTAGCCTGATATAGAAACGAAAATAAAGTAAATACCTGCAATATAATCAAACAGTTATTTTTGTAATTTGACGATAAATCTTGTAGTAAAAGTTGACCTTGTAGTAAAAACAGCCTAATGGTAAATCTACAACTAAGAAAGCGGATATTGCGAGTTTAGAATAGGATAGATATTCTACGGATAGTCAACATGATTACGTTATATTACATATGGGCATTAAGAAATTTATTAAAAATTGTTAATTAAAAATAAAATAATCCACCATTCACCCCATTTTATACCAGATTCTTACTAAATTATAACTTATAATATAATATCTGATATTATAATACATTCAGTTCATAAATTTTTATTCAAAAAGAACTCTGAATATGTCTACCTAATCTTGACAAAATTTCAGATTTTAAATAAAAAATTTGATTACTGTGCTCGTAAAAAGTTTTCGATGAAAATTTCTGAGAGCTATTACTACTTTTTAATACAAGCCTTGTTTGAAATTCAGCGAAAACGTAGAAGAACTTTAAAATTACAGGGCAACTTTCCGTTGTGCTGGCAACGAGCTTTGAAACTACGAGTTTTTGCTCCGGTATACGTTGAAAACCGATAGAGGTATATAACTTAATGTCAAACTAAGCTCAACTCAACTCTAATCTGAGCTCAGACATGGTTGCCTGCGCTGTGTTATAATAATGTATCAAAGATTACACTAGTCATCGGCGGCAAACTGAGATCTCGTAATATTATTAGATTGCAATAACACGGAAAAACGATTTTTTGGAACATTGTCCTCAATGCTTCCCACTTAACGCCTTTAAAGTTACTCAATTATTAAACGAAATCACCAAATTTTACAGAAGAACGAATCAAAAAACAAAACTGCCTGTTACGAAACCGATTCCAGTACAGAGAGTTTCGTAAAAATAAACCTATAAGGAATCGAACATTTGATATTAATTTCACCTCAACACTTCCGCACACTTCTAATAAAAATGGTCTTGACAGACAGACAGACGGACAACGAAGTGGTTCTATAGAGTTCCTTTTTTTTCTCAATTCCGGAACCGAAAAAACAAATGTTTTTGAATATATGTAATCTGAAATCTTATGGGTCCTTGGGCTGTATTTTAGGCATATTTAAGAAAAGTGCCACAAACATAACGTATTTAGTATAAAGATAAATTTAAAATAATACGTAATTTCTCAAATATATACATATATATAACTATTTATACGATTAAGACAACACGTGAATGTAAAATTTACATAAAGACATATCCTAAAAATCATTTGTTAGTAATTTATTGCCTACGCTATGAAAGTAACTATAGCCAAAATGTTGAATCACTAATTAAAACTATAGCTCCTGCACATTGATTATATTGAACATATATAATTTTAATAGTTCTATGTTTATTATTTTTATCATTTCAAATAAAGTAGAACTTAAAATATATGTAGTAACTTTTAACAAGATGATGTAAGACTTAAAGAAAGTTGTGGAACTAGTTTCATTTCCATCTTAAGTCTAAAATCTCGTGTTTCCATTCCGCTTTTGGCATAAATTCGAGTTAAAGTCTGAAGCAATCAGCAACGTGCAGCTCTGGCGGCTCGCCTGAAAACTATATACAAACTTTATCTTGTTATTTCGTTCAACTTGACAAGAAATATATAAGTATGTTATTAACACGACAATCATTTCGAAATTTTTAAGCTATGTTTTGTTTTTTACTAAATACATTGTTCTATTAATAAAACGCAGTTATAATATATAACGCAATGATAAAAAATGCAAAAGTATTAAATCGTCATTCATTTAACAGTAATAATTTAATATTTACGAATCATAATAATAATATAAAAAGCGAATAAAATTTAATGAATACACTTGTACATTTTGCAATTTCTTTAAAGCTGTAATTGTAAACTTTGGAATTTATGTAATAAAAAAGTGGAATGCCTTTGAGTGTGCTATTTAACTCAACATACAAAGGCAAAATATGAATTATTGACAATTGTTATTGAAAAATTTATTAAATACAAATATAACCAATATTAAAGTCTAATATTCATTTGCTGTTTAATTAAAACTGCATTTTACAAGCTGATTTCATAACAACTTAATTAAACATAGAATTCTTGGGCTCAGATTTATAGACGCAGCTTTATGTTTACCTAGACGTCACTAAAACATTACCATGTATAATACTCAATGAATATCAAGGGATTTGGTAAGTCATCGATTTTTTCAACATGGACTTGGCTTGGAATGGGCATGGAATACTATGGCAATACTCAATCAATTATATTCTCTATTATATATTCAGTTTTTTTGTCAAAATAAATTTATTTTTTGATAATGTTGCTAAGCAAAATCGTAATAGCGTCTATAAATCTCAGCCTTACTGTGAGAAACCTCAATACAGCGTATAAGTAGGTAAAGATACATACTCACTTAATAAATATTACGTCTTATTATAACCTGATATGAAATAAATCACTTTTACGTACCTATTAACTATTCGGTTAATTAGTTTCACGTTGCTATACCTATCTATCTGTTATATTATAAGGTCTATCTACTGGCGTACATGCAGAATTTAATTGTAAATTTATGACGATATTAAATTGATGCAGAAATTGTGCAGCAGAGAATGTTAAGTAACGTCAGCAAAAAAATCTTATCACTAGCATTAATAAGTTTTCTGAATTGCAGGGTCAGCCTTTTTTTTACACTGGCTCGACATAGTGACTACAGTGTACCTGATGGTAAGCACAGTGTAGTCCAAAAACGAAAGCGACTATCAAAGGATGAAAATCCATTGATAGTCTACATCGTCATGTCGGCCCACATATACCACGACTGAAGGTCTCTAGGTATATGAGCTACTGGATATACACAAGCTGATCCCGAAACGCGACAAGCCGAAACTGGTCACTATGACGGGCTTTACACTCATGTACTATGGTCGCGATCCAGACGGGCACCGACGCCCTACCACCTCGCAGCCTGTGTATGGGCAATCCTAATGTAGTTCTAGAGTATAGGTTATAAAAAAATGGTCTGTGTTACAACCCACTGCACTGCGCCAGCTTGAACCGATAGCTCGCATGGCTCGAATTAAGTCTTTGGCTCGTGAAACAGGTCTCACAATCGCTTTTCCTTCAGAATTAGTAAGCTATCTAAGTTTAATTTTTTGATAGATAGTTTATATGTATATTTCTTTCTCATAAGTGTCGGTATAAAAAGAATAAACAAAAGTTGCTGTAGTTACATACGTAAGACAGGTTAGCTTAGGCTAACAGCCGTGACGGGTGCTCAGCCTGGGCCCCGGAAAGGGCCGCCTTAGAGCAGGAAGTAGGGAATGACCTGTCACTGCCCACCCTTATTCGGGCAATACTCGACAGCGACAGGTTATGGAATAGGTTTTAGTCGGTGCGAATCCGACACACCGGAGGGCGGCCCTCATCGCCCCCTGATGGTCCATAACGGGTTTCCCCGGGTTACAAAAAAGGCTAACAGCCGTTAACTGAAATAATAAAGATAGCTAGGCCCGGGTAAAGTCAATTTAGGCAAACCCCGGGGCTTTTAGTCGGTAGAAGTCTGGCAGGTCGGGCTCGGTGCCCTCACAGCGGCCATGATGGTTCGAAGTAGTTTTTTCCACAGAATTATCAAAAAAAAGTTCAGCAGCCGTCACTTCACTGTGCGACACGTAATACGTCGCAGTAATATGCACCGTTTTTTTACCATGAAAAAATCCATTATGGACAAAGAAAGGAGTTGCGAGAGCCGTCCCTCCGGTGTGTGACTCTCACCGACTTAAAACTCCCGGGTGCTCCTTCATCCGCTTATACGCCTGCCTTGGGTGCGGACTAGCAATCTGCCACGAAGCTGTAATATGCACCGTGCCAAAACTCGAATATGTTTCAAATGAGATTTGTTAATATTCGATTCGTCATTAGAATTTCACATATCTTTACAATATTATTATTGTGTAATAATGACATACAAATGATTTTTAACACATATTATATTAATACATATAACATTAATATTACTACGGAGCTTACACGTTAGATTATTACTACTCCCTATCACCTGTAACAATTATTGAATGGTCGACATTATTCAAAAGCTAATAACAGGGCCGTTTACATTCTGCTAACGGTACAGTTGCCATAAATCAGTGCGATAATAATTACAGAGCGACCATTTGTAGCCGTAAGGGCATACAAATGGAGATATCTGATAAAGCTGAACGATATATTATATATGGTGTATTGATTAATTGTACTATTTGCTTAATCTTTAATGAAATAAAAAATCAATTTTATAAGCTGGAATAATTTTCATAGCAATATAAGGTTGTACTGTGGCTCGGAAAATTGTCGGCGAGGTCAACAATATCGTATGAAATATTATAATATGTTATATTCTGTGACAACATATGAGAAATAAATTGTAATATTGCCCGGCTGTATAACGAAATATTTTCAATATTTTTGCAATATTTAAGCATAACTCATAATCGTTATATTATATTATATTATATTATATTATATTATATTATATTATATTATATTATATTATATTATATTATATTATATTATATTATATTATATTATATTATATTATATTATATTATATTATATTATATTATATTATATTATATTATATTATATTATATTATATTATATTATATTAGCTGGTATGTATAATAATTATTAGTATTTAGTATCATCCTTGTATATATATATATATATATAAATAATTTATATGTATATTTAAAAAATATATATGTATATACATATATATTTATTAAAAGAGACGCAAAACATTTATATGTACTTAATTTAATGACCGGCGAATTGACACCAGCCATTTATTATACATTATTATAATAAGCACCTGTAACTCATCCTTATATTTGAATACTAATGTAATTAGGCTACTGTCAGGGATTTTGTCTTTAACCCGTTTCCTCTCACAGCAGGGCAATGACCACCTACTCCTTTTTCCACTACATTTGTGGAATCCTTAGAAAGGAGTTTGGACATTTAACGCACCACGCTTAACGAATGCAAAGTGACGGTTGCACTATGTGTGTTAACTATTTTTATCATTACTATTATTACGTAATATTTTATTATACATATTTTGTATAGATATAAAACTCGTTTTAAATTTGATGGGGCAACAAACGCTCGTCACCGCGTTCCATGTTATTGCGCCATACAGAGCTTCCCTTTTTATCTGGAACCGCCGGACCCTCGCAAACTTTCTCTGGAATCATCGTTTCAAGCCCACCCTTTAATATTGTTACATAATATTTTAGAGATAACACGACACTAACGCCGATTTATGACTATAGAAACCAATAGAGCGTGAAATAAGGCAGAAAATGTAATATATACTTGAACTCATCCTTAGGTTTCTTTGCACGTCTTACTTAAAGATAGACAATTGATTCCATTTGTTATGCCATGGTTTTATTTACATTTAATATTTATGAAAAAAAAAAAACACTAATAAAGATGCTATAGCCATTATGCCAACGTCACGCTATTGTAGATGTCTAACGTTTTTTTTTTTTTTCAGGATAACTACTCCATAAAATATTGCTATAAAACGTGCCCTAGAAATCTTCGTTCCAACAAGAAATGTACATTCACATAGGTGCGATAGAACGATCATGTATGTAACGCAATTTACAAAACCATATTTCCGTTACTTTCCGTACGTCGTGTTGTGGCAAATAGCATATTTTATAGCTATGCCTGTCGCTTCAACCAAATAGGAAATTGTTGCCGATCCCAAGACGCCCACCATATTTTGAGCTTTGTGCGGGAATTATTCAGTTTTTTTACCTCTTCTTGGGATGATCTTATCACCGGCGCGAACATTGAGACTCGTAACTATTAATTTAAACTTCTTTTAAATTATAACCTTATTAAGAAGTAATAAAGTTGCAAATCCAATAGTGGTAGCGATTCAAAAACACAGATTAACGGGTGTAGACGAAAACGGAGTGAACAGGGTATTTATCCATATTATTATTTCTTGGTATTTGTTATTATATCTGTTTTGGTAGCTTTTTTCCTCAACTGATTTTTTTAGATATAACTCAACAAAAAATCTCACACATACTTTTTCTTATTATAATTACGCAAAAATAATAATAAGTTAAGGTATTGGTAAAATTAAAATAAAGAAAAGACAAAAAAAAAGGAATTGTCTCCGGTAACAACGACTAAAATCCGCACGGAAATAGCTGGAAGCTATAAATCGGTCTTCTTCACGTCCGCACTAATTCTTCGATTAGTACTGACCCGTGAATTCAACTTAAGTGCAAGATTAAAGTGAACCTTAGCTTATAGGATGGTAGGTCCATTGAAAACAATCAAGGCAAGCAAATAAAAAGTTAGTCCTATAGATTTTAGAACTAAAATTTTTTAAAGAACTGTGCCATGATGGTTGTCAATCTCAGGTTCAAGATTAAATATCCAGTTACTGTCGAAGTCTTTCAATTGTGATTTAGGTTTAGCCAATTATTCGAGGTATAAAATAACATATGAAGGCCTTATAATTATCTCTGTTCTTATTAAAATATATATTAATATTAAAATATATGTATGGCCGCAAACCGTAATCCTGTCGGGGATTGACTCTATTTCACTACTACGCTATTGCTCGCTTAATATCCACCCATAGACTCTTTACCTACTAAGGCGGGCATATATGTATACTACGTGTATATATACGCCCGTATACCTATAACTTATTAATCAACCAAGAGAAGTGCTTGTCCTATAGTAGGCAGTGAATTTTAATATCAATAGAGATTAGAGTTGCCATCATTTAAAATAAAAAACCCGTACTCGGCATTGTATTGAGCCAGACATTATCTTCTTTAATAGCCAAACAAACCCTTTATAAGGTCAAACGTGTATAAAGTTAGACATAAATAATTAAAAAATTATCAAGAAAAGTTACATATCGCATTTGTGGAAAAAATACGTAACTTGTGAATAATTACAATTATAATTATTATAATCACGACTAGTGCAGGCGTCAACGTAAATTAAATTATACAATGTAAAATTTTTGATCCAATAAAATTATTATTATTATTTATTAATTACTTTTAAGAGGCATCAAAAACAAGTTTTCGAAAACATTCAATACTTTTTAAAAAGACTTACCTAATAGCTAAAAAAATAACTACACTTGAATCTACCTAAAGCTAAAGTTTTGATAAATAGAAGTTTTCGATATATATCAGTGTAATTTTTGAAATTAACTTTTTATTGAGTCAAAACCTCAAGTTTGATTTAGTGATAGGCAATTTATTTTGTAAAAATTGGGAAGATATTTTTCCGCTATTTTTCCCCATAAGATCAGAAAAACTGGTATTTACATACGTATACATACATATACGTTTACATACATATGGGGAAAAATAGCGGCTACTATTCATCTTGTGTACTTTTTCCACGAAGTGATTAAGTATATCTTTGGCAATGGATTTCATTAAACGTTTAAGTGACAGTATTTTCGATAACTTTATTTACAAAATATTTTACTGCGATATATAATATCACAACGGTCAAGCTTACCTTACAATAAAGTGTTTGGGACTGATAATAAAATACAGAGATTTATTTTAATATTACGTACATACGGGGCCATAGTAATACAGCTTTTATTAACTGTTATGTTTATAATTACAAATAAATTTGCAGAAAGGCTAACTTAAATGGTTTTATTTGTCTTAGGAGACATTTTCAACGGCAATTATGACTTTTTCTCTAAAACTATCTTGAAGAAACTACTTATACTTGTATATTTATACACTAACGAATTTGTTATTAACACAGCTCCAAAATTTTCTAAAAATCGAAGTCAATACTTTTTTCCTTCCATTAAAAATGCATTGTCGAAAGCTTATTCATGCAGAATTGTTTATTAAACGCAGTTTTATTACATTAACCAGTTTAACCAAAATCAATCAGTATTTAGATCTATCTCTATATCATTTGGTAGACCACAAAGTCTACCCAAAGCTAAGCAGGTTTGGCTCATAAAAATTTGGCTTTACTCAACAAAAGAAGTCAAATATGTCCGACCAAAGATACTGGTCGATCGAACTGGCAACCCTAGTCGTGGTTTGTATAATTTAATTAAGCTGGTGAGGCTAGAACAGACACCCACATAGGAGCATATATGTAATGGTGATTAAATATATTATAATTATTATAATATATTTCAATTATCACACAATACATTATCTTTCTCTCAATAATACAGTGCACTTTCTTTCCATAATAATTAAAATAAAGCAATGGCTTTACAAAGATTGTAAAAAAATGCTTTCTCGGAAATATATAAAATGACATTTTGTATTAATTGACATAATATCATTATTCAGTACCTGTAATTAATTCAATAACATATTTGATGCTATCGGTGCATTATTGGTTTCGATATGCTTTAAAAAAGAAATATCTGATATAAAATTAAATAATCTTCTTTAGAGCATTTTTATTTTCATTATCTATGGATCTAGTCAAATTTATTTATAAATTATTTTATTAATAATTTGTTATAACGATCTGGTATATTGCTAATGTAAATTAAATTCTTAATGTAAATCTAAAAAATGATTGACTTTGATCGACACTACCTAATAATCATACAAAATATAGATTTTGAATGTTGTGAGAAAATTCACAACCAAAATCAGCTCTTTCATACGACATGTTAAAACTTGTGATCGGCTACATGCCAGAGTGAGACAGACTACTGAAGCCCGTATGCGGGAAAAAGACAGCCTCACCTTTTGGTAGGTCATATTGATCTTTCACCCGCCATTTTATACTCTGCCCTTTCGCTTCAGACGCCACATGTACCAGCGCTGTGGAAAAAGGAGAAAAACCTTTTATTCGCCTGTCATTCCGTATTTTAATGAAATGTTTCACAAAACGGGGATGAAGGTTTTTCACTCTTTGATTTACTTAAATTAACATTTTTGATGGCGTGTAAATGGAGTTCTGGACGGACGGAGCGTAGCGGCCGGAAAAGTCATAAATTAATCATTATTATTTATATTTCAGCCACAAATCTTATTTCATTTTTTGACTAAATCATAATAAATATTTAATTCATAAGCATAAAAAACAATAAATGATAGATAAGGCTTATCTACAATGTAGTAATTTAGAAACAGTCATTTTTTTATAGGATTTTAAACATAAAACGCGGTGTTGCCCGGGCAGTAAAAATTTGCCCTCTTGGGTGCTGATTTTCCAAAAACGTTGAAACACTTATTAATTTTTAGACAAAAACCTTAATACTGGTTTTCATCGTGCTTAATAATATCAAAAAATCCACTCTTAGTGAATTCCCACATTCTACAATAAATTTAATTTTCCAAATTTCTGATTTAGGTTTGATAATATGGACCCTATGATGATGGGACAAATGTTTTTATATAATTAGATTATCCTAGACAAGTATCAAATAATTATAGATGTTTTTTGTAACAATTAAGTAATTATTACAAAAAAATTATATGTAAATAAATAGCTTTAAGCAGACGTTTCATTAAGATACTAAACACATCAGCAAAGACATCAAACTTAGGCACACTTTTTATGCGCTCTGAAAAAGTAGCAATTTGTGAAATTAGCAATATCATACTTAATATCATATTTAAAGTGTAATTTTAAGCTTGTTTATAATTTAAAATAAAATTGTATTAATATTGTTTTAATATTGTTGTAGTCAAATGTACAAAAAATAAGTTTATTGGTAGACTTTTTTGATGTTTGTATGTTTTGATATTTATATATCAAATTTCAAATGAAACGATGCCCATTAAAATTTTAGAGTGTTCATGAATTATAAACACAATTAATTAAGTATTTCAAAATCAATTATGTTATTTTGATTACAATTCCCAATTTTTAATAAATGATAAGTATATATAACATAATTTATTATAATTATCGTCGCGGGATTTTTATTAGACATAACCTTATATTATACAAAATTATTTAATTTTAACACTTTGCTTTTAGCAAATTAGCTCATAACTTTTTACATTATTCAAGTCTTTATTTTCGTACTACATTAGACATACAAGGAAAATCTGAATATTTTTCTAAGCGCGCGGCTATTATGCTGTTTTCCACCGTCACTCACCGTAACATTATTTGCATAGGAATAGCTTAAAGAACACTTAATAATATTTGCATATATTTAAACTAGTGGCAGCACAAAATAATTCAAATTTTTATAAGGCCTTTAATAATATTCAATGAGTTAATGAAAAAAGCAACATTTTAGTATTTTGTTTTTACTGTAACTATACAGTACATTATTATTGCTTATTTTGGTAAAAGTCAATGAGATAACGAAATCTATTCTTAAATCGGAATTGCCTGACGTATAATTAATAGAATAAATACTTACAAAACAGTGAAGTTTAATTAATGCATTTTAAAGTGGAAATCCTCGTTCTGTTCTTTCATATGATATCTATTTGTAGCAAGATTGATTCAAAACCTGAAACAATTTAATAAATTAGTATTTATTTTACTACATTTTTCCAGCTCCTACTACTGTAATGTAAAATCAACTTAATTAATTCAAAATTTTTACACTATTTTTTTTGTATTATAATAAAAATCGTAAACGTAAAGGTTTGTTTCCTATTTGGTAAGTCAGCAATCTATATTTAAAATCATTATTAAAAATATTTTTATGTCAATCTGTTAATCATACGCTTGTTTGTCCATATAGGAAATAAAAGAAAAGATAATTTAATAACTGTGATTTCATTAGTTAAATTGCCATTTTCAAAGTATCCCATTAATATATACCTCCTCTAAAGTGCCAATAAATACAACATTATAGGTAACTACGTGACAGAAATAGAAACAGCCCTTTCCTCTATATTACTGAAAAGGGTACATTTTAGTAATTCAATTAATTATTTATGTATCGCAATTATTCGATGCCTCGAATGCATTGCATAACATAGTCGACGGAAGTCAATATTTTTAGCTCTTCTTTGAAATTTTGAATGCACACGGTAAAAGAAACCCCATTTATACGGAAGCTATCTAGATTGTCTAGCTCAGAGCCAGACCCCTCGGATAATCAGGAGACAGGAGCAATGGCCTGGAGATAGGGCTGTCGCCTCTGTAGATCTGATTCGGAGTCTAGCGCTTTAGGTAAATTTTTATGCCATACTGAACAGTAAAAACGAGATTTGTCTAGTAATGTCTAGTCTGGCAATCGAACTTCCTTTTTCTTAATTTTATGAACAAATAAAAACTAAAAATTTGGCAATATTAAAAAAAAATCTTGAACATGAAAATTTTCCGAAAGGGTTTGAAAAAAAACTCAGGTACATTACGTTGAAATAAAACTTCGGTAGCTTATCTTACTTATTTGTCACGTTGGGTAGAATGTATAAGTGCAAACTTACAAGAATCAGTATTTCTTAGATACGTCTCTAATCTCTTCAAATGGTAAGCAGTGTGATTATTTAAATAAATTGTGCAAAATTGCGAAAAAAAAAAATTTTTTTTCTTTCAATAATATGAACACCAAGCAAGCGCTTGACTCGTTTTTTTGATAATTGTAAACTTCATGGATTGTCACTGCAGCGGTAAGGGTCGCCACCCCAATGAAGACTCAGCGGACTGCCGACTAAAGCCACAGATGTTCCTTTTCTCGTTGGCTTGGGTCAAGGGTACCAACTTGCCGACTTCCTTGACTCCCGGCGATGTACCTCACACTAAGGAACCTCGTGGAAAGTAAAAGTAAAGCCGTTGATGAACCGCGCTTGCCTAAAACATGCCTATTAACTCTACTTTTAAAAGCACGCAAGCACGACTCATGGCGCATACTTCAAAACTAAAAACATCATTTCCATTTTTTAAATATAAGTTGCATTGCGAGCTCTGTGGAGTCCCAGAAGACATACACCATTTCTTGGTGGAATGGGTTCGGAGCGTTTCTATGAGAGAAATCATGTATAAACAGTTTGGTTTGAACAGGTCATATGTGGGTCTATTTCAGAGCGTCTTAGCTGAGCAAACATCTTGCGCAGCTGAGATGCTCTGTAGTATCACATATACATTGTTGAATTAGCATTTACATAGTGTGATTATGGGACTAACATGGTCAGCCTGATCCAAAGTAACAAAAAAAAAAAAGATTTAAAGAAAAAAAAAAAAAGTTATGTAAACAACTGATATAAAAATACACACATATATATTTTCAGACTCTATTCCTTTATACACTAAAAATATCATCACCGCTATTACCATTTAAGCGGGCGGGGGAGGGGCTATCATTCTCAACCACTGAGGGACTGAGGCTGTTTTTTTTTTTTAAAGAAATGTTAGCTGCTCACCTGTGCTGTACACCTGTCCGGTATACAGCTCGGCGTGGCCTTGGTGGTAGCGCCGGTCGCCAAGATCCATCAAAGCAAGTTCGGTACACTAGCCTGTACGAGGTTGCCGCCTACTATTGGTCTGATTCCCTAAGAAACAGACATAACAGAAAGCTCCGAGCGCCATTCCCCCACTCCTCCCCAAACCCATCCCTCTTCCCACCACTCCCCCCTTTTTCTCCTCCAGGAGGTTGTGGGTGTGGCCTGGAGTTGAGTATATAACCCCACCTACGCTAGGGCCTGCGTAGTTGAGCGCCGTACGCAGGGACGACGGAGTCCTGGGGGGTTGAGCCAAGCGGGAGTTGGGTGTTTAATACAACCGCAAGGCAACACGCCCCCTTTGGTCCTTAGTTCAGGCTAAACGGTAGCCTCCACAAATAGCCAATGTGGAGGAAACGGTCACACGTCCCGTCAGAGGGCCGTAGGCGAGGTGAGGGGGGGTCCGCAGAGGTGCCTAACACCAAAACGGATGGGGAGGGCCATGCTGAAGGGGCAAGAGCGCTGGGACATCTGGGAACCCCCAGGGTCTTAGCTATCCTCGAGCCCCCAATGTCGCGCTCCAACCCCAACTCCTCTCACCTATACTCTCCTGGTAATCCTAGTAGGTGCGGGCTCCATGGAGGGTGGGAAGCCAGGAGAGCGAATTATACAAAAACAATAATATGGATAAACTACAAAAAACAACAAAACCCAAAAACCCTGCGCCTAGACCAAAAGTCGGTGGCGCAAACAAAAACACTACAGGGAGTAAAACCCCTTCCGAACAAGCGAAAGCAGGATTGTCGAGTCGAATCGGGCCCGTGGAGTCATCCGTGGCTAGGCAACGGCAAGACAAGATGCAAGTAGCAGAGGTACTACAATCCAAGAGGGTAGGTATTCCGACCATATCGGAATCTCCGGCCTTCACGGATAAAACTAAAACACCTGCACAAGCAGCCGAATCGTCCCAAGTCGGGACCACGGAAATATCCGTGGGAAGACAAGGGTCTGATGGGCCGCAACCTGCAGGTCAATCTCTTACAGGGTCTTCGGACTCATTGAACACTCGAGTGACACGCAAGACATCGGCAATGGAACCGGCTAAAGACCATTTTGGCACCGCCTGGACACTGGTGGAGCCTAGGCATGGGCGCAGGAAATTACCGCAAACGCAGATTACCGGCGCCCCGTCAGGCTCTGCCCGGACGGGCGGCGTCAGTGAAACCGGGGACCAAAGACTACAGACCTCCAAAGGATCCAAGAAACAAGAGAAACGCCGGCGAAAAAGGCAACAAAAAAGAGCGGAGGCGTCCAACCGCACGCTACCTTCTGATGCCAAACAAACGTCGGAGCTCTCAAAACTAACAACAGATACTGGCACAACGATACAATCTCAACCCAAAACTGAGACAAATACAAGCAATAAAAGAGCCCGCCCGGATGAAACGATCTCCCCGCGAGGGGAATACAAGAAACGGCGCACCGGGCAGGTGGGCGGACATGCCTCTACAAGCTATGCCGAAGCAGCAAAGACTGAACTGGTTGTTGCCATCACACCAACTTCCTCGGAACACCTTACCAAGGAACAAGGCGACTTCTTAATGGACGCTCTCCAGAAGAAAGTCTTAACAGAAGCTCGCCTTGGAATGGCCAAAGGGCCAACATTCCGAGGCAAGCCCATTTATGCTGACGGAACACTAAAACTATGGTGTTCCGATAATCACACCTTAAACTGGCTTAACGCTGCAGCCACAGACATTACATTACCATCGGGAGAGCGCCTAATGGTAAAAAAACAATCAGACATCCCGAAGAAGGTACGTTGTGGAATACTTATTCCGGGAGTCTGGGACCGAACCGACGACATTGGCAGAACACTGGCCTACCAGAACCCTTGGGTAAAGGTGGAAAAGTGGCTCCTCCATGCCGCCATCAAACAGGAAACTGACACCTTCTTGGTAATTAGCATACCGGAAGATCAATTACAGACAATAGTGGACCATGAACGTCGATTAGGGTTCATGTTGGGTTCAGTATATATAAAATTCCAAAGCCAAAAAGGGAAATTTACTGAAATACCACCTGAGGCTAAGGAGACACAAGTTACAGGAGAATGTACTCCAATGGACACGGACCAGGGACAGGCAACTACATCAAGGCCAGTCCAAGGAACGACCTCAACTACACAATGGCTTGAAACCCAAGAACCGAACGCTACAAAGTCAACAACTTCAAGCTCCACATCAGAGGCAGGCAGCGTAGATACGTCGCTGGGCCTCGATGACCTGGACATTGGGGAAGAGGGAGAAGGTATATCTCCTGATGGCATCCCCTTCGTCCAGCAGTAAGATACTACAGTGCAATCTCCACCACAGTATTACGGCAACGGCTCAACTACGTAAGTGGCTGGAGATTAATACAACAACCATTGCACTGATCCAGGAGCCGTGGACTAGAGATGGTAAGATACTTGGACTCTCCAACCTAGGAGGTAAGTTAGTCACAAGCATAGATAAAAATATCAGAGCTTGTATTTACATATCAAAAAATATAAGTGTGCAAATCCTAACAGAATTCTGTTCTAGAGACCTGTGCACTATCAAACTCTTGAAAGAGTCTGACCGGAGCTTTCCTGGAGTGATACTTGCCTCGGCATATATGCCGGAGGGCGAGGATCCTCCCCCGCCAGCCGTGATAGCTCTGGTTGACCGATGCGAGAAAGAGGACCTGGAACTTATCCTGGCTACAGATTCCAATGCACATCACCCGTTGTGGGGCATGGATCACAGCAACAGTAGAGGTAATAAACTTTTTGAATACTTGCTAACAACTAACTTAGACATTTTAAATATTGGCTCCAAGCCTACGTTTGTAAATAGAAGAAGCAGGACCATAATCGACCTGACTTTGGCGACAAAACAGACAGCAAACCTAATCACAAACTGGCATGTGTCGGACGAAGACTCATGCTCCGATCACAAATGGATTCGGTTTGACTTTCAAGTACATACAGTAAACACAGCTCCGTATAGGAACCCTCGAAAGACTAGTCGCAACATATATGCAAAAATGTTGGCGATGGGTCTTAAAGTGAAGGTAGTACCCGCAAGAATCGTGGGGACACAACAAATAGATGAACAAGTCAACAATCTTACAAAAGTAATAGTAGACAGCTATCATTCGGCATGCCCTCTCACTGTAGAGAGTACGTCTAAAGATACTAGAAACACCTGGTGGGGACCTGAGCTACTAAGGCTCAGGACTAAAATGAGAAAACTCCTAAACCGGGCAATGAATACTAGCGCAGACCAAGACTGGGACAACTACCTAGAGACCAAATCTAGGTATAAGAAACGACTAAGATACAGAAGAACTTTATCTTGGAGGAAGTTCTGTGGAAACATAGAATCCAATGTACAGGCAAATAGAGTAAGAAAAATACTAGCGAGTCAAAACAACAACAGCCTAGGTTCTCTTAAAAACACAGACGGCACGATGACTTCCACACTGGAATAAACACAAAATGTACTCCTACAAACACACTTCCCAAGAAGTAGATTGGTACATGACTTCCAATGGGATGAGGAAAATATAATCCCAACAGATAAGAACTGGACAATGGCCACAAGAGAGGTAACCATGGAGAAAACAAGATGGGCGATACAAAGTTTTCACCCGTTTAAAGCAGCTGGCCTAGATAATGTCATACCGGCACTCCTGCAATGGGGAGCAGAAAGCATCATAGGGCCACTAACGAAAATACTACAAGCATGCTTAGCACACAGATACATACCCATTAAATGGAGAGAAGTAAGGGTCGTCTTCATACCTAAACCAGGCAGGAGTGACTATACAGATGCCAAATCTTTTAGACCCATAAGCCTCACATCCTTTCTATTAAAGACATTGGAAAGATTATGTGACAGGATGATTAGAGACAAGGCACTAACTACCTCACCAATTCATAAGAATCAACACGCATATAGCTCTGGAAAATCAACAGAGTCAGCCCTACATATGGTGGTAGGCAAAATTGAAAATGCGATAAAAAACAAACAAATATGTCTAGGCACGTTCATAGATATAGAAGGAGCATTCGACAAAACAAACTTCAATAGCATCAATATTGCACTACATCGACATAATGTTGATAGCAATATTATAGGATGGATTGAAAATATGCTCAGCAAAAGAATAATTAGGATTGCTGATGGACAGAACAGTGGAGCACTGCTTGCAAGAGGATGCCCCCAAGGAGGGGTACTATCTCCACTTTTGTGGAATATAGTAGTGAACGACCTCATCCACACTCTTAATTCTAGATATTTTTATACAATTGGGTATGCAGATGATATCGCCATTCTTGTAACTGGCAGATATGCCGGTACGGTATGCGATGTCACACAAGCTGCAATAAGAATAGTACAAAAATGGTGCGCAGAGAACAACCTCTCTGTGAACCCCTTAAAAACAGAATTGGTTATGTTCACAAATAAGCGTAACCTAGGCAACTACATTCTACCGCGCATGGGAAATATTGAACTGAAATTAAAAACAGAGGTAAAATACCTCGGAATTATCTTGGACCACAAACTAAGTTGGAACAATCATTTAGAAAACAAGCTTAAGAAGGCCAGTATTGCCTTCTGGCAATGCCGCAGGATGCTAGGCAAAAAATGGGGCCTAGCACCAAAAATCATAAACTGGCTTTATTTAGCGGTAATTCGACCTATGGTAAGTTATGGAGCATTGGTGTGGTGGACTAGAACTAAGCTCATAACAGCTGTCAATAGGTTAAGACAATTTCAACGACAAGCATGCATGGCCATCACGGGATGCATGGGAACCACCCCCACAAATGCCCTAGAAACCATGCTAGATATGATACGTCTACACCTTTTTGTACAACAAGAAGCGGTATCAGCAGCCATACGAATGAAAACCATTAATCTGTGGAACGACAATGGTGCTCCTCACACCAGAATTTTGAAAGAATTCACAGATGATATCCCACTACTTGAAGCAATTTGCGATAAGGTACCTGTACAATTCGTCTTTGACAAGAAATACAAAATACAATTACATGAGGAAGACTATGAGAGCATAAATGTAAAAGAGTTGAGGATCTTCACTGACGGCTCCAAGACAGACTCAGGAACCGGCACTGGCGTCTACTCAGAGGACCTTAATATTAAGATCTTCATGACGCTGGGCATTCACAATACTGTATTCCAAGCGGAATGCATGGGTATCCTACTGGCAGCCCATGCAGTCCTCTCCAGGAAGGTAAAAAATCAACCAATCCGAATATTATCAGATAGCAAAGCAGCACTGTTGGCCATAGGAAGTAAAAACTATAACTCGAGCCTAGTCCAGCAGTGCCACCAAGCTTTAACTCAGGTATGCTTAAACAATAACATTACAACCCTACAATGGATTAAAGGACACAGCGGATCACTCGGAAATGATGCTGCAGACGAACTCGCAAGAAGACCATCTGATACGAGAGTGTTCGGACCTGAGCCGATTATTCCACTCCCCTTCAGCTGGTTCAAATCTGAGATACGTCAAAGAATAAGACGTCTGAGGGACTCGGACTGGAACAACTTGGTAGATTGCAGACAGACTAGAGAGGCATTGCCTCGAGCGAATCCAAGGATCTCTAAGGCTGTCCTGCGTCTCAGTAAATTACAGATACGTAGGGTCACCGGAGCCATAACAGGACACGGTTATTTTAATAGACATCTTTTCCGTTTAGGTGTCACAGAAACAACTCTGTGCAGAGCATGCATGGGAGAAGAGGAGACAGCCAGGCACGTGATTATGGATTGCAGTGCACTGGCGGCATACCGGGCACAACACCTCGGTTCACCGAGGTCCCTTCAGGAAGCAACCAGCAATATCAGGCGGCTGGCGGATTTCCTGGAGGAGCTGGGCTGGGATGATTGAAATCATCCCAACCCGGCCTCACGCGAAATAGGCGCATTTAGACGTCGAGTTGCGGAGAATGAGCCCGTCTCAACCTTATACCTTATACCTTAACCTACCATTTAAGCGCTCATCAGTCTACTGCTGATCAAAGGTCAATCTCAAGACTCGACACTTACCTTTGTTCGGACTAAAAATATGTCTAATATATTTAAAAAAAAAAATTAGAATATTATGCTCTGTCTTTTAAATCGTGCAGCCCTACATAAGGACGTCATGCTGCATGCGCCTTGGTACTTCTGCTTTTATGTCTGTAACCACGATCATAGTTTGTTATCTTTATTTCTGTAAGTGTAATTGAAAAAGACAATTATGAGTATTTTTATATTCTTTTTGTATCTACAAATATTTTTCGGAAAGCTAACATTATGGTGTGGTATTTAGCCCACATTAAGGAATACCAACCATTAAAACTGTTTATCTTTATCATTTACGTTACTATTGACAACAATTGTATTAACAAATATATTAGTGTAATGAATTGTAAATAAACCAAAAGTTGTGAGAACTAGATGTCCACAATGTTTGTTAAAGATATGAATCTCAGATGGATTTTTTTTTTACACTGACTCGACATAGTGACTACAGATCACCTTATGGTAAGTACAGTGTAGTCCAAAAACGAAAGCAAGCAAAGGATGAAAATCCATTGATAGTCTACAACGTCATGACGGCCCACATATAGCACGACTGCAGGTCTCTAGGTATATGAGCTACTAGGTATATGAGGATATACACAAGCTGATCCCGAAACGCGACAAGCCGAAACTGGTCACTATGACGGGCTTTACACCCATGTAATCTGGTCGCGATCCAGGCGGGCACCAACGCCCTACGACCTCGCTGCTGCTCGTTTAGCACCACCCAGGAGTCACGTGTAGGGAAGCTAGGGTAAAGCCTACGGACGCGAGCAGCTTCGACTCCCAAAATATTATATTGGATATAATATTATATTTTATATATATATATATATATATATAATATTATATTATATTAATAATTAATTAATAATCAATTAATTAATTTATTTATTAATTATTATTAATTAATATTATTATTATTATTATTATATTATATTATATTGGCTTGGATTATTCAAATATGATGATATATCAAAAAGAGATACTGTATGTATACATAAATGTTAAAGCAAAAGTAAGAAAGAACGATTTCATTTGCGTGTATACCACAAAACGCTTGTGTGTACCAGCATGTAACATAGATGGCATAAAATTACAGAAGGGAAAAATATACAGTAAATATATCGAAGAGTAAAAGGCTATTTGGCTTAAGCGACATTTTGTGGCAATATTCTGATTCCGAAAATATATATGTTTCTAAATCACCAAAAATGTCGCTTAAGCCAAATAACCTTTACCCCTCGATATTGTTTTATCAAAATAGACGGTATTATTAAATAGCATATTATGTTTGCGTACAGTATGGTTATCTTTACTATGTAGTACTAGTATAGAAAAATCGCAGCGAACATATGAGCGAATAGACAACATAACCTTTCACAGATACTTCATTAACTGGTCAAGCTGGTGCGCTGTCCATTGACTTCATTCTCTGTCTACACCACAAGTAAACCAAAATATTTTTTTTTTAAATCCGGTGAATATCCTGCATAGGATCACCAGGGTCGCTGTGAGGGCAGGGTCTCTGATGTGTCAAACTCCTACTGACTAAAAACTCCCGGGATGTCCCTCTAATTACTCCACCTAGGCCTGGGAAACCAAATTCATCCAGACGCATGGGGAGCAAAAAGCCTTGTTGAAGCTACCTCTCTGAGAGGGGTGAGAGTAAAGAGCCCACTCCTCAAAAACCTCGCTCTCAGGCAGTGCTCCTGCTACTGCGCACCGCCTCCCTCTCATCCGGGCAGCAAACTCCCTCAAGTAAACCTAATTATAATCTATATTCATTTAAGTATATTTTTTTAAACAAAATTTACCGAACCGGTCAATTGGCCGGTCTTTATATTTGTTTTAATTAATTTTTCTTTTTATTTATTCTAAAAAATAAAATATCCTTTACACAGACACAACATTATAACAAGACACACAACAACACTAGAAGATAGAATACAAGAAGAAAGAAGAAGATGGAAGAGAAGTTTTAGTACAAGTAGACTAAAATAAGCTATGTCATACCTATTTCTAAAATAGATATAAATTGTTCGCCGGTAGATTTAGCATTAAATATAATTATTGATTTTGAGGTGGTTGGAAGTTTTACTATTTTAATTGTGACCACACTATACAAGTATAAAGACCATCCTAGTGACTTATTTCGTGATCGTTTTGCGACCACCTTGTGTACATTCAGTTGTAAATGTTTTGAGACCACCTGTCGTGGTATTTAAAGTATGACAACTGTCAATGGCTTTTCGTCACTTAGCGATTGTTATTGAAGTACTGTTCCCATCTACTTTCTATTTGTACATCTTTCTTAATATTTACATATTTTTATCATAACATTGATACCCTTCTGGGTAGCTTATTAAATAGGCATATTATTTCAACAGCTGATTTTGTCTTGTAGTTTGATTTTTAATTTAAAATATTATCAGTAACATAGATTTTAGACGGTCATATATAACTTTAGATTGTGATAGGGTTTTGAATTTTTTATAGGCACATATAATAGGTTATTCAAAGTATCAGCTACGTCAGTTTACGTTCAAATACAATTGACAACCTACTCTTTTTACAACTAAAATTAAATTCTAAAATTAAAATCCCATAAAATTTAAATAATTGGAATACTACTGTGTTTCACCACAACGAATGGCTTAAATTTTTTCATTTTAAGTTTTTTTTATAACAAGCTTTTAATAACACGTCGAGTTTCCAATAACTCTAATTAAGAATAACAAATAAGCAAACAAAACATTTTATATAAATTATTATCAACAACGACTAGTATTTATTATCATACATTTTGTTTAACCGAAAATGTTGTTGATACAGGATTATTTTTTACTAGCTGATCCGGCAAACGTTGTTTTGATTTATAAGGTTTTGTAATATCTTCTAAGATGTTCATTGAAATTAAGTGAAGTCAAAGACAATTTTGTTCACAATTAAATACTCTTAATCATCAACACATTTATTTGGATAAAGATTAATATTATTACGTTGATACAACACTTAACAAATAATGCATTAATTTCAACCAAATTTGTTTACCATAAAAATGATTCTAGTGACTTAATCTTAAAAGATAGACATATGCTGTCGCGGACATTTTTTTAGATCATTTCAAGAGGAATAATTCTTTCATACATATATTTTTGGTATCTTGAACCGTTTTTGCAGCGCACGCAATGGAAGCCCTCAAGGATGAATAATTTTCTCCGTTTTTTTTTCACATTTTCCATTATTTCTTCGCTCCTAATAATTGCATCATAATGTTATATAGCCTAAAGCCTTCGTCGATAAATGGTCTATTCAACTCAAAAATAATTTTTCAATTCGAACCAGTAGTTCCTGAGATTAGCGCGTTCAAACAAACAAACAAACTCTTCAGCTTTATAATATTAGTATAGATAAAAAATGGAATACTAATATGTTTTTATGTTATTAAAGTACACAGAGATTAATAACAACCATATTTTAGTATGCAATAATATTGTCACCAGACTGTAATATAAAACATCCCTTCAGTAATTGGATGGCAAATTTTACAACGGTTATAAAATTACAGCGGAACAGTTCGAATAGGTTTTGAACTCAAATTTTGCATGTAAAGTTTGTTAAATCAGTATGGGTGGGACGTACAATAACTAGCTAGTGTAATAAAAGTCAATATGGCAGTTTGGCTCATATCAAGTTCTGGCATCAGTTCAGAACTGGGGTGTTAACGGGACATTTGCAGCATCTGTCTGCTCGCGAACTCCGCAAACCGTTTTTAATATAAATCCTTTGTAATATACTTTGTACATAGATATATGTATATCCAAACTCCAACTCAAAATAGCTGTATTTAGATAGGCTTATTAAAAACACTTTTAATTGTCGATACGTTAATCTACTACCGGTTCGGAAAGCAGAATCTACCGTGAAGAGCTGAAAAGAAACTCTGGTAGTCGCTTCTTTTAAAAGATTATTTCACAGATACAAATTAGATTGAATTGAACGTCTTGTGAGAAACACAAAACATTATAGCCACGTACCCCTATCAGCCAAACAATCGTTGAGAAAATTGTAAACTTTCTTCATCAATTCTCTTTTTTTATGTCTTTTTTTAATTCGTATTCAGGAAAATAGAAATACCTAAATGTTATTATACGTAGGAATACCGATTCCCATAAAATAATTAAGAACTTATTAAATTCGATTATTAGGTAACACTACTTTGTGTATTTTACTATATCTACTACCCTGATATATGTGAATTATGTTATAATATTAAAACTTCCAATTATTTGTATATTTTTTAGAAACTTAAAGCTATAAGCTGGTATTACTATGAAACTGTGCAAAAGATGAATGACGTTTAGTAATAAGTTTTTTAGAAGGTGGTTGTAGAAAAAATGTATTATAAACGTTCTAACTACGCCTGTCAGGCTACACTTGCTAGATGTGTGCACACATACAACACGAGCACACCACATGTGGATATTTTCCACGAGAGCTGCGGGTCCTTCAGGAAGAAAGTAGTCGAGGCTTTCGGGCCGTTTTCAGACAGGGACAGTTAACATACACATTTATACACACACACTAAGTCACATACACAACCAAACTACACATTTCACATATACATTTTACTAGGTTAATAACTTTTAATAACTTTCTTTCATAACAATTATTTGAATCGCATTTAATACTTTCATATAACCTTGTTACACAAATCATCTTGGTTAATCCGATTTTTTTGTACGTTTTCCTGTTTTAAATTATAAAATTATATACTGTAGATTTGTGAATGAATAAAATAAATAAATAAATAAAAAATAATGAATTGTTACTTTGGCTTCCGTATGTAAAATTAAAAAGTTTTAATTATGTGACTCGCTTCAGCCTGCAGCGTTTTGGGTTTAGTTTGTGTACCCCAGTTGATCATATGTCGAGAAACTTTTAGTCATGGTACATAAAGGCATAACAACGGGAATTTTCTCATGAATTATTGTCACTTGGTATTCATTGCTTCTTGGAGCACACTTTATATCAAGTGCGCTGTGTTCACATTGTAGGGCCAGTATAAAAAAAAACCATTAAACTTTTTCTTAAAATCATAATGGTTAACTCTGAATTAAAAAGAAAACATTAACGAAACAACTTTTAACTTGTAAATTCACATGAACAAATTAATTCGAGTGCCGGCGGTTTCGGTCTAAACATTCGAAAGTTTCTTTGGAAATTAATGCTTGGAGCGCTACTTGCACGCTACGAATTAAGATATAAATTCTTCACAAAGTTCTGCAACCGGCAGATAAAGAGGGTAGTTTTAAGCGTACCATAGTAATTATACTTCCTTAATAAGTAAAATTAAAATATATACTAAAATATATTATATTGCATAATTTTTTGTTGCTATCTTATCATTTGTCAAGAAACAAAGAACACACATATATATCGAGGGGTGAAAGGCTATTTGATTTAAGCGACATTTTTTGGTGATATAGTAATATATATATATTTGGATTCAGCGTATTTACCGATTCCAAATACGTATATTACAGTGACGTGCAGTGGTTATTTAGACAGGGTAGGCAGATTCACATAATAAATTTGAATATTATATAATGATAATAAATATTATATTACTTTCATATGGAAAATAGATGACAAGAAAATAGAATAGATATGAATAGGGTTCCTTTTTTGTTTAAATTAAAGGAATTTATTCCAGACGTATTTATCATAGGGGCATGTAATGCTTTCAGGCATTTATGGAATGAACGCTAGTGATATGTTACTATATCACCAAAAAATGACGCTTAAATAAAAAGCCTTTCTCCCATTAATATATAACAAGGATAACTACTGGTACATTCTTTTAATAAGCGCAAAGTTATTTCAAGATCCACTTTCTTATTTCACTGAAAAAATAAATTACAAATAAAATGTTCGATATAGATTTTTACAATGGCTCGACATAGTGACTACAGTGTACCTGATGGTAAGTACAGTGTAGTCCAAAAACGAAAGCGACTATCAAAGGATGATAATCCGTTGATAGTCTCTATCGTCATGTCGGCCCACATTATACCACGACTGAAGTTCTCTAGGTATATGAGCTACTGGATATACACAAGCTGTTCCCGAAACGCGACAAGCCGAAACTGGTCACTATGACGGGCTTTACTCCCATGTACTGTGGTCGCGATCCAGACTACTGACCAGAATACTGGGTTCTATTTATACCATAGGCACCTACTAATGGTAGAATTTTTACTATTGTATTCCTTAGAGGAGAAGACTAGTTTCATGCTTGTTTGAAAATACACCGATTCGAAGTAAAAACTATGAAAACTGGTGTTTAGTTGTTTTATTAGAAATATTTCAACCTTTTCTAAAAATCAAGCCTTGAAGGATTCAATTAGGTATTTATACCCAGAAACACCAGGTCACTGTAGATATTATTTTATTATAAGTACTAACAACAAATGCGCGTTGCATAGATGGACGAAATGTAATTAGATTAATGAAAAACAATTACGGAATTAATTTTGTACTTTCTGCCCATTAATGTTTAAAGTACTGATGAATCCTCAATTGCATACAAATTTATGACTCATGAAATTTTAAAAGAATTTTAATCATGATTACAGATTAACAAATAAAAATTACGATTACACTTTCTAATTGTCATTCCTTATTAATCATTAATCTGATTACATTTTACCCATATATGACGCGTACTCGCTGTTTTATTATACGTACCAACAGATGGCGTGCAAAATCAAAAGGTGGCACATTAACTTTACAGTTTGTTTTATATATAATGTTACACTACAACGCGATACTTCTTATTTGAAATTAATGAAAAATATTTATGAAACAAAGTCTGATATAATAGCGCTCTCTGGTGATAAAAATTTGAAACACTTACTCAACAAAGAGCACCTGAAAGCTACAATTTTCAGTGGATCTGTAAGCTATACGTGAACTTTCAGTTCCTAGTTATAAAGTAAATTTTGCTCAAAATTCTGGCAGATGGCTCTGTTTTTGAAAGCAAGAATAAACTGAACTATATATATGCTATAATATTTATTTATAGTTCTTTAAACCTACCCTCAATGGTATTGTAATAATTAATTTAACTACCATTCATAATATTTTAAACTTTTTGACTTATCCGACTAACATTCGCACCATATTTTCCTTTTGTTTTAGGTGAGGTAGACCAGTATCAGGTTTTTTGACAAGGTTTGTCATGTTGGTTAATATAGTTACAAAACCTTTTAATTTTTATACAAAAAGTACCGTACCCTATGTTAGTTAAAAAGTATTCTGAGAATTTTACTATGGGGTATTACAGACTGTCATGATTTGTATGGAAAGTTATTTAGATACTTAAAAAATTGAATTTAATTTAATGTGTCATAACAGATATCAAGGTCGATACTAAATGACGAATAAAAATGTAACCTTTGCAACTATCCCCGAATCATTAAGTCAAATTTACCTTTATTTAAAAATAATATTACGTACTTACAGCTTACTGCAATATGAACACAATTACTTAAAATTTCTTTACTCATGTATAATATTTTTTCGTAAATCCAAGACATCAAACACCATAGGAAGCTCAGCACAAACTGTTGATAACCAAACCCAAGTAGACCGGCTGAATCACTCAGATGGCGGGAACAGGCAATCGTATCTTATATCTCACTTACTCGTTATAAAATACCTATCTCCGTCACGCTCTATTGTCAATTAAAATGAAACCATTACGGTGAGAACAAAAAAGGGTCCCCTTTGAGCAAATCGTAATATATCATCGTTTTGACGTTACAGGCTTGGGGTCTGCAGAATGCAGTTCTCTTTTGTACAAAAATAGTAAAATTTATTGGAGTAACGGTTGCCATCGACAATAAGAAATTATAAGGACGAAATTCACAACTTCTAGGAAAAAGGACAGAATATGGACAGGGTCTGATGCAATTTTGTTAACAAGCACTTTGTGAAAATTTTATTGATTTTAAAATATCATGGATGCATTATCTCAAATGTGTAATTATTGGTTTTCCTATAAATAAATAATAAAAAACTTGTTTTTTTTTTGTTGTAATTGATAAAATGCTTTCATCAATACATTATTCATAGTTTTTAAATATTCCACTCAAATATTCTTGTTTTTAACCTCATATGTACAATTTGACAACCGACCAATATCTTAAGCACATTTGAAACAGCATAACCGGCGAACTTTCCCCGTTTTTAATCATCACACTGACATTGGCGAAGTCACAAAGGACCAGTCCTTGGAATAAAGCCATAAAAAACCTCATATGGTGGCAATTTACACAAATTAAAAATTCCAAGAGTGGATACAGCAACTAATGTATCTCTACTCACCCTGAAAAGGTTATATTGTTACGATATATTATATTATTATTAGTAATAATTCCAAAGCATCTTTGGAAAAATTAAGTAAGTATTTATTATATCGAGGGGTGAAAGGCTATTTGGTTTAAGCGACATTTTTTGGTTATATAGTAATATATATTTTTGGAATGTATACCACCAAAAAATATCGCTCAAACCAAATAGCCTTTCGCCCATCGTTATTATCACGCTATTTCATTATCAAGGTGAGCATGAATGAATGATTGACTTTATATTAATCCATTTGGGTTTTCATATTGCACATAACGCAACTTGACCAGTAAAGCTTTCCATAGATCTGAAAGAACTCAATGGCAATAATTAATTTATAGTGACTACTTCGGGGTACAGCCCTAACTATTTGTAATAGTATGATTTGTTACATATTAAACAATGGGATCTTGACATAAACGCACGTAAGCTACAAAGTATTTGAAATTGTCACGAACTAAATCCATCATTCATCGCCCTACAATAGACTTCATCTCCAGAGACACCAATTTAATGTAAGATTGTATTGAGCTAGCGTCAGTATCATTGATACCCCTACCCAACTTAAAATGTAGGCTACTAAAAAGTTTTGCAATTTTCAATAATTGTATTTCGTGGAATGTTATAAATGAAATGAAAATTTCTTTCGTAATGTGACACCATTCTTTAACGGCCTTTTAAAGGTACTGGATTATCGCCCAGTTGCATAACCGCCAAAAAGTTTAAAATATGTTTCTGTTATTAGATATTTTAATATAATAACAAAATATGGATATATTTTTGTTATTATAGCGTAAGGATTTACGCTATATCCCTTTTGGGATAAGCAGAAATATATTAGTGGTTGTATCCACTTTACACTTATATGTTATACTCGACTTCAGCAGTAGCCCAGCTGATCGCCGTTCTCAGGGCACTTACACAACACGTGCAGGCTTCCTTGCGATGTATTCCTTTATTGGTGAGTATGTGATGCCAAAAGACGTACTTATTATGGAAATACCCAGACGTACCTTCCGAAATTCGAACCTACGACCACTTGTGTCACCGCGCATGAATAACGGTCGCTCAACCACTAGGCCAATATATGCACTGGATATTTTATTGTATAAATTAATGAGTATATATACTTATTTATATATATAATATGAGTACAATGTATTTGCAAACATTTTCTCAAAAGCAATAAGTGTCCTCATACAGTTCAAAGTTCAAAATACTTATCCTATACATTAATACATATATGTTGTACATTTACTTAACTACTTGTGAAATATTTGATACTTATCGAACTATTATTTATTTTAAATAAATTCAGAATTCTTTACATATATATTTTTAGATGATTTCAACTTGTATAGTCAACTTTCGTCAAATCAAAAGAAGCCTTCTTGTCAAACTTGCTACAATTGAAAAATAAAGCATTTAACAAGATATTCACTAATTTTCTCTTAAGTAAAAGCAGCACATTGTAGATTATATATACGAGGGATGACCTGTGCCCTATTGGTTTCTCGTGAATGTACTAGAACTTTATTGATATCGTCTACGTAAATGACGTAGAGAAAAGAAGCAGCAAGTACTACCCATTCTTCCAAAGAATAGCGCCGCTTGCATACCAGATACAATAATGAAACCTCTTCGGTTTCTTCAGCCGTTGTTCTGACCAAATATATGCTTTATTTAACACAGTTCTAAATCATGGTGTCATTTAAACAACCCTAGATCATTATTTTTGACGTCAAAACATTCATTCGCAGCAAATTAGCTCCACAGTTTAGCACGTGCTAACTAAAGTGTTAGGCACTTACGCATGCGATACTCAATCGGTTTCTAATATTGACATAGCAAACCATTTTTACTATATTGCTTAGCGCGTTACGATAATCGGCATGAACATTATTATCCATTTCAATTTTGGAATGATTGACGTTATTTTTACAACATTTTAGGAAATACAAGTATATTATAGAATTCGTTGTGCAGAGATAAACTTATCATGAAAGAAAAAAAAATTAAAAATGTTACTTCAATTAAAATTACTTGTATTAGATTGATTGTACATCATGTAAGTAAATGATACTATATAGTATATAAAATAAAGACTAATCAATGGAATATTTACAGATTCGTGAGAATATATAATTTTAGGTAATTTATTTTAAAAACAAAGGTAGTGCGTAGAATTTGCTGCTATCTTAATGAGCTTAGTATCTATAGAAGTAGGTAGAGACCTACATAACGTACGTAAAAATCTGTGGTTTTACGCATCTGTCATCTTACCTACCTTTTCAAGATAATAACCGTATCATAAGCAATTTAGAATATGGAAGATTATTCGTCAAATATTATGTTTTAAAACAGGTACCGTACACTATCCGTAAATATTAATTGATTCTATCTCATGAATAGAATTTATACAAAACGCTTTTTCTAATAAAATACTTAATTGGCGTTTGTTGGTTTTATTTCATTACGTATTCCTTCCAATAATTGAAATTTAAACACGTTTTAAAAGGCTCATTTCAAATAGCAGACAAGGACTACTCTTTACATCTTAAGTCAGTCATGTGCATGTCAAGAGAAATAAAATGTGACGGGCAGTCTAGCTACC
This sequence comes from Automeris io, assembly GCA_036320925.1. Taxonomy (NCBI): domain Eukaryota; kingdom Metazoa; phylum Arthropoda; class Insecta; order Lepidoptera; family Saturniidae; genus Automeris; species Automeris io. The sequence goes on along the minus strand of JAUDJH010000012.1, from coordinate 2,141,732 downwards.
GTAACCGATTTTAAACATTATCTGCTGTCCACTATCGGAGACCCGGTATGTCTGTCTTATCAGGGTCACACAGCCAAAAGGGCCAAGTAAAATAATGCACACATCCACACAAAGTCATTACTAAATTAACGACATACAGGTGACGAAAAAAGCATTTTGTAAACAAGCTTCAATCTATACAGTCGTTTAGAGTTTTAGTGATACGATTAAAACAGCATACTTAATATAAACTATAGTGCGTGAAAACACAAGTGAATCAATATGTCTTCTTCAACTCCTTCACCGCTAAGCATGCATTCCGGACAAGATGAATCAGAAAATTCCAATTCATCTGAATTTTCTAGTGCAGTGATAACAAAATATGATACAACCGAAACAATGAACCCTTCTCAGAAAGGGACTTCATTTCCTGGAGAAGAAAGCATTTTAAATGAAGCAGTCAATTGCCCAGTTAATGAAAATACCTTCGTCGAATGCAAGGCCGATGTACTTTCGACGTTACCTAGTTCTTTTGCACAAGATTTCAATTCTAGAGATTCTGTTGGTTTTACTATCCATGATATCCTGGGTCTTCATCAATCTTACAATCCTGCAAGTGTTCAAGATGATTTAGAACAACGCTATGATTATCAAATACCAAACTATGACAATATAAGCAATAGTAGTAACAATTATGGATCCGGTACAGAAGAAGTAATTACTGAAAACTGTGTTAATAAAAGTGATATATTTAATAACACATCAGTGCAAGCTGTTAATCCAATAGTTTATGACAGATTTTATGAAATAAACGAACCTGTACGCTATCACGAAAGAGATGGCATAGATGACGTAAAGGGTCCTGTTGAAATCAACAATTTACATGAATCTACTTTTCCCAGTCAGGTATGTATACTTTTACACATTAAATAAAATGTTATTTATACATTTAAAGATGATTTTCGTTTAAACAACAATGTATTAAATATCTCTGACATTTGTCATTTACCGCAAAGAAACCGGATTTATAATGACAATTTAATTTTGTCATAGATACCTGGTAGCAATTAAGAAATAGGTCGAATTCAAGTTATTGTACAACGATACATAGTTAAAGTAAGACGCATCAACCTGATTGAGTAAAATGTGATATCAACTTTCAGAATTCTCTATGGAACAAGTCATCATCGACCACTTCTATTATACGAGCATCTCCATCTCTGTCTGGTACAGGTATGTTGTTAATTCTATTAATATTGTATTACTTTAACTACTTTTATTAGCATACCTTTTTTATTTTTCGCAGGTTGATAATTATTATGACAGTGATTTCGATACAGTCTAGATACCTTTAAGTACACCTTTTAAGTATTAAAAGATAATAATAAAATATGTTATTATTTCAGAAATGTCTTCAGCATCAGCTTCTTACCAAAAGAGCTTCACGAAACGAGCGAGAACTGCATACACGAGTTCACAATTAGTTGAACTTGAGAATGAGTTCCATCAAAACCGTTACCTGTGTCGCCCACGTCGCATAGAACTCGCTAATTATCTACAGCTATCCGAGAGACAGATCAAGATATGGTTCCAAAACAGAAGAATGAAATACAAGAAAGATAATAAACATAACAAACCATCTTCATCAGTTGACGACAGTAGCCCGACCAGTTCCAAGGAGCTATCACCGGGTCAAGATCATAAAATGAGCCATGGAAGAAGTTGCGGTGGTCACGATAGACATAGACGTCTTCTTACAGACAGCCACGCATCTCACCATAAAATGTTCCTCAATACTGACAATATATCGAGGCCACCAGACTACGCTGCTATGAATTCTTTGAAATCTGTCATAAAGGGCCCTCAAAGTACAATAGAACTCCCGTCCTATACACCAAATTTATCTTATTCATCGTACTACTCCACAGGGACAAGTAGGGCCGCTTACTCATCGATGTCGGAGGTTTATCGATACTCTAACGATGAGTCAATGCCGTCGAATACTACATTGTCAACGTTAACTGGAGATAGTTACGTACCCAATGGAGTAAATTTAAAATTGAACGATGATATTGTGAGATATACTAGTCCTTCATACTACAACTCGATTTCTGGAGGAGTTGTTATGCATACTCCGACTACAGACGCTTATGGGTTTAGTACATGCATACCGTCACTACCGACTTCCTCTTACGATGGTAGTAATCTACATACAAGAACACCTGGATTGCCGTTAACGCAAGATTCTTACCTCTCATATTTATCTCCTTCCGACAATACAACACCCAACAACTCCTCAACAAATAACAAATATTCTTCGTCATACATTTCATTATAATAATTTTTATACTTATTATTGTACTTACATTTTTTATATTTTTATGGTACAGTTTATGTATTAGTAGTTTAATTACAATGAACTTAAATATGTAACACAATTATTGGAATAAAATGTATTATTTATTTTGTAATAATCTCTTACACCATTACTACTTTAGTATTAAGTTCCACCCGACAAAGGTAATTTACAATTTTAAAGCAATATCTTGTTAATTTTAATAAGAGGTACTATTGTATAAAGTTTCTAAATCACATATATTTAGAGCTTCTATATGTTTGTTGTACCTGTGGTGGCCTAGTGGTTAAGAGTCCGATTTCTATGCGCGACTTGTCGTAAGTTCGAATCCCTGTACGTACCTCTGTATTTTTTTTCAGATTACGTAGAAATTTAGGCACCACATACTCACCGGTAAACGAAAACATCGTGAGAAAACCCGCACGGCATCTGATAAAAATATCACGTGTAAGTAATGAAATGAAATGAAATGAAATATATTTATTTTCACCACAAACTAACAAAATACTAGAAATTCAAAAGCAACATTTCTGTTACAAGACAACAACATAAAAAAACAAAAGAAAAAACAAAAACATGGCGAAAATGGGACCTCCATCAGCTTAAAGCCACAGAGGAAGTCTGCAGCGTCTGCAGTAGTGCCCTGAGAACGGCGATCAGCTGCAATACTGGTCACGTTTTGCACAACATATAAGCTCAAAATGGATACAGCCACTAATGTATCTCTGCTCATTCCATAAGGTGAATAGCGATTTTAGATTACCTCGAAATGTGGCTTCACCTTATTTCTAAATACTGATCGAAAAAATCGCTATTCGATTATTTAATATTTTTATAAATCAATACATAAAAATGAAAATAATAATATATTATTTTATTGGAAAAGATATATCTATTTTCACATCGTTTATTGAAACAGTTAATTTAAAAGCTTGCCTAAATAATATCTATAATGTATACCTATAAAATAAACTGTAAATAAAAATTACAAAATTGTTTGTTTTACCTTGTTTTCGACAGTGTGAGGATTATTAATAATAAGTTAATAAATATATTATGAATATCTGTGTTTAAAACTACCGTATTTCCAAAATAATTGAATATTGTATTTATAGCCTATATAAATGAAACAAATAATTTCACATTCTGTCATTCGCCATAATTACTCTAGACACATTTGAAAACATTTCTTAAGATTTCACCTCGTAAATTACACTTAATAATTATTATACGAGTCGTTTGTCGCAAGCAAAGTTTTACAATCTAATACAAACAAATTAGATTGTATTGACATGGAAAAATAATGTTTTTCGGAACCTTGTTTTTATCACTTCGCACTTGGTATATTTAAACTGTTGCTAAATTGAACAGAATAAGGAAATAAAAAAAAACACTCCTTTTTTTTCATCATGTTCACGTACAAGGGTTTCAAACAACCTTGTTCCAAGCACACAGACATACAAATTACAGAGTATTTCATATTAATTTCTACTCGACACTTCCACGCATTCCTAAGAAAAAGTTTTTGACAGACTGTCAACGAAGTGCTCCTATACACATTTATTTTTTCGTCTTGAATAACGCAATCATGAAAACACACTGTTTTTTTAATATTGTGATACTTTAAGCTGTATTTTAGGTAACTTTCTAAGGAAAGTGTTTCAAATACATTTAAGATAGATTCAAAATAATAACTAATTTCTGGAAATTTTTCGTTAAGTAAAATCTAAATGGATACTGTTAAATATAGCAGTAATGTTAAGTAAGTTAAATAAAACAATAGTTCTATTTCCCATTCATAAAATAGTTAGGTAAATAGTTATTTATACTCACTAAAGTTACCAGATATAGCGACCATCAATTTGTCAAAATCCCATTTAAGATGAGATAGTTTGAAATCTCCCAAGAGCAAGAAATATTTTTTTAATTTGCGCTTGTCAATTATTTCGGTAGGAGATTGTCGTACTGCTCTGTCTTTATAAAAAATATATTTGTCATATGTTATATTGTCTTTTATGATATGTACGTTAGATGTATAATACTTAGCAAATTAAATCCAAATATCTGGCTTTGTTTTCTTATTTTTTATCAAAGATTAAATGTCCTAGCATTCTACAAATGACGTGTTAAGTTCTCTCAGTTTTTATATTATGGGAGACAACATGATGATGATGATGATTTCCTAGCCGGTTTCGGCCACGGCGACTGTTTCAACACCGGTTAAGAAATTCGAGGTCCAGTTTTCGGAAAAAGTCAATTGCGCAGGAGATATTTAAGTGCATAACTGGGCGCGTAGCCAGAAAAGCGCTCTCTCGTCCGAGCTCCCTCAGGCCCGATGGAAAGGAGAACCAGTACGATCGGGAGGGAGCGGGATGCAGGTTTGGTCGAGTTTTCCCTTCTCTAAACACCTGGTTGAATTGCGGTGTTAAAGAGATACCTTAGTCGCCTTTTACGACACCTCAGCAAGAAGAGGGGGGTGCTATTCTATTCTGCCGGCAGCCACCACGGCGGACAACATACAAATAGTGTTGTTAACATTTAGTTTTTGAGGGCACCATCCGCGTAAATCTAAACTTCTCATACTTCTCGACGTTTCAACATTACAACCCCACATACCTACCTCCTACTGTTTGTAGACACGGACTTATTGGAATTGCCGAGCACACGATTCTGGTGATGAACGTCGTCTCTAGGGTCAGCTAGTTCTGCGTCTTTTACTCCTGCTAGTAGTCACGTTCACAGACTTCTGTAACATGGTTGTTTTGATTTAGGCCTAAACGAAACGCTTGTGTCTTACCACACGTAATAATATATAGGTATCTGTGGTTGTATCCACGTTGCGTTAATATATCGTGCCGAACACGACCAGTGTGCACAAATAATTTTAAAAAATCAGTTACAAGAAGATTAGATAAAAAGAGCCAAGATTGCAAATTTAGGAAAAATATAATTACAAAAAAGAAATCAAGGATTAATGCTAAGACCAAATTTTATAACAGATTTTTTTTAAGTTGAAAAATATAATTAAATCTGATGATTATCATTTCTATGCTATCTGTGAATCATTATACAAAGTAAATATAACAAACAGGTCAGGATTGGATCCAATGCTAATGGATTATTTGTCATCCATAGGTCTAGATATTTTTTATCAAATCCGATCTTGTTTCGTTTACTTGACCATATTCTTTATCAGATAAGTAATAATAATAATAATAAACTTACAATGAAACTGAAACTTACAAATATTTGGGTATGTCTGAAGCTTTAGGTATAGCAGACAGAGACGTAAAACGGGCGTTGGTGAAACGGTTCTTTAACCGCCTGTCCAAGGTTTTAAAGAGTCTTTTGTCAGGTGGAAATAAGATCCGCACCTTTAACGGCTGGGTTATGCCTTTGCTGCTACACTCCTTTGGCATACTCAAATGGACTCAAACCGAATTGGATGCCCTGGATCGAAAAGTCCGTACTCTACTTACTGCATATCGTATGCATCATCCACGTTCATCGGTGATGAGATTGTAATCCCGCGGAAATGTGGGGGCCGTGGCATGCTTAATGCTAAGGACCTACATAACCGTGAAATATGCAATCTCAGGAGTTATTTCCTTCACAGTGAAGTGGATAAGCATATGGATGTAGTAAAGGTGGATAAAGGACTAACTCCACTTTATCTGGCAAATAGGAACTGGCAAAATCCAAAGGTACTGAGTACCTTGGATCGCAAGGATATATGGAAGAGTAAAGAGCTTCACGGACGGTTTTACCGGGCTCTTCATGCGCCTGATGTAGATTCGATTGCCTCCGTTTCTTGGCTGCGTTTCGGCGACCTTTTTGGGAAAACCGAAGGTTTTGTCTGTGCAATTATGGACGAGGTTATCAAGACAAACAACTACAGAAAGTATATCCTCAAGGACGGTATGGTCGACATATGTCGGGCATGCCACCGTCCTGGAGAATCTTTGAGGCATGTGGTTTCTGGTTGTTCGTTTCTTGCTAACGGCGAGTACTTACACAGACACAATCAAGTGGGCAAGATCATACGCCAGCAACTTGCTCTTTCATATGGTCTTGTGGACAATGAGGTACCGTACTATCAGTATGTACCTCAGCCAGTTGTTGAAAATGGTCGTGCAATGCTGTACTGGGATCGATCTGTTATCACTGATAGGACTATTTTTGCATTGTGGTAGTAGATCGGTCGGCACGCCGGGCAATACTCATTTATATCACCATACCACATGAGGAAATCTCGTAAAAGCTGAGAAAGAAAAACTATCAAAATATTTAGACCTCGCACACGAGATTGCCAGCATGTGGGATGTAGATTCTACGACTATTTTCCCGATATTCGTATCGACTAATGGGCTGATCGTAAAGAGCCTTGATTGCCACCTTCAGAGGCTCTCGCTTGGTTGTTGGATCAAGAGCCGGATACAGAAGGCAGTTCTACTCGATACGGCACGCATTGTTAGGAGGTTCCTCACTTTAAGTTCCTAACTACCGGTGTCTTGGGCCTTAGGCCTCGCCCCTGTAGGTCTACATATTTTTATATTTTAAAATTTATATGTTTTTTATATGTATTTATTTTTAAATGTAACTATATTGTATATATATGTATAATGAATAAATGATAATAATAATAATAATGTATTTATTTATTTTTCCTCACAAACAATAACTGAATCACACAATAATAGAAATATTTACAATAAAAATGTTTGTGAGGAACTGGTGTCTGCTATAGGTTTTATACCTGTGGTACAGATCACTATAAGTGCTATACAATTGGAATTTAACTCACAAATTTCGCGTTATGTCGACTAATTATTATAAAAGTTTTATTGATATCTTATGTTATATTAGTAAAAATGATTAATTACTTACATACAAAAAAAAATAATTTTATTACTGACAGGCTTGCGCTTGACCTCAATCTCACCTGCTGGAAAGTAATGATGAGGCCGACGATGGAGCGCGCTCACCCAGCAAATACCGATTCACTCGACGTTTGAAGATTCCCATGTCCTAAGATGTTGGCAACACCGACGCAGGAAGCGAATTCCACTCCTTCGCAGTTCGCAGCAAAAAAGAGGAGGCGAATCGCTTCGTGCGAGCAGCTGAAATATCAACCACATAGTTAAAATGCTTTTTTTGTTATTTATTATTAAGATACTTTAACATTTTCACTGCTGTTTACTTTAATTTAGCTATAATGTATTCACAGAGTACTCGTACATTAAATTTGTTAATTATATTACCTAATTAAGATAACATCACATTAGGATACAAAGATATCTTTATTAAAACTATTATCTTTATTGTTTGCTAATAAATAATTTATTTATTGAATGTTTCCTGATGCCTGTTTACTTATGTTTTTTTTTTACACTGACTCGACATAATAACTACAGTGTACCTGATGGTAAGTACAGTGTAGTCCAAAAACGAAAGCGATCATCAAAGGATGAAAATCCATTGATAGTCTACATCGTCATGTCGGCCCACATATACTACGACTGAAGGTCTCTAGGTATATGAGCTACTGGATATACACAAGCTGATCCCGAAACGCGACAAGCCGAAACTGGTGACTATGACGGGCTTTACACCCATGTACTCTGGTCGCGATCCAGACGGGCACCGACACCCTACCACCTCGCTGCTGCTCGTTTAGCACCCAGGAGTCACGTGTAGGGAAACTAGGGTAAAGCCTACGGACGCGAGCAGCTTCGACTCCCAAAATTGATTGATTGATTGATTTTGTGATTGGCTTTTTTTATTATAAGCAAGAAATATTAAAATTTGAACTAAATATTCACACCGTCCTGGTTATTTTTTATTACTGTAGCAGTACAAAAAATTTCACAATAACAATATTATTATATCATCACGCTGTATCCCTTACAAGGTGAGCAGAGATACATTAGTGGCTGTATCCACTTCGCGCTTATATGTCATCCCCAATGTGACTATAAGCGCAACTGATCGCCATTCTCACAATACTAGTACAGATGACATTCTTATTAGATGCTATGCGAGTTTCCTCGCAATGTTTCCTTCACCGGTGAGCATGTGGTGCCTAAATCCATACGTAATCTGGAAAAACCAGAGGTTCGAATCTACGACCGTTTGCGTTGCCGCTTATTGAAACTGGGCCCTTATCCACTACGCTACCACAGCCACAAATTAATATAAATATTTTTTTATTATTATTATTTATAGACGAACGCTTGACCTCAATCACACCTGGTGGAAGGTGCAGATGAGTTCGATACTGAAACGCGATCTCCTAGCAAATGCCTATTCACTCTTCTCATAAAGACTCCCAGGTCATAAGATCGCGGAAATATGGCCGCTGGAAGCATATTCCACTCCTTAGCCGTTCGCATAATGAATGTAGAAGCGAATCCTTTCATGCGGATATAAGGAACATCCACAACATACGGATGGTATCCGACACGATATAAATAAAATACAAATATATTATATAAAATATGTATTGTCAAGTATATACGTATCACATTGTATATTTTTATACATGTAAATTTTTATATTCATTTTCCTGCACTACATATCTCTTGCCTGGCGTAATTAATTTTAAAATAGACATAATATATTTTATCTGACCCACAAAACTTCAACTTATTGATATCAAAACCTCTGACCACTTTCATACTTAAAAGTAGTAGCGTAAAACGAATATGATGATGGTTATGTGAGGGTGGTGGTGCACGGTGTCCGGCGCACCGCCTGGGAGAGAGATTTTGAAGGGGTGGGCTTTACTCCTTCTCCTCCCAGAGAGGTAGCCTCAACAAGGCTTCTTGTTCCCTCATCGTCTGGATGAACTTGGCTTCCCAGGCCCGGGTGGAGGAATCAGAGCGACACCACCGGGGTTTTTAGTCAGTAGGAGTCTGACACACCGGGTTCGCTGCCCTCACAGCGTCCCTGATGGTCCTATGTAGGGTTTTCCCCAGGGATACAAAAAAAGCTTAGAACTAAACCGGATGGTAGATTTGAAGGAATCTGCTACCCGGATGAGAGGGTGGCGGCGTGCTGAATCTGGCGCAGCCCCAGTGAGTAAGGTTTGGAGGAGTAGGCTCTTTACACTAACTACTCCGAGAGACGAAGCCTAAACAGGCTGCTCACTCCCCGGGATGTTTGGAAGAATCTAGATCACTAGGCCCGCGTGAAGCGATTGGAAGAACACCCCCGGGGGATTTTAGTAAGTAGGTGTCTGACACACCGGGGTCTCTGCCCTCACACCGGTCTTGCTCCTATGTAGGGATCAAACACCGGTCACCAAAAAAAAAATTGGAATGAAAATAGGTCCTATTTATTCCATCACAATGAGAACTGCCGGTATATAATTTAGTTCATATGATTTATTATTACTACGTAAAATTGTTCAGGGGCAAATGTCTTTTATTTCAAGACTTTAAAAAAATTCAGAACACGAATAAAAGTTTGAAAAATTGTCTGTCTTTTATTTGTTCGGAAATCACGCGGAATCTATGAAACCGAATTTTATTAACTAAATATACGTATCGAATTATTTTATTTAAAAGCGCATGTTTCTTCATTTTACACGTACATGAAAGAACGTCTTACAAATTAAATTAATACTAGTACTATATAAATCAACATGATATATAATTTTTCTGCTAAACGGATATTTAGAGTACCTATATCCACTAATCACCACTTACGCAACAAATCACCGATCTCAAGGCCACTATACAAAATGTATTTTAATGACATATTGGTTTCGACATATTGGTTTCTCAACGATTTTTCCCTCCACGGACAAGCATGTGTACTGTTGTACGTCTGGATTTTACCTCAAAATAGGTCTGCGAGTTTATACAAATGTATATTCACTTTCTACCAAATGTTTCACGGCAATAATGAATTCTCAATTTAATAGTGACTATTATTATTTATCAATATGATAGTGTCTCTAGTTACAAAAATCATGATTTATGTAGAATTCCTTTGTATAATTATGAAATTTCGATAGCCAAAGAAAAATTTTACAGATATTTTAGCTATATTTATCGTGGCAAAATGTTTAATTACACTGGTATGTACAAGTAAACGATGCATATTGAATGTCCATTGGCCCCACGTCACGTACGCATCCAAACCGGTTTGCATTAGCTCAGCCAGTAGAAAGCTAAAAAAATATGATTCATGCGATAATTGTTTACGCATTACAAAATTTTTAATTAAACAAACTGCTATTCTTTTGTTCATCGGAAATTATGATCAGAATGATCAAATAAAACTTGACTAAAGAGATCATACTTATTATAAAATCATAACTTTATAAAGTTATATAATATTATTTTGAGATGTCAATAAAAAGTTACATTTAAGTACTAGATAATTCAAATATCTGAGCGTTTTCTACCGTCTGTATCATGGTGAGTGTTCTGAAGAGTTATTTAACCTTGTTCCACCCTCTCCCTTCCTGAATAGAACTACGCGCGCGGGTTTGCGGAGTTACAGCTTTACGGTTTCTCACATCCCGGCTAGGAGTAAGAAGTTCTCTTACTCCTTTTTTGCCGTGTCGTTGGGCTGTGGAATGGACTTCCAGCGAACGGGTTCCCACCATCCTATGATATGGGATTCTTTAAGCGTAGCGTGAAGAGATATTTGTGCAGGCCGGCATGATCGCTGCGACTACCGTTGGGTTTTTCTTACCTGTCGATAGTCGTTAGCGTTTTTTGGACTGCACCATGCTTACCATCAGGTATGATGCAGTCACTGTGTCGAGTCAGAATAAATATATAAAAAATAAAATATAATACTAAAGCTCCCCCAATTTAATTTTCAAAAAAGTTTCAAGGATAAATTAGAAATTTACACAGTACTCATGATATAAGATCTAGCTTCTTGCCAAACATGATTCTAGATCAACGAGAAATACCCATATATTTTACTTCCCTTACGAAAACGGCTTACTATATAACATACGACATCTGGGGTGAATTGATTACAGGAACCTTCAGCCCCGCTAATTCGCAGAAGTAGTCACCTTCGGGGTTTAAACTGGAACGAATCCGGCACACCCCAGCTGTTACCCCTTTGTAGGGCCGGGATGGCCCTATGAGGATTTTTCCTAAATAAAAAAAATGCATACGACATAAACAGACATATAATTATTTTTTTTTCTTCGGAAGTATCTGGATTCCCAGGCTAGGCGAAGGCGAAGAGAGGGCAGTGCTGGCACCCCGGTAGTTTTACTCGGGGCAGATCCGACACACCGGGGGCTGTGGCCCTCACCACTCCCCCTGACGATCCGTAGGGTTTTCGACCGGATTAAAAAAAAACAAAAAAATACATTTTTAATGCGTAGACTTCAACGTATACTGACAATGTTCTCTGATCTTCAAGGAACTACAAACCTCAGTATTTATTATTAATTTCAACTTAAAACATTTATTCATCCCTGGGAAAAATAATCTTGACAGATAAACGGATAGACGGACAAAGAATTGATCTAATAGTTTCCTTTTTACTATGAAGTACAGAAAACGATAATAAAACTAGAAATATAAATATTTATGCATCACAAACACGTAAATGATTTATGCAGATCTAAAAACAACAACATTAGTTGATACACACCTATTGTTAAAAAATCAGGGGAACTAAATTGTAAACATGATTACCAAAATTTCAAAGCTAAGAGCCTGGTAATAAATAATTAGATGTAATAAATAAATTATCAAATAATTAGGAGATCTTTTCAACGATAATGGTTTCGAATAGACGACCAATTAATAAATACCCTGGCTTTTAAAAATAAGTATAAAAGGACGAGTATTGCAAAAATAGTTTCATTTTTATTAAAGTCGAACATGTCTCAAACACTTCAAAACGAAGTGCCTTTATTTAATACAAATGGAGTGCCTGCGTGTAGTGACAATATAGTTCCTTCGTGTAGTAACAATACAGTTCCTTCGTGCAGTGGAACGAGTTGGAATAATGGAGAATCATCTGTAAGTGAAAATTGAATTCTATTAATATATTATAAAGACGAATAACCAATAACCTACTTGCATAGATATCGAGGGCTGAAAGGATATTTGGTTTAAGTGACATTTTTTGGTGTTATAGTAATATATGTATGTATATATTTTTGGAATCGGTAAAAAACGCTGATTGCGAAAATACACATATTACTATATCACTAAAAAAATGCGCTTAAACCAAATAGCCTTTCACCGCTCGATAAATAGAAAAAAAAATATATATCTATATATATATATATATATATATATATATATGATATAATTTTTTGATAAAATTGAATTATAATTTGAAATATTACATTTGACATATTTGTCTGAATTTTTGTACTGACGCTTTATTATTATAATGTAATATTTCAATTTTTACATTGAGTTTTTTTATTGATATTTTAAATAGCATTAACTGTAAGATAAGGTTTTTGGTACATATCCATAAATATTGATGTAGATTGAATATGTTTCAAATATGTTCAATATAATAATATTTGTACTTTAATTAAATTTACACAAACTGACTTTACTATTTTCTACATATATATTTAGAGGCAGCAATTTTATTAATCAGAATCCTAGCAGGACTGGATTATGACCACAGTACAGAAGTACAAAGACCGTAATAGTGACTCACTTCAACCTGTTGCGTTTTATGTTCAGTTGTCATATAGCCAAATACTTTATGTTGTGGTGTTGTGTTCTGTTTTATAAACCGGCATGACGAAGGCAATATTGTAAATAGATTCTTGTTCCTTGACGCTCGCTACTGTTCTTAACAGCACATCATACTTCCCGTCTGATGCTGTACCGTCACTTTATGAAGCGATTACCCGAACTGACTTCTGATCGTTGTATACAAGTGCAAAGACCGTCATACTGACACTACAATTGTCTCGTTTTGAGACCAGCTTGTGTAAGTCCAATTGTTCATATAGAGACCTTTAGTCTTGAAATATGTAGGCTGGCATGACGACGTCAATAGGTTCTCATTTTTTCGAGGTCGCTACCATTCCTAGAGTATATATTAGGGCGTTTAAAAAAAATTTTCCTCGGAACCACGCTCAAAAGTTTCGTTTTAATGCCAAAATAGGCCTCTGAAAATATGAGCCGTTAATGTTAATATTTAGGTTGTCCTGTTCGCACTTTTCGATTTCCCATACAAATAACACAGGACAATTTTTTTTTTTTTTATTTCTGTAACTAATGAACTATATATCATATTGAGGGTAAGTTTAATAACTTTTGACTGAGTTGATTTATCAAAAATTGACTTCAGACCTTTTTTGTAGAACGTTAAATTCTCTACAAAAATAATGAATGGGTATTGCAATACAATATATCGTTCATTAGCTATAGAAATCAAAAGAAAAAAAAACTTTAGTCCTGTGTTATTTGTATGGGAAATCGGAAAGTGCGATGCGGACAACCTAAATATTAATATTAAGGGCTCATATTTTCAGAGGCCTATTTTGACATTAAAACGAAACTTTAGAGCGTGGTTCCGAGGAAAAATATGTTTTTTTTTTTGAAACGCTCTAATATATATTGTACTTTCCATCCTATGCGGTAATTCCACTTTGTCTATTCCACAATTCCACTTTTCCACAATAAATAGATATATTTTAGATATTTATATAATTTTAATTATGGTATTTCAGAATGGCTACAACGAAGATCAACTCTTGGACCCGCAGTACCCTGGCCCCCAGGACCCTGGCCCCCAGTACCCTGGCCCCCAGAACCCTGGCCCCCAGAACCCTGGCCCCCAGAACCCTGACCCCCAGTACCCTGGCCTCCAGAACCCTGGCCCCCAGAACCCTGGCCCCCAGGACCCTGGCCCCCAGAACCCTGGCCCCCAGAACCCTAGCCCCCAGTACCCAGACCCGCAGCACCCAGTCCCGCAGTACCCAGGCCCGCAGTACCCAGGCCCGCAGTACCCAGGCCCACAGTACCCAGGCCCGCAGTACCCAGGCCCGCAGTACTCAGGCCCGCAGTACCCAGGCCCGCAGTACCCAGGCCCGCAGTACCCTGGCCCCCAGTACCGGGCACCAACAAGTATGTTAAAATTATTTTATTACTTAGAACCTTATTTTTTTTTAGTATTAATCAGCTGTAGCCTGCTGCTTTGCTTGCATTTATTATACGTTTTACGAGAAGGTGTTATATCTGCCTGATTTAAGATACCTAGCGATTTATTTATTATAATAAATACCACATAAGCATGATGCTTTACTCCAGTTAGTTTTTCTTGTCTTATCATATCATGATAAAAAAATGAATACTGAAATGAACTTCAACCTTCCACCTTCTTCTTCCTTCTTCTTATGGCTTACAATAAAAAACCATAATATTATTATTAGTATTCCAGCCTGCTTCCTTATATTATGCTTATCTTAACTTTGCCTTAGTAATTCCATTGTTTTTGCTTTTGACACTAGATTTTCCAAATCAGTCAAAATGACTGGTCTTCATATTGATCTAATTTCTTCAATATTTTCTATCATTTATTATTTTATTCACAAAAATATTAATACTAAGGGTAACAAATATTATGAATTTAATTATATTTAATGCAAAGTAAAAAATATAATTTTATTCCCATGTCTAAAATATATATAAGTTCTTAACCGGTAATTCTAATGGTAAATCTAATTATTAGATAGTTCAAATAGAGAGATCTAATGTCTCCGCCTTTCTGCTAACCTCAGTAAAAATGAAACAATGATGACATATTCTATGAGATAAAATGTGAATATTTATCATACGTCGGCTTGTAGTTTATAAACATAAAACTCTTTTATTCACAGATCAAGGGAACCATGTTCCGAACAAGCCTAAAAGAGTCCGTACGATGTTTACGCCATACCAGTTGGAGGTCTTAGAAAAAACATTCGCTGAAAATAAATATATTGACGCTTCTTCGCGACGAGCTATGGCAACTGCTTTAAATATGGCAGACAGAACCATGAAGATATGGTTCCAGAACCGAAGAATGAAAGAGAAAAAAGAATTGTTAGGAAACAATAGAATAGCGACTTTGGCGATTCCAGTCCCCAATGCACAACCAACACATCCTTTGGAGATTCAAAGAGAAGCTCCACAATTTGACGAGAACCAGCATTACGATATGCAGGCCGCCTCATCTAACAATTGTTACGCTAATGGGCATCATAATTATATATACGAAAACAATCCTCACCTACCACAAGTCGAAGGTAACATAAATTTACATGTTGTTGGCAATATCAATCCCGACATTAATGCAGAGTATTACCCGAACTATGATGTATCAGTGTTGCCAACAAATCAATATACTGATTTGTGAATTTTGATTTAACAAAGTAGGATTATGAACCTACTTGAATGATCTACTTATTTTTAAGCATTTATATTTATAATTAGATATATTTCGTATTATAAATTGTTAAGTTTTCTCGATGTGAATTCCATAAGATCGGATATACAGTTCCAACCAGAATCATGTCATTAGACTAGTGTACATAAATTGAAAGACTTGCAAAATTTCTGATCCTGCAAATTATCAATGTTATGCAGGGGTGTAGAGTTTCATTTTAAATTCAATGTTTAATATACTGAATGTTATAGGTTGGCTTATGTTAATGGGTGACATTTTTCTTCTAAAATGCTTGGAACAATTCATCTAAAACTTGAATAATCCATTAGACAAAGTAAATAATAGCCATATGCATCACTATTTCTTATTTGTAAAGTTTCAGTTAAAATTTTGTCAAACTGTATGCCTGTATAATATATTACTTTATCACTGAACACAATTATTTATGTGTAAATGTGATCTCTTAAGGACGAGTATCATAATTTTTTTAAATATAATTGTTTATAATTACTAGAATAAGCTTTCTAAAAATGTTTATAATACACGTTAAATGGTGTTACAGTTTTCAAACACCTAAGATCAATTTTGTCAACAAAATATAAAAATAAAAAGTCACTTTAACGTCATTTGTGTCAAAATTGTCGTTTGGCACTCCTAAATAATTACAGTTTAATACATCTAATCTTATGGAACTCACATCAAGATTTTTTAAGTGAAAACTTATTTAGGAACTTAAGATATTTTAGTATAATAAGAGGTAACCTCAACAAGGTCTTTTGTTCCCTGGGCGTCTGGACGAATTTGGTTTCCCAGACCCAGGTGAAGCAATCATAAGGACATCCCGGGAGTTTTTAGTCAGTAAGAGTCGGCCACACCGGGGTCGCTGCCCTCGCAGCGTCCCTGATGGTCCTATGCAGGATTTCCCCCGGGATACAAAAAAAAAAACTATAAAATAATAACGTCACGCTTGATCCCTTTTGCAGTGGTCAGTGATATTTTAGTGGCTGTATCTATTTAGCGCTTATTTATATCTCCAAACGTGACCTTTGGCGCAGCTTAACACCATTCTGTGGGCACTTATATTGTCCACGACACCTTCTCTCAAGCTAGCCATTTTGTCTCTTCGATTCTAATTATATTACCGAGCTAATGCTCGATTCTATATCCTGAGTAATCTCTGTATACAATGCCATGTTATGTGCCAAATAATTTTTATCAATGAGAGCGCATATCCATTGCATTAATCCTTACTTTCGTGTTCTTACCGGGCTTCACTATCTCGTACATTAAGGTACGTCATTAATTCAAACTAATATTTCCATAAAAGTTGGAGAGAAAGAAAGATCGTTACCCGATAATGTAATATTATTGTACCAATTAAATTTACAAATCCAATGTAACAACTTAAACAGGTTTGTTTTATCGTTGCATCCGTAGACGTAATCTAAGACGTAATTGAGGCTAATTTATAATGTTAGGCTCGTGGTTATAATATTTTGATGGTTTTATTATTGTTATATCTAATTTATCCTTATAAATGTTATATTATGTATTGAGATAAATAATTTATCACCATAGAGTTTTATAAGTATACCAAATCTTAAGCTGAGAGTTAAAGACGTAGCTTTAAGTTTGCTTAAACATTACTAAAACATTAAAATTGACATTAGTCAATGGATTTTAAAGGATCTGGTAAGTCACCAATTTTTGTCAACATGGACTTGGCTCTGCAAATACTATGGTTATACTCAAGTTCATATTATATGTGTTCAGTTATGTTAAATATCATTTCAGTTACATGTATTCAGTTTTTTTGTCGAAACAAGTTTATTTTGCCAAGCAAAGTCGAAACAACGTCTATAAATCTCGGCCTTAGTTATCGTATCGTATATATTTAATTATGTTATGCATAATAATAAAGTTATAAATTGTTAAGTTAACTTTCTTAAATATTTAAATAGTTGTATAATTATATTTTTAAATGATATAAATAAACTAAATAAATAATTTTTGTTTTATTTCTCTATACTTTATAAAAACATTATTAATAAAATTATATGTTTCTGAACGAAAAGCAATGAGTAACACCAGTTTTCACAGATTTAGAAAAATATGTGGGTACATCAGAAATTAATTTGAAACTCTTATATTCGCTAACTATATTATTTGATTTGGAAGGCGTACTCGGCCACGTTTAGTCATTATAATTTATTGTGAAATATTAAAAATGGTTGATCACATTCCGGCATTCAATATGCCTTCGCAATATCATTTCTATAAAGTAAGTATATTTTATTATAACATATAACTCCATTGGCAATTTCTAATTACTTAAAAAAAATGTCGACGTCGGAACCATATGACCAGTTGTGTCCACCAGGTGGAAAAGGCAGTGGTACTTGAGGGAGTTCTCTGCCCATTCACTAGAAAGGCAGGATGTGGATGATCTTCTGTACTACCAATTATAACGGTTCTCTGGAGGTAGACAACGGAACTCACCCCCCACAATTCGAGAAGGTCAGAGAAAGCTCTCCCCACGTTCCGATGCCGTGGAATGAGAGGGGTTTTTGTCAGTAGGTATCTGATACAATCGCGGTTGACTCCCCCATGGTGACCAGCAAGTCTTGTGATTGGTCTTCTCCTGGTTAAAATAGTAACCATACTTTTGATATACAATCAAAATCTATTATAACGACATCGAAGAGACTACTCATATTTAGTCGTAAAAACCGATTGTTGTAACAACTGGTGATGTCTTCAAGACACGAAGTCCTATTTTTTTGCCGAGGCCTTTGTTCTGGGTCAATATAACCGGTATGTTGTTCTAAACGATGTAGCCATAAACTGTTTTGACTGAATATGTAAAAACAGATTAAAACATAATTTAATACATCATAAGTATTATAAAATAATACATTTTCAATATATAACGTAATAAGTAATGAGATAGTCAGTCATGACCTCAATAATCAAGTGCAAAAGGGTGTCATAGCGACTTTTTACGGCTTGAGGCGTTTCGGCATCATCGTGAGTACGTCCAGTTATATATACCTACAGGCCATATTTCGTGGTATATGAAGACCTAATGACAATAGCGACTGTCAATGGATACGCATTCCTTAACGGTGGCTTTTATTCTTGAACTTCGGTAAACTATATATTCTTTATAGTATAGATAAAAAAAAAAATTTACGATTTAAAGTGTACATTTCCAAAATGGTATTTCAGAATCTCCATTATCAAAACCAACCTTATAACGCAGTATATCCAGACCCACAAAACCAGACATCAGCACGTATGTGAAAATAACCTATTTATCATTATATAACTCGTATATCAATTTGCTCCATTTTAGTAATTAGTATTAATTTAAATATATTAGAATTATAAATATACTTCAAATATTTTATTACAATTGTTTAATGCCCAGTCACTAAATTATAAAATGAAAATAATCAATTTATTATTATTGAAATCAAAAACTGATGGAATGTGTATATATTTATAATATACCTACAATTACTAAAAAGGAGTAACGTTTTAATTTAAAAAATATACACATATACCTACTCTTTATATGTATATTGGTTTACTATAAAATCCATAAAGAAAGTTTTAACGAGGGAAAACCTCAGAATCGGCAAAAATGGTTAAAATATAGAGATGTAGTGTTTCCTTCTTTCTGCCTACTCGAGTAAAAACTATGACTGAGATTTATAGAGGCAATTTTAAGTTTGCTTAGACTTCACTAAAACATTGCAATTTATATTACTCAATGAATGTCAAAGGAAGTAAGTTGCTATGTCACCGATTTTGTCAACATGGACTTAGCTCTACGAATACTATGGTTCTATTCAAGTTCCTATTATACATATATTTAGTTTTTTGTCAAAACGAATTCATTTTTTGAGAACTTTGCTAACCAAAGTCAAAATAGCGTCTATACATCTCAGCCTATGTATACCTGGGTAGTGATGACAGATAGTATAATATAATATATTTAATAAGATTTTTTTTGTGATTAATGTGTTGTCTTTATGTGTCTTATGTTTTGGCTTAGAATGATTAATTTATTATCTTCACAGGTGAAATGAGATTTACTATAAAGAAAACTAAAAGAACGCGCATTGCATTTACGCCACACCAGTTACATTGTTTACAAAAAACTTACTCTCAAAATGCTTATATTGACGTAGCATCGCGACAAAAGTTGTCCCTAGCTTTAAATATACCGGACAGAACAATCAAAGTGTGGTTTCAGAATAGAAGAATGAAAGAAAAAAAAGAAAAATTTGAAGCCAACTGCGTCCAGTCATCGGAGAGTCCAGCCTCTAGCGCTTCACCATCTCAATCTTCACAGTTTGATGTAAAACCATTTGACGATATACAAGCTCCAAATCCACCAAATAATTACTCTTACAGTTATCCTAATTGTACGGATATTAACAAAACTTATCCAGAAAAATTCGAAGAGCATGGTAACCACCAACCACCAACCAACGTTTATGCTGGTATGAATATTAATCCTACTGATAATTATTTTAACTATGACGTATCAGGATTGCCAACACATCAATATATTCATTTGTAAGGCAATGAAATCGAAAGATTTTGACCTCACATTAATAGTTTATTTGTTGTTAAGCTTCAATCAGTGTAATTTAATTTATTTTATTTTGTTCTATGTTGTTGTAATAATATTTTTAATTTGTCTTAATTTTTATGTGTACTTGATTTAGGCTGACAATAAATTGTAATAGTTGATTTAATTATAAATTAATTACAAAAAGGAGAAAGGGCATTATTATATGAAACACAGTTTTAGTACAAAAACATTTTAGTTTAGGTATGAACTATATTAGATAGAAACGTAGAAGTATAAATTCGTACCGATCGAAAATAAGCTTGTTGTAGTTTTGTATAATGGTATTTTTAATTTAAACGTTCAACGTTTCAACGTTTCAACGTTCTAAAAATGAGTGGGTAATATATTTTATACTAGAATAGAAGTTTAGACATATATCTATGTTAGTAATGATTACTGATTGTTAACAGTTGTTAAAGTCGAACTATATATTGTTCTAAACAGACGTTTTATAGTTCGTAGATTTATTTATTGTACTTTTGACAGCTTCATTCAGCAACGTCCTTTCAATACTTACAATACAATACCTTACCGATAAGTTATTTAAATACAATCGATTGTATTTATGAAGAATATTTTACAAATTTAACTCATTAATTTAAACAATCCCTGGCGTTTAAATGATTATAATATATTGTTTATTAAAAAGGAATAATTTATATAGTACATAACGGTATATGTTTTCTTTTTCGTGTAGATATCAATAAAATACATACAAAATTTAACACATTTAGAATACAAAAATTTAGATATTCTGTGTTATCAAGTACAACAAATATATGTAAAAAAGTTATAGAGAAAAATGAAATTTTATTATTGACGCCAACGTGGCAAAAAATAATTAGTGTTAAAAGATCACTTAGTTACCTAAATTCTTTGTAAAATTAAAAAACTGAATCGCATAAAATGTTCCCACAAATCTATAAGGAAAAATAATTAAAGTAAGACATTAATTTTTGATATTATAGATAAAAAATGAAATAGACCTTGCCCATTCTCCTTTAAACGATTTCTATAATCATTAATTATCATTTTTGTTAATATATCATTATTATCATATAGGTGACATGAATATAGCCTATATCTTTTTTATATAAATTAATTATATGGTTATATAAGTTTATTATTATTATTCTTATGAAGATGTATTATTTTTGCATAGTTTATAATTACTCGTTGTCTTATTGTATTGTAAAAGTTTCATATATTATACCTAATTAATAGAAGTGAATGCATTATGAATCAATTTATAGGTTAACGTTGTTTTAATACATGTAATGTAGATGTTACTATATTGTTAAATATATATATATATATATAGATTGTTATTTTTATATATTAAATATACTTTTCCATTAAGTTATCTTAATTCGTTATCAAGTAACTTACTTATGACGTTATACTTGTAAATAATTTTATACTTTAATCTTTGTCTGTTAGTAAACTCAATTTATTTTTCTACCATTTTTTGTATAAGTCTTAGTTATATATTTTTATTCAAAGGTTTTGCGTGAAAATTTGTACTCTACATAGTTATAAGGTAACCAAGACTTTTATTAATTAGTGAAAGCTTCAGTTTTTAATTAAAAATAATATAGAATGTATAGTTATTTTTTTTATTTTATTCCCAACCTTACATTTTACGTGAAAGATGTTTACAACTACGTATAAACTTTACACGATTAACCTTTTTGAACCTTGCCCTAATGCTGTCTATACTTTAGATTTGAAACTGAAATTTAAAACATTATCGCTAAAAGATAATGCTATAATTACACATTTTATTTTTATTAAACCATTCCTGCCAAATTATCCTATGATGGATCAAGTCTTACAACATACAGTAATACATAAAGCAATAAAATCCGAAATTATTTGTCATATTTAGGCTTCAATATTATTTATAATTTCATAAGTTAATCCAAGTATATATAATTGTAATTTTTAAATATTATAAATAATCAAATGTTTTGTTGTTACCTATTTTGTTTACAATTATATATTTTACATAAATACATTTTTATTTACAATTGATATTTCCAAACTATGAAGCCTCTAAAACAAATATATCGTGTCTTTATCATAATAGGTGTTTGCGCAAAAAGGTTAATATATAAGTTTAATTTACTTTTTATGTGAACGAGAGAATGCACGGCTGATTAGATTTTTTTTAAATAAAAGTAAATACAACGATAAATTTCAAGTACTTGAAAAAAGGGATGAAGATCTTCAAGATGATGATAGTGCGGATTGCGAACAGATAAGAGAAGAGAAATAAAGAAGAGAAGTGCCTTTCATTCAAGCAAGAAAAGAAGTATTCACAGTTTCAAAAGTTTTTTGTATTTCTTTTTACTAAGTACCTCTCAGTGCCGTGGTGGCTGCCGGCAGAATAGAATAGCACCCCCCTCTTCTTGCTGAGGTGTCGTAAAAGGCGACTAAGGTATCTCTTTAACACCGCAATTCAATCAGGTGTTTAAAGAAGGGATACTCGACCAAACCTGCATCCTGCTCCCTCCCGATCGTACTGGTTCTCCTTTCGATCGGGCCTGAGGGAGCTCGGACAAGTGAGTGCATTTCTGGCTGCGCGTCCAGTTATGCACTTAAATATCTCCTGCGCCATTGACTGTTTCCGAAAACTGGACCTCGAATTTCTTAACCGGTGTTGAAACAGTCGCTGTGGCCGAAACCGGCTAGGACATCATCATCATCTCTCAGTAAAACACTAAATATATAAAACGTTCAACGACGTGACACCTACTACCTATGCCTTAATAAAATACAATTTAATATTCTGGTAGTTTTTTCATTAAAGTATGTATATCTTGTATCTTGGAGCTAGACTAACAAACAAACGGAATAAATTACATTTCACTGAGTAACAGTAATCTAGAGGTCGAAGAACCGTTGATCCTTAGAGTATGCAGGTTCTCGAATAGATACAGCGAATTTGGTAAACGAAGCGTTGAGCACCCTTCGGCAAGGTGGAGTGGCGACTGCGGAAGGTGGCCAGTAAGAATTCTATTAAAGAAGCGATTTGTCGGCTTGATGGTACTTTTTATTAGAGGGTTATGTCCAGCAGTGGACTACAGTGGGCTACTTATAATGGAAACTAAAGGACAAAATAATCTGACAAATATCGTCATTTAGCGCTTACGCCTCTTTATAATGCAAAAAACTTTAATGAGACATTTCTATAATCAATCGAACTTCGAAAAATAAAAACAAGGATGTCCTTCTATTTACTTTAATTTAATACAATAATTAAAAAATAAAACGTCAATAATACATAAACGTTTAATTACAATGCGTTCAGGATGATGTTGGGTGTACTCTGGTTCTACAGCGAGTTGGGTATGTTTGCCAAAGTTAGATTAGATGATTTTCATTCAATTATCTGTTGGCGAGCTGCTGCAATGCTGCTACGGCTGAGGGTGCTTCGATAGCATCCTGAGCGTATTGGTTGAGAAAGCGTTTGGATTAATAGGCTTATTACCTTTGATATAATCAATGAATATTATAATACTATATAAAAATTTAATTATTATATATTAATTTTCTTATGATAATTATACTTTATAATAATAATAACATGTATCACGCTATATCCCTTTAGAGGTGAACAGTGATACATGATTGGCTGTATCTAATTATATTTTATGCTATGGGAAAATTCGAAATAAATGTTATTATTATTATAAACTTTCCATAACTTAACCTACTTGTGTCCTCGTGAATATTATTCAGTTTTAAAACTGGAAATTTGAGTATTGTCGCTGATAGGTAATGCTACTAATACAAATTGAGGACTTGTTTGATTTTGTTGAAAAACGAATGGCGCAGGCATCATATTTGCATGAAATCCACAATTGCAACTTATATTCGGACAGTGTTGATTTTGAATCGATTGAGAATTCATTGAGCTTTTAGCGGCATGTAATTGACATGTACCACCAGATAATAATGGTAGAATATTTATAGATTTCCATAAAACACCACCGGGTTCTATGTATGTATTTGCGTACAAGTTTAACAGCTTTGCCGAGTGCGTCAAATTAGGTTGCGAGGTTTGTACTTGCGAATAATTTTTAACTGACAAATTCTGTGGCATCTCCTGTTGACCGTTAAATTTCCACTCATTTGTTAGTAATGACGTATCCGTAGTTTTCGTTTCATTTTTGCTATTTTCATATGATTCTTGTACCACATTGCATTTTAACGTTTCAGTATACTTTTCTGAAACCGCTTCTGATGAATTGTCCATTTTAATTGCTAATGAATTCTTGTCAGCAGGCCTATTAAAATTAAATTCCTGTTCAGTTACTTTGGAATCATTAGTGGAATTAATATTAACTTTGGTCGTTGATAATGCTAATGGGCATGAATCATGGTTATTAGATAATTGCATATCATTTACAAAGGTTGATTGCTTTTGAAGAAATTCCAATATCGATTGCCTAATTGGCTCATCTTCGCATTTTTTGTCTTTCGATTCTTTCTTTTCCTTCATTCTTCGATTCTGGAACCATACTTTTATTGCAGTTTCTGGAATGTTCAATACAGCACCAATTTCTTTGCGTCGATATATGTCTATATAATTCTGTCTCTTAAATTCTAATTCTAAAAAATCTATTTGGTCTGTCGTGAAAACACTTCGAAATCGTTTAATCTTGCTGAACCGACCTTGATTTGCATCAATCATCTGTAAAACGTAACATATTATTTAAAAAAAGATATTAAGTATTGTTGTTTATGGATTACAAATACTAGGTAGGGGAAAAGTCTTCTCGCTTTTAAAGTATGTATAAACCTGTAATAAAATCTCTTTGGCCGTACTATTTGTATTTGGCTGGTTTTCGTGATAATAAATAGTTACATTTAAAAAAAAGAAACAAAATATTAAAATATTGTTTCCAACTATTTTTCATTTGTTTTTCTTTCTGTGAAAATGAATAAATCTAATAAAGACATTCGACAACTTTTAAAATGTTATTACAAAAAAGAAAAAAGGACACGCAAGCCGCAAAAAAATGCGACGTTTATGGACCTAATGCAGTGTCAGCAAGAGTAACACAAAGTTGGTTTAAAAGTTTTCAATCCAGGAATTTTGATGTCAAAGATGCACCTCGCTCTGGTCGCCTGCTACAGATAAATTGGAGGCCATTTTTGAAAAAGTGAAGCAAATCAGCATATCTGTAGTTACGAGTGTGCTGAAGAACCGGTCCTATTGCCTTATTCTGAGTCCAGAATAACATATTTGACTAGCTTAAACAATTATTTATTGTAATAAGTTGTAAAACAACCAACTAAACAAAAATAATATTTACTTTAAAAATTAGTAATTAGAAACCTAAAGTAGTTTGAAATTGAACATAAATCTAAAACAAATAAAAAATCCCAGTAATGATAAAGAGTAATATGAAGTATTTAGTTTTTGTTAAAATTATGACTATCCTCCTATAAAAGTTTGAGTTATGTGTTATAAAGTATATTTTGGGCACATAAACAGAGAACTAGTAATGTTAGCAAACCCAGCTTTCTTATTTATGATATATGCGATTAAATTATACTTAATTTTACATTCGCAGTTATTTGATATGGTCGTAATTACCCCTATGGGGTAATTCCGGGTGCAAATAATTTCATATTTTGCTTTAAATTTGACTTTTTCCTTAAATTTAACTAAAATGCTTACCGAAAGTTTGTAGCTGATTATTTAATCTGGATAATAAGCAAAAAGTATGTTTAATTATGGAATTAAACATACATATGTGGATATTGAGCTAATATGCATTCTCGCTTATATGTTCGCAATTCCCCTAGTCCCCCCAAGGTACTTATCTACAAGTGGTAAAGAAAGAAAGTTCGAGAAGGTTCAGCACTTCACATTTTGTTATACCAAGTAAAATTATTATATCACCCTTAAGAAAGTTTTTCTTCAAAAAACTACGCTCAGACGGGGCTGAGTACACGGAGTACATAATACTCGTAACTGTTACTGGTATGAAGCCACTAATCTAGCACTCGTCTACTACACTCGTCTCTACTGTTCGTCATATATGGTTTTCTTGATAACATTAAAATAGATCCACTAACAAACTACGAAACTGATTTCGAAGAGACATTCCTACTTTCTGGCTAACTGGTTGTCGAATCTGGAATATGATGATACTGCGAAACTGTTGCGGAAATAGGTGTACATATGGTTTAACATTATTGTGAAATTATTATTTACTTTGATTGTACAGTGTATGTAATATAATTGTATTGTTTAGAGCTACGCAGCGGATATAATCTGTATGTAACAGATTGTGTAAAATATGCTGACATTAAAGATATAGGTAGTCCCTGTTTGGGTGTTAGCTGGCTTTGATGTGCTGCTTTGTAATTGTTTTTCTAATAAATAATTTATTATTATTTTATTATTACTTTCAATAAATATTATGTATTTTATCTTAAATTATGTGTGAGCTATATTTAGTTACGGTTGGCTGGGCGGAAATGGGAATATAATTAACTATGTATAATTTTAATCACTATAAATCCTTTTATAATCTCTACATTACAATAAAATACTATTATTATTATCACATACTTGGCGAGCAGCTATTAGCCGATGTACCTATGTCTCAGCTAGTGCGTTCAACCCTCACAAATTATTTAACATTATATAGACCATACACTTAACTCCAATTGAAATGAGAACTATCCAAATTTGAAACCATCTAAATAGATGGTTTAAAAATAAAATTATTTTTATATTTCTTAAAACTAGTTTATCGTTTATCAAATATATCCGAAGCAACTTATTTCACACGTGTATATGCAATTATAAAAATTGGTTGGAGAGAAAAACAGCCTTATCTCTCCGTATTTGTCACCACCATACGTAAGAGATATCAAGTGAAATAGTTTCTCGGTTTCATTAAAAAGCTTTTATAATTATGAAATTACTGAACCGATTTTGAAGGTACTTTCGCACTTTTTTATATCTATTTTCCTTCTTAATCAGAATTAATTTTGCTGAAGCATGATATTAAATAATATGGTCAATAAGTTATATGAATCATCATGAAAAAGCAGTTCAATGTAAATTATAATTAATTATGTTCTGTATATAGACACAAATATAAAAACTAGTTGAATAGAAATAGAGATAATAATAATAGATCTTTTAGTGCCAATCGCTATTTAACTCTAGAAAGATAAGGCAAAAGTTTGTGTGTAACATTTAAATAGTATTACTACCTAATATACGCTTATACTCTTCTAATTAGAGTTAAACGGAATTAGTTTCTTATTGCTAACGCAAATAAAGTCGTAAACAAAAGCAAGATATTAATAAAATAAATAAGTACTTACTTGATTATTCAAAAGCGACATTTTATACTCTTTCGCGGATAGATTTTCATAACTTGAATAATTCTCTTCATTATTTCCACTTAATAGATTAATTTGTAATGGCTCATTACTATTATTCTGGAGTTGGCTGCATGTTGCTTTGTCGTCTTCAGTATTTGCTTTTATATGTTTCCCGTTTAAATTTACAGAAACTTCAGCGGATGGTCTTCGGTAATTCTCTTTAAAATTTTGTGAGCTATTCAATATTGATCCTATAATATCTTTTGGCTTACTAATCGAATCATTGCAAAGAATACTACCTTCGATAGGATTTTTATCAACCTCATTTTTATTTTGTTTTAATCTAAAACTATCGTCCTTCATTTTAGTTATAATATCCGTGCACAGCAACGAGGGCATATTTAAACTCGATTTAACAATATTTGAAACGTTTAATTGTTTTTCATAAAGTGCAGATATTTTTTTAACTATATTTTTACCTTCACCGTTGTTTATACGAATACCTTTCTTTTCTTTCATCCTTCGATTTTGGAACCAAACTTTCACGGCTCGGTCAGGCATTTTCAGCGCTAATGCTAATTCTTTTCTCTGACGGCTGTCAA
This sequence comes from Automeris io, assembly GCA_036320925.1. Lineage (NCBI taxonomy): Eukaryota > Metazoa > Arthropoda > Insecta > Lepidoptera > Saturniidae > Automeris > Automeris io. The sequence goes on along the minus strand of JAUDJH010000012.1, from coordinate 2,113,402 downwards.
CGTAAGGACTTTTTTTATATTCTCTTTCCAGGTAATCGACTTGATTCGCTGTAAATGCGCTTCGAAACCTCTTTGGTTTCTTAGATGATGTTTTTCTTAGATGATGGTCGTGTAAATAGCAAGTATAATGATTATTTCGATTCATCTGAAAATACATTACATAATGTATTTAGTGCACTCAAATTTAAAATTAAACAAAAATAAACATAATAAATCAATGCAATATACATTGTTAAAATAAAATAATCTTCGTTAATCAAAAAAACCAAACAGCGTTATCAAGATAACTATGTAAAAGGACTTCTTAAGAAGCGGGTAGAAATAATGGTAGCCTATAAAATAAATAAATACCCTAATTTTTGCAACTAAGGAATAATGAAATTACGCCCGATCCACATTATTTAAAAAAAAAATTTCATCAAAAAAACAAATTTAACATTATAAGGTTATATGCGTCGAGTTGACATTTATAAAAATTATTTATTTCAAATTAGGCAAAATTACTGTAATAAACTTTTTAATAATAAGGTCCACATATTTTATATTTCAAAATTTATATGTTATCTTTTTATATGTATTTATTTTAAAATGTAATAATAATGTAATTAAGATAAATAAAGTAATAATAATAAATAAATATTTATATATTTAAATAAATAAACATTTAGTCTTTTTATTTTATATTTAAAAATTTATATATTATTATTTCATATGTTTTTTATTTTAAAGTTTAAAAATATTGTAATTATAATGAATAAAGATAATAATCATAAAATGTTCCTTACAACTTTTGTAATTATTTTCACTTTTGTTTCCACTTTTCACAAACCACGAGTTTTTAGTTTTCGTCGTCATATTCGAGAACATGAGAAGCTATACTAATAGACTGGTGAATGAAGAGGTTCTATATATATACGCACTGTTTCCCTAAAACAGTATTTAATTAAGTTACACGAGTAAACTAATCATCCACAATTAAGAACCTATTGATAGTTAAAATCAAATAATTATATTCATCAATAAACTAATTAATGTTATGCCAGCCTATATATGCTATGAATCTTAAAAACAAGGCGTAGGACTAACGAAACCCATACGGACTAATCCCGAAATCAAACGAGCGCGCACCAAAGCGAGTCAGTAACATAGTTATACAATGTAGCTTGAATTATCTATACTTTTTGTATATTATTTATAAAGTATTTTCTTATAACTCTCAGATAAGTTTATAAAAACAAATACTATCTAAGCTTGGAGATTTGTGAAAATAATAAAATTAATTTATTCATATTTATCTAAAAAGGTGATTGTATTTTTGTGGCTTTTTAAAGGGATTGTCCCAACGTTATTCGCTAATATCTGTACACTTAGAGATGACAAATGTTGGCCGTTAAAGACATCTAAGTGTGATCATTACTATACTGATTAGATATCCATTCAAAAATAATTCCTATTTAGATTTTACGGTACTTAGAACAAAACACAACATAGATTAAATGTACGGAATTGCCCGTTAGAAACATAAACTGTTAGCACTGATAAAAAAATACAACAAAATTACTGGTGCAGCAAAAGAGGTCAGACAAAAATAACAGATTATAGTCAATAGCGATCAAATAAGAATTGTTTTTTATGTAATAACTAACACTACTCTGAAATACACTTTTTCTAATACAGATTTTTTTTCTCTCCGTTTAACGACAGCTCTTTATAACGTCAAAATATGCACAGTCCCTTGAGGGTCGTTATATAGAGTTTGCACTGTATTCCAATACCCGTTTGCCAGCAACCTAATAATTCCTGTGACACTGCGATCTGCGGACGTTTTCTAAAAGCGCTGTTGGGCTAACACCTTCAATGCTCTGGTATAATCTAGTTATGCTGAACAGAGTACATAGTATCGGGCACCTTATACAGGGTATTTGTTCGAAAACTTATGGCTGTATTTATGTTTGGGATTAATAGGTAGAAGTATGAAGGGCAAATAAATGGCAAGTGGGTGTAAAGATCTCCGTCCTGTTCGAATTATTTAACTTTGGGTCTAACTCAATGTTCAATTTATAATTTTGGGTTTGTGCAATTGGCTACTTTTACCTAATGATATAAAAATTACAAATAGAGAAATAAATACACAAATAAAAAATACAAAATAAAAAGAATAATATTTATTGATTAATTGTGTCTGAGTACACAATATGAATATAGTTAAGTATAGTTTAGTATGCATATAGTATGAGTATAAGTACAGTTTAGTATGAGTATAGTTTTGACTTTAAACATTATGAAACATTATTTCAGTATTTTTTTTGTAGGCATCGAAAGTGAGTCTGAAAATTTATAGACGCTATTTAGACTTTGCTTGGCAAAGTTCTCAAAAAATGAATTCGTTTTGACAATAAACTGAATATATAATAGGAACTTGAGTATAGCCATAGTATTCACAAAGTCAAGTCCATGTTGACAAAATCGGTGACTTACCAAATCCTTTGACATTTATTGAGTAAAATAAATTGTAATGTTTAAGTAAAGTCTAAGCAAACTCAAAGTAACGTCTATAAATTTTAGCCTTAGATTTTTTTGATGGGTTTATACTATACTCCTACCCCTACCCCTCCCAGACAGGCAGCCTCGGCAAGGCATTTCGCTCTGCGGGCGTCTGGATGAATTTGGTTTCCCAGGCCCGGGTGGAGCAATTAGAGGGACACTCCGGGGGTTTTTAGTCAGTAGCAGTCTGACACACCAGGGTTGCTGCCCTCACAGCGGCCCTGATGGTCCTATGCAGGATTTCCACGAGACACCAAAAAAACAAGTTTATACTATGCTAACTATATTTATTACTATAATTATTTACATAAATCTAATTCTACATTTCTACATAAATTATTTACATTTCTAAATTAATTTTATATTAGACAGAATCTTCATCGAAATTAAAACGGTTGACCCAAGACAGATCCCAATTAGTACCGATATTGTTGCTAGGTGCAGTTGTTGGCAAAGGCTCAGCTTGTGCTTGTTGAATTGGCATCTGCTCTTCATTTGGCCACTACGATTGCTGACCCGGTATCTGACTGGATAGTCCGCTATATAATTGGTTTGGATACGAGGGAGGTAACTGCGGCGGCACTAATATACTCGGAGCTGAGACGGTTATTCCAGCAGATGTAGATGCCACTGCATGTGGCTCTATCCAATGTATTGGTCTGCCATTATTGCACGTATTTTGGCTATCAGACGTAGGGCCTTGTTGATGAAAGATCATCAGCGGTGCATTAATGTCGCCGGATAATTCACCCATGTTGGCATTATTTACCTCTTCCAAAAACTCCGCTTTATCTTTCTTTTCTTTCATGCGTCGGTTTTGGAACCAAATTTTTATTGTTCGCTCATTCAACTGAAGTAATTCAGAGAGCTCCGTTCGACGCGCGCGGTCGATGTAGCGAGATCTGACGTACTCCTGTTCTAGTTCGATCATTTGACTACTGGTGAAGGCTGTTCTTATCCGTTTTTGTTTTCGCGCTCCACCGTTTGACATTTGGTTTATGCCATTCCATGCGGGGAATGCCGGGACATATCTACTAACGTGGCTAGGTTGGTTTGGCCACAGGTTTGATCCATATGGTAATGCATTTCCATTTAATGGATTGCCTATTATATTATGTCCATATGTATTAGGTATGGACTCCGTGTGTCTATTTAATGGAATATGACCATTGAAACCATTGTTGAATCCATTTCTTTGTCGTAAAGCAATTTGGTAGCTAGGAGGTGGCACACCATTTATATTATGTTGACCGAGGTTATGAGGATAGAGGACAGCAAAGTTGGCTGCATTTCCATTAATGGTACCACCAACTGGAACCGTTCCAGCATGGCCAGGCTGCGATAGCTCGAGCCATTCCGAAGGCTGTGAACAAAAATATAAATGTAGTTTATATGATAATATTTTGACAATATAAACATCAATCGATTTACATATATTTAATGATAATATTTTGTAACTTAAAAAAGGACGTTATTCGAGAGAATTGTGGAATATGTTATTGTCTGTTTCTTTCTTATGCTCTGTTTTACGTTTGTTTTTTTTTTTGGAAATTAAATGATTGTTTTTCTTTTCGATACAGTTCTTATTCGTGTGTTGTTCGTATTTTCATTTTTCTTTCCTTCTATGCAAGTAGTCTATAATTTAGAATATAGTCACATTGGTAATATATCTTGTTCATATCTTATATATTTTTATAAGCGTTAATGTAGACTATTCAAGTGTACTTATAAATAAATAATTTGATGTAAGGTACAAACTTAACTTAATCGTGATAGCATTTTACTGCACTCTCGTGAGATAACATTATTATAGCTTTATTGAATAATTTCGACACTTATGAGGCTAAAAGCGAGGTAATACTACCCTCGTTACGAGCAAGTGTGATTCAAAACATTTTAGATTTCCATTACACAGCAATAAAGTGAAACAAAATCTTTGTTTCCGTGTAAATATATTTTTTAACTATAAATATACACGTATGCTAAATAATATTTAATTTAAGAAAGTAAGAATTTTAAGAGCCTCGTTATATTTTTTTTCTAGAACTTGAAGTGGTCACAGTTCTCCAACAGGCGAACCACCGGCTTTAAAAATAATATTATTGTAATATTTATTTTCTATGTCATACTATGAATGGTTTGAAATAGTAATGTGAAATAAGAAAGTAAAGAGTAGTAAATTAAAAAAAATATTACCTGTGCATTTTGAGTTCCAGTACTGTTAGTATCCACATCTTGAGGCTGGTGGCTGTGGTCAGCGTTGTTGTTTTGAAGCCCATGGGAGAAATGATTTTGCTGCGACATTGTACTGTAGAACTTGTACAAGGACTGCGATAGCGGTTGACTAGTTGTCGCGGAAGATTCCAAAACTTTGAAGTGTTTTCAAACATTGCTTTGCATTTTATATAGTATGTATTCAGCTATCCCTAATTAATTAACTGTCATTTGGCAAACCGGTCGACAATATGAACCTTAATTAGATGATTCAGTGCACTGCTATTGTCGATTTCTAAAATTATTGATTTGCCTTTAAACTTTCTTGAATCAAATTTCCGTATTCACAAGGTGTTTTTTTTTTAATGTTATTGGGGTGAGTACTTAGCAGTTAATCGATCTCATAAAATAGCTGATATGGTCTATGAATAATACCGACATTGCATTACCTACCGATGCTATATTAATTACTTAAATACCTATTGTCTCATATTATTTCTCGTTCGGCCAGTCCAGAGGGCCCAGAGAAAGTTACGTTCGGTAAAATAATAACGCCGGTAGAAAATTATTAAATCTATGCAGTTGACGACGCAAGGACGCGATATTTTGGAAGTTAATGACAATTCCATACTTTATGCACTTTCCATTAGCGTTGTCGTTTATCAAATACTAAAAAAAAAATATTAGAGAAACAATTAAAAAGCATCACATTAAAGTCAGCTGACACCCAAACTAGGTCTACCTGTATCTTGGATGTCAGCACATTTGACACAATTTGTTACATACAGTTAACAACCGCTGCGTAGCTCCAATCTTAACTCAAAACAATACAATAATAATATTACATACACTATACAATCAAAGTTAATAATAATGTCACTATAATGTTTAGCTCCAAGTACATTTATTCCCACAACAGTTCCTCAGTATCATTATATTCCAGATTCGACAACCAGTCCTTCAGCTTCATCTTACATTCGTAATTAGATAAATTCAAGATTTCAAATCATGGTTTAACTTGTAAATTTTTTAACTAATAATCCAAAATTGTTTCTCCGTAAAATTAGATTTGTGAATCGGCATAGAGCAAACATACCTCATCCCACGAGGTTTTCTTTTACTATCTGTCCGTATAAGGACCACTTTATGTTTGCGGAGGACAAGTTTCGAGACAAAGAGCTGTCTTACTATTAAAACTTCACATTCAGAATATAAAAGTTCAGTAGGAAACCCTCTAGATTTTTTAAACATTTAAGACAACTTTTTGGACCCTCTCAAGTTATTACTTTAAAATACTACTTTGTCCTGGGAGGCTGTTTCGTTATATAGATATTTATCTTGGTGTAATTCTGTCTAGAAATATTTTACGTGAAATGAAATAAGACTGTAGTTAAAAGATTATTCATCTATAACTATTTATCGTTTTTTTTTATCTTGGTTGAATAAATGACTATAGTGCACATGATTTTAATAACACTGCAGTTCAACAACGAAAGCGACTATCAAAGGCTGGAAATCCATTGATAGTCTCCGTCGTCCTGTCGGCCCACATATACCGCGACTGAAGATCTCTAGATATATGAGTAACTGGATATACACAAGCTGATTCCGAAACGCGACAGGCCAAAGCTAGATACTATGACGGTCTTTACATTTGAGTACTGTGGTTATGACCCAGTCTTAAAATATTCTTTCAATATGACATAATATTTATTATTGAAAATAAATAATAATAAAATGCGCTGGTTTCTAATGTAAGTTATTTCTATGGAAAATTAGTGAGTGACAATATCTATCAAAATTAAATATATTTCTAAGTAAAAAGGAAATCAATGTTAAAAGAGGATTTATAACATTCATAAAAATTTGGACGCATTTCATATGATATTTGTGTAGTATGACCGCGGTCTCTATCGACAGTCATATTCGGCTTTTGGACGTCACTGTACGAAAACAAGTACCAATGCACTGTACGAAAATAAAAACAGTAAGTAAGTATAATCACTGTGCCGAATCAGAATAAAAAAACTAGCTTTTAGCCACAAAAAAAGGTTGATTATGGATTCTATTTTTTTTAAGTATTAGCGACACAATTAATTTGAAAAAATAACAAATTAATATAGGGGTCTGTCTAAAATAGGTGACAGAATTAACGAGACAAAAAGTTCAAGGACTGCTACCTAGGTACATACGTAGTTACCGAGCAGAAGAGTTGAGATAGTCTGCTGCCCGGATGAGACGGAGGCAGTGCGCAGTTTCTGGCGCACCGCCTGAGAGAGAGATTTTGTAGGAATGGCTTCTTTACTCCCACCCCTACCAGAGAGGTAGCCTCAATAAAACTTTTCGTTCCCCATAGCGTCTGGATGAATTTGGTTTCCCAGCCCATGTAGAGCAATTAGATTTACAACTCGGAGGTTTTTAGTCAGTAGGAGTCTGACACATCGGGGTCGCTGCCCGCACAGCCTCCCTGATGGTGCTATGCAAGATTTTTCCCTGATTTACCAAAAAAATAAGGTACATATGTACTGCCCAGCTGACCGATCTATCCAAGACTGTTTGTGGCCGCTCAGGGTGGAGGCCTTGAGCTAGCAACCCTCGAGAAATCAATGGAGTCAGTCAAAAAACTTTATGCAGTGTCGGAGAGGACCTTTTGCCCTCTCCCAAGATGGTGCCCGAAGGGCCCAGAATGACGGGGATGTGGAGAATTGATTACAGGACCCATAGTCCCTGTCTATGTGCAGAAGTAGTCCCCTTGGGGTTTTTAGTCCGTACAAGTCCAATACACCTCAGTCACACAACACTCCCGTGCGGCTGAGACAGTCCGATGAGGATTATCTACAAGTAAAAAAAAGACATATAATTACGACGAAATTTTTACTTGTGTACTGTGGACACACACAGGACGCTAGCGCCTCATTGCTGCTCGTTTAATATTACGAAAAGAAGTAAGCTTTAGGCTTTCAGAATAAAAACTAGAGGGAAGTAATAATAAGCGGATATTTGCTAAAACTCACACAATCTACTTATTCTAAGTTATGCCATTAAAATTCCGGAAAATATTTAGAAATTTATCTTATATTGACGATTTATTTATTAACCTTTATATTGAACAACGACAGCGACGAAAGTGAATTTAAAATTGTGTGACATACATATTTATTTTATACTAAATATAATTACATTATAATGGGATGAATAATTAATTATAATAATCTTATGTGAAGTCTGTCGAACTGTAGCGAAAACTTAATTGTGTATTCTTATTAATGCTTTTTAATACCCAAATGGTTTTCCTTAATCATAACTTCAAACCAAAAGTAGATACACCCAGTAATACATCTCGTTTCAACCCTAAAAGGATGATACTATATATGATATATTATTATTATTATTATTTTTTATTCTATAATTTGGTTAGGGCTTTAATCACACATGTGATTACGCCAGCCCTGTTTAGCTAAAAGAAGTTCACCAAAATAAAGATACATAAATAATAACACTACACTAAATTATTCTGCTAAAATTTTCAACAGCAACATGAACAGGGATCTAGCCGCATCACAAGTGGGTGCGGCGAGTATTCCATTGAACATGCCCACGTCGAAAGTATTTATACTGTGCTTACTCATCATGTCCGCTCTCATAGTCTCGCTTCGGTCACACTCGACCAGAAGATGAAAAACAATATTATTATTGCTTAAATGTATTTTTTTTTATTTACTTACACCAAACTCACAAACATTACCTCTTTATAATATTAATTCAGAGAACGGGAACAGAATTATAGTAAATTAATCAATTCTGAAAGTACTAAATGGATTTAAATAATTCTTTTATAACAAAAATCTGATATGTATAATATGTATCTGATGTGTTTTGGTGGGAGGGCGATCGCCGTCATAATGACTTGCTTTGGCTTGTCGCGTTTCGGAATCAGCTTATGTATATCCAGTAACTCATATACCTAAAGACCTTCAGTGGTGTTTGTGGACCGACATGACGACGGAGACTATTAATGGATTTTCATTCTTTGATGGTCACTTTCGTTTTTGGAATACACTGTATTTATCTCCAGGTGCATTCTAGTCACTATGTCGAGCCATTGTAAAAAAACATAGAATACAAATGTTATTCTCTAAAATTGTGTATTTTATTACCGACCACAGTTTACTACATACTGGCATAATAGTCTGTTTATACTAAAATTTGATTACTAAGCTAGTTATAAAATATAGTCATACTGAAAATGTCGAAATCTCCAAAAAGTACACATAACATATTATATTATTGGCTCAACAAAGATACTGAGCTATATTTTATTTCTGTAAAAATAAGAATTACCTAAAATTCCCCCACCATGGATACGGCGGTCACGGATAATAGTATATGAAGGGTATCTGGATTAAATATAACAAAATAAACGCCATCTAGACAGCCATGTTTGAAACAGATACGTAGTTTCGTAAGAAAAGCCCTACGTTGCAAACAAATGGTTACATGCTACAACGAAGCACGTTGAGCTCTTTTCTATTAAAAAACACTCTAATATTTGCAATTGTAAAAATTTAAATCAAAAACATGTTAACTGTAAAGCAAAGTGATATAATTTCTTAAAAAATACTTCTATAAAGAACGAATTGGCTTTATTATTTTAATATTAATAGGTACGCCTGAAGATGGCGCGGTTGGTTAAACATCAAGCCTTAAACGGTAATAGATTAACAGATACATTTTCTGGTATATTCTAAATTTATATTATTATAATTATAATGAAAAAATTAAGAAAACTTTGCTAAAACTTACAAATATGTATGTACATTGATAAATAATATATGTATCATTATTACAACGACTTTTTTTACTTAACGTATAAAATGTACGCATATTAATATAAAAACTATAAACACTTCTTAATCATTTATCTAACAGTAATTTTGCTTTACCTAGTGTACAAAGGAAACAAATGATACTAAATAGGTATTACTACTAATATCATGGTTAATAATAATAATATATCGTCACGCTATATCATTTTCCGGGTGTACGGAGATGTATTAGTATTAACTGTTAACTTAAACTCATAACATAATAAAAATATTACGCTTTGTTCCAGTTCTTATACTAAATGAGTAGTAATTGTAGGATCCTCATGTAAAGAGCAGTAAGACATAATTAAAAACAAAAAAGTTTCCCTCCTTATGAAGTAGGCATACATATCTAACATCAAGTAAATGCCTCTTCTACAGCAAAAACAAAGCGAAATCATTTATACTGACCCTGATTTACACAAATACATTTAAATCGCAATAATATACTTGACGAATGTAGAATATTTCACCAAAGTATCTACTTTTACTGTGCCCGATGTCTGAGTTTGCTTATATTGAATAAACGTGAGTTGAATAGAGAAATAGGGTTGACAGGAAAAATTAAAAACAGTTATAATATATATATTATTGTTAATTTATTTCACATTTATATAATACATTATTGAATTATTGGTAATAATATTGTATTGTGGTTGTATAAGCAGTAGTGTACACAATTCGATATAAATAAATTTAACCTTATTTAAACCATATAAAGAAAGTATTTTATGATTTAATTGATTAGCAGACAAATTGCAAAATATACATTCCAAAAATATTCGATAAATACATAAAATTCGCGTCAGATATATCTAATATTAACATATGAGACGTCTAGTTTCAAAACGTGCTATAAGATATTTTTTTCAAATCACAATTATTTATTAAATCTTATAATTAATCTTTGAATTAGCAATCACTTCTTACAAGGTATTTAAATTATTATTCTAGAGCAAAAAAGAAAAAAATCATATATAATAGTTGCTTTGATAAAAATATTTCAAATTACTATTACAACTAATAAGTAATTTTGTACGAAAACTCGTTTTAGCGGGTTTTGAAACTAGACGCCTCATATATAAAACTAATTGTCTTTATCATTGAAAACATTTAAATTTACACATATTGTTATTTACAAATAGTACATTTACAAGCGCGTGGAGTAAAATGTTAATAAGTAAATACTTGGAGGCGGAGTCTGTATTACGACAAACGTTAAAAGGTAGACAACTGCCAATCACTTTATACAGAGGAAGGGATAATCTATAAAGCAAAAAGGGTGCTTGATTTATCTAGCCTAAACATTCTAAAGCTACCTTGTTTACAACTTATTGGAGACTAATTATATTAAATATTTGTGTAGAAATTAGTAAAAATTGATTTAGGGAACAGTAAATTTGTTGTTTGATGTTTGTATTAATCTCTAGAGCAATTAGGTATGTTAACAGTTATGAAAGGAAGCACACTGTTATAACTGTGTTATGCGTGTATTTAGAATGTACAAATGATACAGTTTAATGGGTACTTAGATAGTAATTAAATGATTTAATTTATATCATAGATATCTTTATTATATTAAATTATGTAAAGATTTTTTTATTAGTTTGTTCCAATTGAATTCATCAGCAGATAGTGAAAACTTGATAGATTTTATCATAATTGTTCGTTTTTTTGTTGCAAAACAAATAAACAGATAATCATCCATTTATACTACACTAGCAGTGGTAACTCGGCCTTGCCCAGGTAGAAATAATTAACCTCTTGGGAATTGAAAAACGTGAAAGCATGTATCGTTTTTATTTCTAACCAAAAAGCTTAACATCGATTTTCAGAGTGCTTGCTTCTAAATTAACGAATGTCCAAAAAAAATTATCAACACATAGTTCAAGAATCCATCCTTAGTAAGTGCTTACAACATAAAAATAATCCAATGCCCAAATTTCGTATTTCTAGATCCAATAGTTTAGACTCTAGGATTGTGTCATTCTAGTATTTATATATATATATATATATATATATATATATATATATATATATATATATATATATATATGTAGTCTACTTATAAATTAAATTTGATTTCATTATCCGCAAATCGTAAATTGCTCATATGTGCCTCAAGAAATATTAAGGCTTAATGGAATAATTATAAAATGGTACTCATTAAATAAAACAAACCTGTTATAAGACATTACAACACAAAACGTATTTCTGTAATTAGAACCTACTTAAGGACTTAATTATTTGGTTAATGTTTCCATTAATTAAAGAATATTAGTACCTACTTATTCACACCCACAGAAATAGATACATTAAAAATATTATTTTTTCATTTGTTTTTTAAAATACATTCGGTAATGAATCAATATTAATCAATACATGTTATAAGTCTGTTGCTCAGCCTACTCAACATTGCAAAGATATTCATTATAAAGTATTCTCGTATTCTCGTAAGTATTCTCGAGTATTCTCGTATCCATCGACAAATTCCTAAAAAGATTTACGATTTTAACAAACAAAACACATACTATACTTTTATGGTCGTATATATTTATATATTAATTATAATCAGTGTTAATAACTAGATAGATATAAAAATAAGTGATAATGTGAGTGTAATGTGAGGATTTAATCTAGAAACAATCATTTATAATAGTACCGTACCATCTATCGATATGTATCAAAACGAACACACCTTTTGTATTATTGTTTTAAGTTTTTTTTGTGTTTTGTATGTAGTTGTGTGATCTCTGATTCGAGTATCACATTAAAAAAAATGAGTTGTCTGTTAAAATAATAAATAAATAGATAATATTAAGGCGAATGAAACAGAATAAGTAGCAACCCTAGTGTGTAGCCACCGCGGAATGTCATCAATCATCACGGCAAGACAATCACAACCGGTGGCACATCTGCCGCGCGTTCGTCGCGTCGCTTCATGTCGAAGCTAGCGTCACACCATCACTGTTTTAATTTTGTATAAGTTTTTAACACATTTTAATAGATTCCGACACTATTACTCCTTTATTGATAACCTATCTAAAAAAGTGCTTAAACGTTTAATCGGTCTTTAACTTTTAATTAAGCATTCTGTACCCAACTATAGCAATCATATATGTATTATTACTTAAGCGCTGATAATATTATTTGTAAACAATTACACAAATTAATCCATTCCCAAAGTAATCTTGCGCTTGTGTCTTCTAGCGTTGAAGTTTAGGTATTAGAAATTAGATAGGTATGTATTAGTATGACCTTGCGGCGTAAGGGCGTCCGCTGTCCGGCAGAGTAGGGACAGCGTGTGTGTGTCCGCACGCTACTAAATAGAGAGGTAGTGAGGGGGGTAAGCTTCATACTCCCTCCCAGTGGAAGTCTGCCACGGTCAATCGCTCGCCAGGCCGTAGGAAGTATACGGATACCCAGGCCTGGCGAAGACGAAGAGTAGGCAGTGCTGGCACCCCGGTGGGTTTAGTCAGTAGGAGTCCGGCACACTGGAGCAGCGGCCCTCACCGCTAGCCTGATGATCAATAAGCATTTCTACCGGGTTAATAAAAAAAATTCATAAAAAAAAGGTATGTATTAGTATATTAGAGTATATCTAGTTCAGGCTTCAATTACTCTATACTTTAGACTACTAAAGTACCTACTAGTTAGTAGTAGTTACCTACTAAGGTACGAAGTTAGGTTTTAATAATATTTAAAATTTTAGCACGATATTGTAAAATTAATCATATCTTTATGGACTTCTGGAATACCATGTTAACTTCGAGTGGTGATTACAACTAGATGCTTATCAAAATTGTTAATATTTTACATTGTAAATACAACTTTATATTGTCTCCAAAGAATACTTCATGCTAAATCTCTCGACTCTCGGCAGCGGGACGCGGCTCCGTGCGGTAGTATAGAACTTGCCGAATTCCTTCCAGGGCACGCACAAAATACTTTAGTGTTTCTTTTGTTCTTTTGTCGTAATGATGACTTAGTGTTTTTCAAAGAAGTAGAACATTCGTAAGTTTTATTAAAATAGAAGATATATACAAGTACACAGAATATAAACATTGTCTACCGTGCTTTTATATACCTTTCATTGTACCTTTCAGTGTAAGTTAATGAGTACCATTATAATATTTATTTTATAATGGAAATAAAAATGAAGAAGAAATATTTAATAAGTACCCGCGAATCGGCAAAAAACGATTAAAATGTTAAATATCTATTCATTTTTAACCGACAGTTTAAATTCAAAATGTAATATTATTCCAGCCCTATTGTATTAATTTTCATCTAATGTTACACACCTTGTTATTTTCTCGTAAAAAATCACTTTCCATATATCACTAGTGGGAAATTGTAATATCGCGGCGTGCGCGGATCGTCTTAATAAACATTTTTTTCGTCGCATGAAAATGACATTCCGGCGTCACGTGTGACATTGATGAAAAAATATAAAAGAAATGACGGGATCGACGTTCATGAAAGTACCCGTGCTGAGTACTATTTGCTCTTCCTATAGTCTACAGATAGATAGGTATATTATGTTCGAGTATTTGTATTTCTTTCCTACTAACGTGACCTCAACGTAGGCAATATATATTTCACAAGCAAATAAGGCATGGATTCGCCCAGATAGTATTTACACTCAAAACTGAAAAAAAATTAAACTAATTTTCATCCCTTAGGGCTTGTTTTTCAAAAACGCTGAAATATATATTTATTTCTTATTTTAATCAACAAACTAAATACTATGTTTCATAGTACGTATTCTAAAATTGATTTATTTTCAAATTAATTTTTAACTAATATGATGATAGTATAATTCCCCTCTCCCTTCTCTTCAGAATGTGTCGCTTGCAATGCGCGACAGCCTAAATATCTTAGGTATGAATATTCGCTGTGATCTTAATCCTAGGGATCATTTAGGATCTGTTATCGCCACAACATCGCGTAGGCTTGGTGTCCTGAACAGAGTGCGTCGGTTTTTTACGCCTGATCAACTGTTACTTTTGTATAAGGCTCAGGTCAGGCCTTGCATGGAATATTGTTCGCATCTTTGGGACGGTTCTGCTCAGTACTTACTTGACGCCCTGGATAGGTTGCAGCGGAGGGCTGTCCGCATTGTGAATGATCCTGACGTGACTAAGCATCTTGAACCGCTCCAGTTGCGCAGAGATATTGCCTCACTGAGCGTTTTCTACCGTCTGTATCATGGCGAGTGTTCTGAAGAGTTGTTTAACCTTGTTCCACCCTCTCCTTTCCTGAATAGAACCACGCGCGCGGGTTTGCGGAGTCACAGTTTTACGGTTTCTCATATCCCGGCTAGGACTAAGAAGTTCTCTAACTCCTTCTTTTGCCGTGTCGTTGGGGTGTGGAATGGTCTTCCAGCGAGCGTGTTCCCACCATCCTATGATATGGGATCCTTTAAGCGTAACGTGAAGAGATATTTGTGCAGGCCGGCATGATCGCTGCGACTACCGTTGGGTTTTTCTTGCCTATCGATAGTCGTTAGCGTTTTTTTGACTGCACCATGCTTACCATCAGGTATGGTGCAGTCACTGTGTCGAGTCAGAATAAAAAAAAAAAAAAAAAATTGCGTTATTCATTTCCTTTGTTTTTTTTTTGTAAATTGAACGATTGTCTATTCTTCCGCTATCCAATGGTGTAGTAAAAAAAAATGATGTAAGTGAATCCATGTACTTTTTCCAAGAAGGGTGCGATATGTCAGTCGGTACAAGTTTTTTTATAAATAAGTAGGTTATTTGTTCATCACATAGAGTTAATCTTTTTAAACAGAATTGACATAAATGACAACTCAGTTGAAGCATTGGGTGAGCGATCTACTTTTGCGGGCTGGCTTGATTATCACACGAAACAAATATTTGTTAGGGATTACAACTCATTGTAGTGGGTCTATGTATTTATGCATGAGAAACTTTTATTTGCTAGGCCTACTACTCAGCAATACAACTCACTGTACAACAACATTTAAAAAAATCAAATAACAAACATAATGCTTATAATATAGAAGAACAATAATGAACACTAGAGAAACGAGAATATATTATTAACGAAAACCATCAGACTAGTGCATAAATATAATAAATATTACAATAGATAAGGGTCGATGTAAAAAGAAAATATTATTGTTCAAAAAGTAGGTTTATTCAATATTACATTTCGAAACCACTGTGGTATATAAATATGCTAAACAACGTTTATCCGTTTTTATCATAGTGTCTTTTCTTTGGTTTGCAAATCAGGCATCACGACGCAACTACATAAATACAATACATACTGTTGATAGCCCTTAATTAAATAAATAAATAACACAAAAATAAACTTAAATCAATAATACAAAACGTGTGTCCTTATATAGTGAACACAGCTACCTAAAGTGATAAAATTAAGATAAATAAATTACTTTTCAAATAATTATTTGGATAATTTCCAATATCACCGGCTGTCCATAAACCTGGAATATGGCTTCGCAGTCTTTAATTAGTAATCTATGTTTTTCTTTGTAATGTAGAACTAATAAGTAAAAATAAAATAAAGAGCATGTTATTTTACACCGTCGTCGTTAAATGTGTACATGTAGCAAAGTGACATCTTGTATCTTAAGAAATAAAATCGCCTATGTAATGTCAGACACTCATCCCTCATGATATCAATAAGGGTGGGCGAGTTTAATAAAACAAAAGACAACAATATGTCGACACGGCGTCACGGGCGCGGCTCGATCGCGCGTCTGTCAAATAATGATGCTCATTTGTCAAACGCAATCGGGCCCTGAGGTTTACGAGATGCGATAGGCTTTATTAAGGGACACAAATGTACTCAAATGTAGTCTATTATGTATTCTTTTCGCTCTCATAGTCAAACTTATTTCTCTGTTTTTAAAAGATCCGTACTGGCATTTACATCTTAGTTGTAAATACGTTTTACAAGAACCTTTAAATTCATATCGTGCTTATATCCAAAACCAGGAATATTCAATGTACTTGTAGGGTGTTCTGTGTACTGTATTCTATCTTCTTTATATATAAAAATGAATCGCTAAATGTGTATAAGTGCGAAACTCGAGAACGGCTGAACTGATTTGGCTGATTTCTTTTTTGTTGTGTTTGTTGAAGTCTGGGGAATGTTAAAAATTTTAAAAACTGTCTGAAAAAGTCTAAAAATAACACTTTTCTGTATTCTCATACAAAAAATTCGTTATAAGTCATTTTGACTTTAACACCATACCATGTTGGTTGACGGGTTCCGGGAAGGTAAAACAATTATTGAGTGACGTATAAATATTAATGTCAATATTTGTCAATTTTTATACACATAGCATTAAGGCCATGTTCCTTCAAACAATTTTCAAAAAACAACCGACAGGCCAATAGGTTTTGGCAGAATAAAATCTGACAGGGAAGCTATTGACATTAAAAAAAACAATGTGACTTTGTTTTAGAGAAATAGGGCAGAACAAGGTCTGCCGGGACAGCTAGTATTAAATAGACATGAGAGAAGAGTAATGATAGGATGGTTCAATGAATGTGAAACAACGTGAACAAACCCCAGGACTCGTAGACAAACTTTCACTTTTACATACTACCTATGCAAGCTGAGAGTACTTGAAGGACTTATTTTGTATTTAGAAGGCAATTAAGGTTTGCATAGTAACAAAGAAGATGCGTTCCATTCTATTTAGCTACTCTAATAAGAAATCAGCGTCTTAATAAATAGACAAACGATTCTCTTATTTGATTCTATGAATAATGAGTGTTTAAGTATCTAATGTCTTTTTCCTTATTTAGATTTTATTATTAACTGCGCAGTTACCTAAAAATTTTTTAAATATTTTTTTTTACACTGGCTCGACACAATGACTACAGTGCACCTGATGGTAAGTACAGTGTAGTCCAACAACAAAAGCCACTATCAAAGGATGAAAATCCGTTGACAGCCTCCGTCGTCATGTCGGCTCATATATATTACGACTGTAGGTCTCTATGTAAAAGCAACTGGATATATACAATCTGATCCCGAAAGCGGCAGGCCAAAGCGAGTCACTAAGACGGTCTTTGTGTACTGTGATCATGTACTGGAACATGACATGGAAATCGCGCTACCACCAAAAATAATGTAAGCTAATATTTATTTAACTATATCTGTGCTTATAGTTTCACTGTCGTTGAATTTATGTACGTAAGAATGGAATAATTTGCAGCTTATATTCACCCTAAAGATCTCCTCTAAAAATCGCTTGTTTTTTAAATAGGGTGCTGTTTCAAAGATTTCCTTCTACATACAACCTAACAAACTATATCACTTTAAAATATTAGTATAGGTTATTATTATATTAAACATATGTCTAGTAAATATAATGTATTAAGTGCCAATGACTTACTCATTTTAGTAAAATATTTCTCGCATTTAGAATACTCATCGGATATTCAGCGCTTGTCGCGAATTCATTACAGAATCGAATCATAAGTCCTAGTATTACCGATCGAAGGGATGCCACAAAGCCGGATCGAGCGACAAAAGGAAACAGGAGCCCGAAACGAAATCTCGCACGCAATAAATCATACAGCACCGCGGAAACAGCCCAGGCGCAAATCTCAAACGTTCAAGGGGATAATTTTAAAGTTTGTTTTGCTATTCTGTGTCTTTTATACGCACTTGTAACCCTCTCTTATTTTAACTATATCATGCACTCAATTTTGTATTATAAATCGTGCGTTAAAACTCTTATTTCATTAAATATAATCTAACAAAAACATGCTGAGACTATCTATCGCATAATTAGTTGGTTTAAAAAGGCTTACAACATACAATTTTTATATATTATGCAAATATAGATATACCTAATAGCTTAGTCAAACAATGAAGGAATCATCGATCCGATTAAATACAATCTATTACAAAACGAATTGTTATGAAATTGTTATGAATTGTCAATGCGTGTACAATAATTATAAAAAGCAATTAATAAATTATCCAATCGTAGTGTAATTATAAGAATCGATGCAAATGACTCTCGTGTTTCAGGGAAATTGCAGGAATAATTAGTTACATTATTAATTATATATTTTATTACTGAGTCGTTAACAAAGTGAATAATTTAAAGCTCATAATATAATACATTCCGTTAATTTGGGTAATTATATCAAGTAAATTAAAATATGACCTAACTATTATATATCTCTTTCAAAAGATTTCAATAAATTGATTAAGTCTGCATTAACCGCTTCTTGTATTCATTTTACAACAGTTGATTTACAACTACGGGTAAGTTATACCGCTATAACAAACCGATGAAATTTACTGCATCATTGATACTATACAGAGCTGTTACTACATGCCTTCATAAAATAAAGTTATTCATAATAAATATAAATAATTTTAAAGATACTAAACAGTAAAAAACACATTTTAAATCTACCTAACATTAAATCATATGACTTATATTGATAAAATATTGTATTCTTTAATATATGCCAAACCATAAACTTACTAGTAGTCCAGAAATCAATTTTATTAATGTACCAAGGTATATATCTATTTCAAATAATAAAACATTTTCTTTTTTCTGTTCATAATCACAAATAATGATGCTGTTATAAACTCTGGACGCTTATATTTAAATGATTAATTAAAAATCCAATAATTTTATTTGGCTATTAGTTATCATTTGACATGTCATAGTCATGATTTGACTTTTTTTTCTTCTGACACAGCATAGTAACCTAACCAACACAAACATCTCAATACCATTGTGTGATTGGAGCACGTTTGTCAAACTAAAAATTACATACTACATTACGATGACATTGAATTTAAAAAAAAAAACATACAGCCGAACTTACCATCTCCTCCCTTTTCAAGTTAATTAAAAATGATTGAAATCAGCACGCATAGTCATTTCAAATTTAAATGTTATTACTATACTTAGTAAATTTATAACACAACGAAAGGTACCTAAACTAAATTCTCGCTAGCTAGTGGCAAATAATTAAAATATTTAAAAATCTTGTCTACTATGCAATTACGTTTACAAGTGCAATCTATAAATATGAGTATTTCTTCCTAACTCAATAGGAACTTTTCGCGAACAATTTTAAATTAATTTTTTTTACTATCTCAATAATCTTTATCGGAACACGGTGAATATACAACTCTATAGAGTTCTGGAATCGATGATTAGTATCCTTGTAAACCGTCGGGCGTTGAGAGCTCTTTGATAAATAGTCAAACGTTGGCGATAGGCCAACCTCGCGGAATAATCAAATTTTGTACTCGGCGGTGGCTCCGAAACTCTCATGCAGCTACTGCCGTGTCTTTTATGGATTTTATTCCCCCTAACAAGATGCTCGAGGGTTACGTTGCGGTTGCTTGAATTAAATTGTCGTTGATAAAGTTTCTTTCCATTCTTTTATTTTTAAACACAATTTGCTGCCATGTATGACACCGATCCTTAAGTTTTTATTAATTAACACATCACATAGGTATTTCCAATGGTGCTAACATATCGACAAAGTTGATATCTTTTTAGACCTCATACATCATTTGTACGTATATAGGCAACTACATCATGCTACAATTACCTTTTTAGAAACCTAAGCCGCAAAACCAATTACGTTAGTGTAATATTTTAGATTGCATTTTTGAAAAGATTGAATACACGTCTAACTTGAATTATTGATAAGTATCTAACTAGATGATAATATTATTAGTCATAAATAAAAAAACACATGTTAGATCAATGGGTTGCGGTGAATATCGAAAGAGGAAACTGGCACACTTAAACCTGATATCTACGTTCGTGAAGTGGATATATTTGACCTATACTCCAGAGCTACAAAATAGATAAGAGAACTATTATGAATATAGTCTAACGAATTACACTGTTCACCTTTCCATTATTTGAAAAATATTCTTAACAGTGAAAAGTTAATAGGAGAGACAACAAATATAAACTTAAAGTTTGTCGTATGTAAGCACTGGTTTCCCATTTGAATGTTCACCGCACGTTACTGTAGTAGATATAAACATCAATAGTGACGATGTGTTTATTCCCACACAGAAGTTCACTGAGCCGGTATTCAGGGCTAACAATCTTTATAAATAAAGCGGACCCATTGCCTATTCATGACCGGGCAGAATTTGACCCCCCTCCCCGCTGTCAGTTCCCCCCCGTATCAAACAAGCCCCTTCATGTCAAATACTCCGAGCCCCGCGTCTGTCAAACTCTTCGCCAGCGTTTGACAGGGATCCTCCCTCGCTAGCGGGGAGGTGAGTGCCTCCTTTCGCTATTGAATTCCAATTGAAACTCATCCTTATATCTGAAGATATAAGGTGTTAATTAGCGTTTTGGATTCCGATCCACCCGCGCTGTCACGAGTCTAGGTGCAGGCGCCACATCGAATGATGGATGACGTCAGGGAAGGTCGGCAGCATCACGCGTCATTCATGTGTACACAGGCGTAAGGGATACGTTTTTCGCGTGACGATATAATATCGGTGATATGCAAATTTGCTGTCGCTCTCGCGTCTAATTTTGCGATTTCTAGTCAACATTCTAGTGCTACTTTTAGTTAACACAAATATCTCAGACGCTGACAAATTATTGAATAAACAGTCGTTTAATGAGATAGGATTTACGTTTTTAATAATCATATTTTATTTTCTTTGTCTTATGTCCAACATAATATTGATTGCCACAGTGGCATAGTAATCAGTTTCGATTGCTACGGGTCGAAATTTATTATAAACTAGCTGTCTCGGCAGACCTTGTTCTGCCCTATTTCTCTAAAACAAAGTCACATTGTTTTTTTTAATGTTAATAGCTTCCCCGTCAGATTTTATTCTGCCAAAACCTATTGGCCTGTCGGCTGTTTTTTGAAAATTGTTTGAAGGAACCTGGCCTTAATGCTATATGTATAAAAATTGACAAATATTGACATTAATATTTATACGTCACTCTATTGTTTTGCCTTCCCGGAACCCGTCCACTAACATTTAAACTTTATGGTATGGTGTTAAAGTTCAAATTGACTTTTAAATATTATTACGAATTTTTTGTGTGAGAATATAGAAAAGTGTTATTTTTAGACTTTTTCAGACATTTTTTTTTTTAATTTTTCTCTCCGTAATAACCTTCCCCAGACTTCAACAAACATAACAAAAAAGAAATCAGCCAAATCGGTTCAGCCGTTCTCAAGTTTCGCGCGTATACACATTTAACGATTCATTTTTATATTATAGATTAATCCCCATACGAAACAAAATAATTTGTATAGATTACCACAATTTTTTACCTTGCCTTCAACATAATTGCACGCTCGACACGATCTGCACAGTGGTAAAATTATCGAATTCTTTGCTTTTTTCTTTTTTTTAAGAGTCATGGACTTGATCCTCGTATGAAACGAATATTTGTTTGGTCAAAAAGTAAATATTCAGGGTCTTAATGTATGTGAATGTAGAGTTTGTCTTTATTAATGTAACTACGAAAGGAAGAATCTTAAAATGCATCGTTATTTGAGAAAAAAAATTAAATCAATATCATACAAATATTTTATAAATATTATGCAAAACAATAGGTATAATATCCAGTGATATCTCCTCAGCTTTAGTTTCAAACGTGTCGAATTCCCCCTACACAAGGCTGGTTGTTTCTCTAATGTATACTTTATGAAAATTAAATATTTCACTCGCAGAGGCTTTGAGATGTTCTACGGAGTGGGGATTACAACAAATTTGCATTATTTAATGGATACTCAGCGTGAGGATTTGTCACGAACTCCACTTGTTTAGATCACGACGCCTCTCTGTTATATTTTGATTGATTGTTGTGGAAAACTTGTAATAACTTTACTATTATTATATTATTAACTTTAGAACATTTTAATAAAATATATTTAAACTTTCTGTTGAACTTGTTTATGAATTTTAAATTTATTTTCCAAGTTCAAAAGTGCAACATCTCTTATTTTAAATACTAGTTTAAGTTTTAGTGCGCTAGCAGTTCGGTGCGCCACAATTTTCCCTTCTTTATTTTTTCATGAATAAAACAACAGATTTCTACTTCCGCCGGGTAAGTTCTCCCTCCCACCTTCGATTTATTCGTTGGATAAAGAAAACTTCTTTTAAAAATGTAGGTAAATTTCCCTCTAATATTTTCCGTCTGTTAGGTATCTCGCAGTATTGTGTTCAAATTATGTGCATCTCAAATTTTGTTCGTATGTTCATGATTTAGTCGCGAAGTATTTAAATATGCAAAACCATAACGTAATGTGTAAAAGCAATTATTCTAAAACAATTTTATACTCAACTATGTTACTACATTGTACATTTTGTTGTTACTTACATTTTAACTTAATTTAAGAATAAGTTCATTTAAGTTTTTTTTACCCTGTCTTGTCATAGTGACGACACCACGCCTAATGGTAAGCCTGGTGTAGTCCAAAAAATTACTACGACTATCAACAATAAAGAAAAATGTATCCACAGTCCCAGTGATCGTGCCGGCCTGCACAAATATCTCTTCACGTCGCATTTAAAGGACCCCATATCAATATCAACTTGCAGTAAAAGTAAATCGATCGATTTCTTTTTTGGAAATCCATGGGTTCAGCCTACAAGTACTTGTTTCAAATTAAAATTTTTTAGCATATGGAAACTATTATTTACAGTGTTTTAATGTAGAACTGGAATACCCACATTTGATATTAATTGATCAATTAATTATACATTCCCTTTTCTTCAAAGTTTAGCCTTTTAAGGTCGGCAGGTTTTAAATAAATAGTAGTTGTCACAAATTGTTTATATAAGATTTCATGATTGATTATTTTTCAATAAATTATAAATTTTCAGTAAATAAAAATATGATGATTTCCTAGCCGGATTCGGCCACGGCGACTGTTTCAACGCCGATTAAGAAAATCGAGGTCCAGTTTTCGGAAACGGTCAATTGCGCAGGAGATATTTCAGTGCATAACTGGACGCGCTCCCAGAAAAGCACTCTCTCGTCCGAACTCCCTCAGGCCCGATGAAATGGAGAACCAGTACGATCCGGAGGGAGCAGGATGCAGGTTTGGTCGAGTTTTCCTTCTCTGAACACCTGGTTTAATTGCGGTGTTAAAGAGATACCTTAGTCGCCTTTTACGACACCTCGGCAAGAAGAGGGGGGTGCTATTCTATTCTGCCGGCAGCCACCACGGCAAAAAAAAATGTATATTGTCACACCATATCCCATTCGGGGTGAGCAGAAATACGTCAGCGGCTGTATCCACTATAAAAATGAACAAATTATGCTTGAATAAATGAAACTGCTTAATATTAATAAAACAATCCCAGTGTCTGTAATGCTAACATATTTTCTTCGGGAACACATACATAGTGATTTATATTTATTTTTATATTACAAAAAAATTGCGATAACGGCTAAGTTAGGCACAAAGCTTTTCTGTTTATACTGAAAGCGATGAATGTAATTAATTATTATTAGGGTTATTTCTCACAGCTAGACATACCACACACGTTGTCTATCCAAAAAAAAACATGGTTTTAAGTGTCTAGATGAGCTTTCGTTACGTGGTTCGAGTCATCTCGAGCCTCATGTCTTCCCACGGTACATTGGTGCAAGTTGGTGCAATTCGACGTCTTCTAACATACATCGTGGAGAGTTACCCTAATTTAAAACTTAAAAAAAAACATCAATTGTCCTTCTTAATATTACATGTATGACGGCTTGATATTACTATATTTATTTACAAAACAGTAATTATTATAACTTAAAAGGTAGGCCTTTGCATCTTCTTACATAAAAGATCTACAATCTAGGAGAGTATTAATGAATATCCTCTACCTTTACTAAGCGACCGCAAAACATTAACCGTGAAGGACGCAAAGGCCATTTTGTTTGTAATTTTTATTTTTTCCTCTCGCAGGGATCGGTTTTATAAATATTCATGTTCGATATTAGCATGCGGGGAGGTTCGCGGTTGAGCCGCAGCGCCTCCGCGCGGCATACGTCTGTCATTATTTCGTCATTTGGACGCAAAAACGGTGCGCACCTTCGCGCGGCTGACTGACTCGCACACATACGTTAAAAACACATCGATACTTATGAATGTGTATTGGAAACCTTACCCTATTTTCGATTGGAATACCTACTTACATTGCTGATATTAACCGAATATATAATTACAGAATATATAATTGCTATAATACAAATAAATATATAATTGCTATAATACATTTTCCTTTAAACTATTTTCATAAAATGTGCTGAGATTTATAGACTCAATTTTGCTTACACATTGCTCAGGAAATAAGTATGTTTTTCATAAAAAACTGGATATATAATAAAAACTTACTTATCTCGTAAAAAATGGTGAAAATTAGCTCCTTAGCACCTGTAACTTGAGTAGGTACAGCCTACACACTTGAAGAGCCAGTTCAAGTGGACTAAATTGGTGACTTACCATAAACTTTGACATTCATTAATTTGCAATGTTTATGTAAAGTGTATGCAAAGTTAAAGTAACTTCTACAAATCTCAACCTTAATGTCTATGATGGCTGTGTGTGTGATAAAAATTGGTTTGGTAGAAATTAAAATTTAGCTTGTACTTTTCGAAGTACTCGCTATTCATATATTATCAATTCGCATGGAGGTATCTCTTATGATATCGTATTATTCAATTAGTATAAAATCAATTTTATAAATGTCTACAAATGATAGCATTAACAAAATTACAAGCAAACTAATAATTACGATGGCCTCTCACTGTATGTGGCAAAACGCCCCGGAACGCGCAAGCTCGTATCTACGCACCGTGGTAATAATACATTCAAACTTTTTCAACAAATTAGCTATAGTGTAAGTAATATCAACATATAGGCGATATCTAGTTTTAAATGACAAAATGAATACAAACAAAAACAGCGACTTCAAATTGCATCACGTAATGATGATGATAAATCATATTCAGCGTAATTTAAATCTCCAAGCAAAAACCGCCCGTAAACAAAATAGAAATTTTATTTAAGACAAACCCAAAAAAAGCTTGAAACAACTGAATTAATAAAGCCCCGCCTACCAAGGGAGAGCAAAAGAAATTATAATCCTTTCCTTTAAAATGCAATGAGGTGGTTGTTAAAAACGTTTGCGGGGAAATTTAAAATGCGCTTGCCCTGGCAATTAGTGATTCTAGTGAAATTAAAACAATGAGGAGGCTGGGGCATTGTGGATGAGCCACGCAACTCATTGTGGGGGATCCTAGTGAATGGACGACTGGGCTTTTGGATTCTTCGGGCGCAGAATCAAACGTATTCGTTGCTATTGTGTTTTTATTAGGCACCGGAAAGTTCAATCGTTTGTATGAATGTAGTAATTTGTAGTACATATGTTTTATAGTATAAGAACGTGGCTGGATCGCACTAGACGAACGGTCTGATAGCGCAGTTTATATTGATACTACCTGCGACGTAAAAGGTCTTGGGTGGGAGTCCCAACAGCGGTCAACTTTTTTGTGATGAGCAGATTAGTTTATTGCGAATCCTAAACGTGTATATGTATTTAAACATATACATATATATCTAGTAGCCATAGTACAAGCCCAAAATTAGTTTCGAAAAACGTCAAGGTGTTTTTTAGTCCGTAAAAAAAAAAAAAATACCGTGATGAAATACATAGTTCCAAAGCCGAAGTAAAAACTCTCAGAGTGATTCGCTTTAGCCTACAGAATTTCGTGATTAGCAAGTGCACCATATATCTATACTTCTAGATTTCGGAGGTCATATCAGAAGTGACTTTCATATGAGAACAGTAAGTCTGAGCTTTATCAGAATATTTCTTTCAAAAATTAAAACCGACTACGCAATAAAGAACTTATGTTGCAGTTAATTATGGCTGCAGTGGCGAGCATCCGCTAAAAGCATTAAAAACTTCATCTTGTTGTACTTGGTAATTTAATAAATATATTGACAAAAAACCCGGCAATTATTATTCAGACTTTCGGAGTCTAAATTGGACCAAATTTTAAATTAATATATTTATTAAATACCCAAGAATAATACATACCATACATAATACATTTTTACTTCTATGGGATGCATGTCTAAGTATAGCATCTATAAGTAATAGTGATCGCTTATTATTAGATGCAATATCAGTCTGTTTCCGTCCTCTAACATTAAAAAGTGTGTATTGTGAGGGTGATAAATGTGGATTGTGGAGCTCCTTCTCACTTTAATTAAAATACTTATTTCACTCCCAAATTATATATTTATCAGACTATTGACATCTTTACATATTATTTATATATTACAATTTTTATACAACATCTATTCCAAGAGCTCAAGATGAAAATCTCTAGAATAAATAAAAAACCCTAAGAAGACCAAAATCCATTCAATTTCTAATTCAAAAACCGATATTCCGTTTTTAATTCTCTGTTACAAAAACTTATTTTTTACTCAACTGCCAACATTATATTATTGTCATAGACATATAACCTACTTTTGAAGGACTTACTACTTACATCTGATCACTACAGTATGTATTTAATATATTAATAAAGGTTCAACCACAAAGCTATCATCGGCACAACATAGAATATAAGATAAATTTCTCGCAACTTCTTCAGTCTGGGGCAGCGTTATCAAAAGCGATGGGTTTACGAGCAATCAACGTGGAAGATAGCGTCTGTGACGTCACATCCGTTGCTTAACGCACCTACTCGGATACTAAAGTTACTTTTACAGCGTACGATAAATAGTAACCACTCATCTAAAAAAAATAAGTTTAAAGTAATAAGTTATTAGTTGAGATTTTTTTATTCTATTTATTTATGAGACTTTTACGCGTGTACGTATGTCAGATCCATCGTACCTTTATATGAAAATACCTAACATATGACGTATGGCACCATTGATCTGTGCAAACCAGACGCCTTATCAAATAATAGTTCTGTTAAGACTTTGTCAAACATCACGACGTCTAGACTGTTTCGACCAAAGGCACTCACAAACGCCTCTCTCACAGGTTCATATCGGACACATTATTAGTTGAGATAGTATAATTGGATTTTTTTTACACCATTTACTGTTTTTGTAATTAAATCAATCTACACTGAGAATCTTTAGTTTGTTTGACAAAATTATTCAGTAGCTTGTGTAGTGTTTTTAATTATCTTTAAAATTTAAAAACTGAAAGGAGGATGTGTGTCTACAAACCTGTATAAAATTTTTCTTATTAAACATTACGGAAACCTATTTTAAAGAAATAGGTGTTTTAAAATATATATGGTATGAATAGCACAAGATTCGGTCGTAATACTACTCGTATATACTATAATATTTTACTCTAGTTTTGGACAACAATGCTCAGGCTTCACTTGCTTGTCCCCTAAGATACTATATTGTCTGTATGATTGAGTTAGGCTCTTGGTTCTGAAATCTTTATCGAAGTACACAGACCCTACGACATATAGCAGAAACGATATACAATTGTTTAACATTAATATCGTTACATGTAAATGGATTTACATATGGGTGTGCCATCTTGCCCTTTAGTATGTGACATAGAGAATTCAAACTTTGCAAAGACTTCCTGTGAGCCAAGTACACATTAAGTATCTATTGCAATATACTATTAAAATTAAGGAATATATAATAATGCCGTTTATTCAGTATTAACACATATTTAAGACTATGTGGTGTAAAGTTCCTGTCAGATGGCTTACAGCAATATTACTTATGAAATATTTTTCACAATTTCCTTTTTTGTTATTTTTTAGTATATACGATAATCAATTTAACACGAAAGTGAATTTTTCATATATTTAAAATATTTAATCATTTGTGAGGTCCTAATAGCTTATCGAAGCCCGCCGTCGACGTAGGCAATCCTGGGTTAATCGATATTTATTTATAAATGTTATGTATCTAGTATCCTTGTATAGATGTAAACTAGGTCAATAAAATATTTATATAAGTGTATAAAATATCTATAAAAAAATTAATATTATTTATAAACGTATCCAATCGTCAATGTAATTCATCGTTATTGAAGAAAATTTCTTATCGGCAATTAAGTTCCAAGATTTCGTTATTTGTTCGAAAAAAAAATTTACAATTAAGGTAATCCACAACTTCAGTTCACAATAATTTAACATGAAGAGTAAATATGGTATCTGTATAACGTAATCCTCTGATTTAAAACAATATTCAAGATTAAAATTTCGCACTATCACTGCCTCAGCGCGTAATATTTCACGTGAGACTCTCATAAATTTCCCGTACACAAATCTGGTGCTCGTTATCTTTGTCCCGGGTACACAAGGGCGAAGACAGCCCGCAGAGTGACGTTCAGTGACGTCATCATCTTACTGTCATCTCAATTGCCAAAATTCCGTATTCACGTAAAGTGACGTCAATTTGAATTGGCACATGAAAATATGTTATTAAATTAACTATAACGTCGATAATAATCGAAAACGAATACCTTACGAATGGTAAAATCGTTATTAATAATGAATTTTAAAAATCTGTGTAAAATTTTCAAAGGATCGGTTGTATCGTAAGTCCGAAATTAAAAAACTAGAATATTAGAATCTGGTATTATTAAGAAAATTCCTCTCTCTTGAACATCCTCACTTGATATGGTGTGATAATTTCATTTTTTTTTTACTAAATAAGTAAACTGAAATTTGCACGTATCAAATTTATTTAGACAAGACATAATCTACTGCTTTCTCTAGTACCTATAAGATAAAATTACCAAGTAAAAATACGCCAGTTCATTGCGGCTGCAGTGTGCCTAGTAAACGCTGTGATTATATTTTTGAGTTTTTAATCTATTATTTACTCTTTATTTGTTATGAACAATTTTTTTTAAACAAATATTATAATTTATTTTAAATCCTATCATAATAACAAATATAAGTAAGCAAACAAACATAATCCCAGCATAATAACAAACATAAGTAAGCTTGACGGAGCCAGCTGCCCCGGATAATAAATAGAGAGGCGGCGTACAGTGACCGGTGAGCCGCCCGTGGAGGAGTGGACTCTTTACACTCATCCCTCCGAGAGATGAAGCCTAAACGGGCTGTCTGCTGCCGGGCATCTGGAATAATCTGGATCCCCAGGCCCGGGTGGGGATATTAAAAGGACACCCAGGGGATTTATAGTCTGTAGAAGTCTGACACACCCGGGTTGCGGTCCTCACAGTGGCCCTGATGGACGTATGTAGGATTTTCTCCCGGGACACCAAATAAAAAGGATGTACCTAATGACTGATAACAACCAATAGGTATAAAATATTATAATTTACTTAGTTACTAATCATAGAATTGTAATAAATAAGTTTATGGTAAGAATTGAATTTTAATATATGTTTTGCAATTAAGTTCGTATATTCATTTTTCTATTTCACTGGGCATTTTTCTATATAAAAAGGTATCAATTATAATCTCGAACGCACATCAGGTTTCGTATAAAGTTATTATAAAAATCCGGCAATTTCGGGCAATGTTTTCACGGCTGAAGTCACAACGTGAAAACAAGTGCTCTTATTATAATAAAGACATTCAGATGATTGTTTTAATGATGGACTATTACATGGATCACTCTGATATCTTTTATTTAAAACAACATTATAGCGAGCGTTAGTTATACCAGATTTTTATCGATAAAACCACTGTATCATTGTGAGATAATAATGGCGGATGACAACGTATTATTTGAGGTTATTCATTCCGTTCGATTCAAGCAATCTCAGCGGGATTCAGAATTTTCCCGAAAGGGATCCGGCCACAATTGGATTTTTGGTTACAAAACCGGAATAATACAATCGGGTATCGTCCTGAAAATCTCTGATTTGAATCGTCTCGGTGAGGCTTAGGTGGGAATTGGGGCTGGAAGGTGTTATTCGATGAATTCTGCCGACTCACGGCTGGGTACGCCGCGGCCGGCTAGGCTGGCGTGGGCCGGTTTATTCTGCCAACAAAATGTCCGTCTTTTGTAAAACCGAGTTTTCATATTATATCCCCTTTTACCCACAGATTATTATTATATTCAACATAGATAATCTTAAAGAACTTTAGAATTCAATATTAAATTCTATAAATAAGAAAAATGTTATAATTTTACGTGTAATAAAACATTTAAAATTGCTCATAACATTATTATCTAGGCATACAATTCACTTAAGATCCTATGAATACATCTATTGTATATGTAACAAATGAGTTCCTATATAAGTATGAAAAAATATTATTAATTATTTTGCAAAAAAATTCCAATTCGTAACAAAAGACAAACCAAAAAAAAAGATGTATTTTAAAAGAGGTTTCCGATTTTTTCTTATGCGGAAATAATTCACTATCTTCTTAGAATACTGAATATGCATTGTGAATATTATATTAAACAGAAGTAAAATATAAATATATGGTAGTGAGTCAAAATATAGGCAGATCCGGTAAGAGATGCTAGTTTAATAGTAACATAGAACTGTGTCTACGTATTTGCGTGAACCATTAGGTTTATCTGTACCGCTGTGTCACAAAAGCAGCTTTCAAGCGGCATCATGCCAGCTTCATAACGGCGTTGGGGTAAAATAAATCGTTTGTGTATGAAATGGAATATACTAGCTACCTCTGTGACACATTGATATCAGTATGGTCACAATTGTTTATTAATTTAATTTTCACAATTTCTCACAATTCAAAAACCTGACGAAACGATGCTACACAAAAGATCATAATAGATCAATTCGTGACAGTTTTGAAGTCTTAACCCTCTCAAATTAATTTAAAATATGTATGAAATATATTGTATCGAAGCCAATAAATAAATGAACCGTTAAAAGGTAACCATTATTCTTATATCCAGGTACAGTATGATGCTATGCGGCCAGTGTCGGATTAAGCTTACATTTGGCACGCAGCAAGTTCCACAAAGAATTTCTTAGTTTACTATATTTATAGCAAAAGCGCTATAAAACGAAACTTCGTTTAATATGGTTAAAATAAGTAGGTAAACTCGGAAAAAGTTAAGTGCTTCGCTTTTTTATAACGGGGGGTCTGGATACGCGGGGCCCAGCTTAGCGTGGGACCTATAGCAATTGATACTCATGCGATGTGGCTAGTCCGGTACTGTACGCGGCTATGGTCAAAGCGAGGCGTGACCTCCGAGGCGTGGGAACGGCACGCACCGCCCGTGAGACGAGCCTCCCCCTCTCGCGTCACTATTGACCTCTAGACCTAGTGATGTCAGATCTGACACTGTGGATATCGGGACGGTAGTAAAGATCAGGATTTTGATTAAGTAATCGGAAAAAATATTAATGTACCTATACCTTTTATGCATGACTTAAATATTTTAATCTAGATTTAAATAGTAATACGTTAATTACAATTATACATTTTTAAAAACTATTAAACACTGTAAAAATGTTCTAAAATGTTACAACATAATTTATAAAATATTGTAACTTATTTACATACGTACGTATGAAAATAAAATATTTATCCCTTTGGTTAATTTGAAACTTGAAGATAATAATATCCTGAATGTGTTTACTGCATCCCGAAAATAAGGATATTTTGTGTCCCAATTAATAATCAACCGATATAGGCACCTATTGTTTTTTTCCTTGGATTTCTTATAAGACCCTCCCGGCGGAAAATTGGAGGATGACATCTGAGGTGTGATGGACTGGTACCGGCTAAAAACCCCAAGGTGACTACTTCTGCACATTGGCAAAAACGGATAAATCTGTAGTCAACTCTCCACAGCACTGCCGCGCCGCGCCCTCCTGCCAAAGTCCCTTACCTTAGTAAAGCCTAGTTACCCTAGGAAATCCATACCATCCACACTTCCACCCCTCCCCCAGAGGGATAGCTCGAATTTGGCTTCCCACGCCCGGGTGGAGCAATCGAGGGACACCCCGGGGGTTTTTAGTCAGTAAGAGTCTGACACACCGGGGTTGCTGCCCTCACAGCGTCCCTGATGGTCCTATGCAAGATTTTCCCCCCGGGATACCAAAAAAAAAGGAAATCCATACACCTAACAACTCTATTTATTTTCATTTTTAATAAAGCTTTAGTATAATACTTACATTAAAAGTGATATATTACTTGATGATTTTTACTTTTTCGCTATATATATCTAGATAAGACTGTAGTTAAGTATTTTAAATACTAGAGATATATACATAGATTTCGAAACTCAAATTAATAAATGTGATATTAGAATGACGGGCCAACGTATGGACATTCACCTGCCATTTTTTATTTACAAATACTTTTTACTTCTATAGCTGACCTGTTATTTCTTGTAATTAATGACTTGCTATTAATGAATGCGCAAATATCAACCTTAAGTTTTGTTTCTTTTCTTTGAAAAAATGAACGCTATCCCACAATAGAATTTTTCCCGTATTATAGATGCACACACACACATAGTTGCAACTAATTGCCTATTGTAATTAAGTTATACCTATTTATTATTATTATTGTGAAATATATGGAGCTTTAATTTACATATAAATATATTAAATTAGATTCATGGTTCTCTGTTAAGTAATAATTAAATATGTAGTTGGTACATAGGTATTAGTTAAGAATCTGATAGAATAGTATTCCATTGTTTTTAATAGGTACATCAAATAGGTATCTTTGGAATTTTTACGTCTACAGTTGAACCTCAAAACATCAAGAGAATTATATTAAATCGAGTTAGTGCCGGTCTCTAGACAAATGGCTCGCTTGACAGCGTTTTTAT
Source organism: Automeris io (assembly GCA_036320925.1). Taxonomy (NCBI): domain Eukaryota; kingdom Metazoa; phylum Arthropoda; class Insecta; order Lepidoptera; family Saturniidae; genus Automeris; species Automeris io. The sequence continues at coordinate 2,079,987 of JAUDJH010000012.1, read as the reverse complement.
TATATTAATACATCGTTTAATTCGTGTTTTTATGGCCCGTACGCGGACAGAGCGACCGTCCGTGTCAATATTTTGTCACGAATCTCATTTTCTGTACGACGTGTACTAATGACGTCATTAATTTGTTTCTAACACAATTATCTAACCGGTGAGCGCTTTGATGTCCTTTAACAGAGTTCAGACATCGACTGCGCCTTATGTGTGAAATAGTATTGCCGTTAATGTGTGAACTGGGACTGGGGCATCATTCATTCTCACCTTTGATATTTTACATTTGTGTTTGACAACCGTTTAAAGTGCTTTTTTACTCTTGGAAACACGTACCTATTATGAGTTCATAATGCCAATGTTGAGTCGATTCAATCAAAATATATCATATCACCATAAATTACTACTTAGCTAATTACCACTACTATTGATGGGAATAATATATCTTTGATAACAAATTCATTGCAAAAAGGGTTTATATAGTTTATAAACCAGCTATAGTTTAGTTTAGCTGGTTAGTTACCAGCTGACCCGGAAAATGTTGTTCTGCTATATAAATTATTTCTACTGAATATCTTTCGTATTATAATATACAATTTTGGTCATAGTGGCTTTCACATAACAAGTAGATATATGCTGTCTAAAACTTTTATTTAGAACTATTCAAGACAAACAATCCTACGTTACATCATCTCTGTGTAACTCCAATGATTTATGCAGTGTACGCCAAGATAGCTTTCAAAGGCCAGATTTTTTCCGACTTAATTGATATGTATCGTTATATTACGACCAAAATTACATAAAAATCATTACAAATTGTAGCCTATATGTTATTCCGATGTATAATCTATATTACTGTAAAAGTTTCAGGCAAATCCGTCTAGTTGTTTTATCGTGAAAGAATAACAAATATATTCACAAATTTTTACATTTATAATATTAGTAGGAAGTAGGATATAATTCAATTGAAGTAAAATATGGGAATAGAATAAATTGCAAAAATAGCTGAGGTGGAAAGTGATTCAGTTTATAATAACTTATACCCCATGTAAACGGCCTATATCCACATACTACATACTTCCATATACTTCAGTAATTTTATAATTACAAATACGTTCGTAATGATGTCATTGCATGCCCAATAAATTCTTATACCTAAATAATCTGCTTATGTAGTTACAGTGAATATTATTTTGTATGATATATCTATTTTACTTTCCGTTATCACCATTGTTAAAATAACAAATCGAGCTCTGCCTGTAATTCGTTTATCTATTGTTTGCGTACTTTTGTAAAGAAGTGTTGACCATTCTTAAATAAATGGATACATTAACATCCGAATAAATACTCAACCCTAATGAAGTTGCTAAATATGAAAATATCTAACTAATATCAAATAAAGTAACTGGCATAAAATATGTATCTCTTATTAGGGTGTTGACAAATATTTTTATTAAAACTACACCTAATATAATATAAGTTTTAGGCACGAACAATGTTTTTTTCTGATCGAATTTCGGATAGGTCCGTTTTCTTTGAAACGAACATTTTTAATTGTAATCGCAAGCCACACCCCCAGTCACGCGAGATCGCGTTTCTATCCTACGAAATACACCCTACAGAAATTGTTCAGTAATCGCGATAAAACCAGTCCCTAATAATTACTAACGAAAATAAAAGAGTAAAAAAGTAATAGAAACGGTTAATAGTTATCGATCTAAGCCACTATTGGTTGACGATAAACCAATCGCTGCGAAAGATCAATTCCAAATCAATATTTCAATTATTATGCAGCTATAAATTTTATTTCTTGAGAAACAAAAAAGCTATAATTCACCTATACGGCCAATAGGAAAAAGTTTATTAAGGCTTTGTGGAAAAAACAAAATAAAAACTCTACACGACCGCATACGCTGGGGGCGGATCGAATATTCACCGCGGCTTGGTTTCAACTTCAACCTGTTTTTGTTTTAAATTGTACAACTATACGTAACTTGTTTCGAGTTACACACCTTGCCTATTAATAATTTTGTACGTAGCATGGAACTCGCTTTTATGAATCCAATATCCACTTAGATAATGTTTTTCACTGTAGGTATACCATTATTTTGGATTAAATATATTTAGACAAAAATAAAATTAGAACGTTTAGCACATTGCCTATGAAAATATATCAATTGCTTATAAACCTGGAATCTTTTAGCCGGTTCAGCTATGCTAGGGTAAGGCCAAGATAGGGAGACGTATTTTTTTTTAGACGTCATTAAATAAAATGTATTCAAAATAAATTACTGATATTAACATTATAATAAAATAAAACATATAAGTGTAAGCTACGTACAAAAAAAAATGCAATATAATTAGTTAGTATATTTTCATTTAAAAAAAATCGTGCGTCGTGGATCGGTTTCTATGCCAAGTGAGGTTAAAGAAAAAAGGTTCTTTCCTTTTGCTTTTTCTATATCAATAATATTTATCTGTTAAATGTATAAGATATTTTTTCCCCGAGCGACATCGTGCATCGAATATCCCTCAGGAGCTATAATTTACTATTAAAATCGACAAGAAGGATTGCCACTAGTACTGACTGGAGTCTAGCCCTCCGCGGATAAAGACTGATGGTAGAAAATTACATATAATTGGCCGATTAGGGGTGCCCGAAGGCGGCACGATCGGCTCCGAGCCTGTAACGTAATGTACTTATTATAAATGGGACCAGACATGTAATAGCATCGATTTTGATACAGCGATGCTTATTATATTAAGTGGGGACCGAAGACTGGTGACGGCGTAATCGTCTATAATCACAGTATAGTAAGAAATCGCTCCATGTAAACTGGTAGATGCTTCTATGGCCCATGAATTTGTAAATGGTTAGTAACTCCACCTTAGGTAAAGTTATTATACCACATTTAAATAATAATATATCGTCACGCTATATCCTTTTCAGACTAAGCAGAGACACTAGTGGCTGAATCCACTTTATGGTTATATGTCGTGCCAAACGTGTCCAGTACCGCAGCTGATCGCGGTTCTCAGAACATATTTCTATTTCATGCCATACGGGTTTCCTCATTTTACCGTTACCGCATATTCACCGGTGAGCACGTGGTGCCTAAATCAGTACTTAATCTGGAAAAACCCAGAAAAATTCTGGGATTCGGACCTACGACTATTCGCGTTGTCGCGTCTGAAAACCGGTCCGTTATCCACTAGGCTACCACAGGCACAACTGTCACTATCACATTTAATTTATAAATATATTACCAAATAGGAATTCAGTAAATTAAGAGCGTATTTATTTCACTAATAGGGTTCACAAAAAGCGCTATTTTTTTACACTGGATCGACAAAGCGACTACAGTTCACATGATGGTAAGTATAGTGTACCTCAAAAACGAAAACGACCATCAAAGGATGACAATCCGTTGATAGTTGCTGTCGTCATATATCACGACTGAAGGTCTATAGGTACATAAGTAACTGGATATACACAAGCTGATCCCGAAACGCGACGGGCCAAAGCGAGTCACTATGACGGTCTTTACAATTGTGTACTGTGGTCACGACCTAGTTCAGGTAATCGCCCCACCACCATAAAAGTTACTAGTGTACTGATTTAGTCCAAATTCACAATGAAATATATTATTTGCAGTTTTTTTGTCGCTGCCCAGAGATCTTTCTCCATAATATGGACAAGGAATCAAAATCTAACAGGTGTCAATGTAAATTGAATATGTCTATGTTGAAATAATTTTTATTTCAGTTAAAGACACAAAAGTAGAACAAGTTCGTTTTTGCAGATGAAATTTAACTATTATCCAATAAACAAGAAAGTATTCGGATTTCTATTCCATAAATATCAAAATATGTTGAAATCTCAAAAGGTTTTATTAGTAAACATCTGGTTCTGGCCCCGTAATAAGCTTTGCACTATGAAAATATAAGAGGAAAATCTTTTATCCTAAAATATCCTGATATAGTTAAGTAGGTAACCTGACAAGGCTGCGTCCCCGAAGGGTCATCCCTTTATTTCTGCAACAATCGCCCGGAAATTGATATTGATGTCGAAAGGGCAGGTTTTCCATAAAAATAGGGTTTATTTGAATAAAGGATGGCCGGTCCGAGCAGAACTTGACGTAAGATAGTCGGGGTACTTTATAAGATTGTCCATTCCACATACTGAATTGATGCATTGCATAGACAGCTCTTTACAAATTTTATTCAAAGTTAGAAACACTACTTCGATAAACATAATTTTGGACTTGTCTATACATAAATCAGTATATTAAAAGCCTGGGGATTGACTATTTAGGTGCTTATAACCGGCACGTAACTATTTTTATGCCATATGTTTCCATGAATCCTATCCTTACTTAAAGCAAAAAAAAAAAATCAAATAAACTTTTTCCACAATAAGTTCGCATAGATGTAAACTGAGCAAGCAAAAATTGAATTAGATTAACCGATAAATTAAAATACAAGATAAACCTTTATACGCTTACCAAATCATCAATCAACGTTTGTCAATGAAACTTATTAAGTCAGATAAATAAAGCGCATCCAACAAACGGTCAGAAACGGCAGTAATGAACTCTCAAATGGACCGAAATTCACGAAAATAAAAATATTGACGTAAACGGAAGATATATTGGCGAATGATACGCGTGACATTGGAAGCGAGGAGGTGATCCCCCGGGACTCGAACTAACGTGACACATGGCAAACACAGTGTCCGGGATGAAATTAGTTTCAAGGATAATGAGAAATTGGTATTACAAAGGAACATTATATTGGAGTTTTAAACGTTTATCGATTTTTTTTTTTATGAATTCTAAAGAAATATTAAAATCCACCATGATAGGATGTTTTATTTATTCTTTGTTACAATTTTCAAATAAATTGACTTTGTTTTTTTTTTTAAGTTTTAACTATAATATCTATTTGCTGCTAAAACGTCGTAAGAAAATCGATATTTAGCAAAAATATTTTATTAGAATATTATAAGCCTTGATAAACGCAGTTATCCGCGCTAATGATCACATTTGGTATGACATAGAAATGTTAACTAGAAACAGCTACTAGCGTATCTTTTGTTCACTGCAAAAGTTATATAAAAGATGATCTTCTTTCATTTTGTATTGACATGGCAAGAAAATTAATCCATTTTGCATATAATATATATACATTTTAAAGACAATAGTTTGTATCTTATTGTAACAAATAAAAATATAACTAACTATATTTCCTCATAAATCATAAAGAAAAATTGATTGACGGGTGAGAATTAATACGTAAAAAGTGTGGACATCTTAGCGCGTGTGGCACATGATTGAATACTAAGTAGGTAAAGTTCCTTTAATTAACTTTAGATAAACAGGTATTAACTCACTTTACCTTTGTAGTTTATTCTCACTTAGGACAAGCAAAATACCTACTTAATATCAATTAACTGTGATTTATTCATTCATGTGTAATGATTATAATTTACTTTGTTTAAATGGGAATAAAGAAATCACTCTATGTACCATGAAAAATATCAAATATAGCAATAGAACACTTCTAGGTGGACATCACAAAGAAGACACTTGTTGTTTTGACGTTAGCAGTAACTGCTTACTAAGGTGGGCCCCTGGCCTGTTTGCCTATCTTTCACATAAAGAAAATAATAATAATAGAATGTCACTTTCTACCAATCGCTTTGAAAAGGAAATAACTAAAAAAAGTTAACAATTCTGTAATCATGAAAACTTCTACTATAGCTCTAATATCCGTTCTGTATAGAATTTATTTCATTTTAATAGTGTGCCTATTCAAAACTAGCCATTAAATATCCAGTCTTGTGGGATGACCTGTAATGCGTTAACTAAATATTTTTCATACAAACAGCAGCTGAAATTAGAATAAAAGCTTTGGTCATGAAAAGGACGTGTACGTCAGCAGAGTGTTTGACAGTGCGAGCGGGAAGCAAACAAAACGCGTGTTTACAAGGGACAGCGATGATCGCTCCATTTGAGAACGCTCATTAGTGAACTCGCTCTCGGAGTATAAAAATAATAATATCTATTTAATAAAGTCAATTTACATGTGTTGCCGCCTAGTGGTTAAATTAGTAATTCGATTGGCTGACTAGGCTGTTCATTAAATTGACACTTTACCCGCACAATTTAGACGAGGCCTTAAGAAGGCCGGACGTCGCTGGGAGTCGAGGAAGTTGGCAAGGCCGTATCCTTGGCCCCTTCAGACGGAAGAAGGAACTCCACGGTGGCTTTAGTCAGTAAAGGTAAGATTTATAGACTGAATTTTAAGTTTGCTTAGACTTTACTAAAACATTACAGTTTATATTACTCAATGAACGTCAAAGGATTTGGTAAATCACCGATTATGTCAACATAGATTTTGCTCTGCGAATATAATGGCTATACTCAAGTCCCAATCATACATTAAATTTTTTGTTAAAACGAGTTTATTTTTTGAGAACTTTGCTAAGCAAATTCGAAACAGAGTCTATAAATCTCAGCCTGAAAGTCCGACACACTTGGCAGCGACCCTCATCTTAACCCTGACGGTCCTGAAAAAAAGACTGTTCATAAAATGCCAATAGAGCATGAACTCCCTTCAAAGCAATTTTAGAGCATTTGTAATGCCAAGACACGATAAACAAGTTAACATTCTGTGTTATAATAAGCAGTTAACGTAACCTACGACTAAATATGCTACAAGAAATCTCATTATTGCATAGTTGACTTTGACCAGCGTTTGTTTTCCTTTTTTGAAAAGCCCCTTGCGGTTGTCCAGGAAATAAACTTCGTTGTGAGTAGGTAAATCATGTTGAAATTTATATAGACATTTCCTAAACCAATCATTTGGAAAGCAATAAGGTACATTGAAGACTTATGCAAAACAGAACAAAGTATGATCCCCATATCATTATCATTGTAGTAACTTTACACGCAAAATATGCACTGCAAATAGTACTTAGATGCATGTATTTAAGGTTTAAATTACAGTGTGTAAGAATCTGGTGTAGTACTAAAGAATTGACATGTACACCGCAGTTCAATTAGGCTAATGGGGTACCGCTCAAAGGGATTAAATTAATTAGTAAGAAAGTTTCGCTCCATTTCGTAGCGCCGCCTTTGTTTGTCTCTACTTCTTGGATTTTTGTTTTCTCTACTAAGCAAATTGGATACATCACCCAATTTCCAATTAGAATAATGTATTCAGGTGTGTTACATTCGACCTCAGTTAGTAAAACTTATATATTACAACTCGTACATTATTATCCTAGCACTGTGGGTTTTTAAAACCTTTGTTTTAATAAGTAATTCATCATTTTATCAGATCAGATTAATTCATTGTGAGAAACAATTCATACCTTATTACATACTAGTATAAACAAAAATATACATTATTAAAATTTTATATATGTAGCTACTTCAAGATGAAACAAATGATCTATATGTACATTTATCAAATTAATACATATAGTGGAATGTTCTACAAATATTTAAATTATAGTTCCTAAAAGAAAAATAACGTATGTTGGTATAGCACGGGCAGTGGTACTTGAGGGAGTCCACTGCCCGTAAACGAGGGTGGTGTATACGTACTCCCGCACCCCCCCCCCCATTCCTGAGGATAACAGGGACGGGATTTCTTCAGCCCGTCCCATGTGCTGAGGAGGCTCAACAAGGTCCACCGCGTACTTGTCGTGGCAGATTGCAAGCTCGCGCCCACGGCCAGAGACCATGCGGATGAAGGAGTACCCAGGAGTTTTTTAGTCGGTGAGAGTCCGATACATCAGGGAGCGGCCCTCACCGCCCCCTAATGGTCCACAACGAATCTTTCTCCTGGTAAAAAAGAGTAAAATAAAAATGTATGTAAAGCATATATTACGAGGGATCCAAATACATAAACGTTAAACAAAAACATGAATCATTAAAACGAGCAACAAATACCCCGTAAAAGCTCACAACACCTAATTAACGATATTAAAATACGTCGTCGACCGCAAAGGAGCATCACAAACATTGCATTCGCACATTGTAAGCCATAAAACGCAAACGCTACCCTCCTTATTTATACGAATGAGAATTTTAAATTAACTGTGTAAAGCATCCCTAGCGGAGAGCGGACGGTACCCGGGACCGGCGCGGCGTCGTGCGGCTAGCTGAGGTGCGTTGTTATGTTCCACTTTTGTCTTCCAACTAGATAGATCATGGACAGTGTTGAAAATATTCCCAAACATTTGAAATACTGCGTATTTTTTAACTCATAAATGTTCTATAAAATTATGTAACGCAATGGTAAAAAATATATATATATTTTTATAACTTACAGGCGAACGCTTGACCTCAATCACACCTGGTGAAAGGTGAAGATGAGTCCGATGATGAACCGCGTCCGCCCAACAAATGCCTATTCACTCTTCTTTTAAAGACTCCCAGGTCATAAGATCGCAGAAATATGGCCGCTGGTAGCATATTCCACTCCTTAGGTGTTCGCATGATGAATGTAGAAGCGAATCTTCTCGTGCGGATATAAGGAACATCCACCACATACGGATGGTATCCGACACGATGTCTTGTGGTTTTGTGGTGGAATGTGGCTGGTGGAATCAAAGAATGTAGTTCCTGAGAACACTCTCCACCGTGCAACCGTTAAAAGACCGCGAGGCAGGCAACTCTACGTCGATGCTCGATGCTGTGCATTTTAATTTTTGACAAAGAGTCGTCGCCAATAAGTCTACGAGCTCTACGATCAATCGAGTCCAAAGCCGCCAACTGATATTTAGCGGATCCGTCCCAAAGATGACAACAGTACTCGACGCCCGACCGCACCTGTGCCTGATACAGGTTAAGAAGTTGCGATGGTGAAAAGAACCGTCTGACCTTAAAAAGGACGCCCAATTTTTTAGCCGCTGTTTTCGATCTAAGCTCAATGACCGCCCAAAGTTCAAGTCAGCTGTCAGCTCTAAACCGAGGAGCTCAAGACGGTCAGTCACCGGCAAGGAAATACCCTGGAAGGTGGGAGTCAGGTGAAAAGGACTCCGTTTGGCGTAAAAAAGACACGCCTGAGTCTTGGTAGCATTAAAACTTACCAGATTCGCATCGCCCCAATCAGAGACATATTTTTTATTTTTATATCCACATTATATGCTTAAAATAAATAATATAATTATTGTAATAAAGATTAATACTGTGTAGGTCAAAACAACGCCTAAAATATCCAAATCTTTATTATGAGTCGACCTAATGGTTTAGTCATGTGCTGTCTAGAATTTTTTAAAGACCTTAAAAACATACAAATCTGTAATTAATTGATTACTTTAGCCTTATAGTTTAGCCAGTGCACGGCATATAATATATATATAAACTCATTATAGGCACTCATCGACGTTAAGTATTTTTATAACTAGCACCTGCCCGTCACTTCATATTCGTGGAATTCTCTGCAGATCCATTGTAAATAATGCTACTGATAATTTCGTAGATTAACTCAAACATGCAAACAAACTTATTAATATTTTACCTCTTTATAATATTAGCATAGATTTAAAATTTTAATAAAATAGCTAAGTGGGACAAATATGAGTGTGCAGTGTGGAACAAAGCAATATTTTATGCAAAGCCCATTATGCGGCGTTCTTGTAAACAAGTGGTGGGCACTTGTCGCTGATATATCTTAGCGCGGTCAGTTCACCCATTGAACCTTCCTGTTATTTTCACTCGGCTAGGGCCTTTGTTAATGTGCATGTCACTGTAATTTATTAACTGGTTTATAACCTCAGCTATTAATGTATTTTACACTATCCCAATAAGTATATTTGTTTCTAAAATAAATAAAAATCTTATATTTATCCTACGTTACACTTGTATTTTTATTTGACATTCAAACCCTAAGGTTTTTTAAACCTTCCTATAAAGTGACCAATACCATTCCTTATTATGGAACCCTGACCCTGGCCAACCAATTTACTATTTAAGAACTAAATTTTTGTTTTATATTTTGATTTAAATTAAATTAAAATTAAAAATAAACGAAAGTTGCCTCAGTTCAATTGTACTTACGTAATTAAATTTTTATTTTGTTTTGATTTGCTCCTCTAAAAGTAAGTATATTTGGAAATTTAGGACGCCTACTTTCTTATTGGATCCTAGAGAATGAAGACAATCCTTTCAAAAGAATACCTGACGCCTACATAATATACATATGTATATAATTTGGTGAATACAATACACAACAAAGGACAATAGTTCTTTACCAGAATATGCTTAATAAAAGAAACTATTTACTTCCACATTTATATTACGTATCGTTAAAGAGTGCAATTCGCGGATAGCATTTGTTTTTTCAACTTCATTTAATATGAGTGTCTTCAAGCAAAGGATAAATCAATATTTGTTGGGTGAGAGCGCTCACCTCATCAACCTATTTATTGCTTAACATCAGAAGTAATTGAGGTCAGACGTAAGTCTGTTTGTAAGCAAATAAAGTGAAGTATAAAAACAGCATTTGTTGCGTTTCATATTCACGTGTTTCTTAAATATGACGAACTCTTCGCGTAGAATCAATGATCCATTTTATTGAGCAGCAAGAGTTATGCAGCTAGACGACGCGAGAGGGCGCGCTCCTATCAATCATTGAAGGCTTTTTTGAATTTAATAAAATAAAATTTGTATTTTGTCATTGGCGCTCCCTCGCGTTTTATTACAGAGATGTAATGGAGGCAATTTTTTTTAAACTATTTGCTTTTTTTATTGGTAATTTATATTCAAACGATAGACCTTGATCGTACGCAACGACGGAAAAAAGGTGAAGATGATCAATCTACTATTTACGATTTTTCAACTATTCCTCTACCTATACATAGTTATATCTCAATTTTTTATATGATATCTAATAATAACTCTATTGTTATCACGAAAATCAGAAGTTGCCTTTTTAGGTATATCTATTGCATATTAGTTAATTGCCCTAGCGACCATAAATTCAATTCCCACACGAAACAAATATTTATATTGTATTGTTCAAACAAAATATGAATAATTTTTTGGGGTTATATCGGGTATATGTCTCTATGCATGTGTAATTTATAAACGCAAACCGACAACACAGTTCAGAGTATTACTAGTGTGGTGCAAAATAAAAAAATTGAGTTAAATAATATTTAAAAGGAAGCATAGAGTACGTCCCTGGCAGTCGACAGGAGCTGGCGCGACGGCAATGCAGCGCATCTGTTGCCGCCCCGCGCTCCCCCGCGCCACCCGTCGAGCATTGCCGCATCACAAGCACACACTGCCTTGCAATAACGTGCATACTACTCTCATATCTCATGCAGACGAGCGATTTTTATCCACGGAGGACAATAGCCCGCAAGCATCAAGAACGCCCTCCTTTTCGTTTAAATTTCTCCATATCTGTTAATGCGGCTTAGCACTAATTTTCACGACTTTTTTTTCTCTCGGTCGTCTTAGAGAACCAAGATGTTGGTATTTTGAGACCAGAGCACTCAACGAATATGCCGATAATTTCTGTTATAATACTGGCTTTATCAAAAGCCTCTTCCTGCGTCTTTTAAAAGACCCAATATTATAGGCAGCAAGAATCATGCTCGCAGTAAGACTTCTGATAGGTTTTTATAATCTCATATGTTCGTCAAAATTGGAAAATTTTAGTGTTTTTTATTGTGCAAGATTCAGTATGACTGAATCCATAAACGAGTTTGTGATGTTTTCTTTTTCCGTTCGAGCCACCGGTCAGTCGGTTATTCTGGTGAGAATAAAATAGTCCAACATGTAGGTTTTGTGATTTCCTTCGAAATATTCTATTTCTTCGTTCACAGATGGCAAAAGCAGCTCGTCTAAGCGAGTAATAAATGGCATTTATTACATCTCTAACCTACTGAAATCAACATCAATCTCAGTGAATAAAATCACTATTTCAAATGGAGATCCTAGAAACAAATATATTACATAACAAAATAATCAAAGATTGACTTTTTAATTGGCTATCAAAGAAAAAAAGGTATATCCACTACATGTTACCCATAAAATATTATTTGGTGAAATAATTCCTTTGCTACTCACATTTTTGCAGATACAATAATATACAAAAGGTCTTTATTTAAATAGATATATTTAAAAACAAGTATGCCTGCAATAAAAATATTCCATATTATTTTTTTTTTATGATTTCTAGGCAACTGCTTGACCTCAATCACACCTAGTGAAAGGTCGGGATTAATTCAATAATGGAGCATGTTCGTCCAACAAATATCTGTTTATTCTTCTTTTTACATCGTAAGAACGTAGGAAAATGGACGCGGAGAGTGCATACAGCTCCTTGGCTAATACGCATTATGAAGTACCGAATTTTTTAATGCGAATATTGAAAATATCAACCATGTTTGGGCGCATCCAAAACAACGTCTAAAGTTTATGTGGGGAAATTACTTATAAACAGTCAATAAATATAAATAGTTAACAAAAACCACAGCAAGTATAAGAAAAACTTAATAAAATAATAAACTTAATAAAACTTAATAATTCAGATTCTTTAAAACATTCAAACGTTTCATTTGCTTAACCCTTTCAAGGCTATTTTACATTTAGATAAGGAAGAAACTTTTTTAGACTTTTTTATGATATTATACTCGTAAGTCAAAGCTATCTTTTATATTAGAAAATGACAAAAACGCTTTCGTTCTATTAGGACACTATAGGACTACGTGGTATCGATGTAAACCAAATTATTGTTATTGTTGTGGTGGTAGGGTGATTGCCCGAAATGGGTCACATTGCAAAATTGCAAAGACTATCATTGTGACTCGCTTTGGCCTGTCGCGTTTTGGGATAACTCATATACCTAGAGACCTTCAGTCGCGGTATATTTGGGCCGACATGACGACGGACACTATCAATGGATTTTCTTTCTTTGGTGGTCACATTCGTTTTTGGACCACACTGTACTTACCATCAAGTACACAGTAGTCACTATGTCGAGCCAGTTTAAATAAAAATTGAATCGGATTAATAGCATATAATCTGGAAAGATATTTACTGATATCAACGGTTTACTAAGAGTCTCGAAACGGTTAATAATACAACTGGAGCATTTTTCTCTACATCAGTTCTACTGCAAATCGCATGTTCATCTCTACATTCCTATATATACAAAGCGAGAACGAAATACAAGTAACTAACACATCTGCAGACGCTGATCAAGTACATAATCGCACATGCGATGTTAAAACGCAATTTATTTAGGGCGTTTTGCATCAACAAATTAAATTTAGCTTAAGCTTGTATAAAACACTGTTTAGAGTTAAACTACACTCATTGCTTTAGTCGGAAACATTACCCAGTTGTAACAATACTGTCGAATTTAAATCACCATTAAGCCGTTTCAACTAAATATCGATTTATACAAGTCTAAACTGGATTAAATTTTTTGGTGCAAGTCACCCCAGACGTAATTTTTGTTAGAGCAAAAATCTCGCTAATATCAATAGGTACTTTTTACTTAATTGAAAGTCAAAATCACAAACTTTTTTCTCTAAGGGCGACTTGCACTAACAAATTAAATCTAGCTTAAGCCTGTATGAAACGCTAATCTATGAAGCGGTTTAATTCAATCTTAATGCTGGTTTCAGTTTAAGAGTTGTTAGATCTGGATTTTGATTCTGTGGAAGACAACAAGTACGTTTCAGCGCTAAATAGCATTTTATGTAATCTAAACTAAATTTAATTTGCTTATTTAATTTGCCCTAAATGTTTGATAATAAGTCGTTATACCTTCATAAGGATTTGGTAATAGTACAATTTTCTGCAACAATATTCATTTTACAATATTTTTTAAAGTTATAAGTATATAATTAGAAAATGTAAAGGAACATACACGCGCCATAAACAAAGCTATAAAAATTATCTTAAATATAATAAAATGAAATCTCAACGATGTATAGCGAGTTGACGCGTCATGATTTCCTGGTTTTAATTACATTATGGCGTTTCTATGTCATAATTTTAACAAGGAATGGTACAGAATTGAAAAAAACACGATAAAACAAAATGGGCATGAATGAGATTACGAAAAACAGAATATGTTTCTTCACGTTCATTCACGCGTTTGTGATATACAATCTTTCTATGTTTTTCTTAATTCCATGGTTTTTAGTATCAATTCCTTGCGCTTAGTGCTTTGGCATTGCAAATCAACTCACGCATTACCAACTTAAAACAAAAAGGGCTATTTTCACTAAGTATAAGGAATACACCGGTCCAGTACTGGGTCGAAATCGTGATTAATGATGGCAAATAAGCGGGTGTCGGCTCGAGACGGCATAAAAAGCGACTGGACTGCATCCACGGTGCATTCAACTGTATTGTTACTGTATAATTTTATTATTATAAAAAAAGAAAGAAAATAAAACTGTCTATAGAACAAAAAGTAGTACCACGTAGTACGTACAAATGTTCTGTAGAATACATTCGGCCTTCTTAGTAGATGGATTTTAACTTAAGCAAAGGTTTAAACAGTGACAAAACTCAATTATTACTCCAATACGTATTGTTTTTTCTAGTTTAAGTACGGATTTAGGCACCATATGCTCACTGGTAAAGGAAAATATCGTGAGGAATGCACATATCATCTAATAGAACCGTTATACTCGTATATATCGTGCCCTGAGAACGGTAATCAACTGCGCTACTAGTGAGGATGGGTACATCCAATAAAAGCGTAAAGTGTATTAGCCACTAATGTATCTCTGCTCACCCGGTATGCGATATACCGTAATGATATATTATGATTATTACATTTTGTTTCTAATATAACAAAATATACGAGCACTAACAATGTTATCTTATATATAAAAATGAATCGCAAAATGTCTTGATAAGCGCGAAACTCGAGAACGGCTGAACCGATTTAGCTGTTTTTTTTTTTTTGTTGTGTTTGATGAAGTCTGAGGAAGGTTTATTACGGAGAGAAAAATTTTAAAAATTCCCTGCAACTGTCTAAAAATAACACTTTTCTGTATTCTCATACAAAAAATTCGTTATAAGTCATTTTGAACTTTAACACCATACCATAAAGTTTAAATGTCAGTGGACGGGTTCCGGGAAGGCAAAACAATTATTGAGTGACGTATAAATATTCATGTCAATATTTGTCAATTTTTATACATATAGCATTAAGGCCAGGTTCCTTCAAACAATTTTCAAAAACATCTGACGGGGAAGCTATTAACATTTAAAAAAAACAATGTGACTTTGTTTTAGAGAAATAGGGCAGAACATGGCATGCCGGGACAGCTAGTAAGAAATAAGCATATTTTTGTAGAAACAGAAGTTTGTCACTGTTTAAACCTTTGCTTAAATAAAAATCCGTACTCTAATAAAGCTGATTGTGTTTGAAAAGTTCTGGCACGTTCCTGCAGCTTTCGTAGCACCTGCACGAAGATTTATATGAGCGTTGCAGTACGTAAAATCCAAGAGAATGAAATAGCTGGTTACCTATAACTTATGATTTGTTAGCACTCAAATACCGTAAGTAAAAAAACCAATCTGTATGTATAGTTAATAAAGACGTAGGTAGGGTTATTATACTCGAATTAGATCGTGACCACAGTACACATGTGTAAAGACCGTCATAGCGACTTGCTACGGCTTGTTGCGCTTCGGGATCAGCTTGCTTACGTCCAGTAACTCATATACCTTGAAACCTTCAGTCTTGATATGTGTGAGCCGCGATGATAACAGCGACAGTCAATAGATTTGTCCTTTGGCAGCCGCTGTCATTCTTGAACTATATTGTGCTTTCCAGCAGGTGTACTGTAGTCACTTTATAAAGCCAGTATAAATTACACGTACATAGTAAATATAGGAATATATAATCAACAATTTTATGAAACAAAATAGACATTAGCAGTGGCGTTCTTCCCGTACACGGATAAAAGCAATGCATACCTTACAAGAAATAAGTCTTCGATAAATTACTTTAAGTTAAATAGAATAAAGAAAACATTAATATCATAGTAATATATTTCAGTTTCACGCCATCTATCGTTCCTATAAGAAAAGTAGGCCGTTTGCTAATACAAATTAATTATGCGAACGCAGCGACGCTTACGAAAAGCAGAGTAAATTTTGAAGAGCTTGGCGCCATACTACTCGTAATAGGATTGTTTGGACGCGCCCAAAACTCGGATTATTTTGCAATTAAAAGCAGTGCTTTTTGCAGACATAGGACTTATGAAATTGTTTTTCATTCAAATTAATTACTTTTTTTTTAATAAAATAATATTACTCCGATTTTCTAGTCATAAATTGTAATTACAACAAATTGAAAAGTATATAAATTTTGCGTTGTGTAAAATTTTGTATTAGTGGAGCCCTGAATGAAAGTTTGCATACCTGATGCAAAAATATAATAATATGCTCTCCACTAGATATTAGCTATATGCTATCTATTTACTTAATTGTATAGAATATTATTTATAAAAAATATCGTAAGCTTCTATTAACTTTTTAGGTAAAATAAAAGTAGGCAAAGTAATTCATTAGCATAATTAAGTTTTGGCGAGATCAGTGGCGAGTATTAATCAATTTGTGTAATTAATTTTAGTTCGGAGGCGGCGATAGGTTCGTCAGGAGCAGGTACCGCCAGTCGACAGCCGACAGGTGGGCGCAAATCTACAGGAAACGGTGCCGTGGTGCTTAATTACCAACCTACGCGGGCCTATCCATCCGATGTGACTGAGAGAAAAATCATATCAATTTGATTACTATTTTATTTTAGAGGTACAAAGAAAAGATAACAACATTCCTTATCTATACTAATATTATAAAGCTGAAGAGTTTGTTTATTTGTTTGTTTGAACGCGCTAATCTCGGGAACTACTGGTTCGAATTGCTATGAGGATGCTATGCTGATGATGATATATAGCTATGATGGGCATATCTTTAAAGGATAAAGTCCACATTGAGGTTATCTGGCAAAGAAATAATGTTGTCGACATAGTTCTCCGTATGAACCTAAGCTGAACCGATGGTCATTGGAGTAGGTGCGTTCTTGAGTGGAGACCGCGAATGAGCAGACGTAGCATGAGGCGCCTTGTAGATGGTGCCCAGAAATGACTGGATAAGGAGAGCTGAGGACCGGGTTCAGTGGCACTTATTGGTAGAGGTCTATGTCCGGCAGAGGACTAGGGTGGGCTGATGATAATAATAAGGCAGGGTCTTCCGCAAATGGAATACTGCTCTCATCCCTAGGCTAGTTCTCCTGCCTACCAGCTGTATTCGTATCGTTGATAATCCAGGACTATTATATCAGTTGAAAACTTTTAAATCTACGCAAAGACATTGCATCTTAATGTTTGTTCTATCGTTTGTATAATGGCGAATGCTCTGAAGAAGTACTCAAGCTGGTATTTCCATCGTTATTACAAACGCCCTTGGTCGCTGGTCCCTATTTGCCGTTGGTCGCTGGTCACTTGTCGCTGCAACGCAGCACTCTAAGGCTAACATTTATAGACGCATCTTTAAGTTTGCTTATACTAGTAAAACATTACAATTTATATTATTCAACGACTGTCAAAGGCTTGAAAAGTCACCGATATTTGTCAAAATGAGCTTGTCTCTACGAATACTATGACTGTGCTCAAGTTCCTATTATATATTAAGATTTTAGTCAAAGCGAATTTATTTATTAAGAACTTTACTAGGCAAAGTCTAAATAGCGCCTATAAATCTCATCCTTTCTCTAGAAAAATTATGTCCCGTAATTTGGAGTTGTGAAATAGGTTGTCGGGTACAATTTTTCCCCAGAGTTATAACATGGGATAATAACACGCAAAATAGGCGCACTTAGACGTCGAGTTGCGGAGAACGAGCCCGTCTCAACCTTAACCTTAACCTTAACATGGGATTCTTCAAGAAGGCAATGAATAATGTACTTCTTCGTCAGCAACGCAATAGCAACGCTACTTACGTTACAGTTGTCTATGGAAGACACTGATGACCACATAAGGTGGGCTGTCCAAATTTTTGCCGAATGAAATAAAAAAAAGTATATATACTGCCGCCCAAAAATTAAGGATTATACGATAAATGTCGAACTGCTAAAATATTTTAAACGTTTTATTTTAATTACACGCGACTAAGCCCGGAAGCTGTCGCAAATAAAAAATAAAGTAGGACTTGGTTCTTTATACATCAATTTTTTATATCTTAGCAAATTGACTACATTGTACCTGGTATAATACACAACGTAGTTTTAAAAGCCCATTGAAATCATTGAGATGCAAAATATTGTTCATCGATAGTAAATGTGATCATACCAATCTACTCATAAGTCACTACACGCTTTTTTAAAAGTATGCAGGATCGTAAAAGGAAGAGAATACACTAGATGGAAGATTATTCCTCAGTCTGAGTACATTGCAGAAGTAAAGAATTTTTTTTTACCTAAAAAATATAATGTATCTACATTTCTTAATAAACTCTCAAGTTCTAAATAAAGTTTCTTGTAATATTCTCAGTTTTATGAGTTCCACTGTACTTGTAGACACCTACCTACTTTCAGATGCGCTCCATAATTAAGACTAAATAAGGTTTGTTTTTTTTTGTATCCCGTGGGGAAAATCCTGCATAGGACCATCAGGGACGATGTGAGGGCAGCGACCCCGGTATTTCAGACTCCTACTGACTAAAAACCCCCGGAGTATCCCTCTGATTGCTCCACCTGGGCCTGGGAAGCCAAATTCGTCCAGACGCCCAAGGAACGAAAGGCTTTGTTGAAGCTATCTCTCTGGGGGTGGGGTGGGAGTATGAATAAGGAATTACACTTAACTTCTGTTAACTGTCAAATGAAATATATTTTCTTACCTATTGTTACCCATTTTTTATTATTTCCCCATACACTAACTACTGATTTAATACTATAAAGAATGTTATTAAGTAATTTACAGATTGTAAAAACAATTTATGCATTGAACTTTTGAAAAAAAAATCTGACTTTAGCTATAAAACCTGTAAATAATATTAAAACCCTATATGCTATAATATAATAACATAGATATTTTTTTCATATTCCCATAGAACTATAGCAATCTCGCTAATTACTAGTTCGGTGTAAATTTGCAATACAAGCATCAATCAATGGCACAAACCTCACTAATAACAAACCTCACACAGCAATTATAATAAATGTTTTCAGACCAAACGCTTTAGGGTAACATTCAATTAAATAAAACCAGAAATATTTTATCGAATATTGTCGTATTAATATCAGTCATTTACTTATACAAAAATCGCTCAATAAAAAAATTGTATGGAAACACAAAACGTGCGAACTGATGGAGGCAGCTAATTTTCCAAAGAAAATGTAATCGCGATCCTCAGCAGTATCCAAAGACTTAATATCATAGGAGGAAAGAAATACAGTGGCTGGAAGATCATTCCATAGTCTGATTACACGGTGGAAGTCAGAAATCGAAATCTTAGGCTTAGATTGATAGATATATAATTCGTTTTGCCAAAAAGCTGAATATATAATAGGAACTTGAGTATAGCCATAATATTCGCAGAGCCAAGTTCATGTTGACAAAATCGGTGACTTACCAAATTCTTAGACGTTATGAGTAATAAAAATTGTAATGTTTTAGCAAACTCTTAGCAAACTTAAAATTGTGACTATAAATCTCAGTCTTAGGACTAAATTTAACGTAGGTTTTAGTTACATTTAAACCGATTAACTACTTGTACAAAGATTTTAAGTACTGAATGTAGTATAAATTGAAAAACTTTTTCTCTACAGATTAGGCTTATATTTTTCTATGATCTACTGGTAAACGCTTTAGCACAATTGCATTTGGTAGAATTTGAAGCCGAGATGAATAGCGAACTGCATTTACCTAAGAAATGCCATTCTTCTTTCAAAGCACCCAAATTATATGTATATTAGTTGATCCAGCAAACGTTGTTTTGCTATATAGGATTTTGTAATATCTTCTAAGATGTTCATTGAAATTAAGCGATGTCAAAGACAATTTTGTTTACAATTAAATACTCTTAATCAACAACACATTTATTTGGATAAAGATTAATATTATTACGTTGATACAACTCTTAACAAATAATGCATTTATTTCGACCAAATTTGATTACCATAAAAACGGTTCTAGTGAGTTAATCTTAAAAGATAGACATATACTGTCGCGGACATTTTTTTAGATCATTTTAAGAGGAATAACTCTGTCATACATATATTTTTAGTATCTTGAACCGTTTTTGCAGCGCACGCAATGGAAGCCCTCAAGGATGAATAATCTTCTCCGTTTTTTTTCACATTTTCCATTATTTCTTCGCTCCTAATAATTGCATTGTGATGTTATATAGCCTAAAGCCTTTCTCGATAAATGGTATATTTAACTCAAAAAGAATTTTTAAATTCGAATCAGTAGTTCCTGAGATTAGCGAGTTCAAACAAACAAACAAACTCTTCAGCTTTATAATATTAGTATAGATTAAAAAATGTACCTACATATAAAGTGGTCTTTATTACATACTAATAAAATAAAAATAATGTATTAATACATTTACGTATGGGCAGGTATTAATTTAGAAATTAACGTAGCGCAGAAGTCATGCCTTCAGTCACTACAAGTCCTTCTATCAATCCGGGCTGTACACTTGAGGGAGTCTGCAGCCCGGATGGGAGGGAGGCGGTGCACGGTGTCCGGCGCATCGCCTGGGAAAGAGGTTTTGGAGGGGTGGGCTTAAGTCCTTCCCCTCCCATAGAGGTAGCCTCAACAAAGCTTCTTGTTCCCTGGGCGTCTGGATAAATTTGGCTTCCCAGGCCCAGGTGGAGCAATCAGAGGGACACCCCGGGGTCGCTCCCCTCATAGCGTCCCTGGTGGTCCTATGCAGGATTTTCCCCCGGGATACAAAAAAAAAGTCTTGCTGTTAATAGGTAACGAAACAAACCTTACACCGAAAGTATTAATAACCTCTTGTGATACATTATTATTGTTTTTGTATTTAAACAGTAGCGTCTAAACGTTAAACACATTTAAACTCTTGTGTGGTTGAGTGAAAGAGGTTTTTTTTTTATTTATTATAAATTGAATCCTGTGACCATTTATTTCGTCACATCCTTACATTCTAGTGTACAATAATTAGTTTGCTTATACTATGTGCTTATTTCCTATCAGATTATACAAATTGGTTTCACTTTATTTTGTTTTATTTTCATTAACTATTCTTTCAATTAAGATTACGCCATACTCTAAAAATTTACGTCTGTATTCTTTATTGCTGATTAATTCCTCCAAATTTTCCTCCTTTATTTCCTTCCCCAATTCTTGCTCTATGTTATGAAAGAGGTTGTAAAAGAATACATTCGTGCAGTTTACGGGAGAAATGAGAGTCGAACCGGCGTAAGGGTAATTAAGGCGACCACCCACCGAAACGACCTCAAGGCCTTGACCGACAGACGTAATGGGTTCACCCGCGACGAGACGAGATGCGCCCGCCTGCGAGCGCCGCTGCATCAGCTCCATAACATCCAACACCACGTTCATATAGATAAAAGCGACTTTAGGAACTTTTATAAAAGGAATTTTCCTAAAAATCGCATCAATTTTTATCAGATTATTTAGTTATTCTGTTTATAATTAAAGAATCTAATATAAATATTGGTTCGTTATCTAAATGTGCATAAATCGCTTTATAAATAAAAGATAATGTGATTCGTTGAATTTACTCCACACAGATGGGACACATATAACACACACACCCACAGAGAATTTACTTTTAGCAGTAAGTATCACTATCTGTTTTAATATTTATAAATAAATATCTATGTAGTTCTGTAGTTTAAAGGAAAATACTTCAAGTTGTGAATTCGAAACTAGGCCTTTATCATCGCTTACCTTTAAATGGAAAGTATAGATAGTTACATATATTTACCTATTATCAGTTTAAATTTTAAAACTGTTTTACCTAAGTAGTTACATAGATATTGAATCATAACTTTCTATGTGGAGGCTTCGAAGGTTAGTTCGTCGTTGATTTTTTTAACACGATCTTTGAAATTTGTTTCTGATTATAGAAATGTAGGACCAAAAGTATTCCTAGATATAGGACTACAAACTTTACATTCATAAGTAAATATATATGTGAATTGATATAGTTAGGTATAGGATGTTTCTTTATGTCTGGGTATGATCACTTATTCAAAGTTATTTTAAAGCTGAATAACCTACTTTATATTGTTGCATTCCTCATGTGATGTCCCGTATACAAAACAAAATCAAACGACAAAAGGAAAATACCGACAAGCCGGTTACTAAACTTTTTTACTTTATTTCAGCGTAAATTCAACCATGCGTTGCGACGCAGAACGACGTAAGTTCCATACAACATTCAATTCAAGGCCGCATTACCTAAAAGACTTAAGTTTCTTGAAACAGGTTTTCGCTAAAGACGTTTCGTTTTTACTATTCAAGTTCAGACAGAAGAGCTCCGCCTACACTCTGTTTAAAATTAGAACTCTTGTGTGACAAACGCCGGTAAATTCTAATTAAATACTAAAATGTTAAACTTTATTCACAAGTGATAGAGCACAATATTGAGCGTTAGTTTATATGCAGTAAGGTGGGTTGCTCTGTAATGCTATTGGTCCAATAGCCAAACGTGAAACAAACAAGAAGATCCGAGTAAATGAGATAGAGCTATTTTGACAACATAACAAAACAGTAATAAAACTATTTTAATAGCAAATATTTGATAAAATAACTCGATATTCGATCAACAGCAGTATGCTATACTTTTATTGAATTTTTTTCGAATTTTTAAGCTTCTGCCGTTCTTATAAATTTTATTCCTTATTAAAAGACTGAAGTTCCTGAGCCAGGAGAAAGAGATAAAACATCATTTAGACAAGTATACGAGGAGCACGGAAGATAAATTTTGTGGCAACATCATGCGGTAAAAACGTCGTAAAAGCCCAAATAGAGTAATTTAGAATTTAAGTCCTAACGCCATGCCAGAAAATTGAAATATGTTTGTTATTTAATGATTTGGGCTATTTTAGTTTGTAGAATTCTATGAAAGTGGGCATGGCGGCAAGCAAACAGTGACGATTCGTTTAGTAGACAGTTGACAGTCGCCATGCCGCACTGACATTCCGATAGCATAACTGATAACAATTTTCTATTGATATTTATATCAAAAACCGACCTGTGCGTAGTGTTACAAGCTATGAATAGACAATACGGATTACGTTAATTGCCGAACTGAGTTTTAGTGTTTTTGGTGATGTGTTGTGTTAATATTGACTAAATTGTTTGTGTTGAACTTTATTATACTTTATAAAGGATACTCCTGTAACGTTATTTTAATGTGTAAGTGTGTATTATTACAAGATTTAATAGTTCCATAATAATTTAAAATTTTGATACATAGGTATATTATTAGATACCTGTTATACCTACACATACTCACTTACTCAAAACAGGTTTATATTTAGTGATATATATTTGGGTACGTAATATATCTACTATACGTATCTTTATTAATAAATAAATATAAAGGGTTTTCAGTAAAATTTAAAGTGAAAATACCTTTTTTTATTTAAATTAAATATTATGTCAGCGAAGTTCACCCATACATGCATAAAATCAATGCATACCTTACAATAAATAAATCTTGTATAAATTATTATACTAAAAGTTAAATAAAAGAAAAGGTAACATTCATATCATTGTAATATATTTCATTTTCACTTGATTGTTAAGAGAAAGTATCAGAATTTTGTGATTGTAATACCTAATATAATATATCTAAAAATATGAACATTTTCCAATAGCGGGGCCCTAACTGAAAAATTTGCATACCTACTGTAAAATTAATATGCTCGCCACTGTATTATGTCATCATTTAACTACCTAATAGTACCTATAATAATTACGATATATGATGAAATAAGAAAAACATCATTGTTACGAAGTATTTATTGAATAATACCTACGTACCTGGCTATTTATAATTTTTTTTATTTTTGACTCACACTGTAATTTGACTATCTTTTTACCTGTTCAATGTAAATTTAAGGATACGTATAATAAAAAAAACATGAGAATCCACCATAGCTTAAATATAATAAACTTCTAAAATTAAAAAGAAAACGTGTGTAGTAGATAACTCTTAAACTAAAATTTCGGGGTGGCCAGAGACACAAAAGTTGCTTGGATTGAATAGTATATTTATTACTTACCTACGTTCTAAATATATTCATAAAAGTCAAAATAAAAATTATTTTCTAAAAGGGAATAAAGACTTACGAGAAATAACAGTAATGTTTCACTTGATTTAAAAAATAACTTAAAAAAATTACCATTAACAAAAGTCAACAAATATAAGGTCCTTAAATATAACAACATTTTTATTTATAAATAATGCAGAAAAAATAATTTTCAAATAGATTGTAGGTACCTTAATATTTTTAAATCTGATACGTTTAATTTGCAGTCCAGATTCCTAAAAATTCTCTAAAAATAACGATAATTTGCTCTACTGGTTTCATTAGGCACGACATACAAGCGCAAAGCAGCTATAGCAACCAGTATCTCCGCTAATTCCGTAAAAGATATCACATGATAATAGGTTATACAAAAAGTGGTATATTATTTTAGATTATAAATATATAGGAGCCAACATGGGCAGGTCTGGACACTCAAACTGTTTGTAGTTAGGCGCAAAGGAACTATCTCACAATGCGTACCTACTCAATGCTAGTGATTTCGTATGTTAAATCCAAATATCTATTTATATTGATAATTGTGCTTCTTCTACTTTTACGAGGTTGTCGGTGTATGGCATGGGGGTATCAACCAGTAGCGTGCATCCCATATAAAGCATAAAAAGCATTATCTCGTTAAACTTGGATATGTAACAAAAATACATATATACTTAAATTTTAATCCAATTTGGTCTCTCAGATTGCTATTTTGGTAAACTCCAAATTTTAAGTCAATATATTTATTAAATGTTCAATTATAACAATATAATGCTTTTTATGCTTTATATGGGCTGCACGCCACTGGTATCGACCAATATAGTCCGGCCCGCCGACCCGTGTAGAACATTAACATCGGTGCCATTAGAGAAAGTTGTTTATATAGTGTTCTTAATCCATAATTTTAATGCATAATAGTAATTATAATTTTAATATTAAATTATAGTAATACGGTGATAGTGAGAGCGGCGGGGCGGATCCGCCGCTGGGCGGTCGCGGTAGGGCGGGCACGCCCAATCGTCGCACGTCCCACGACTGTTCACCTCATAACCACAATGTACACCAAATGTGACTCCTCAACTATGTGTGAACGTATTTAGGGAGTGTGTTATGAAGTAAATAGCTGTTTGTTTCGTGCCTCGAATGCTGAAAGTGCTATTCCACGTCGCCTACTCAGATTTACATAAAGGAGCAATAACGCAAAGTAAAATATACCTAGGTACGTGATTTCAAGCAGTTTATCATAACACATTTCATTGCTATTCATGAAGCTATATGCTATGTTTGATAAACCCATACAAGACTACACTAATGTTAGTAAAAAAAAATCTTCCAACGCAACCTTGAGTTCCTTTCGACATTTCTTCGCAAATTAATCATTTCTGAAATGCTATTAGATCACCTTTATATTACTTCCCTGGCTGGCCGCCGATAGGGATGTCCTTGAATTGCTACAAAACCCATAAATAGCTGGTTGACCACCGTAAGTGCACGCTCCCTTCGCCTTGTGTAGATGTGAAGGACTTTACCGACCAATTACGTATTATCCCGTTAAAAAAACTTTTAATCCATCATTTACATACAAGCGTCAAAATATTTATTATCATGTTAATACATAAGAAGGAATCATATATAAGTAACTAGCTGATCCGGCAAACGTTGTTTTGCTATATAAGGTTTTGTAATATCTTCTAAGATGTTCATTGAAATTAAGTGATGTCAAAGACAATTTTGTTCACAATTAAATACTCTTAATCAACAACACATTTATTTGGATAAAGATTAATATTATTACGTTGATACAACTCTTAACAAATAATGCATTAATTTCGACCAAATTTGTTTACCATAAAAACGGTTCTAGTGACTTAATCTTAAAAGATAGACATAT
This sequence comes from Automeris io, assembly GCA_036320925.1. Taxonomy (NCBI): domain Eukaryota; kingdom Metazoa; phylum Arthropoda; class Insecta; order Lepidoptera; family Saturniidae; genus Automeris; species Automeris io. The sequence goes on along the minus strand of JAUDJH010000012.1, from coordinate 2,053,802 downwards.
ACTGTCCCGGACATTTTTTTAGATCATTTCAAGAGGAATAATTCTTTCTTACATATATTTTTGGTATCTTGAACCGTTTTTGCAGCGCACGCAATGGAAGCCCTCAAGGATGAATAATTTTCTCCGTTTTTTTCACATTTTCCATTATTTCTTCGCTCCTAATATTTGCATCGTGATGTTATATAGCCTAAAGCCTTCCTCGATAAATGGTCTATTCAACTCAAAAAATTTTTTTTCAATTTATACCTGTAGTTCTTGAGATTAGCGCGTTCAAACAAACAAACAAACAAAGTCTTCAGCTTTATAATATTAGTATAGATAAGTATTCCAGTAAATATTATAAACGTATAAGTAGCACCTTATTCTTTATACCTACATGTTAACAGTTAGCAAAAACCTGCCTATCAAAAACAGTTAACCGTCTGTTGTGTATCTATCTAGAATACCTAGAACTATATTTGTACATGAAGACAAAGAAAACATACTCTATCTACCTGTTAATAATTGTTTGACATACAAAAATAATTTTTAATTAATAATAAGAATCACCTAGGGTTTAGTTGATAGGTTATGTAGGTATTTAAAACAATATTCAATAGGTATACATAATAGTATAAATAAAAATAGTAAGAAACCAAATTCTAGTAGAGTATGGTAGCTATAACACAAAAGTTTTATCTTAGCTAATGATTCAATGTATGTTAGCAGTCAAACAAAATACACCCCTTTTGTGATCCATCACTGACTTTAATCTAAGAGATGTGTTTCTTTGGATTTCACTCTTCATTATCCACTTATACTTTTGTTCATATTATCACAATACGAATTGTTTTTCTTTATTCAATAACAAACAGAAAGAAAACTTAGACTTATCTGGGTAGATACTATAGTACTATAGTATATATATATATATATATATATATATATATAGAATCATATTTTTAATAAAATTAGAAATAAAACACTAAAACGAAGTATGGTTAGGGGTCACAAGGGTGTGCGGTCTCTTAGAGTAAATAGCGTTAATATTTCCCATAAATATTCACGGCTTACGCAAACAATTGTATTTTTATTAGCTATCAACTACGTCAACGAAATTCAATTCAAAAATGGTACGTTGTGTTACAAAAAAACGCAAGACTTTTTATTTTGAATCCTTTTAAAGTTAGTTTTAGTCTGACCATCATTGTTTTGTGTGTATTTAATAACAAATAAATATTTTTTCTTTCTTTTAAAATACTTATAGTTATGAACAACAATAATAATAATATGGATAAAGTAGATAATATTCTATTAGCTAAAACGCTAGTAAAAAGTCCAATAACCTGTGGGATTAGCCCAACCTACACCACGTGATACTTTCATATTATCTGTCCTGTACAATTTTATCTACCATAAATGTTAGATTTACTAACGCCTCAGAGCTGAAGAGAGGCAAAACATTAAATAATTATGTGGACATCAATCGGTGAACTAGTAATAACATACTAATACGATCCAAAGGCTCCCCCGGCAATCCATCACGAATCACGGCGCACCACCGGGGCCGGTGATGTACCCCAGACGTTTATGGCCTGAATTATGACGTATACTTTCCGTTACACACGACCTCACGGCACTTTGTCACAATCCGCGCTCGTATTTGGCTTGTAAACTTTATTTATCGCCACAATCGTCTATTTTAATATCGAGTTGCAGACAAAAGTTGTAAGCATTTCATACATTTAATACTTTGGTGTATTTTTATCCCAGCCACAAAATTAAACTTAAGCATACCTACTTTTCCTTACGTGTTTGGAAAATAATGTTTGTGTTTTTGTTAGATAACTAACAAAGAAAAAACAATTCCCTTTGATCTTTTTTCTTCTAGAATTGTAATTAGGACTCCATAAGATTTTTGCGTGACAGTTGCAGTATATCAGAATCAGTGTCATACAAATTAATACTACCACTACACAGGTCTAGAGTATACTCTAGACCTACTGTCCAACCTACCGTAAGCTATCTACCGTCGCGGGACATGTTTATCGCGTCCTATAACATAACGTCACCTTTAGTAAATATAATACAGTCCTCAAAATTGTTGACCATCAAGAAACAGGCTTCTATAAATAATAGATAGCATGGATATAAGTTAGTTAGCACAAAGCACGATGCGTGACTGCTAATTTAAAATAATAAAATGATTAATAATTAAACTAAGATGCTGGCTATACGAATACAAGTACGTACTTACGTATATGCGCGCTAATTCCAAAACGCAACAGACCGAGGAAAGTTTTAATAAGGTAACTTTTATATTTTCTTGCTATACTAGCTATATGTACATATATTACGTATGGTTGTACAAAAAGACTGAAGTTAGGTGGCTTAAAAATTGAGAATTCTTTCCAATAAAGGATGAGTTATTTCCTTTATTGGAAAGAATTCTCAAATTTTCTCAATTGTATACCTTATATCCATAATATGTATCTATCGGCTGGTTTCAACGTCCTATTTATCCAATATCTGTCGTTAATTACTATAGCAATAATAGTATCAATACCTTTTCATATGCACTTGCCTGAAAGAGAAAAATATAACTACATATCTAAGAATTAAAAATGGATAAAATATTGCAATTGGATATACAAATATGTATCAAAAATATTACCTGCCAGTTTAATATTTTTCCTGTAAATCTAAAATTATATCTATCACACATGCACGAAATAATAAGTACCTACCTCTTAGAACATAGGTAGCACTTTTTGTATTGTATTTATCTTGTACATTAATTATTGGTTTGACCGCAGAGAGCCTAATTAGCACAGTAACCTCTCAACAGGGTTTTGCTTCACAAAAACTAACTCTTGTCATAATCGAGCTTCCGTTTGTAAATTACATTTTTTATATAGACCAATCAAGTGTAACTACTTATAAGTAGGTATTATATACCTCCATTTAAACATTTTCCAAGCTTATTTTAGTTTTGTCGTCGGATCATTATGATAATTTTGCTATTTTTTTTTTACAAAGATATACATACTCTTATCGTAATAAAATATCATTACGCAGGCTTATTTTCTTGGTAAGCAGAGCTTGTAGCCACTATGATGTCCATTTTGCTATGTTACAGGTAAAGCTTTTACTATTTAAGAACACCAAACTATATTTGAAGAGTTTTTGTCTGTTTTTGCAACTACTGAATATTGAAACTGTTATACCGATTAGTATTACCGTTACGTAATACGTATTTTCCTATTTCATCTTATGTAGTAGGTAGATATGAGACTTCCAAAGCCGGATTTGCCTAAATGTTTTTTCTTTTGTATTGCAGTTTACTGCTGAAAATGCTCATAAAAATATCTTAAAATTCAATCAATATACTAAAACGTATTCTATTATTATAATAGATTTTATCTTTCATATTGTTACTGCATTACAATTTGTATGCATTATAACTGGACTAAAATAGCCCAATTAAGTCGCGGTAATTTTGCCGAAATTATTTGAGCTAATCTTATTCTAGAGGCATGTTGATTAGATAGGCAAATGTATAAATGTATACATTATTACAAGTTAGATTATAATCGGTTCGATAGAAACTCAGATACCGCTTCAACTCTCTATAATTCAATAAAAAGTTCAAGTTAAATGGTTTAGTTTGTAGCATTAAAATAGCTACTTATCAATTATCTTTGTGAATAACAATACTGATTGAAAATACAACTAGCTACTTTATTTATTTGTTGTTCTAGTATGGAAAACGTATTTTGTGTATAGAAGATCTCATTACTTTTGTATAAGGTATATCTATGATTTGCATTTCTCTTCAGTCCATAGCTAAAACAGCTAAACTACTGTAATATCGTAGTATGGACCTTGTAGGAAAAGAAAAGTCAAAAATTAGATAAGGCACCTGTGCACAGGCGGATCTCAAAATATGACTGGCTAAGGCAAAGTTCTTTACCCACATATCCACAATCCAGTCTATGGGTATTTTGTAAATTTTACGATCACTTGAAGATTAATAAGTAATTAAAAGCGTTATTAAATTTAAGGAGTGTTTCTGAAACTGAGCGTTAGTCTGCATACATATTTTCCTCGTCTTTTGGCATGTAAAAAATTAGTCTTGTAGATGTGTCATTACTAACATAGATGAAGTTGTGAATAGAAGTCGGTGAGTATTCATAGACATATAATAGTATGTAGTTACACGTATATACACTCGTATGTACCTCTGTAGTAGTGGGCGGCATCCGGACTCACGCCATTCGATTCCCCGAAGAGGAAATCGTTACGGTCGGCAAATTGGGCCCTAACCACTATGTTTGGCTCGGGTCCCGACACGCAGATGTTATTTACCCAGTACATGCTTCAATAACCAAATTGGCATAGGTACTTATAATACCCGTAAATAAGCTGTATGAATGATATTTTCACAGGTAACTTGGGTAGGTACCAAATTTAATCTTTATGTTTTCTATAGAAAACGCAAGGTTCAAACGTCTATCTCATGTTTTTTCTATTTGACTATCTTCTTTTTTGCTTTTTTATTTGGTTCAACAACCGAAATCATTCACATACAACATAGGTACACATGAATAAGCGTGGATAGAAAATATTGATTGCGTCAAGTGTGCCCTAAGAGGGTGACCACATCGTGCTCTAAAATTTCAATTATATTATAAATAAAATTTGCTCGTAATACTATGATATATGGAAGCAGTTTTTTTTAGATATCTAAGTTCATGATATGAGCAATCATGTGCCTGCTACCTGTACCATATTTACATAAAAATATAATATAATATATGTACTTTTATATACCATTACTCGAAAAAAATATTAAAAGAAAATAAGATTAAAAGTGATAATTCTAAAAAATATCTAGTCATTTATTAATTTTAAGAACAGTAGCGTAAAAGTTTGGTACTGAAATATTTTTAGTATAATTTACAATAAAAGAGTTCTTTAAGCAATTTAACAAGATTAATTATTTTAAACAAAAACCCTATTATAAAACATTATTTCAAGAAGATTTAAATTAGATACTATTATTTATATTTCCAAAAGCCAAAAGACTTGAGAGTTGACGTCGTCTGCAATGGGCCCATAAACAAATTCATAAGTAGGCCCTGTTCCCATTTTTATGCGTTTTTAAGGGGCTTTTCCCTTGAGGGAACAAGAGAAAAGTGAAATGCTGCGTAAAACCTACGGAACCCTGCTGAGTAACAAAAGGGAAAGGGCTTGAAGAAACACTTGAATAAAATCTGTTTTTATTTTCTCAGGAAAATGTACTCAGAAATTCCACCTTTGAACTATATAAAAGTTTTGCAGTGTATAGCATATAAAAAAAAAACATTTGAAATTTTGTTATCACGATTGTTTCATAAACTTTTTAATTACGTATTTTTTATATTATCCCAAATGATTTTTATATAAGATTATACCTACATACTGATTGACAGTTTAAAATATGTTAGATTCTATAAGATCATTAAAAGTTGTAAAGGATGATGTAGGTTGGGAATATTTAATTATGTCATACTCATATACCCAGAGACATTCAATTGTGGTATATGTGGGCCGACATGACGACGGAGACTCATTTGATTTTCGTCCTTTGATAGTCACTTTCGTATTTGAAGTACACTGTACTTACCATCAGGTACACTGTAGTCACTATGACGAGCCAGTTTAAAAAAAAATTGCCGCACTGTACCCAGTTTATAAGAATGATGTAAAGTAAAAGGAAATTACATTTCATCGTCTGTCCGTACATGAGAGCGGACAGAGAGAAGATTTTAATTCAAAACACACACCAACCCATATGCATTAAAAGCAGTTTAACCGCCAGCCGTACCATTTTATAAAAAAAAATAAAACAAAAAGGCGCGTTCCTGCCATTTCCCCCGGCAAGCCACGAATTCCAGTGGAAAAAATCGTATTTCGAACGCGGTTTGAATTTTAATTGACATTCAACCCGCGCTTTTCCTCGCAGCTCATAGACCACTCAGAAGAAAGACGTCGAATGTAACACTTCTTCTTAACATATCAATCGAATAGAACTAATGTAATGTCATGTATACCCAATTTACTTTAGCAACCGAAGAATTATTGTTAGCTTTCGGATATCGGATCAATCAGCGTATGGCTACCAACATGAGAAACCTAACTGATCGCATGAATTGACAGAGTCATCGCTATAGTATGATTTTATGACATATGATACTCGCATCTACTGTATATTATAATTTATAATGATGGCGCTGTATAGCCATGATACCCAGAACATTTTAGGTTCACATTACGCAGGCATTACGTACATGTGGTTAAAACGCCCTTCATCCACCAGTTTTGGGTTATAAAAATGACATCCCACATCTGTAAACCTCTACCTAATCCTAGGGGTTACGGTACTTTTCGCCGGGAGTCGAGGAAGTTGTTATAGCCGTACCCTTTGTCCAGGTAGACTAGTAGGAGAAACACACCGAAGGTTTCAGTCGGTAAGAGTTCAAAACACCGGGGCCGCTGGCCTTGACGGTCCATAAGGTTCCAATTTTTCCACCGGGTCAAAAAAGAAGAGCCTATGGTACTTTATACACAACTAGAAAATTAATTATCGTACTAATTATTTCAAATTCAACTAATAATTTAGGTACAATTATAAACTTAAATCATTGCAAAGATTAAAATGTTATCACATGTAAACTTAATCAAAATTAAATAAAATACAGTAGTATTTTTAATTTCTTTTCTTGATTAGAATTCCTTGCGACAGACTTGATTAAGGGGGTCGTTGCCTGATATGAGAGCTCCAGTGGTGGCGTGCGTGCTCTAGGCGGTGGTCGAGGGACTTAGCCCCTCCCTATTGTGGAGTAGCCCACACGGCTGATCACGCACCAGTCCCTTTGGAAGTCCTCGTTGTACCCGGGGACTGGTACACACGCGACTGAAGGAGCAGCCCAGAGGCTTTAGCAGGTGCAAGTCCGGCACAGCCAGGGGAGCGGCCCTCACCACAACTCTGACGGTCCATTAGGGATTTCCGCTGGTTTAACAAAAAAAAAGACTTGTTGAGATATTTTTATTTAATATAGTTTTATTTTTACATAATATTATTCCGGTCCTGACCAAAACATTTATATAATTCCAGTCATGTTTAAAATAATGTAAATCTCAACTAAAGTAAATTAACAAAAGTCGAATATAATTAAATTTGAGATGAAAAAAAAAATTGTATTACTCACTAATTTAGCGTTCATCGCAATGTGAATATCTGTGTTATAATGTAGTCACGTGCAAACAACTTCATGACGCACTCAAAATTACAATAAACAATTTCGTACGTTCATTATGGAGCAGTTCATGAGGTCGCAGCGACGTTATCCGTACAAATTATTCGACACAAAACCGCGGTAATGTCGAACGTCCGCGAATAATTGCGAAATAACCACGAGACAGCCTCTCCCGTTACATTTAATTTGGCGTCTCTCAATTTGCCAGTAAATTGTGGACGATTAGACAAAGCTCCATTCTACGTTATGATATAAAACAAATTCTTTAGAAACCATCTAAGACAAGGTTTACAAGGTTTCTAAACAATCTTTGTATTTATTCTATTTTATAGAATTGATAAAAAACATGATCCTCAAAATAGTCTTTACAAAATGGTTTCTCTATAAAATTTGTTAAATTTTATTTGAGTTAAAAATAACAATTATAATAATTCCTTAAAGTCATTAAAAAGAAAAATTTTAATATAGAACTCTTACAATTATAATTCATTTCAAAATCCTTCTTGACTTATTCATACGTGTTTCCAAGTAATATAAACTTTAATTTCATTTCCAGGTATAATGACGAAATGGTCAGGTATCAGGAAATACCGTCGCATCAAATGACTATACATTTGTCTAAAATGTTGACGTATTTTTCTAACAAGAACAATAATTCGTCGAGTTAATGATCTCGTATTGGCGCTTGGCGGCGCACACAGGCAGCTATGCAAGAGATATGTAACACCGCCGCCTTGCCACTGGACTCAAACCCTCTGGTACGCAAAATAAAGTGTGAAGAGTTCCCCGCCATCAGAGGAAAGCAATCAGCGAGGATTGGAATGGGCGTTCGAGATGAAATGGAAGATGAATTCGCCGTGAAGACGAGAAATACGCCACCAATGGGTCCTGCGCCGGGGCAAGAGCATCGTATGGAGCATGGCGGCAACGGTGGCTTCTGGTTAGCGGCCGTCACCGCCGCCGGGGCTCCACACCCGATGCTAGAAACTTGCAACGAGACTGGCTTTATTAACAGTCAGCCTTCAATGGCCGAATTCATGACAGCTCTTCCCCAATTAGGTGCGGCAGAGTTAAGTCCACAGCACACACCGCCTGGTTACCCATCGGAATTGCCGTCGCCAAGCGGCGGGCTCAACGTCCCGGAGTATCCTTGGATGAAAGAGAAAAAAACTACCAGAAAAAGCAGTCAGCAAGGTGAGTGCTGTGTATCTATTTTCTAGTGATTAGTTCCGTTTTTTATCAACTCAAAGGCGTTTGACGTTAGCAATGGCAGGTTGAGTACTTATCAGACCACGTCATCGAGGTCGCCAATAGAAAATTAGCCGCTCCATCACAAAAACGTCAACATTTTCGTTTCATAAGTGAGGCTAAGTGCCGCGTGAGTAACTCCTTCGGAATTATTATTGTGCCTTTCAACGGTAACAACAAATGGCCATTCAACCATTGTGTTTCGGTTCACGGTCCCAGAGTTACTTTAATGAACATCAAATTACTCCGAAATATATCGAATTGTATGCCGCGACGACGCTTCGTGTCTGTAACTGTTGTCATATCTCCGTAGAAGTGGTATTACATGTTAGTGGTACAAGCATTATTCGAGCCACCGAGCCGCCTCCAACGTGCCGCGTAACGGAACGAAATCGTCATGCACTATAACCACAAATTATAAGTGAGAACTTTTACAGCACCATTTTATTCGTTGACAAGATTTGGAAGTATTCAAAGCATCGGAACAATAAGTTTATTCGATCTCGATAAAACGTTGGAAACACAATAAATATTTTTTCAACAAACACACATAATGCGATTGTTTAAGAGACGCAATGACCCCAAATTTGTCGTAGGGACAAACGGGAGATGGTTGGAACAATGAGCGTACTGGATGATCCATCATCATCCGTCGGCCGCACCTATGGGAACGTGACCTCACCTGGTGTACCGATACATCACTCTCTCTGCACTGATACAAATTGTCGTTATGTTCTTTAATTCTTTGAGAAATTATTTTAGCAGAAAATTTTCTCATTTAAGTATATTAGGTAGTTAGTTTTATAGACGAAGGTAACTTATTAGTGGTGCATAAAAAGTGTATTTAAAAAAAAAATTCGGTAAAATTATATTACACAGTTGTTGGAATAACTATATATGGAAATTTGTTAAATGTGAACTTTAACTTTTAATCCAGTGAATTAACATCGGAAAATTCGCTTTTTTCAATCTTATAGGACTATGAAGGTCCAAGAACCCAGTGTATGCTATACTCATAGAAGGGAAACTCTCAAGGAAATTGTCTTCTTCGACAGGACAGTGGGCTAAGAATGATACAGATATATTTAAGTTTCCTTAATGCATAGTAGTATAAACACCATCATGCATGACTTGAATCTTGAAATCCATAAAAAGTACAGAGTAAATTTATACAACTAACGTTAAATTAATATAATATATAAGTTGTTTAACCTTTTAAATGGCAATAACGGATATATACGTTATCAACATGTGCATTACAAAACGCCTAAGACGAATATATTCGCATAAATTTAATCGTGTATACCACTATGAATAAAACGAATATGTTGGCTTGAGTATAATATACGTATAAATATATATTTAGGAGTCCGCGTATCATTCGTTGCGTTTGTATGGGAAGAATAGGGGCAGATCATTTTGTTTGACGAAATGAGCCACTTAGGAGGTTAAATCGAATATTCCTAAAGAGAACCGATCAAGGAGTTAGTTTTACAATTCAATGATAATAATTCGCCGAGTATATTACCGATTCAGACGCAATAATTTAGAAAAAAGATGAAGAAAGAAATAAATAGTTGAAGCGTGTCATAGATAATATTTTCATATTTGAACACGGCGAAGGTTTGTTGGCGAACAGAAGCGATCTCCAGCCGCGCGCTGCGGGGGTTCACGCCGACAAACACGTATTAACACGATCTTTACAAGCACCTATCGGCCTTTATCCTTTAATACCTTAAATTTACCACAAAATTTACTTATTTGAAAGCAAATATGGGTCTTAAGCGCGTCGTTAATGTTATAGTGATACAACTTGAGATCTTCGAGATCAATCTTTAAAATGAAGATGGTATGTCGACAAAGCAACGACAGCTGGTAATAGTAGCATGATTTTGCCGCTTCCTTCCAGATACCGCCTTTATATTTCCTATTTTTTGTATACATGCAAGACTCCAGTATCTCTTATAAGTATGTATTTCATACACGTCAACTCATTAAATTCTAATATCTACGTTTAACTTTTTAAATGAATTAAAGGCAAACTGAAATTTTGGTGTAGGCGTGATTCCATTTTTACCTAAAATACAAAATATAAGAATTAATTAATTCTATAATATTGTAAGAATTACCTAACTACCTACTCCGTTATCTTGTAAAGTGATTTTATGTTTTTTTTTATTAAAATAGCCAAATGGATTTTTGAAGTAACTTATAGTTGCATATATTATTTAAAGGCCACTTAACAGCAGATACTAGATGCTCAGATTCCTCCATCTCATTTAAGTTTGCATAAACGTAGGGTTGTCGCTAGTTTGCATATTTTTATTGAGTTTTAAAAATAAAAATATTATTGGAATATAAGTAATTTCATGAAATTATATTTGTTAATAAGACATCATTTTATAGAGTTTGATATTAGTTGGGGAAATTATTCATTTTAAAAAATTGCAGATTTTTTTATAACTGTCCATAGAGTCCAAAGAGGGATAAATAAAGGAATAGATGTTATATTTTTTCTTTATCGATAATATAATTTATTTCTCGATTTACATTTGTAAAGAAATTTCGATTTATATATTATTAAAGCAAAAACATAGGTTGACGAAAAGAAAGAAAACGTTATATGAAACACGCGTAAGAGCAATATTAGCATAATTAGCAGTCAGGCAAGTTATGTTTTTAATAAAGTATTTTTAATATTGATATATCGTCAGGCCATGTCCCTTTTGAGGTTAGTAGAAATACATTAGTGGTTGTATCCACATTCCGCTTATATATCGTATAGCGCAACTGATCATCTTTCTCAGGGCACTTACATATTACAATTTAATACATATTTATAATGTTACTTCAGCTTGGCTGTACAAATATGACCTTAGCGTGTTCCTAAAAAAAGAAACCGAAAAAAGACACGTACCGCTTCTGTCGTATTTGTATAGTTTTACCGCGACATCCCTGCCATCCGGGACTGGATCCGGCCGTGAACCGGCGCGGCGCTAGCGAGGTAATCCGTCACTGTCACCGCTATCGAGCGATGCACGGCCGTCCCCGCCCGCACCGCTCTATGCAGCTCCTCTGACGCTTTTCTGTCTGCGCGCTAAACTTAGATACTGCCTTTAGCAACTTTGACTGATTTCTTAAGTACCCAACTATGTTTAATTCTGACAGCTGATGGGAACGTCTCGATTATTCATAGAAACTTTTAGGTTAACTTTAAAAGCAGTATATTGGAAATAAAATTTGTTTTTCACCCTTCCGTTTCCATCTTTACATATTACATACGGACACATGCAAAACAAGCAAATACATATTCTCTAAGCCTTATTGTTCTTGTTACTACAGTTGTCCACACTATTTCTGGGAAAGAGATGGAATTCAAAAATATAGTGCGTTGCAGAATGTAGAAAACTCGTAGGTACTTATGCAGTCAATAAAATCAGGCAGCTTATAGATTATAATTCCTTAACCGTATTAACGCCTGTACATACGACATAATCTGCGCCTATTCCTGGCGAGTAGTGATGTTCGTAGTACTAATACTAGAAATAAACACAAATTAATATTTCCTAAATACCGGCTTATAAAATTTATGGTTCTTTTATACGGATCGCTATTCGCCTATATAATACAATACACAAAGATATCTTAGACTGAGATTTATAGTCGCAACTTAGTCTGCTTAGACTTTACTAATACAGTTTACAATTTATATTACTCAGTGAATGTCAAAGAATTTGCTGTCACCGATTTTGTCAACACAGACTTGGCTCTGCGAATAGTATGGCTATCCTCAATTTCCTATTACATATTCAGTTTTTGTCAAAACGAATCTATTTTTTGAGAACTTTGCTAAGCAAAGTCGAAATAGCGTCTATAAATTTCAGCCTAAGTTATACAAGCATAGACAACTTATATGACTCTGATTTACGTAAACGGAAAAGTAGGAATATATCAAAGGCGTACGTACCTATTAGAAACATGAAAGAAATTGTTCTTCGAACCACGCCTTCAAACCGTATCTTCAAAGATCGAAATTAAAATGAACGCCCTGACTCGATCGATCATCCCGATTCCTCTTTAATAAAAAGCCCTATTATTTTTACACTGCTCAATTTGTTCACAACGCAGATGAGTGACATGTAATACACACTCCCGATATCATTTCTTTGTTGATCAAAATTGCATTTACCCTAACTTAATCTTAACAACTATAATCTTAACATGTATCCAGACATGAACAAAATGTAATCTGATTAATGATTTTTTTAAATTAATTTATAGGCGAACGCTTGACCTCAATCACACCTGATGGAAGGTGAAGATGAGTCCGATGATGAACCGCGTCTGCCTAACAAATGCCTATTCACTCTTCTCTTGAAGACTCCCAGGTCATAAGATCGCGAAAATATGGCCGCTGGAAGCGTATTCCACTCCTTAGCCGTTCGCATAATAAATGTAGAAGCGAATCTTTTCGTGCGGATATAAGGAACATCCACCACATACGGATGGTATCTGACACGATGTCTAGTGGTTTTGTGATGGAATGGGGCTGGTGGAATCAAAGAATGCAGTTCCTGAGAACACTCTCCATTGTGCAACCGGATTAACGACTACAAAATGTAGCCGTAATTTTAATTTTGTTGCTCTGTAATAATGATTAAAACCCTTCAATACATTAAGAAGTCATAAATGTGTGTGCAATTAAGGATTCCGTAGTGTTTAAAACATTGATGAGCAAAATGCAGTCATATTAATGATGTAAAACGCAAAGTGTAATCGTAATCGCTTTTTATTAATCTGAATAGATTTTGCCCATCTATGCATATATCGCATGTAGGATAAAGTTAGGACATTGATATTACAATGACATTCTTTTCTGTAACTGATTCTTAATGTAATCTGATAATAATTAACATATACATTCATTTTAATAATCTTTTAACATAATGAAAATTATATTCGAAATATAATACTCGTCTAGACATAGACAAAAAAAAATGAGATTTTTTTTACATTCTAGCTAACTTCTGCCCAGGACTGTTGTTTCCCATTCCGACATTTTTATGTTAATATTGAAATTTAATTTCGAATTTACTAAAACCATCTTTTTTATTTCATTTATTCGTATATTATATTTAGATATTATTTGTTTTTTTAGGCACTAATTCTTCCGTAGCAAGAATGACAAAATTATGTATTAAGTACCAGCAACTAGATTTATTCAATAACAGTCTAAATACATATAAATCATGTGTCATGTGTGTGTGTTAAGTCTCTATCCAAAACTTTTCAATTTTCCTTTTTCTTTGTTCATTTTTTTTCCTTTTCTTCATTGTTTGTATATTTTAAATTAATATTATATTTGAATTTGATTTTTTTTTCATATGGTATTCACTGTATATATAGTGCACCAGGTTATAAGTTTATAAGAATGTTTTTTAATACTGCAACTATTGTAGTGAAAATAAATAAATTCGCTGCACACCTAATTAGTCAATCTAAATGATCTATCAACGCAGAGCCGAAACCACTGGACGGATTGACTGAAATTTGGCATGCAGATAGATGTTATGACGTAAGCATCCGCTAAGAAAGGTCTTTGATGAATTCTACCCCCAAGGGGATAAAATAGGGGAATGGGGGAGAATGGAAGGGGACACGCTAAACAAAAGTGAAGCCGCAAAAACTATACCTAATTAATAATAATATTTCTTAACGCGAGCGAATCCGCGGGCGAAAGCTAGTGTGCAATAAAAGCTTTGCCATGATAAGCTACATCCACTACTCTTCTCGATCGTAAAAAGATTGATAAAATTCAATCATTGTGCTTAAATACTAGAAAGCGGCCTCGTGATATCATATAAAAAGTAATTTTACTAATAGGACATAAAAACGGTAGTTCCTCACTAGATATAATGGTACCAGAATCGCGTGCTGTAAATAAACAACTGAAATATTCACTGCAATACAAACCTATTACACGTAATGATGATAGCGTGGGAACTTTGTCATTCTGCGCCCGTCTTACTTCTACACAAGTTTTTGTTCGATGATTTGCTTCTTTATCAGTTAAATCGTTAAATGTGCTATCCGGTTATTCAAATATCTTTTCCTAGCCCCTTCAATAAGTGCCGGAAATATAAACAATTACAAATTTCTATACGACTTGTGTCCACTTTACTTTCACATGGTCTGCAGTGATTTTAAAATATTAGTTTGCGGATGCAAATTCTCTCTCTCTCTCTTTCTCTGGATAGAGAATGTACAATATTATTATTATTACTATCACTAGATATATGACAATCCAATTTCAATGTCAATCAGCAAGATTTGATACAAGATTATATATAAATCTGATGAATAACACATATTTCTCTATAACTTCTGTCCACTTATAGCCATAATATAGTCAACAATAATAGCGACATTTTATTTTGCATTTAAAGAATACATAATATTACTTGCTGTGGTGACCCGGCGTTCCCCGGATAGAAATAATTCACCCCTTAAGCGATTTTCCAAAAACGTCGACACATGATTTTTTTATATCTAACCAAAAAACTTATTTCTAAACAAACTTTTAACTCTTTTTGTTCAAAGGGGAGCCTTTACAGGTGGAATATAAAAAAATCCGACCGAATGCCTATGTCACGTAAAATAATTTAATGTAATGTTTAAATGATCAATAAGCAATTAAGTAAATAGTTCAAGCAGCCGTTCATATAACTTTTTTTCTATAATTTTCCGCAATCTATGAATATTGGAACCGTTCTCAAAATATAAGCAGTGATTCACAAAAAATCTTTAATTTCTGTATTAGACTGTAGGAATGTAAATTTTATGATTAAAAATAAAACTACCGATTCTCAGGTAGGCCTTTGTCTATTGCGAATGTTTAGAGACCGGAGCCATCCTCAAATGTAGCCATAAATCTTTAGGTCGGGATTCTTTGATTTATGTGAAAAATGAACGCAAATTAAAGGTTACTATGACGCGAAAATACTGATTTTGATGGGATACGGGTTACAAAAATTCTTATCTTACTTAAATAGAACCAAAAATTTAATTACTGCCGGTATACCTACTCAATACAAACTATTTTATATTGTAGACCTTTTTGTAAATAATATCGTGATCCCGGGTAATTTGTAAGTGTAAGATATACATACTACAGTGAGACTATATTTTACACCCAGGAATAATTAAAATTTTATTTAATAGTTCAATTTTCTCAGCATTGCTTTGTAGGCCAGTATCGCAATCTATGATGTATATTATTTGCAATTTCATACTTATATCTAAGCGTTATAGAAACAAACGTCAAATCAGAATTGTTTTTACAAAGTCCTAATACATTTCTTAATGTCTATTTATCATAGAATACTTGAATTATGTATTTTTTTAGATATTTTTAAAAGTAAAGATATTCCACCATTATGGATCCTCTAAATGGGGTTAAAAACAATTATTTCCCGGCTATAATAACAGCATTCACTGGCTGTCAATACATAGTCAGTTATGATTTACGCGTAGGCCCAAGGTAACACTTTCACTGAGGCTTCATCATCCGACAAACATAAATCAATGCGGACTGGGACGACAACAGCTCCTTTAGGTTATTTTATGGTATACGGTATTTTGAAGGTTAAATACGCTTAACTCCAATGTTTTATTAGCTAATTACCATTATGATAGTAAATTCAAATCGATATCTATTTCATTACATCTAATCTTAGTGAGTGTTTTAATATACCAATTTCTGGTCAGTATAATAAACATGTTATCAATTAATACAAATGCTTTTCACTTTCATCGTTGTATTAGTGCCTGGATATTTAAATTTTAATATAACAAAACTTTCATTACTTTTTAAGCATAATATTATCCTAAAACTGTTCTTACTTATTAACACGAAATTTGCATATCATTCTAGCTACTATAATTATTAAACCTATATTCTCTCAGCAAAGTACAAAGTGGACATAGCCACCATACTCGTAAATGACTACCGTACTTTGATTCCACCAGCCCCATTCCACCACAAAACCACAAGATATCGTGTCGGATACCATCCGTATGTGGTGGATGTTCCTTATATCCGCACGAGAAGATTCGCTTCTACATTCATCATGCGAACAGCTAAGGAGTGGAATATGCTACCAGCGGTCATATTTCCACGATCTTATGACCTGGGAGTCTTTAAAAGAAGAGTGAATAGGCATTTGTTAGGCGGACGCGGTTCATCATCGGACTCATCTTCACCTTCCACCAGGTGTGATTGAGGTCAAGCGTTCGCCTATAAGTTATAAAAAAAAAAAATCTCATTCTATTATAGATTCTCAGCCAAGTAAAAATACAGCAGCCGAAGTCTTACCACAAACAAATAAACAGTCAAACGTAATCCGCCGCCTTAGCCGACACAAAGAGCGCGCCAATCAATAAATCACTTTCGCTAAGGGCCACGCACTGGGCGCCGGCCATTGTCGTGCTCATTGTCGGCGCCGATTTTTACAGCAATTAGATACTTACCTGCGGTAATCCTATTAGGAAGAAGACAGAGACAGAGATGCGCCGTGGGCGGTCGTATGCATGAGATAGCAAAGTTAATCGTGTAATCCTTGGGCGGACACTATAGGTGTCGAAGCGCGATGATCTAGTTGTTTTTGTACCTGTTTCAAAAGTTTAAATTCTAATAATTATTTATTTATTTGTGACTAGTATATTTAAGAATATAAATTTTATTTAACCTATTATCTAGAATATCAAATAATAATTCACTAGTAAATAAGTAGCTTTAGATTTTTTATTTTGATTTTTAGTAGATTTAGCGTGCCAAAAGTTACCTAATGACAAACAAAAATTTCGTTTGTAATTAACAAAGGTTGTAATTATACACACATCTAAGATTACAATATGCTAATTTGATTTTTGTCAATAGTTTCTTTAAAATAAAGCTTTCGCAATAAATGACGGTGCATAAACTGAAACCAATTTTCAAATTTTGCCGTGAATAATTGAAAAAACTATATTGCAATGAAAATTGTATCAACATAATAAGTTTTAACATACTGTTGATTACGTATACCGCTGAATATACAATATAAAGCAGCTGAATAAAAATGAATAGTAATTTATTTGCATTATGGGTTACAGCACCTATGCAACCAGCTTGCATTTTCAAATCCTTGTAAACCAATAGAGACTCCTTAATTCATCATTAAATTAATTAATATATATTATATATTATAGCAGACTCTAAGCTACTGACGAAACATGAAAAATTTAGGTACATTGTTTTATTTTTGTGATGTAGGCGCACTAATAGCGGATTTTTTATATTGTATACCTAAAATGGTGAAATAAAGGTTAAAAAGTCTGTCAATTTTGAGGTAAACACTATAAAAGCTGTTTTTATAAAATTAAACTCAAAGGGACGGGTGAACGGTATCTACCAGGCAACAACTGATCATTACACCTAGTAAAATATTAAAAAATAGAATAAAATCAAGTACTTCTAAAAAGAATATACAAGTATGTTAGCTAAATCATAAATCATAAACGTAACCTAACCGTAAACTGTAAATATCAATCTGCTTATTTAACGGTAGATTGTTTAACATTTCTCACCCCTCACACGAGCCTCGAGTGTGCTCTTTGGTGGCTGTAAACTGATTTATCATATCACTGAGAGTTCTCAAACAAGCATCATCTTACACGCATAAACCGTATCGCAGACCAAAATTATTGTCATGGCTCGCAAAACATTCTCGACAATATGTTCTAAAACTTGAAGCCCATATTTGGGTATCTCATTTAGATTATATTCGTAATGTCGCTGAATCAAAACGGAATAAGTGCTGCGAAATTTGCAAATGATATGTACCTTAACTGGAGGCTTAAAGGTTGATTTTTAAGATTACGGAAGAGAGAAGTGGAGGAACACATCTCAGACAAGGGTGCGATGTCCGACGTATCGTGTTGTCCGGTTTCCGGACACGACTCCCGTCAGCTAGCTAGTAATTAACTAAGCTTATGCACTTCGTACGTTAATTAAGGCTTTAAATAGTAACACTTACAATACAATTCTATCTTTAGATACATCTTACATGTTTGCTTGAAGATTTTTTACACTTGTTAGTCCTCCTTACATCTAGTTTTAGAATATTTAGTAGTTGCGTAGAGAACAATAAACACGATACCCATTATCTACTTTTCCTTTTTTTTTTTAATTGACAGTTTTATGGTATGCCTATAACTTTTTTTATTTAAATATTGGTTTTGTCTGCTCCAATCTTCTGAAGAAGCCGTTTTATGAAAACTTAATTGTTATATGTATATTTAACGCATTATCTTAAATGTGTTATCACAATTGTTTGTTTTAACGTAAATAAATATAATTTATGGGATTTCTTTAAGATTTTGACACTATTTTCGCTTCTCCCTATATTATGAAGTAAAAGTTCTTAAAGTATTTGAAATAATAAATACAAGTCTGCAAACGTGTTTATTTTCTATTTACCTACACGTAAACTATATGTATATAGGAATGAATACCTCTATTAATATGTTACATATAACGTATACATTATCTACACGTATTAAAGTACATTCAGAATAAAAATCCTCCACAGAGTAAAGAGGTGTAGTAGATAGAAGTTATATTTATTTTTTACTAGAGAAAAGGCTAGTGAGATGACTTCTGAATTATACCACAAAATAAAACATATATATATGACTGTGTATTCCAAGGTACGTGTTGCAACATAAAACATTAACAACTCGCTCCTAAAAGAGCCTCAACACCGCATATTAAGCTCTAACATTATAAATCAAAGACGTACATCTTAAAGCAAAGCCGCGAAATCCGTTTAATCATCTCGCACGTTATTAATAACGCCTTTGAAATTAAACAATAAATTTAGCGAGGCTAATCGCGCGCGGAGACCGCAACACAACCGCTCGCTGAGTCAACATTTATAGAGACAAATTGTTGCGCCACTAACACTGCCTCTACGATGTATTAATCTTGAGACTGACTCGTAGACGCCGCTACGACCGTAGCCGACAGCCGCCCTACTGTACGTTCAGCCTGCGTCACTTCCTGCAACACTCGTCCACAGGATAGTTGCATCCCCTACGGAAAAATAAGACTCTTTCATTTTCTCTGTTTTTATATAGACATAAATTTTACGCAACTCAATAATCAGTGAATAGTGTACGTTCACAAGATAACTTTATTTTATGATAATGCTAATGTAACCGCTGACTTGTTTAGACTTCGATGTCACTTATTGCGTACTTTTTATTACATTCATTTTGTAGACGTTATTCTATTTACTTGGTATTTTTATTTGATAACTTGAGTGTATTGTTTTAATTTATTGGGATTTAAATAATGTTTACCTATACACTTTAACCTTTAAATAATACATATATGTAAATTTGATTATACACATACCTTGATGAGTACTGTGTACTAAACATCGTGAGATACGCAAATTAAAATTCAATGTTTTTTTACGCTAGGTTAGTTTTGCAGTTTTTTCATTCAACTATTGAAGAATTACCCACAATGTAAGGCTATTGATTTTTTTTTTGCAAAGAGTTTGTTTTATTTATACTTTAAAGATAATTTTGAAGAAGTTTGATCAAATCAGACTAACTCGAAGTTATGATATCACTCAATTCACGATTCAAAAAGGCAGACTATTTCAACTCTAGGCTTTGGTATGACCATTCAGAATTACCTTATAATTAATGTCAAAATAATATTATAGAATGAACAAACGATGTTTTATAAAACAATTATGACACACTGTCCAAACAGGATTCTTGAGGCTATCACGCGCGAGGGTGATAGTGCCGTTTTCTCCCCATTACCCTCGCATGATATATGGCATCGAGCGATGGCAGAGCGGTGGCGAATGCGACGCGACTATTACTGCATCCGTCATTAGTCACCGTCAGGGCAACGTTTAGCCACGCTCGCGGCCCCGACCTGCATAAACAACTACATCTCGGACGAGCACTATCTAAAGATGGAGACTGACTTGTAACATTTATTATAAGTATTTTGTTTGTATCCCGGGCGAGGATCCTGCATAAGACCATCAAAGACGCTGTGAGGATAGCGACCCCGTTGTGTCAGACTCCTACTGACTAAAAACCCCCGGAGTGTCCCTCTGATTGCTCCACCCGGACCTGGGAAATCAAATTTGTCCAGACGCCCAGGGATCAAAAAGCCTTGTTGAGGCTACCTCTCTGGGAGGGATAGGAGTAAAAGCCCACCCCTCCAAAATATATATCTATACTAATATTATAAAGCTGAAGATTTTGTTTGTTTGTTTGTTTGTTTGTTTGAACGCGCTAATCTCTGGAACTACTGGTTCGAATTGAAAAATTCTTTTTCTGTTGAATAGGCTATTTATCGAGGAAGGCTTTAGGCTATATAACATCACGATGAAACTATTAGGAGCGAAGAAATATTGGAAAATGTGAAAAAAAAACGGGGAAAATGATTCATCCTTGAGTGCTTCCATTGCGTGCGCTGCGAAAACGATTCAAGATACCAAAAATATATGTATGACAGAGTTATTCCTCTTAAAATGATCTAAAAAAATGTCCGCGACAGTATATGTCTATCTTTTAAGATTAACTCACTAGAACCGTTTTTACGGTAATCAAATTTGGTCGAAATTAATGCATTATTTGTTAAGAGTTGTATCAACGTAATAATATTAATCTTTATCCAAATAAATGTGTTGTTGATTAAGAGTATTTAATTGTGAACAAAATTGTCTTTGACATCACTTAATTTCAATGAACATCTTAGAAGGTATTACAATAACTTATATAGCAAAACAACGTTTGCCGGATCAGCTATAGTATATATACAGTCGAAGATAATCTCTCTTTAATTTCAAATTCCTTTAAGATAAAAACACAGGTCCTAGGTATCGAAAGTAGTCGTCGCCAGTACCACATTTCAAGTACATCTATTTTGCGTCGGTCTTTCAGTAAAACCGTTCTCATTTCTGCACCAAACTAGAGAATTGGAAAGTCTAATCTTCTCTTTAAGTAGACTTTCGTGATTTTGGTGATATTGCGGTTGCACCAGACTGGTTTTAACTTTTCAACCGCAGATCTTGTAATAGAATCTCGTCCTCACACTTCCCAACCACAGAGATATTAGATTGAACAAGTTCATCTCGTTCCACGATCAACATTCTGAACATTATTTCACACAATAACGCTATAAAATGATTCGTCAGAAGTAATCATTAATAATGTCGATAAAGTAGGTAAGGGCTGTCCGCCTCCGGTAGCCGCATGTTCATAGATATACATAGGTAGACGTCGAGTATCGTCACGAGGGTGTTAATTTGCTAAGACCCCGACGTGCTAATGAAACCCGCGACTTACCGCTGACATCTCGCCAGATCCCTGTCCCGATAAACGTGCACAAGAATCCCGCAGGAAATTGGCGTTTTCAAATTCCAACTTCTTCAACAACTACGATAGTATCTGTGCTGTTAGTACAATTCCCACTTTTATTCTATTACATCTTTTTCTACTCAATTCATCTCGTAGAAATATACAATAGACTACCTATCACATATTAAAGTTAAACACGGTGATGTTTTAAGTATGCGCTAGCAAAGATGGTTAAAATGTAATCAGATTAATTATTAACGTTTACATTTTGTTTCGTAATTTAACTTCGTTAATATGTTATCATTATTAACATTTCTAAACATTAATGGGACATAAATCTATATCCCTGAAAATTCTTTATGCTTAAAACATAAGTAGGTAAAATGTAACGCAAAATGCAAAATATAATTGTAATCGTTTTTCCATAATCTGATTACATTTTTGCCATCTATGTTCACCAGTACTTAGGAGTATGTAAATATAATATCTGCCATAAGATGAACTAATTGTGAATGTATCTAATATTATTCAAACGGTTAATTTTTATCTTAAGGTTATCAAATTTACTTGGTGTAAATAATAATCAATAAATTAAAAATTATAATCACCCCTTATTCTATACGTGTATTCATTGCGTCAAACACTACTACTTCTGCTGTAAATTAGTTAAGAGTTGAGTATCCCGCTGCTTATAAATAATACTAGCTAATTAAACATTCGATCAGGTATTATTTAATCATAGCTAAAAAATCTCGATTAAATATTTTTTAAACATATAAACCAAAAACATGATCTATTCATCCGTTTAGGAACTACGATGCCACGGAATAAATATATATATATATATACACAGCTACAACAACGTTAAGCTTAAAATATTATCTTTTTGCTTAAGTAATAAAAATACATGTTTATAAGATAAAATCATAGCTTTTAGCAATAATATCCTTACAATTAATTCATCTCGCGGCATTATAGTGTATAATTATACATTAAAATAACCAAAAATAAAGGCTCAATTAATAAAGCAACATAAATACTTAGGAAAATTTTGAATCAATCAAAATAGAAAATAAGATGTAAAAGCACGGAGCTACCCTCAAAGTATAACTTGCCGATCGATCTCCAAGAATCACTCCGCTTTGGAACTAATTTGATTTTAGCATATTAAAGGGGGTGTTACATCTAGATATAAGGAGTGCGTCTTGCGGTCCCTCCCCACAGGGCTTCGTAATAACGCAAATGATGTAAGGTGTGCCTTAATATCCATCACACGCGTCCCTGTGTTCGCTTATCTGTGGAAACACGGAAGTGTAAAAATCGTCGTGAAAAAGCTACAGGGGCTTCGAATGGTACCTGTTAAAGAAAACACTTAAGATTATTAAACTGGAAAGTTAGTGATTGAAGTGTAAATGTTCTGATATAAACAGCTTTCATTATATACAGCATATTTGAATTAATTTCACATTAAAACACTTTTTTGTATATTATGTAAGTATTCTTAATAACTAAGAAAAAGCGCATAAATTAACATTTACACTTTTTTGTATATTATGTAAGTTCTTTTTTTATAGCGTGAAGAGTTATTTGTGCAGGCCGGCATGATCGCTGCGACTACCGGTGGGTTTTTTGTTACCTTTCGATAGTCGTTGGCGTTTTTTGGACTGCACCATGCTTACCATCAGGTATGGTGCAGTCACTGTGTCGAGTCGGTATAAAAAAAAACTCTGTATTTATTTCTAATCATCTAATTTTTGTATTATTCATAGGCGAACGCTTGACCTCAATCACACCTGGTGGAAGGTGAAGATGAGACCGATGAAACCGTGTCCGCCCAACAAATGCCTATTCATTCTTCTCTTAAAGACTCCCAAGTCATAAGATCGCGGGTATATGACCGCTGGAAGCATATTTCACTCCTTATATGTTCGCATGATGAATGTAGAAGCGAATTTTTTCGTGCGAATATAAGGAACATACGAATGGTATCCGACACGATGATAAAATAAATAAATAAAAAAATGTAAATGATAAAACAAAACAAACGGTTGTCTGTACTTCAAAATATCGAAATACTGGCAACATTTCCTTATCGAGAAAAAACTAAAGAGTATAAATTTATAACCGTAACCTAGTTTAAGATAAATCTATTTACAGCAAGTTTATTTATTTCCATTCCTTGTTTTCTACAGACATTAAATTTATTCAAAGTTTCAATATCAGATTGAGTATCAAAACAAAATCCGGGATTACTCGGTGGCAACAAACTCATTTAACTTCACGAGCCTCCCTGCTCAAAAATGTCCTCTTTAAATATTTCCCTCCTTCGATTTCGATACGATCGATTGTACTAAGTGTCCTTCCTTTACGAAACATTTATTTTATTTTGAAGTAATCGAGATATAAATAAGGCTCTCTATGACTTCATCATTAATTACTTTAAAATATAATGAAGATATATATCTTTTATATAGCATTTACAAAAAACTTACAATAGTGCTGTTCTTGATTGCCATCAACTGCTATGTAGGTAATTTAAATAAAATATCTATCTATATCATGTAACGGGATATTATATTCAAACCACCTACTTTATTTAAACAATTAAATATTAATAAATTACAATATTAATATTAATAAAAACCCGTCAAGAAACATAACGTACCTACATAATTGGTATCTTATAACATAGTAGATGTACTAAGACACATATTTTACGCAGTTTTAAAAGTACATCTTTTTTAAGCTTAACACATGTCAAAAAAATTGTAAACAGTTGTTGGTGGAAAGTTTAGCGGAAATAAATGTAGGCTCGGGAGGGTAGATAAGTGTAAATGTGTCGGTCTCAGTCGTCGTTACTCTCAATCGGATGGCGAGCTACATAAATAGGACTGGATGAAGGTGTTCCGCCTTATCTCAGCGTTTGTCGTCTACTTCTTACTTTTGTATGCGATCCTTGAGGTGAATACACTAAAAAGTTACCCGAACTTATCAGCTTGCGCGAAAATGTATGCTTAAAGTACATATTTATTTACTACACTTTCGTCTTTGATATTTATGTCACTAAATTTAGATTACATATATTATTTACGAAACAATTGTGTTTAGTTATTATAACCATAGCAAATGCGTTATTTATAAAACAATTGATTCTTTGACGAATAAGAAAAAATATACCAATATATTAACGAAGCCAGCCGCTTATTATTTATCCTGAACCGTCTCATGCAACAAATTGTTCCTGAAACCGACAAATTGTCACGGTTGACATGGGAAAGCTTTGCCTACTATACCAAGCTAATGTTAACTGCACACGAAGACGGCTTTATTTTACTATAGAAATTATAATACGTGCAACTAGTTTATTTCTAAGCCATATATGTAATCTTACTGATGTAGGTACAGTTGACGACTATGTTAATGGCTAACTAAAAGAAAGTCTCGATAGAATATATTATAATACAAAAAAATATTTACGGAAATTATTTGATTATAAATATTTATAATTAAAGTAAAAATGCTATAAAATATACAAAATAATAATAAATCTTCCTTCTTCAATATTTCAAAGAACTTTATTTTCCAAACAAGTCGCAATTTCAAGATAAGTAATAAAAGCTTAAAAAAATCTAAATATTATTCGCAAAGTTAATTCATCTAAAACGTGCACTTCCTCCGTTGCCTTGTTTATTGAACCGCGAAGCATTTGTAATCGTTTAATACCCTCAATTCTTTATCAGCCCTGTGGGGGTATCTTACATTCGCCCGGATTCATTTCCCAAGTCGAACGATTCTGCTAACGATTTTGCTAGACAAAATCATTACTTACATGATTTCATACTTCAGCAAATGATGAATTTATATAAAAGTGTATCAAAATTAAAATAACTTACGTATATTTACATAACATTTCTAATAATGACAGTAAATATCTTGTATTATAGGGTAACCATAATTTTAATGAAAGTGAAATAAATCGCAAACGATACAAACTAAGGCAGACTCGATAATGACATCATTTGCTTATCAGCTGACCATTACCGAAAATCGAATGCTACATTAGGCACGCACAGTCCGAAAACTGTGCCCGAATCTAATAAAAACTCCTTATCAATCGACCCGCTATTGTTAACTGCCTTCGATTTCAGTATTTTCCTTTTAAAGCGGACATAAATTCGTTCCATTTATAAAAATAAAAACATTTCGACCCTTATCGTGTTCGATTTTTAAATAACAGAACGCCATTGGGAGATAGGTGAGTTGAGGACAAGATTTTTTTCCGGTTCCCCTTAACCGGGGAGGAATTTCTTTTCGGCAATTTTGAGACGCGTAGATAATAAAAGGGCTCTAACTGCTCGATCACCCTCTAATGAAAACTCGAAAGTCTTCATATCTTTATCAATATATTTTACGTTGACTCACGCAAAGCAAAATTCAAAACTAGACGAATAACTCAATTTGCTAATTAAACAAAATAAGGTGCCGAAACAACAGTAACTGAGTAAGTCAACCAAGAAAATCTTCTAATTGACCACATCCTTATATTCCGTGATTAGATTAAAACCCAAAAAACTATGAAGGTATGTTATTGTAAAATAGCAAAAACCGAAGAAGGAAAGGAAAATTTTGAATCCAACAATTGAATCCAAGATGGACTGAGCAAAGCACATGTACCATATAAAAATTGCGATTTTTTTTTACATTGGCTCTACAATGTGACTACAGATCACTTGATGGTAAGTACAATGTAGTCTACAATGTATCAACTACCAGTGACTATGAAAGGATGAAAATTCGTTAATAGTCTCCGTCGTCATGTCGGACTACATATACCGCGACCCAAGGTCTGTGTTTACGAGTTACTGAATATACACAAGCTGATCCAGTGACAAAGGCAAAACGAGTCACTACGACGGTCTTTAAATTTGCGTACTGTGGTCATGACATAGTTCGGCCAATCGCCCTACCACCATAAATATCGAAAATAGCTATATTATTAAAAACTTTGAGTTCCTGGCAATCGATTATTTTGTAATTGATTGCTAGTATTAGAAACGTGTCGATTCGATTGCTAATGGTTACTATTGACAAAAGAT
Organism: Automeris io; assembly: GCA_036320925.1. NCBI lineage: Eukaryota > Metazoa > Arthropoda > Insecta > Lepidoptera > Saturniidae > Automeris > Automeris io. Next base: position 2,026,744 of record JAUDJH010000012.1, on the reverse strand, counting down.
TTGTTGTTTTAATAAGTAGATAGTGATAACCACGTCAATACACCAATCATAAGTTTGATCGGTCTCGAGTAGGCCAGTGCTTGACCCATTTCTACTGAACTAGGAGCAAATCGAAAATCGATGAGTCAACGACCCTCCGCGACGGTGACGTTACGTCGACTCCCGCGCTATCCTGTAGGTTGAATCTTTTTCCCTTGTATGAATATTAAGATAATGCGGTTAACCTGTGCTAATGGTTCGGCTGCAAGATTTATTGGTATTAACGCCTGTTAGACGCGATACTTAAGATTCCTTATCCCTTAGAAACATTATTTATATGCTTGTTCACATATATGGGCAAAATGTAATCAGATTAATAAAATTATTACGATTACATTTTACATTTTTTACCATTACTATACCTGCATTTTACTCATCTATGTTTTAAACACCAGGGAATCCCAGATTACATACATATTTATGACTTCATAACGTTTTAAATGGATGTAATCGTGATTAGAGAGCAAGAAAATTAAAATTACGACTAAATTTTGTAATTGTTAATCGTTAATCAGATTACATTTTGCCCATCTCTGCTTGTTCATAATCACGTATGGTTTATCAATATTTTGTAAATCTAAGATAAAAAAGAAAAATTTACAGTCTATATATCACTCTAATTAACAATCTCAGAATCTTGAAAACTTCAAATCGAACGATTCCCAATCTCGGGTCCGCAAACCTATCCGGAATAGTCAACTGCAACAAAATATTGGACAAATTATATGGCCTCGCAGTATCACATTTATTGGAAACGAAGAGTTTTGTTCTATACTGACCTCATTACTATCTAGTTTCCAAGAAGCGCACTATACTTTTATGACCATATCATTATTTTGTTTAATTAAAAACGTGATTTTAACTTGTTTTTAGATATTCAAAGGACAATGACTCCTGATGATCATCTCTAAGAGGACCGCCGTTAAAAAAGTTTGAGAAATCCTAGAATAGAGTCAAACAATCAGCGACGTTTGTTGCTGAAACGCAACCCAAAATAGTTTCATTTAATTGTCTCATTTTTTAATTGTTAGCCTACGTTAAATCCATCAAAACAATGTTTTATTTAAAAAAACAAGACTTGAACGAGAAACTACTTTTTTTTTTAAATATTTTAGTCTGTTGACATAATTTTATGTAATATATTCTACTTCCATTTTCTCAAATTGAAACCTTGTTTTAGTAAATAAATGTGATAAGTGTACAACAAAAAACTAAGCTATATCTATATAATTATATATACTAAACTGAAACCACACTACAAAGTGTGTGTGTATGTAATGTGTGGAAGTGAATACAACCACTAACGTATTATATCTCTGCTCACCCCGAAAGGGAGATGGCGTGACGTATATAACTGAAGCCTCTGCGTGGTTGAAACGTTTCTTACAATAATGTGGTGAACACGTAAGCTCGAATGCAGGTTTTTTGTATTCGGTTATTCCCCTCGGCCACGTGGTGGCTACTAATTGCTCAGCTGGGACACCCTGTGCCCGCAAATGTATGTGAGTTTTCCACTTCAAACTGTTTAACTGATCATTATTTTTCCACATAACAATATACAACTAGGTATCTATGTATAGTCGTTGATATAATTATTTAAGCAATAATTTTTTTATTCAATAAAGTTTCATCACTAACGAAAACGAAAGATTATTATAAGCTTTCATTATATCATGTTTGTCATGGTTGGCCCCGGTGAATAGCAGGACAATAGCAGGGCAGTAGACTTGAGGGAGTCTGCTGCCCGGATAAGAGGGAGACGGTGCACGGTGTCCGGCGCATCGCCTGAGAGAGAGGTTTTGGAGGGGTGGGCTTTACTCCTTCCCCTCCCAGAGAGGTAGCCTCAACAAGGCTTCTTGTTCCCTGGGCGTCTGGATGAATTTGATTTCCCAAGCTCAGGTGGAGCAATCAGAGGGACACCCCGGGGGTTTTTAGTCAGTAGGAATCTGACACACCGGGATCACTGCCCTCATAGCGTCCCTGATGATCCTATGCAGGATTTTCCCCGGGATACAAAAAAAAATGTTCCCACAAACTTTAATGGTCTATAGGTACACATGTATATGTATCACATCATGTGTATACATGATGCTATGATGTGTGCACATAGTTTTTAAAGCTGGACGCTTAATGAAAATATCATTCCGTCAGCTATAACGCTTATAGAAATACCGAAAATGTATGGTCTGGGCACAACGTAGACCATTTAATGCTTGTTTTGATAGCGTATGTCAACCCTACATATTTTTAAACATTTTATCCCGGCTTGCTGATACAATGTGACTTTATCTGAGCCGTCGAGGCAAAAATATTGTAAGTTTTACTATTAGGAACACCTTTTGATAAATAAATAGTAATTACATTGAGTGAAAATTGACGCTAACTTCGCCATATTGAGATTAGTTAAACTCGGGAACAACGTGTAAGCAACCGACACGCCACATGTCCTTTCTCGGAACCCAGAACTTCACCGCGCGCATTCGAATTCCTGTATGGAGTAGAAATACGGCTTTATAGGAGTAAAATCATACTTTCTCCTCGGGCGAGCGGGGCCGGGGTACTAATGACCGCGCGGGGAGTGGTGCCTACCTATCTACATCTACACATGGCACGACAACCACACTTTATATTGCGTTCAGCAAGCTGCCTACCCACACTCCTGCAAAGCGGCACGGTTCGTTTTTTAGTTATTATTTCGACGTGCACTATTTTCTTTTTGGTCGCCGACATTGCTTACGAATTCCACAGAGTTTCACACAAAGTGTAACGAAATGAACGAATGTTTTATAATTACAGTAATTTATGTGGTTGAACATATTCTTCGAGATCTTAGCCTATTTGTGTATGCCTGTAGGATGTTTCTAATTGAGGGGTTTAAAATAAATAGGTAGATATGCTACAACAATGGCTTAAATTGATGTACTTTGATGGTGGATAAAGAATTTGTTACGTATCTCCTATTTGCTGTAATTAAGTTGTTGATGGTATTTTTTTAACAGGAAATACATGAAACGGTGCATGTAGTAAGGTTTAATTAAACAATCATATACCATGGTTAAGAACTTAATGGTATAGCAGTCAGACTCGGATCTAGAAGTGGGGACAAGCCGGGGTCCACGCCCCTAGAGCCAAATTCAATGGTCGGCAGACGAGCACATTAACCGGCGTACCCACAGAATAAATAGTATTATAACGTTTGAAAGGCAGTAAAACACCACAGAGCTCACCACAAATACGTTTAATGCACAGATACTTAAAATAAACATAAAATTACATATAACAGTAATAATAATGCGAGCGTCCGTATGTTAGGCGCGCGGCCGATCGAGAGACGTCACACAATCTCCCTCCTACCGTCCACCGCGGACGATGCGCAAGCGATCTGTACAACCATTACGGCGTCCGCGAGAGTGGATCGGCAGAGTGCACGCTACAGTATATCTAAAAAAGTTGACCAACCTCTCCATAAAAAAATTACTGAAAAATGCAAGTCTTTGATTTTGACGTTTTAAAAGTTAACACAAAAGTCTCCTAAAATATTCTTAAATTATGCATGGTCAAAGATCGCCCAGGCAGTAAACATGAGGGAGTATGCTACCTGGATAAGAGGGAGGCGGCGTAGTAAAAAAGGTTCGGAGGAATGGGTTCCTTTTACAACCCTTCCCAGAGATGAAGCCTAAACAAGCTGTCTGCACCCCGGGCGTCTAGAAGAATCGGGATCCCCAGATCCGGGTGGAGTGATTGGAAGGCCACTGCGGAGGGGTCTGACACACCGGGGTCGCTGTACTCTCAGTGGCCTTGATGGTTCTATACAAGAATTCCCCCCAGGTCACAAAAAAAAAGTTCGAAGACCGCTTTTCGTGAATCTTTCGCTTCTTATACACTAAATCATATTTACATTATCACATAATTGTTAAGCAGAAAATGACAAAAAATTGTGCTGTTTTCTTTTGGATTAATTCGTATAATTAACCCTTTTGGTTACCGCAGTCCATTCCGCCGAAGTGGTGCTGCTGAACCGGGCAGCACGCCGCGAAGTGTGCACATTACATGATGACAAGTTGATCTTCAAATTTTCTCATTTAAATGTATATTTAAAGATTTTGCTGCTATGTTAAATAAACATTTAAATTAGGATATTTCTTAGTAATTTATGTTTAACTCTTCTATAAAATAAATGCCAGCTAAAACCGACGCTGGTGCACACGGGGCATTTTGTGAATACCGTCTAAAGCCAGCGCTGCTAACGAAAGGGTTAAGAAACATAGGTAAAAGAAGTGGCTTCGGAGCGGCTGGCAGTAGTTTTTGCGCCACCTGAAAAAGTTTCAAGATCCGGGGCTTACAGCGGTCAATGTGTTTGGTTAGAGACAAAAACTCCCAATTAAAATACACTTTTTCACACCTTTGCAGAATAACCTCTGTAAGTTTGTTAACAATCCAATCCTATTCGTGACTTAATGGCTCAGTCGATGAACCTTACCCGGGAAGCTGAAAGTCCTGGGTTCAAACCCTAATAGACACATATCTTTGTGGAATGAACATATTTATCAGGTAGTTATCGATATTATAACACATTTAAATTTTAAAAAGACCTCCTAACGTGAGGTGTAATATTTCCAATGAGGTCATAACAAATAAGGTTCATATATTACTGGATTAACTTGTCGGAAGATGTATTGAATTGTCTGAGCTTAGGAGCAATTAAAAAACGCCTGTCACACTTTCCAGCAAGTCATGGTCGGGCGTGCATGTGTTACGGCCGCTGAGGGCAAAAGTCGCTGTTGGAGCGAAACTGTTGACTCATGGAACCTGTGTCAAATCTCGATGGACAGAAGTCGGGCCCCTGTTTAGCACGTGTGTGAAATTTTACTCAACCAGACTGTTTTCACGTTTATTTAAAAATTATTTTGTCGCATCCTGTTCCTTCGCTTTCGTGAAGTGATTGGGCTTTTATGTACGATAGCTTACCGAACACTATTCTTGTGTGCCACCTGAAAACACTGTCAAAATAACTCTTTTTGATCCTTCGCGTTTCAGAATTAGGTCGAGTACATCAAGTGATCTATATAGGTACTTAGAGGTATTTTATAATAAATTATGGTAGGGTTGACGACGGTGACTGTCAGTAAACACTTATCTCTTGGCAGTTGTCGCTATACGTGGACTACAATATACTTACCATCAGGTGAGTTGTAGTCAGTTTGCCGTGTCATTAGGAAATATAATATAAATTATATTTATAAACAGAATATTTCTTTTATTGAAAAAAAGGTATGGTTACGCTATATCTTTACGGGGTGAGCAGAGATGTATTAGTGGTGGATACCACTTCTAATTTTTTTTTTCATTCTATTTAAAAAAGGTATTACACAGTAAGATTGCCTACAAAATCGAGAGCGTTCTTAAAAAAATCATATATGCAAGCAACAATAGTACTTGTAGGCCATACAAATATTCACGCGTGAAAATCGAATTCACAATCCTCAGTGCCAAGAAGCAGCATTATTCAATTAATACGCATATAATGTCTAAAACCAACAAGAAAGTTGAATCGAGCAATTACTTTATTAATAATGATCGCTTTTATACCAGTATACCAGCGTTACTCAACTTAAGGTCTGCGAATGTATTACTAAAGGTGCTGCGAAATAAGGGCGAGAGCGTTTACAGTTTCACGCGCATCCTTTTTTAGATTATATTCTATTAGGTCCTTACATATGAAATTGGCGTTTTGTATGGGAGGAACAAAAAGTCGAATATTTTTTAATATAATATATTTAATTAATCAAAGTATGAACCATTATTTTCTATGCACTTTTGCCATCTCATAGGTAGTTCATTGATTCCTTTACTAAAAAAACCACTCGGACGGGAATCAATAAAATCTTTGAAGGCGATTTGGACTGCCCCATCGGAGTTGAATTTTTTCCCTTGCAAGAAGTTATCCAAATTTCGAAAAAAATGGTAATCTGTTGGAGCAAGGTCCGGGGAGTACGGAAGATGTCTTAGACTTTCCAATTGAAGCTCTTCTAATTTAGTAGCCGTCTGTTGCGCAGTGTGTGGTCTAGCGTTGTCGTGAAGCAGCAGTGGCGTGGAGCGATTGACCAGCCTAGGTTGTTTAGCCGCTAGCTTTTCCATCATGGTTTGCAATTGCTGACAATAGACATCAGCCGTAATAGTCTGGCGAGATTTGAGAAAACTGTAATGAACAATACCGGCACTAGTCCACCAAACGCTTACAAGTAACTTTTTTGGGGTTAATTTTCGCTTGGGGCAGGATTTGGCTGGCTGGCCAGGATCCAACCATTGCGCTGAGCGCTTCCGATTATCGTAAAGAACCCATTTTTCATCACAGGTAATGATTCGGTTTAAAATACCTTCATTATTGTGCCGGTTTAGTAATGTAACGCAGCAGTCGACGCGCGTTTGCCGGTTTGCTTCAGTCAATTCGTGAGGTACCCACCTTTCAAGCTTTTTAATCTTCCCAATTTGCTTCAAGTGAATTAAAACAGTTTTATCACTAACATCGCAGCCTGCAGCTAACTCGGACGTGGTTTGCGATGGATCCGCTTCCACAATAGCCTTCAACTCTTCATTATCAACTTGAGTCTCAGGCCGTCCACGGGGCTTGTTCTGCAGGTCGAAATTTCCAGAACGAAAACGTTGGAACCAAAAACGAACTGTGTTTTCTTTTGCAACACGACCGCCATACACATCATTCACCCTTCGAGTTGTTTCCGCAGCACTAGTGCCACGGCGGAACTCGTACTCGTAAATAATGCGATATTTTAAGTTTTCCATTTTGTAAAATGAGTGACGCAAACAGAAAAAAACAGAAGAAAAAAACATATGAATGACGATCATCGAAGCACAAATACATGAGTCTATAGCTGTACAAATTTGAATTTGGAATTCCTTACCAAAGAGGAGAAATTTGTGATTAAAGTGGCCAGTACGTAAAACGCCAATTTCATATGTAAGGACCTAATATTATTTTCCGTTGTATCACCTACTTTTTAATGAGTATTCATATACGTGTAATATAAAATAGAAATTAATATTATTTGAATTTGAAATGATATAGAGATAGTATGATTTGTTTTTTTTTTCGACTCCACTTACGGTAGACGGTACGGTTTACGGCAGGTTCTTGAGTGGAGATCATGGATCGGCAGACGTAATGTGGGGCTCCCCCCGGTAAGGTGGAGCGACGACCTACGAATGGTGGTCGGAAAAGATGGGATGAGAAAAGCCGAAGACCAGACTCAATGGCACTTGTTAGGAGAGGCCTATGTCCAGCAATTGACTAGGATAAGCTGATGATGATGATGATGATGACTCTACTAACTGTAATATGTTAGAATTAAAAATATTAATTATTTGAAAAAAATGTTAGGTAAAGTAGATAAGAACTATTTAATACGTAGATATAAGCCATGATTATGTTGGACGTACCAATTCTTCAGAACGCCGTTCTACATTGTATCGTACTATCAATAACTAAGCCCGACTTTCAAATATTCAACATACGATATCCAAATTGTTATTGGAATAACGCATCATCCATCAGACGTTACCGTCATTGGGGTGTGCAGAAAATCGTGACAGAGCGAGAACATAGATACACAGTTATAGGAGTAGAAACGAGACGGTGATCAAATTTCAAGAATTTGCATAATCTGCTCGGGTACTTTATCATAGAACCACGTGCCAGTGACTAGTGCAGTGCACTCGCGGATTAAGCGGCCGGATTATATCAGCAGTTCTCCGAGAAAATTGTTTCACTCGTGCATATCTATACTTATAATATATTCTCGTTTGATATTCAATTTAATACTAACAGGAAATTTTTATATTTAACTAGCTGTCCCTTTTTTTTTTGTGACCCGGGGGAAATCCCTAACGGACCTCAGGGGGCGATGAGGGTTGCCCTCCGGTGTGTCGGACTTGCACCGACTAAAACCCCCGGGGTGTTCCATCTCCCGCCTGCTGAATGCCAAGGGCAAGGCTGAGCCATCTTCCTCGGCACCCGGCGACGTCTAGCCTTCTGCAGGCCCCGCCTTCTTGGCAGGGGGTGGCTAAATAGTCGCCATCCCCTGTGTACACCTAACACATTTGGCAGGGAGAGTGGTGTAAGAAATGTCACCCTCCCCTCATCTCCTTAGTTTGTCATTGGAACGGTGTGCGGGAACACATCACACACCGCTCACGCCTGGATCTGGACGACGTGCTCTAACTAGCTGTCCCGGCAGACCTTGTTCTGCCCTATTTCTCTAAAACAAAGTCATATTGTTTTTTTTAATGTTAATAGCTTCCCCGTCAGATTTTTTTGAAAATTGTTTGAAGGAACCTGGCCTTAATGTTATATGTATAAAAATTGACAAATATCGACATTAATATTTATACGTCACTGAATTATTTTGCCTTCCAGGAACCCGTCCACTAACACTTAAACTTTATCGTATGGTGTTAAAGTTCAAATTGACTTTTAAATATTATTACGAATTTTTTGTATGAGAATATAGAAAAATGGTGTTTTTAGACTATTTCAGACAATTTTTTTAATTTTTCTCTCCGTAATAACATTCCTCGGACTTCAACAGACACAACAAAAAAGAAATGAGCCAAATCGGTTCAGCCGTTCTCGAGTTTCGCGCTTATCAAGATATTTAGCGATTCATTTTTATATATAAGAAGATGTACTTACAAACTGTGTTAATTTTTAAACACCGTTTGTAACACGCACCTCTCAATACTTAAATTTAAGAATAATTTGTGCGGAGTTGGAGAATATTTTAATGTGTTGGTTTATGTACGAATTGTGTGTGTTAAGTTAAGGTTGTATTTATATATCTATTATGAAATATTTAATAGTTTAGAAAGTTATTGTTGTTTACTTATAAACAATTACAAAAAAGCAGGGATGATTTGATGCAAAAAAGCAATGATGATTGGCAAGATAATACAATTTTTGACTTGACACAAGTGCAATGGATAATGTTAATTATTATTGTGATTAAGGTCACTAGCGTGTGTTGTTAATAAACGATTGTTAGTTTGATTTTTATTGTAATTTGGAATAAATCCAAATAAACAATTTAATTCCACGAACCAAAATCATAGTAAGAACACAATTGGACATCCAACTTTTGTATGGAATGATAAATATCACACCGCTAGTCAAACCGTCGAAAAAACGCTTAACTTGTCCCGCTACAAAAGGAAAAAGCCAGCGTCTTCCGTTCGGCCGGATCCAAAGAAAAAATCTTCGCGAGGGATCCGAGCCTTTCATTTATCATATTCCATATTCATTTATTCGTCAAGTTCTGGATTCATTTATTCGTCATGTCTTGATTTCGTCTCATTTATTATTAAAAATGAACTGTCCTGAGCAGAACGCGAGCACATCGGCCCGACAGCCCACTGTTTTATTCTTTGTGTAATTTTACGCTGAATTAGGTCAATACGGAATCCGTGAAATTTTAGTTAAATAATAAGACATCAAATAATAGAAAAATGGTCACAGTCGAAAGGCAGACGTGATTCTCATTTTTTATGAACACTTAACTAATTAATTGTGTGTCCCTTTTATAGATATCTATACAAAACTGCTAGAAATACATAGCTATACATATAGTAAACATTTGACACTTTGCTATGTTTGAAAATTATTTATATTACAAACGGTGAGAACTCATTTAAATATATATATATATATATATATATATACACATATATAAACATTGTCAGGATCATTATATGCTTATGTTAATGAAATTTAATACAAACTTACATAATTTACCTAACAGAGATAATCAAATTATTTGCAGAGGAAACCATGCCCATATAGTTGAAGGTCCAGAGTGCGCTTAGCGTGCTCCATGATTATTTGTGCCAAAAAGACTTCATTGTCGATAATAGATCACTATTCACAGCATTGGTACCTACAAAGTTCTCTAACTCCTTCTTTTGCCGTGTAGTTGGGCTGTGAAATGGTCTTCTGGCGAGCTTGTTCCCACCATCCTATGATATGGGATCTTTTAAACGTAGCATGAAGAGATATTTGTGCAGGCCGGCATGATCGCCGTGACTACCGATGGGTTTTTCTTGCCTATCGATAGTCGTTGGCGTTTTTTGGATCCCACCATGCTTGCCATCAGGTGTGTTGCACTCACTGTCTCGAGTCGGTATAAAAAAAAGTCTAATTTGTAATTACAAGACTGCGCGAAAATGTCCATAATATAATATATACGGCACCTGGGGAAAATTAATATATTGTAACTTTACTTGGTTCCCCTTATTCGCAAACGCAAGATAGGAATTTATGTCAAATCCCCTTTAGAAAGGTACACAGGGTGATCATGAGGTCAGTGGTTGTGAACTCACCGACGAAATATCTCGGGATCTCGGCCGCTGCTGACCCGGGACTCTGCGGATGATGGATAGCGGGACATGAGCGTTGCTATCGCGGATGCAGTAATTTATTTGAGTGTGCTAAATAAATTTGTAACTCTGCAGGTTCGATATAGTTATCTTTAGCAGTGCCTATTTGGATAATTTTCCTTTAAATAACGAAAATTTGTCACTTAACAAGAACGTCTTTTATAATGGCCTGAAAATATTCATTAGGTGCGCTTATTGGTCATGTTGGGCAGAATTTTTCAATGGAAATAACATCTACTTACCCTGAAAGGCATACAGTTTGACGGTAGATATATTATTATCAATATTTTTAATAAACTTTTAAAATTTTAAAAATTTAACGAATATACTTGTTAACTTATTAAAATATATTAAACGTTTGTGTTTGAAACTTAAAAATTGTGCTTAGTAAGGGCGAGTCTCAATAACCACAAATCTAAAGCCGCCACTGATCTATAAACACTTTTTCCGTAAATTTGTAATTTAAATTTTACGTGTGAATCTATTACGTTGGTTAGTTGATTTCAAAACCTTTGGCAATGGTCTACTCAGGAGTTTTTTTTTAAATCATAGAGTGTTTATCCCAACGTGTGCTTGTTATGTGATTTATTAAAGACTAGCTGACTTGGCGAAATTCATACCGCCAATAATGCCGTTACTTATAATAAATAACAACTACTAACACAAATAAATGCATATAAAAATTATTTTAGAGCTACTATATAAAGCGCCGAACAGAAAAAAATCTGTAGCTGACGAAAACATATTATAAATACAGACTATATATACGTTATATATACATCAGGAAGATTTAAAGACAATAACAATAACAACTGATAGATGAGTTACGTTTCAGAAATCAGATTAAAAAACTATCTTCAAAAATTCATAGAAACCTAAAAATCACATCATTAAGTTAAATTATGTTCTCATCACAAAAATAGAAAAAAAAATGCCAAAGTTTTCATAATTTATATGAAAAGTAAGTAGATATGAAGTTCAGGAACAAGTTAGGAAGAGAAGCGCGACAACACAAAGGCCCGTACGCGAAGCACATCCACGATCCATTTGTAGGCAATCTCGGCAATAAAACGCTGTCAGTCTTTGTGTCGACTGTCGGCGGCCTTATAATACGGCCATTTCGCACACATAACAAATGAGGGCACATTACCACTGGCCTCCGATCATACGTCATTCTCCATCCCGCGCGGATTCTATACGAAAACATTTGATATTTCTTTCTTCGTAGACTTTGTTTGACCTTCATTTAGAACGGGAGCTCTCCGTTCCAAATAATACAATCTTTCAATGTTAAAACATAAATTCTAACATATACCCAAGTATTTTTCATACTTTATTGTAAAGGAAAATTATATATAAGATTACTGGAAAAGTCGCCACATTATTAGAAGTACGTGATAGAGGACCCATTATGCAACAATTTAAGCCACCCCAATATACGGGTAAAATTTAGTCGTTTTCGAGATATACAAATTTTAAGCTTGTTTTAGTTTATGCCCGATTTCGGCACTTAAATCTAAGTTGTAAAAAAATCAAATTATATAGATTGTTTTTGAAAGGAATTTCGACAGCTGGCACTTTAATTGAGCTATTACGCCAATAAAAACTCCAAAATTAAATCACAGTCTAAGGTTACCTTAGGACCCTTGACAGAAACAAATTTGATTTCAAATTATAATTTATGTTACAGGATGTGTTATTTAGATAAAAACGTTATGACGCACAGTTGGCAAACCACTAGAAAGAATAAGCCCATCTAACAACTATCTAGAAAGGTATCAATGTTACGTTAAAGATATATAAATATATATAAGAAGTATAAATAAGTTTACCCCGTTTTTTGTCAAAAAAATATATTGTGAAAGAACGGTGTTTAAATCTAAACGAAGTATTGTCCAACACTAGCAACTACTTTTTTCCATCTTTCAGGCAGCGTTCGGATTCCATGCCTGAAAAACTCCTCATATTTTGAGGCTATCCACGAATCAACCCAGTTTTTGGTAACTTCATATGATGTGAACCAAAATAACATACTCATAAGGTTGCGCAAGTCATACTACCGTCTAAGTCATACTATAGCAATATTTCTTCTATTTACAAAAGTGACCTTTGATACTCTAAAAGTGAATTTTTTAGTCGTGCAAGTGAATAAAACTAAGAGGTCATCAGGTCGTCATCTATAATCGAAATATATTTCAAAAATAACTTCATGCACTTTTCTTAATAAAATTTTGAGTACATTCATAAATCATCGTCATCTTGTAGAAGAATATAATACCTGGGGTAATATTGTGGTTAATTTTTCCTATTATAATATTTCCTATTATAATATTTCCGTTTTAATATATAATCAAACTAAAAATTTTTCGATAGTGTCAGAAGTATGACTTAAAACTTTGAAGTCACTTTCAAGCTTAAGTCGTAATTTAAATTTTTATTTAATGTAAATTTTTTAATCGTACCGGCACTGCTTACCTTTTGGAAAGAAGAGATTTACTTACTTAGGAGGTTACGATTTTCACAAGTTTACCCTATAACGTGTACGAAAATCGCGGGTTTAAAATGTCATCATATTGCAGTTAATGCGACAAGGTACTAAAATGAAACAAATTCCAACTTAGTCCTGTGTAACAGCGTGCTTTAAAAAAGTGGCATCGGCATTCGACTTGTGGATACGCCCCGGGCTCTGCCGCGACAATAACAAATGACCCCGACGCATCATAATAAATAAAACAATTTCTTGTTAATTAGATTTCGTGAATTTAATTTTCATGCTAGTAATTGGTCGGTGGCCATAAAGACTCGGGTCTCTATCGGTGATGGATGATCGAACGGCGCCTCCGTACTATTTACCTTCGTCTGTTTCATTGTAATTAGAGGGTTCGGAAGTTTACTTTCATTATTACTTATGAACCTATTACTGTTTCTAATATAGATTTCATTTTATGTGGTTGTTTTTTATTTTGCAACCGTGAGAATCAAAGACTCGGTACCTAAATACAAGTAGAATCTACTAAATAAATATTAAATAATCATTTAAAATAATGTAGAATTAGATCAATGTCATTACTATTACGTACCTATTGTAAACACGTGACTATTGTACCTATAATTGCACGATGAAATTAGCAATAGTACAGTTTTGTACCTAAAAATTATAAAAAAGCCATAAAGGGTCAATGATACCTTCTTTATATTATGGTTTGTATTAATTAAATTCTGTTTATTATATTGTAATAATATTGGTGTTATAATTAATTTGTATATATGAAAATAATGTAATATCCACAATATACCGGCCTGATAGTGCAGTTTGTAGCGACCCTACTTACAATGCTAAGGTTCTGGGTTCGAGTCCCGGTAGAAGTAAACTATTCTGTGATGAGCAGATGAGTTTGTTACCAGTCAAGGTTGTATATATGTACTTAAGCCGTGGTGGCTGCCGGCAGAATAGAATAGCACCCTCATCTTCTTGCTGAGGTGTCGTAAAAGGCGACTAAGGTATCTCTTGAACACCACAATTCAACCAGGTGCTTAGAGAAAGGAAAACTCGACCAAACCTGCATCCCGCTACCTCCCGATCGTACTGGTTCTCCTTTCCATCGGGCCAGAGGGACATCGGACGAGAGAGTGCTTTTCTGGCTGCGCGTCCAGTTATGCACTTAAATATCTCCTGCGCAATTGACTGTTTCCGAAAACTGGACCTCGAATTTCTTAACCGGTGTAGAAACAGTCGCTGTGGCCGAAACCGGCTAGGACATCATCATCATCATATATGTACTTAAGTATGTATATCTTTGTCTAGTACCCATGGTACAAGCGTAAGCTTAATTTGGGACTAGGCCAATGTGTGTAATTGTTAGTAAAATAGTATTATTATTATTGATATACCGGTATCTCTATAACATTGTAATCAAAATGATGAAAATATAACACTTATATTTCTGAAAAAAGGAAAAAGGTTTTTAGTTCTTGTATCCTGTGACTTTGTCTAACGCTAACAATGTGAAATACCCCCGTTTAATTCGGATGATTCGATCCGTAGATTTACCAGGTGAACTCCTAATTAATTTCCAGTTTTTTTTGAGAGATGGCGTCCTATGTTCTGTGTTGCCGTTGGTTACATATACCATATATGTCATTTTGTTTGTTTATTATCGAATGTTGAAACCGCGTTGTCCTTTTCCAGAAAAGTTATTTCAGTCAGTCTTTATTGCGCGTTGAAAATGTCTGCATACGTACCGAATTTTGAGTATATGCGTCATGCATTGCTTTTTATGTTCGATCAAGGAAAAAAAGTGTCCGAAAGCCACCGAGCGCTTGTAGAAGTTTATGGTGATCGTGCTGTAACACTTCGAACATGTAAAGTAGTTTGTAGTGCTATAGTAACTTTACGAAGGATACTATTTCAATTACCTCTCTAGTGTAGGATAATTACTACCACGGAATTATCAACGATCATTTCTGTTTTTATTTAACCAACTTCGTAAAACTTATCATAATGTTGAAACTATAAATATATCTTCAAATATATTAAACTTTATTTAAAAATGGTTCATATTTTATATTAGTCAAGCTATCTCTCAGATTTTGCCCAGCCAACTATGAATATACATATGCCATATTTAAATTTGGAAAAAATATATTAATATTGCGCAAGTTCCGTTGATATCGGTTCAGTATTTTTCAGCGTGATATCCAAACAAATATAAAAAGAAAATCTAAAAAGGATTGGCTTGTATTTCAAGGGTCTCTAAAAAACATCCCGCTTAGTTCTCTTAAATGTCTGAAAATAATAAATATTTGACCTCAAAATATTTTGTAATAACAAAGATTGCTTAATTGGTAATAGTATCTATATTTTATTATATTCGTAAAGGTACTGTAGATATGTTTCAAAGCCGCTATAAAAGTAAATAGGGCAAAATAAACAAAAAAGAAAAACAAAAGAGAAATCGGAAAAACTCAGCTTTTATGTACTCGCTACGGAACGACGATGCAGAGCGTAAAGTTTAAAAAATAAACGCCGAAAAAATCTTGAAAAGTCACGGACGCTTAACTTTCTTCCCCTGTTTTATTTTCCCTCTTCTACATTGCGCTGTCCTTTTCGTGGCACCGTTATTCGTATATTTTTCACTCGCTTTATTTAACTGATAAGTTACTTTTTTAAACTGCAGGAGAATCGAAGTCGTTTACTGAACGAAATTAAAAGCTGGCACTCACAGACATAAGTCATAAAATGAAAATATGGATAACAGTGACAAAACAATCTCGCCATGCAGTTTGTGTTGTTATTTTTTGTTGTTTTCTTTAAATAAAACGTTTATAAAGAAAACTGTTATAAACAATTAAGGACAAGTGGAAATAAGAAATTTACTCTTTTTTTGACATATTTTTATATTATTAATTATTTTTTATTTTATATGAAGCTGTATTGGAGTAGCAGATAATGGATCAGAAACTTATATAATAATAATATATCGTCAAGCCATATCCCTTTCGTGGTCAGCAAAGATGAATTAGTGGCTGTATATACTTTGCGCTTATATGTCGTGCCCAACATGACCAATAGCACAGCTGAACGCCGTTCTCATAGCACTAGTACACATGGGAACATTACATCATCAAATTATCTTTATGTACTTATTCATTCAATATAGGTACTGACTATTAGATATTATAACACCTTATTTTTACATATATTATATTCGTGCATATCATTCTTACCTCTGTATAGGAAAAGATATTCTATAAAAGTATATATATATATATATATATTATCACACTTATTGGGTCAGTAGAAATATATTACTCGCAAAAGACTTACTGACAATATTAGACGGTTAAAACTATAAATTCGTTGGCAATAGAATATAAGTAAGTTTTGAATCCGTATTCACGTAGTAGGATATCGAAAAATCTTTTGGGTTTTATTCAGCAAGCTGATAGAAATCGAAACAATAATGGAGCGAAGAGACGTGCACAAACTGGTGTGATCTGTCGTGACAATAAAGTTTAAAATACCTAATTCTAAAATGTAACTTGATAGATAGTGGATAAAGTTTCATGTAACTTTTACAATTATAGTGACAATTTCATTTAAGAAGTTATTTATTTGATAATATTATATATTTTTGATACCATATAAATATTTTGATCTATAACTAAGTACGCACCTACATAGGTAGATAGAATAAATTGATAGAACTGTATTATCACCAAATTTTTTGTGAAGCAATCGTTTCCGGGAACATTATTATCACTAGCACAAAATAAACGATGTGAAAATATCCCTTTTATTATAATTTATTAATAGTACCCCACAAACACCAAAACAACAGTTTGTAGCTATTTTAAAGTTGTCGCTATAAATTGTGCAAAAACTGATGAAACAAAACGAAGCGATACCCCGGGGGCACGAAACACGCTCTGATATTGATATGAGTGACTTGCACTTACCTCCCTTTGGCTGAATGCTATGGACAACTAGAGCCCCAAAACTGTATAGGGATACCAGAGGTATATAGGTGCGCTTCTTAAATTTATTTTTTTGTGCTAGGGCGATTTTCCGAACTGGGTCATGACCACAGTTCACAAGTTTATATACCGTGATAGTGACTCGCTTTAGCTTGTCTCGTTTCGGGATCAGTTTGTGTATATCTAATAACTCATATACCTAGAGACATTCAGTCGCGGTATATGTGGGCCGAAATGACGACAGAGACTATCAACGGATTTTCATCCTTTAATGGTCGCTTTCATTTTTCTACTCTACTTACCATCAGATGCACTGTAGTCACTAAGTCAACCTAGTGTAAAAAAATCAATTAATTTACATAACTGAAAATAATGTTATGTAAGAACATGAATTAAGGCAATAAAATACCAATCATTTTTATTTCTACAGGCTATTATAAATTATAATTCTTACATTATAAAACAAACACTTCAAAAAAGAAAACGAAATGTTTGAACTAGTTATAAAAATAATATTGTACAACTATATACGTTTAAAGTAGGTATAGATAGCTATTGTGTAGATAGACCTAATGTTTTGACAATAAGGGTTAAAAAATGGGATAACAGCTATTGTCAATACAATTTGTTCGCGCCAAAAAGTGAACTAACTTCAAGAAGGCACCTCGCGTTTAATACGCATTTAAAAAAAAGAGAAGAAATATATGAATTGAACTTTCTACACTACAGTCTTTTTTTTTACGCCGGGTATAATTCTGTATAGGACCATAAAGCCGCTGTGAGAGCAGCGATCCCGGTGTGTCGGACCCCTACAGACTATAAGCCCCCGGGGTGTTGCTGCAATTGTTCCAGCCAGACCTAGGAAGCTAAATTCATCCAGATGCCCGGGGACCAAGAAGACTTTTTGAGGCTGCCTCTCTGGCAGGTTTGGAAATAAAGAACGCACCCTTCCAAAAACTCTCTCTCAGGCGTCAAGTCTACTGTTTGGACACTTCAGTCACATAAATAATCCTTCACTATCGACTATCTAGATCTTATGATAATAATTATTGCTTGAATTTACTACATTTACTACATGAATATAAAATGTTATATCTTAAATATTTTTTATAGCCTGGCAACTTTGATGTAAATCTCACCCTCTGAACCAAACACCGTTTGCTGAACAAATATTGTCATCACAAACATTATACTCACATCGTAAACTTGCTTAAGTGTGAGAATGTGAATATACTCATAATAATCGACTATTAACAGTTATAATTTACTCTAACGCTGAGATTTATAGACCATTCTTTGGCTTTGCATAGAATTCACTCAAACATTAGTACAATGAATATCGAAGGATATGTTAAGTCACAGATTTTGTAAAATTGGTATTGGCTCTGCGAATACTTACGCTATACTCAAGTTTCTATTATATATTCAGTTTTCTATCAAAGACCAATTTCTTTTCAGAGCATTTTGCTAAGCGATGTTAAAATACCGTCTGTAAACCTCAGCCTTATGTACCATACATATAAAATATTCGTACATTAATTGGTAAAATATTAACCATAATGTACCACTGTACAAAAAACAATTATCATACACGTTGGTGAAACATTAGTCACCTGTTAATGTCCACGTTTATTAGTTTAGGAAGCAATATAATACTCTAAAATTGAAAAAAAAAAAAAACACAATTATTAAGCCCTTAAATCTCAATACGATCTGATGATATTTAAGTACACCGAAATACATTCGCACTAAATTTTCGTAGCCACAAAATAGGGGTTAGAATTGCTAAAGCGTAGTCGTTGTCCATAAACAAGTTGTGAAGCGCGTAAGGAATATTCAAGAGGAAAGTTAGCCTAGTTGGTACAGTCCACTTAATGTTGCGACAACACTTGTCTCTAACGGGCCGAGTTTGGTCTCCGCACGTCACGTCATGTATTGTCCCCTTAATGAAGCCTGACCCGTAATAAGTTTGCGATATAACTTATTACGATCTAAGCGCATTTTGATAGCCACTTAAATGTTGTGACTTTACTTAATAGGTTGCTAACTTTTACCATTATAAACTGTAGAACCGTAGAAAGATAAGTGTTGATTTTATCAGAATAGTAGCGACATAGCGTGCATTGCAGCCATATATTCTGCTAATACGAGAAGCGAACGACGGCTTAATGTAAAAAAAAATTAAAACCCAAATAAAATTGCACATTTTGTTACAGCTGATTTTGATTTTAAGCATTAGTTAATATTTTTAATAGCAGAGATATATTTTACTTTTAGAAAGTTTTTTCACTAAATACAACCAAGAATAAGCACTTTAATATTCGAAATTGTCAAATAAAAAAACATTTTAGTGGAAATGAGTTTACATAATTTGGGAATTAAGCATGTTACTCGTACTTCAACTTAAATGATCTCATTAAAAAAATTGTAATCAAGTGTTTGTTTAATAATAATTATTATTTACATATAACTCATCTAAACAATATTTAAAAACAAAATCTACAAAAAACTAGAACAACGAAAAACATGCACAATATTCAGATAGAAGTAAACTTTGCCAGTTGTAACAAAATGTTGGCAAAGTTTTGGACTATATCGCACAGCGCGGCACGAGCCCACGCGAACAAACTTTACGAAATCGTCCAACTACGAACATGAATGCTATTATTTGCTACATTAAAAAAGTTTCCATCGCAACACATTGAGGGCGAGACTTCTCAGTCTATAGATATAGAAATTGTTATATAACAATATTATATTGTTGAGTTTTTCCTTCTATATGTACATATAGAATAAATTGTTTTGCAAACAATGATTACTACCGCGTTCTATAATACATTTTAGAATTATTGAATTATATTATTAGTCGAAACAACATATGGAAGAATCTAAAATTGTTATAGGTAAATTAATTTCGTATTGCTACTACCTATTTAAAACAAAATCCACAATTGAGACATCGTAAGCTACAGTATTTTTTAACGACACATATAATAGAAAGAAAATGAAAATACAGCACATATCATATAATAATGTGTCGTTTTCGTCTCTGTTACAAACTCCTTTTAAACTTCACGAAATTTTAAATTTAAAGCATTATTATGCCCAGTTTCAGAAAAGTTCCTTTAATAAGAAGCTTTTAAACACTAATGTGTCCTAAATTATTGTATATAAAATAATTCATTCGTGTTTAAAAGCGATTTTAAATGTAAGGCGAATTTCTGAATCTGGACGTTATTTTTTATTAATATCATCAGTTGAAATGGAATAAGACAAAAGTCGAGTAACAAAACATGTTACGAAGCATGTTTGACAAGAGGACGCGACCGCAGCTCGCGTCTTTCGTCGCCGCGTCAGACAAGATACAACGTCGAACACGTTAGCGGATATGTCCCTAACGCCCCGTCCTCCTCCTATATCACACGATACGACTATAATTTATTTATTGTATTGAAATCATGCCTAGCAAAATATGATTCTAACAGGAAAAAAGAGTGAATTTGAAGGGTAGCTATCGATCACTCTCACATAACCATGAAAAATAAAACCGTCGATTGACAGTGTTGATTGCACGGTGCACATGTGAACATGTGTGATTTTAGGAGTGTTAACAAAATTGTTTATCTATTATTTACATAATATCTTTTTTGTTAGCTAACAAAAAAATCATTCCAATATATGTATTATTAAAATATTTCATGATATTGTATGAAATCGACAAAGGTGTTGTCTTTTTAAATACACAAAATTATCTGTAATACTTGCTCCTATAATCTCTCTCAGTGTACAACAATATAAATAGCGATTATTATTTATTCATCTTTACTTAGTATAAGCAGGTAGTTAATCATACTTAAATATAAATACAAATCCGAAGTCAACAATTAGAATAAACATTAAAATTCTCAAAGAAACGAGATGCGTTTGACGTATCTAACTTATTATTACAATTCATATTGTTGATGGTATATTTTTTATGTGCGGTTCTAGCTAATTTTAATACGTAAATATACGCAATGGCGACACGTCCGGATAGTCCTCACTGCCGCATCCGTCGACACTTTGACGGTATTGTCACACGAAAATAGCTTTCACGTCTATTTGAAACAAAACATCGGATATAGTTCACTTTAGTGCGAACAAATGTCAAATGTTTAAAATGAAATTAGTTTTATTTTTCTCTATTTTCGTCTTAACAACTTACATTTTATAGTTTTGCTCTATACAAAAAGCGGTTATGTATTAGTTTCTAAGAACGCACGTACTAAGCTATACCTAATAGAACAATTATGTATACAAAATGTAATCTCCAAATTTTTTTTATAATCTTCGGTTACGAAAAGAAATCTAATAAATAATGATGTTAAAGTTAAACAATAATAATTAACAAACAAGAAATTCCTAAAGTGTTGACTTATCAATTCTCATTGTTTTATTGCTCATTTAGGATAATTTATTAGCGATATTGTTAAAAATCGTTGACTGACCAGAATCAAAAGAAGTATTTTTTTTCCTTTTTTATATACCTACTTTTCGATACCCACATACAGAACTAGACCCGATAGCTATACCTATTTTATTAAAACAAAAGAAACCATTAAATTAATTTTTAGTCATTTAGTATTCTCATCGAACATAAGTTAATTTTTATTGCTTATTATAGAGTATCACGATACTGCAATGAGTACTTACTTTTTTATTAAACTTAAAATGGCATGAGTCGGCAAAAATTTACCGTTTTACAATCAATTTTTGTCCCACAAAGCTAAACAAAGAATGGGTAGATAAAAGAAAGCATACCGCCGCTGCTTGCGAGCTCGTACCATAGATAAAAGAGACAGTAGACGTAGTGTGTACTACAAGCAAATTTATATCAAAACAAACGATTATGTCAAGTGTCACAGTTGGTTAGGTTTCCTACATTGATGGAAAACTATGCGCCGATTAGCCTAATTATAATTATACAGTGTATTTATTATTGCTATAAAATATTAAAATCGAACCGCCGATGTCGAAGATATATAATCAAACTATTGTGTAGTAAGTATTGACGTGAAACAGATATTAACAGCCTTTATAATATGTAATTCAGATAAGTCAATTTTCATCGAGACCAAATATTACCAAAATCAGTGCCATCTACCATAAAGTGAAGACAAATACACACGCAAATGTTTAATTACAAATGTCTATAAAGGTTTGTGTAATTTAAATATAATTACAAGCTTTAATACCAACGAGAAAAATAAATGAAACTCCAATTACTAATATCAACTATTAACTATTTATCCACTCGCGTACCAATAAAAAAAGCTGTCGTCTAAGGCTGAGTAGAAAACAACACCAAACTTGCATCATTCTTACTTTTCGCCGGTTTATTATTATCAAAAACAAATATTATAATAATATTTTAAAATAAATAAGATATGTATGTCAATATAATTAAAAAGAACAATTTATATTATTAAATGATAAATAATATAAACAATATAAGTGCACACTATAATAGGTTGTTAATATCTGCTTCTCGTTGGTTGTTCAGCAGTGGCTCGTCATAACCAATTTCACGGGCTGGATGGCTCATATATAACAATTTTAAATTGTCCGTTACTGAATTTACCAGAGTAGATGTGACATTATATTAGTTTTATTCAATGTATGTACTACAAAAATTATTTTTGTTATATTCGAAGTCTTCCTTCTGAATAGTCTATGGCTCGTACAGACATCCTCGCCCGCGCCAGTGCGGTCGGATTGTTTCTTTTAATCTCCTCTTCTGAATGAAGCTAATGACGAGCGCCGACCGACGGCGGAGCTTCACACATACATAACGGTCTCGGTCATTCATCAGAACTGTCAGCGACATCTATTGACAGCTTGACTTCTGTCTGACGCCCGAATCGAAGACATTGTTTATAGAATTACCAACGATTTTCAAACGAACATTCTTTAATATTTTTATTTTCAATTTTAATTGAATATGCTGGAGTTAATTTCACATGCATACTTATTATGCTTAGTATTATGGAAAGGTATGCAAAGTAATGCTTAAGTAAGAGGTAAATCAGGTAGGTAAATACAGGTTTTATATAACAAGTGTTTATTTATATTATTGAATTAATATCTAATAGTTACATACGTTTAGATAAATAATCTAAGGTAATAATTGTGCTTAAAAATAAGCTGTAAAAATATGTATTGAAATTAACTTACACTAAGGCTTAGATTTATAGACGCTATTTCGACTTTGCTTAGCAAAGTTCTCAAAATATTTATTTAACTTATATACTCAAGTATAGCCTAGTAGTAGTAGTAGTTCTAGTATTCATAGAACCAAATCCATGTTGCAAAGTCGGCGACTTATCAAATATGTCTTAAATAAATATGTCATTCCTTTAACATTCATTGAGTAATGTAAATTGTAGTGTTTTTGTAAAGTCTAGGTTTAAGTTGCGTCTATAAAACTCATCCTAAGAAAACAGGATTAATTAGTAGTCATTTTTATTTCATATCGAAACTACAAAAAATTTTTAGATAAGAAAGCTAAAGAAAAATAAACCATTAAAATATCATCAGTCACGAGCGAACCCCGCGGTGGGCAGGTCAGCGGCTGCCCAAGAAAAAAACCTTACAATTCAACCGAATTCAAATGACGAATGATTCGTTTATGAAAATGAAATGACAAATTTAATGAATGTGGAGCCGTACAAAGAATACGGCAGCTACTGCCCACCGCATTGGATCTTTGAAACATGTGCTTCACTACCTCACAAGTAGAGCATTAGATATATTTCTGCAGTGACCTTGATATTTTAGAAAATAGTTTTATTAGAATAACGTAAGTATATTATAACTTGCCGGTCTGACTAACCAATACTGGCGACCAGGCCCTAGAGCCATGGTTATGATGACACACCAATAGATTTATCCAGTAAGAGTCTAGCAAGCCATGGCTACGACCCTCATGGATACCGCATGGACCATGCATGAGGTTTTGAAGGCTTAAAAAAGTGTATCTGTAATAAGATTTATGAAAATCACCCAATAACTTCAGCAGTGTTTTCGAAGAAACTTTCCCTGAGATAGATGATTATCGCTCAACATTATACTGGAATATTAAAACATACTAGGGTAACTAACACCACAAAGAGACATGAAATCTGCTAAAGCAAAGCTTCACAATTCCACTTGGCACTACCAAGTCCACAAGCAACTGTTTGTTAAAAAATAAAGTTCGAGAATTGAAATTGTTTACACTACAATTTCGTATGTGATTTTATTTAGCTAATCCAATTCACGAGAAAGGTCCAATAATTAAACAAAATAATAGGAAATATTATGACAATGATATAAAACTATCCTAAAACGAGAAATGTAAGAAACATTTAAAAAATCATGTAAGAAAATAGATGACAATTATTATAATACATAAACGTTTTAGTTTAACATTAAATTAAGATGTTATATATAATGGGATGTTATGTTGTGGGAGTCGAAGCTGCTCGCGTCCGTAGGCTTTACCCTAGTTTCCCTAGTTTCGGGTGGTGCTAAACAAGCAACAGCGAGGTGGTAGGGCGTCGGTGCCCGTCTGGATCGCAACCATAGTACACGGGTGTGAAGTCCGTCATAGTGACCAGTTTCGGCTTGTCGCGTTTCGGGATCAGCTTGTGTATATCCAGTAGCTCATATACCTAGAGACCTTCAGTCATGGTATATGTGGGCCGACATGACGATGGAGACTATCAATGGATTTTCATCTTTTGATAGTCGCTTTCATTTTTGGACTACGCTGTACTTACCATCAGGTACTCTGTAGTCACTATGTCGAGCCAGTGTAAAAAAAATAAATAAAAAATAATAATAGTTCAATGTTACACTTTTTAAAATAATAAAGGTTAATAAACAGAAAACCACCCTAAATGCACCATAAAATATGTTTGACATTCAAAAGTTGTGACCTTATCTCGTAAAAATGGCAATTACCAGGGTACCCTTGCAATCAGACTGCGACCAGGAGTTAGTGAACTCCGACAAACACTAAGAAAGAAGAAATGGGCAATGAAATTAAAAATATGTCTTAAGGGCAATTAGCTTTAACTTTTACAGTAAGTGCCCTATCTGCACAGCGAGTTCCCCCGCGTTTTTCAATTGTGGGGAAAGCTGGCCGCTTTTCGGTTCGAGTGAATTTTATGAACTCCAAAAGAATTTTGACTTTTGAACGAGTTAGTTCACTTACCCTCTAAATGGAGTTATTTAATAACGTTTTAATTTTAAATATTATTTAATGAAACGGTGCTTTACGTTTTAGCTCAATAAAACAAAATTAGTTACCTATAACACCACATTCACACTCATGGAATATGTAATAAAGTATCCTAAGGGTAAATACTTTTTTGCGTTTTTTATGTGGATTTTATGTGGATGTTAAGGGTAAAATTAACTCACTGAAAACTTTATTACAAACCTCTAATCGTATATTCAAAATACGGAAAATATCTTCTAATATATCTTTTATAAATAAAACCAACAAAAATTTGGAAAATAACGACATTAAAACTAGGTAAATCTAAATATGCTACTCCATTGCCTTGACGAAGTGTTTAACAATAAATTTCCATTTAAAAAGCCACAAGCGGGCGGACGGCGGTGCGGGGCGGCGGGGGCCGCAGCTTCCGCTGCTTTTTTCCTTCATTTCCTTGAGGCCGCGTGTCTAGGGCGCGCCGCCCCGGCCGCGGGCAGAATTAAAACGTTTGTTTTTTTTTCTCTTATGCATGCAATACAACTTTTTTTTTTAATGTACGTAACTACATGAAGTTATGTAATGTATTTTTTTTTAATCAAATATGGTTACTATTTCTAATTATTCATAGGTTCAAGTGCTTAAAAATTTTAACACGGGCTTTTTTTACATACAAGCTATAAATGTAATCTTTATTGAAATACGTTTTTGAATCTAAATAGTTATCTAAAATGATATAAAAAGTATATATAAATCAATTGTAATTATATTTGTTATTTACAAAGTTTTCATAATAACAATACTACAAGAGCAGAAGTATTCATGTATTAGTATAGGTATAAAGCATACCTATATAATGGCTTAGATTTATAAATATATATTTATATATAAACCTCATAAAGTGTGTATATATATGTATCACGGCAGAATATCGTATAAAAGAGGCATAGTGGGCAAAGTGTAAAATATCGGCGGGATAATAATTAAAAGAAGCGATAATGTCCCTGGTGCGGTGAAAAACGACCGCGCCATCCTTTTTATTTGATAAATAAAATTTATTCCCTGACGCAATGCCTTCCCTTATTCTTTGCAATTTTAACTGCCTACAAATTCTTTGTTTTAACATATTTATCCTGTTTAGGACATCTCATTTTATTTAACTGCTACTACTTTTATAAAATGTTTTTTCGTTCTGTGTGCCTTATTTTTTTTTGTGACTGGTGGAAATTCCTGTATAGAATCATCAGGACCACTGTTATGGCAGAGACCCCGGTGTGTCAGATACCTACTGACTAAAAACCGCCGAAGAATCCCTCTAATGGCTGCACCCGAGCCTGGGAAACCAAATTCATCCAGACACCCGGAGAGTTAAATGCCTTGTTGAGATTACCTCTCTGGTAGGAGTGAGAGTAAAGAGGTCATCCCTCCATACTGTCTCTCAGGCGGGCAGCAGACCCCTTCAAGAGTACTGCCTGCGTGTGTACCTTATTATGTATCAAGGCTTATTGTAATTTAATTAAATACTTGTAATTGTTTTTTTTTATTGTATTACTACAACATTTTAATGATAATTTATTAGGCTGTACCTAAACACCTGAAGTGTTGCCATTATAAGCCATAGTGAAGTATTTGAGGGTACTACCTTAATAAATCTAACTAAATGATAATAAACTTTAAATTATATAGCGTGCGTAAATATAAAATACAAAAGGGGTATAACGCCTTACTAATACTAATATTGAAGCCCTCTTGCCTACATAGATGACATGCTCAGCAAGGTCTATAGTTGATACTAATAAAAAAACATATCTGTATACACTGTGGAGTGCAATAAATGATTTGATTAAATAATACATAATTTCATCATCATCATCAGCCTATCTCACTGCTGGACATAGGCATCTCCCAATAAGTACCATTGAGCCCGGTCTTCGGCATTTCTCATCCAATCTTTTCGAGCCTCCTTTCGCAAGTCGTCGCACCACCTTGCCGGGTGCGCCCCGCGTTACGTCTGCCGATCCTCGGTCTCCACTCAAGAACCTGCCTGGTCTAACAAACATAAGTTCTCCGGCGTATATGGCCTGCTCACTGCCATTTCAGCCAGCTAATACGAAGAGCTATGTAGACAACTTTGGTTCTCTGTCAGATAACCTCGTTACGGACTTTAAAGAGATGCCCAACATAATTCGCTCCATCGCACGCTGAGCGACCTTAAAATGGTGGACTAGCCCAACCGTTAGTGTCCACGTCAAATCTTAATTTAATTTTTTTTTCTGCAATACTACTTAACATTTTGTTGTTAACTTAGTTGATTACTCGCTCATTTCTAGATACGAAACACGAAGGCATCATGAATATGTTTGATAAATTCTTAAAAGCGCATTTCTGCAACTGGGTGTTAGTGAGTGGATTACTACCACCTGTTGACATTACAAACACGTTTCATATACATATAAGAAGTATCTTTCATACATTTATGTATTCTTTTAGATTTATTTTCTCGATATTTTGAGGTGGTAGGGGGATTGCCCGAACTGGTTCGTGACCACAGTACACGAGTGTAAAGACCGTCATAGTGACTCGCTTCGGCCTGTCGCATTCCGGGATCAGTTTGTTTATATCAGTTGTTCATATACCTAGAGATCTTCCGCCGTGGTATATGTGGGCCGATATAGCAATGGCGACTGTCAACAGATTTTCATCTCTCGGTGGACGTTGCAGTTCTTGGACTAGATTGTACTTAACATCAGGTTCATTGTAGTCAGTAGCGTTCATTCCATAAGTGCATCAAAGCATTGCATGCCCTTATGGTACATAAGTCTGGAATATTTTTTTTTTAATTTAAACAAAAAAAAACAAGAACTCATTATATTCCTATCTATTCTATTTTCATGCCATCTATCTTCCTTATGAAAATAATATAATATTTATTATCATTATATAATACCCAAATTAATTATGTGAATGTGCCTACTCTGTCCAAATACTCTATGCACATCACTGATTGTAGTCACATTGTCGAATCAGTAACATTTCCCAGATTTGTTATTACCTATTTCTAAAGAAAAAGGTAAAATCACTGTAGTTTTATTTGTTATTCACTTGTTCTCAGTGGTCTACAACTGTTTATAGGAAAATGAAAAGGCATTCGTAAAAAAGAAACGAGCAAGAAGTACATCATCTCCAACAATCAATTCGCAAGGTATCATCGCTGCAGCGCACCCCTCAACTATCCCTTATTAACCTTACCCCGCATCCTCAACCCCCCCGGGATGGCAATCGGGACGCTTTTACTACGCACTAAATATTCTCCCGGCGACAATTGCGATTATGAAAAGTGCACCGTTATTTATATCCCACCGCAGTTTATTTTTTGCCGCCCCTTTCAAGGGCAATTAAATACAAAGTCTTAAAGCGTTTTGCATATCGCAAGTGCGTACCTACGTCTTTATTTACTATCAACTCACTAATATAGTTAAAAATCATAGAGAATAGTTGAACTACTTAAAAGTTAAGTATAGGTTACCATCATATCACCTATATTTTTGATATTCTTTCATTAAGCAAACTAAGATATAAGTATTTGTTAATTGTATCCAGTTAGCGGTTATAATATGTCATGCACAATGTGACCAGTAGTGAAACTGACCGCCCTTCTTAGGGTACTTACACATGACATTTCAATTAGATGTCATGCGGGTTTCCTCACGACGTTTTCTTTTACCGATGAGCATGTGGTACCTAAATCCGTACGTAATCTGGAAAATTCAAGAGGTGCGTGCAGGGATTCGAATCAACGACCATTCGCGATGCTGCGTATTGAGACCATCCTCTTATGCCATAAGATATATAGTATGATGATATATTAATATTATTTATATAGTGGTGGTCCCAAAAAAAAAAAACATTTATTGTAACGACTATGGCTCATAGAATCTAAAAATGTTAATATATTTTATTTTGGGTGCCATAAAATATTTCAACAAAATCGAAGGCGAACTATTAAACTGTGTAAAACCAGTAAGTAAAAACTATCTTTGAGATATTTTAAATTAATATTGTACTGGAGTAAATGAATTGAGATTACGTTTTTGTACATAGTCCTTTTGTAAACAAACTTCAAGTTGACGTTCGTAGTGATGCTTTTTCAACCCTGCATAATAGGGAGCAAGCCTTCATCAAGTGGCGATAAGGAGATCTGAAGCCACTTCCTGATACGTCGCCCCTGCGTACCACGCATCTCCCTAGAGCGGGACGAAATTGAACCGTCTTAGATCTGTCTCGGCGTAATCCACGCTTATAATTGATGCGACTTTGTCAAACAGCCTCCGATACAGCTAATCGGTAAAACACAAATCCATGAAATGATGGATCGGTTCCCGTGCAACAGACAAACAAATTGAAGAAAGTCAATTTGATTTTTTTGACGGTAATATTCCCGCACTAAGCTGTTAGTAGTTTTAATATATTTTGCGACGTTTTATTTACATATTATTATAGAAACTACACATTTTTTTATTATTAAATTAAGAATATATAGGCACTTACATAAATACAGAATATCTGATTCAAACAAATTAGATTGGAATGAAGTCTTACAATTATTATTTTTTCTATTATTAGATTTATTTTGGGTTACCTATTTTTGCATAGATACCAATTCTGATCTTATAGATTTTATATGTACAATGTGTGCATCTACATCAGTTATATTACTTTGTTCTATACAATCTGAAGTTACCACAAAGCACCTACCTAACTAGAGTAAAAAATAAAATACGAGTGGCTTAAATAAACACAAATACTTCAAATGATGCTGTTACGGACATGAAATTGCCTGAAATTTACTTTACGCGTCAAAAATATTACAATATTATAGAATTTTTACATTTATGCCTTTCACACCTCATAACGTAATATTTTTCGTGGGAAACACCCCCTTGGTAACTTTTCCTTTACAGCGGCAACATTCAAAATAAATGTTTAGTACTTTATCACACCGGAAACAGTATGTGCCACACGCAACCTGTGTTTACCTACTTTATAGTCAAAGTTATCAAAATCTCTTTACAATTTAGTAAAAATGTTTGTAAAAAAACAAAGAAAATCTCAAACTTTCACACCTAGGTGATGAATCTATTACGGATGAGCAAAATAATAAAAGATTTTGCTAAGAAAATGTGTTTTGCTTATTGTGTTAAGAATCTATACATTCATAGAATATCATAACATATGGTAAGCTTAATATTTACTAATATAGATATATAATAATGTATAGTCATATCCTTTTCGGGGTGAGCAGAGATATATTAGTTGATGTATTCACTTTGCGCTTATATGTTGTGCCCAACGAGACCAGTAGTGTAACTAATCGACGTTCTCCAGGCATTTACACATGACGTATCTATTAGACGATATGTGGGCTTCCTCATGATATTTTCCTTCACCGGTGAGCATGTGGTGCCAAAATCCTTACTAGTTCTAGAAAAAAACTAAGAGGTATGTGCCGAGATTCGAAACTACGACCATTTGAGTTGCCACGTTACGTTGGATATTAGTCCCCTCACCTACTAAGTCATAGATAACTTTTGCAGTTGATGAAAACCCTCATGGACCGTCAAGGTGCCGTGATGGCGGCACCCCGGAGTGCCAAACTCTCAACGATTAAAACCACAGGGGTGTTCCTCCTATCCGTCTGCCGGGGCCAAGGGTACCACATTGCCAGCTTCCTCAGCACCCGGCGACGTCAGGCTTTTGCAGGCTTCCTCACTTCAGCATATACAAGGGGTGGTGTAAAAGGCCAACCCTCAGTAACCTCATTGTCCCTGGGGTGGTGCGCGAGAACACTGTTTGCGTTTGGATATATTGGCGACGCATATGGAGGTATTAGATATTTTTTAGATTATTTTGTCCCAGTCGCGTCTGCGTCACTTTTGGTGATTGTTTTTTTCTAGATATCAAAATTATACAGCCGTTTTGATTAAATTAACCAATCATTTAAATTATTTATCTGTTACGAATTGGGAGAATAAATTAAAGACTTTTGTCCCTTCCGCCACATGGTACAACCCGACACAAATAACGCGACCACGGCATTTAGTCGGAGTCTCAGAGGGGCATCGAACGATCTCTAATGGCATCCAACCGCCAACTGGCCACCGCATTAATCCTTTACCGGCTCTTGATTAATTATTTAAACTTGCCTTAGGGGCTTACCTCTCCACATACATCGCTTGCAAATTGTTTACAACTTGTAACTTGAGCCGTAAATTGAGTAAATGCTGAATGGTAATGTTATTCTTGATTTAAAATCGTAATTCGATACTAAGGTGAATTTCTACAATAAGGAATCTAATTCCTATATAAAATTGATTTTACTCTGATTGCCTTATTTAAACACCAGATAATCTATACGTATCTGGAGGGCAGTGTATTATACCACAATGAAACTTAATAGCGAGGGGTGAAGAGAGGCTATCTGGTTTAAGCGACATTTTTTGGTGATATAGTAATATATATATATTTGGAATCGGTAAAAAACGCTGATTCCGAATACATATATATTACTATATCACCAAAAAATGTCGCTTAAACCAAATAGACTTTCACCCCTCGATATATAATCTCATCATGTGTGGTGTGTGTGTGGTCTCATCGTGGCCGGTGAATATCAAAGACTACTCGTCTTCTTGGATAACTCACCAACCGACCGTGCTTATCATTTATTACTTAGTTATTCCCACATGATATGGCCTTAGTTTCAGTAATTAGTAGACATATTATATCTAGGAAAATTAATCATAAGTAGAAAGCTAATTTTTAAGTATGTATTAATCATTGCGAATGCTGCATCCTGCTATAAAAGAAATTAGATGCTTCACTGTAAAATTCAATAATACCACGGTGATAATATCAAATTAAGTGCGGACATAGCGGCTCTTGAGCGACGTAAGTGACCCCTAATCCGCAGTAAGTCTTTGGGCTAACGCGACGTTCCCTGAACTTGTCCGCAGGCGGAGGGTTAAACAACCTACTTCGCAATCATTTATTACATGTAAAACAAGACAAGGGACTTGGTTATACAAATGGTATTTTTTATACAATCGCATAACTTTTTAATGGCACAATATAGAAAATAAACATCGCTCTTCTGATTACCATACCCTGTGGACAATTTTAACACAATTTTTAAGCAGTACATCGTTGTTTATGAAGACCGTACGTTACCTAAATTTGCTTGCTTGTTTTATAATAAATGAAAATCTGATCGAAAGTATAAATAAAATCAATAATGGAACGTGCTTAACCAAAAATGTACTATTGTACTTTTAACGATTCCGTATTTATATAAATAAATTCTCATAAAATAAATTCGTTTTGACAAAAAACTGAATATATAATAAGAACTGGAGTATAGCCATAGTATTCGCAGAGCCAAGTCCATGTTGACAAAATCGGTAACTTACCAAATAAATCCTTTGATATTCATTGATTTAAATTGTAATGTTTTAGTAAAATCTAAGCGAATTAAAACTTGCATATATAAAACTCAGTTTAAGTCTAATGTCTTAGGGCGGCTTGCACTAACGAATTAATCTAGTTTAAGCTTGTATAAAACGCTTATTAATTGAATTGATTTGATTCCATCTTAGTGATGATTTCAGTTTAAGTGTTGTTACAACTAGATTTTGATTTAGTGCAAGACAATAAGTACAGATCAGCGCTAAATAGCATTTTATATAACTCTAAACTAGATTTAATTTGTTAGTGCAAGCCGCCCTTAGTGTTATGCTTAAACTAAAAGGATAATAAAAACAAATAATATATGGTTAAGTTTTCTTGGCGTAAAGAAAGCGCATAGATCCAGGGCATGCAGTGAAGTTATGCATTGTCATGGAGCGGTGTTCAGTGGGCCGGAAGTGTACATCGTGATAATGTGAACATTATACACGGCGACGCCTCCCCGGCTCGCATAATCACGTCTATTACTACGCAAAAACTTACTAACTTGCATCTTTCGAATATTCGCCCTGAAAGTACATTCGTGAAGAAAACCACAAAATCAATATAATCTTTCTTATATTAGACTAGCTGATCCGGCAAACGTTGTTTTGCTATATAAGGTTTTAGAGATGTTCATTGAAATTAAGTGATGTCAAAGACAATTTTGTTCACAATTAAATACTCTTAATCAACAACACATTATTTGGATAAAGATTAATATTATTACGTTGATACAACTCTTAACAAATAATGCATTAATTTCGACCAAATTTGTTTACCATAAAAACGGTTCTAGTGACTTAATTTTAAAAGATAGATATATACTATCACGGACATTTTTTTAGATCATTTCAAGAGGAATAATTCTTTCTTACATATATTTTTGGTATCTTGAACCGTTTTTGCAGCGCACGCAATGGAAGCCCTCAAGGATGAATAAATTTTCCCGTTATTTCACATTTTCCATTATTTCTTCGCTCCTAATAATTGCATCGTGATGTTATATAGCCTAAAGCCTTCCTCGATAAATGGTCTATTCAACTCAAAAAGAATTTTTTAATTCAAACCAGTAGTTCCTGAGATTAGCGCGTTCAAATAAACAAACAAACAAACAAACTCTTCAGCTTTATAATATTAGTATAGATTCCTTTCCCACAATATCTAGCACTTAATATCACCCTTAACTACTCCTTAGGGTCTGCTACAAAGGTCGGCAGTACACATGCGTAAAGTATTTTAACATCGTAAAAAGTTTTCAACATCTAAGTAGCGAAACAGATCATAGACATTATATAGGCCGGTGAAGCGAGAAGTAAGCAGTACTAAATGCATGTGCCACATCGAGACGCTGAATTAACAAAGAATTTTCGTACAGAAGCCCTTAGACGCTAGCTGATACTCGGATACTAAGAAATAGTAACATTTAAAGAAGACACTTAAAATTTGGTATCGCTTTGACGACTGTAAAGCCACGAGTTCAAATTGATGATGCGAACCTAACTGTTAGTGAATTCTAGCTCGAAAGCTAAACTCAATTTTAAAAATTAACCGCGTTTATATTTGCCGTCACTTTCACAACGCTTACCAGAAGTAATCAAAATATGTTCAACTGTTATATTACCTACCTATATCTAATATGGCTGGACAATTAATGACCCGTATCTATACTTTATTCCGTATCTATACATACCACTGTCGTTTAAAAAATATTAATTAATTATTAACACTTTTGTGTTTGCATATACTTTCATACTACGATCAACTCGTATAATTCTAGTGGATGACCAAGGGCTATCGAGTTTCGGGTCGAGTAGACGGATGATTTAGTTGTAGTTCGAATGTTTATTAGACTGTGTGTCTGACGGTTTACTACCTCTAGCTTAAAAAATTAAAGATTTTATATCGTATTATTTATATGAGCATAAATGCTACAGCTGATGTATTAAGTAGATACTGTAGCATCTATGACGAATTTGTAAGACAGTCGAATGGTAGAACTCTCTCTTACTTCAATGAAACCATTTATCACTTTTTCAATATATATTTTGTACCTATTGTATCATTTACCCTCAATATCTCCTTTATTTATCGACTAAGCTTAAACAACATTTCTTTACGAAAGCCATAGACGTAATCCTCTAGAAAAAATGCTTTCTAATTTTCGATCTTCCTTGTTTACTATTTTTTGTCAAAAAACATTATTTTTACTTAACGGTCAACACATATTTACGCCACAGATATGTAACTTAATTTAAAACCTTCTTACACACAATCACTATAGTACCTACCTATAAAGGTATTTTATTTTATATCATAGATGAATTGGTTAGGTAACACTACTTATATTTTATTAAACCAAAATTCACGATTTCTCTTGTGACTAACTTTTCAAACTTGTTTACAGTATTATACCTACCCATTTCCTCGTTATAATAATATATCCTTATGCTATATTCCTTCCTTCACCCAAAAGGGCTCCACATATGATCATTACGACATAAATCCTAACACTACTAACAATAGGAAATAAGAAAACAGAACTAATAATACTGACATCTATTTGAATTGTAAAAATTGAATCTGGAATAACAGAAGCTTGATTTTTTTTTATCCCTTTCCGGGTGAGCAGAGAAGCATTAGTGACCGTATCGACTTCGCGCTTATATGTTGTGCCCAACGTGACCTGTACCGCAGCTGATCGCCGTTCTCATAGCACTACTACACATTACATTTCTATTAGATGACATGAGGGTTTCCTCATTATGTTATAATTCACCGGTGAGCATGTGATGCCTAAATACGAACTTAATCTGGAAAACACTAATATGTGAGCTAGGATTTGAACCTACCTACCAGATAAGAGAATAAAAGATAATATCAATCTCTTATCCACTAGACCACCACAGAACATATGAGCATTATCATACGTCCCTAATATATTGGTAAAAGCAAAGAATAAATAATCTCATAATATCAAGAGCAATGGATTTCATTTAGTTGGGCATACTCTGATAGGTCGTATCAAGAACAACGCAGTGTTAACCGTGGGATGCTTCTCATTGATTGACAGCTGCCCTTGTCCAATGGCAAAAGCGAGGAGTGACGAACCACGTCAATCACACAATAAGTAACAAAATTAAATAAAGGTATCCGACATATACAATAATCAACTTTATAGCAAGTGCAATAAAAGCTATCGGTACAGTAACAAAGATATGCGAACCCCGTGACGGCACACACAAACACGATCGCCCCATTACTTGGTCTCTGTAATTTAAATTTCGAATTCGTATTTTGTGGTAAAATAAAAAGACCAATGCTTCGACACAATGGCGTCAAGGGCGGTGCTCTGACATGCGATCAAGTTATTACATTAAAGGAATAGGTAGGTACGCGTGCCAGCCCGCCATACAACCCCGTCGTTGGAAGTTTCTACGAATACTATTCTGAAAAGCTAATTTGATATGTGGTATTTTAATTTTAAAGGATACCAGATCATGTGATACTAAAAAATTATATTTCCTTTAAATATCTTTGTACCAATTTACACTTTTATGAAAAATATTTTTTTTTGGTTAGGCTTTTGGTAAGCCATAACTATGTAATAGGATAGTAGATATTAGGATGTTTACTTCTTCGGTCTGGTCGGTGGCAATGTGTATTTATATACGTCCTCATAATGTGATAACAGTAGTGTATTGAGAAAGGCGTGTTTGCAAGGTAACTGCCTTACGAAAATAGTTTTAGTTAATGAGACTGACAATACTTTAGCCCTCTAAGAATGTAGGGAGGCTCGTGAGCATTTTCAACGAGTTGACAGAATAAGGTATAATTTGCTAGTTAATAAGCAAAACAACACTGACAAATTATAGCAGGTAAGGGGGTTGTACCTGCTATTAGCTTTATCTCTTTTACACACGTAATTTTATTACAGTGCTATCTCGGTCTCAGTCCGTGTGAATTCCATTTATGACTTTTAAATCACCAGTGATATCACGTTTAATCCAATCTCTGCTAGATATATAATATAATCCTCTACCTTTGACTCCAAAACATCTGCCTAATATACATTTTTAATATTGTTTCAGAGAACGGACTGCCTCGAAGATTGAGGACAGCGTACACAAATACGCAATTGCTCGAGCTAGAGAAAGAATTCCACTTCAACAAATACCTCTGTCGACCTAGAAGGATTGAAATCGCCGCATCACTGGATCTTACTGAACGACAGGTGATAAAAAATATATATTATGTTTAGTAATATTAAATACATTGATATTCAAAGCTTAAACTACTGTAATCTCTAAACTTTAAAGCATCCAACTAACCTCAGAAATCCAAAGTTAAAGGTTTTATCAATGTCTCAGTTACTTTTATCACATACAATTACTCGTATTTTTCATATTTCAGGTAAAAGTTTGGTTTCAAAATAGGCGGATGAAACACAAAAGGCAAACGTTAAGTAAGAGTGAAGATGGCGATGACAAGGATTCAACGACATCTGAAGGTGGAAAAAGTTCTAAAGCAAGACTAGATAAATTTTTAGACGATGAAGGGCCGTTATCTGGCAAAAAGAGTTGCCAGGGATGTGAGCTCCCACCAGGAGCCCTATGCTCACCGACGGAAGATTTACCTGAGCTGGTCTCACGTACTCGTAACAACAACACGCCCAGCGCTACAAACAACAATAGTTTTGGAAGTGACGGTCCATCCAGCGTGACTTCTTCCTCGTCCCTTGATAAATTAGCTGAAGAAGATTCACGAGACGACCAACCTCCTATCACCACAGTGGGCAATGCCCCAAGAAACTTCGCGAAAAGAGTGAAGCAAGAATCTAGAAAACGATCACCATCTTTAGATGGGACAGCGTGTAAAGTGTCACCAACTTCTTCAAAAGATGGAATCGGGACAGTGGCAGGTCTCCCCGATGGAGCTAAATTTTCTACGACAAGCTTAACTCCATCATCAACACCGGGAACACCGTTGAATATGCATCCAAGCCCTTTGGGTCACTATTCGCGTCCTTCCCCACCTAGCGTACCACCCGGTCCTCCTCACGCACAAGTTCTGGCAAACACCGTACCACCATACACAATAAGAGGGAACGCCTCTACCGGACAATTCGTTCCTCACCCTGACTTTCGTATGGATTCAAAACAATTCGTAGGAAAACTGTCGCAATACTCCCAAAACAGGAGCTATGAGGGCTATGGACTTCAAGGAACCGAGCACGTGTACGCACGAAGCCAACACCACACGCGACAAGATGGTTCCCCTAGTGCGAGACCAGTGAATGGCACCGGTTCGAGGCAAACCTATCCTCATGAGATGTACCAAAACTATGGTTACAACTACGGGAAAGATCAGACGACGTACGGTCATCCTGGGTATGACCAGTCACAAGGGTATTCAGACCATGTAGCGTATGCGAATAGCCATTATGGGTATCATTATCACGAAGGTGCCCAGCATGAACACGTCCACGGCTATTACGCTTCGGAAGCCCAAAAAACCCCTAATGTCAACGATTATGCGAAAAGTACTTACTACGATAATAATGCGTACGGGCCACAACAGAGCACTTCAACGGCCGCCACTTATGGCTCAAGCAACACACAGGGAAGTACTTCAGGAGAGGCATATACTACTGAATGTGGTGATGGATATAGTTCATTCCAGCAGTTCTACGAATCAACGCATGCCGCTCCCGCTGGAGACAACTCTAATTCTTCATCTGACTTCCATTTCCTTAGCAACCTGGCGAACGACTTTGCGCCTGAATATTACACCATTTGAGATAAGGACTTTGCCGAACAGACTAGCGATCTGTTCGTGTAAATATGGCCAATCCTTTATTGTCTCTAATTGATGAAGTTACGTTTTGGTGGTTATAGTTTTGTACCAGCCCAAGGCGATACGAAGCTTATAACGGATCCTAAATCTCTTATACTGATGTAGATAAGTGACTACTCGATAAGCAATTCCTACAATACCTGTAGCACTAAACACTTCATGTACTAAAATGTAAATAGTACTTCAGTTTGTTTAAACATTTAATTTTTTTGTTTGTATGAATAGGTATATACTATGTAAAAATTTTACTAAAGCGAATTAAATATCTGAATAAATCGGAATATACTCCAGACAATATTATCTTTCTCTAGAATTGTTCTTAAAATATTGAACTAAGTAGGTACAAAAAGGTACCTACATATGTATCTATCAAATACTTTTAAAGAAAGATCAACACTTTGTTACATTCATTACTAAATATTAACTACAGATTAAAGTCTATAAATATTAAATCGAAAAATTGGTGTACATATGTATAATTAATTAAATAGAAAGAAAAATGAAACTTTTTATAAAACTTAAACACCCTTTCACGTGTTCATCGTAAAAATATTTCGAAATATTTCAATTTCATTTATTAAAGAATCTTTTACGATATAAGTAATAGTCGTTGCCTTATTTAGTTAATATATTATGTTACGTTATATCATACTGTAGATACATTAAGATACTTTACAATAAGTCATTATTATTGTAGATAATGCTATCATTTTGGCCTATTAAAAAAATAAATAAGTTGGTGTCCTATTTATTTTATTATATTATACTTGCCCCTACCCTACTTAATACCCTTAGATAATACCTACCAAACCAGGTATCTTAGATACCTAGATCCAGATCCTACTTTCTGGCTAAGTTGGGTCACAGCTAGTGATGAAAATGCCCGGGAATTTTCATCACTAGTCACAGCTCAGAGATCAATATCAAGCGCTGTCAAAAACAACTCGTTAAAATAAAAACGAAAATGAACTAAAATGTTTGTTGCGTTAAAGAATTTCATAACACGTCTGAAAAAATAAATTGATCGATTTACATTTGACAAGAAATTAATACAATGAGAATTTATTGTATTGTGAAATTTTATTGATTTGTATATGACGACATAGAAGCGCAAACCATTGAACCGCTGCCACTTTCTCTAATAATGTTCAAAACACATTATAATTCCCAGAGAGGGGCAAAATGTAATCTGATTAATGATTAACGATTACCAAATGTAGTCGTGATTTTAATTTTTCTGCTCTGTCATCATGATTATTCCCTTTAAAACATTAAAGAGATGACTCCTTAATGTTATTTATGAAAATGTGTATGCAATTGGGGATTCCATAGTATTTAAAACATAGATGAGCAATATGCACTCATATTAATGATGAAAAACGCAAAATGTAATCATCAAAAGTCATCTTTCATTAATCTAATTATATTTTGGCTATCTATGATAATTCCTATATCCATGGTTAAGCATGTAGTGCAAATCCTGAAATGTTTGTGTGGCGTGTATTATACACAGCCACCCTTGTCACACAGAGAAATTATGTAATAATGCTCTACTCGAGTGTTTTGTATAGAAATAAAGCAGTGACTCTAACAATATGCGCGCGTAATGTCGTGGTTTTGCTTTCTTAATTATGAAAAACCTGCAATAAGATTCGTTATGTAGTTTAGAAGATCTTAAACAAACATACATACAAACAAACAAAAACAAAGGGTTTCATTTTTTTTACACTATGTAAAAAAAATGAAACAAGCTTAAGTGGGCATAGCCTTTAACTTATATTTCATTAAAACTTGGAAAGCAGAACTGTGAGAATTTTTAGAAAATGTTCACAACAGCAACCTTCGTACTGAATTTACTTTACGCAGATACACAAACTTTACATTTCTAAAATTTAGCGTACATGTGTGTACGTAGGGGGCCAGGGGGAGGCAGCTGAAAGGATTTTGTATACCTTCGTATTATCTCCAGTTATCAACAAGTTTTCATTAAGCAATACAATATAATATGCATATAGTTTTACAAATCGAGCGGCAAAAATTTGTTAACGCTATGAGCGATTCTTCCTCGAAAGGCAGAGACCGTCTTAAACCGTTTTGCTAACCATCCTTAAAAGTTACTTTCAAAATAGTTATCCTATATATACTTTGAATTAAAAAAAAAAATAATTCATGTTATTTCACAAGATGCTTATAGAGAATAAGGCAAAACAAGCAAACAGGACTAGCTGGTATGTGGGGCCGAATTCCATACTCCATCTTAAATATCTAAAATCCAGAGATAAGTGCTGGGATTCGATCCTGTGACCATTTTGATTGCCGCACATGGATCAGTCCGTTACCTACACCTGGGTACACTGGGTCACCACAGGCTCTTAACATGATGTTACTTTAATTTGTAACAACTATGAGAGTATAATATTTTCACACAATATATTTTTAATAATGCAAGATAATTTCAATTAAATCTATAAAATTACCCAAGACTCATGGCTTGGTTTTTACATTTATGACACTATTGTATAGTATTGCAAGATTTAAATTGAAACCACAAAGGATTATTAAGGGTTACTATTAAAATATTATTTCAAAGTATTAAATAATTTATTAATAATTCAAACTAAACTAAGCCTGATAATGCATATAGGACTATGCAAATTAAATAAATCATTAATTTTGTGAAAAATCAATGATTATAATCAGAATTATCAATCATTAGAAAAAGGTATTATATGTTATTAATTACAATTTTCTAATCAAAATGATATTTTAAGGCAATCTAAAAATAGAAATATTAGGTTATCCCATATTTCAAATATAATAAAATCTTCTATAGTAATTTATTTCAAAGTTATAAAAATCAATAAACTGAATGTAATGTGGTATTTAGTAAATTTACCTAATTATAACCATGAATAGATCTGATTATTACAAAATAAGAAACAAAGTATATATTTTATACTTCACTAAAATATTGAGATAACAGCTATGTACAAGTATTATAGATATTTTCCAGCAACAATATGAGTATAAAGTTATTGTATCACAAAGATTTTAATCAATCAATGAATATAAAAAAAGCCACAAGCAAACTTAATCAATTAAATTGGTGTTATGAAGCAGATGACTTCTGGCCTTGCATCTCTGATTGTACTTTCATATCCATTATCATTCCAACGGCTTGGCGTAACTTTGTTTTTTCAACTCCTAACATATTTATCTTCTCTATTTGTTCAGTTACAAACTCCACTCGTCTTTTGAAGTAATCTTTGGCATCTGCAATACTCTAGACAGAAAGATATTTACATAAATATTTGCAACTGACTAACATAAAAAGACATCACATGAATAACATCTGATAATTCAAAATAAATATTTTGTTTGATAAAATTAATACAGGAACTGTTATTAGGCTATGATAAACCTATAATCCTGGACTTCATTTGACTATGTTAAGAAAAGTAGGAAATAATTGTCATATTTTATAGTGTGATGAAGGGTGACAAAATGACTACTAGCTCAACTAATGAAGTGGTAATATTTCTGATAGACTTCTGGAACTGCAACACTAGAAACATATCTTGTTTGTTGTCTATAAACAAAATTTGATGTTCAATTATCTGTTGAAGGTAAATTTTGCCATAATTCATGCAAACCTTCAGGTAAAAAATTGTAGATAATTTATTGCATTAAGCCTGTTACGTTCATAAAATATTCTGATAAAGTATTCTGCTATAAGTGTCTGATAAATGTAAATGATGATACAATATATTAGACCAAAAAAATTGCATGAGTATTTTATATAGCAATGGGAATACTACATTTTAATTAAATATATATCTAAAACAATACCATTAAGTATATCATATTACTAAATAATTCACAAAAATTAAACAAGAATAAATCTAACAAATGAAAAACAATTATAAAAGGGGCACATACTTTTTGTACATAATAACCAGTTCCAATATCAATAACAACATTATCAACATCTGCAATTGTGCCAGGAACATACATGGAGCCAGTTAGAGGAACAAGTATAGGGTTTCCCTTTTTGTCTGATGTTATTTTTTCCACACACTCTCCAGATTCAGCAAATTTGTTTTTAGCCATTTGCAATGTTTGCATGGATTCTTGGAAAACACCTAATTCCTGTGAAAAAAAATGGTAAGGTAATTTCAATTAATTACATTAAACTAAAAATAAGGAATAATAATATATTGTCCCTCCATATGCCTTTCAGGGCAAGCGGGGACACATGAATGGCAGTATCCACTCTACAATAATGTTGTACTCAATTTTTTTTTACAGGAAAATATTTTGTTGGCCTGTATAGACCTTCACAACTAAACCGGGTGTTGGCGTGCCCAATATGACTAGTAGCACAGCTGGCTGCTATTCTCAGGGCACCCACACATGCCATTTCTATTAGATGCCATGTGGGTTTCATTACGATGTTTTCCACCACTAGTGAGCATGTGTCATTACATGAACATATTACACACACACATACAATACATTACATTAACTTTTAATATAAAAAAACCTTAGAAAATTGCTTGAGCGTTTAAAGTACATACTTGCTATTTTGCAATATACTTTTTATAATAGAAGTTAATCTGACTAGTTGATATTACCCTTTAAAAGATCAGAAAATTTTATCTGGTTGTTGTTACGATATTTTTTGTTAAACCGAATTATAATTTAGCGATTGTTAAATTTACTGTTCATTTTGGTTAAAAATCAATATCACTAGATGTTAATATTTAAAAATATATGAATATTTTTATAAACCACTATAACTTCCAACAATCGGTGAATCAAATAAAGCTTTATTATATTTCCCTTATTACAATATTAGTAAATTTAAAATCAAGGGAATATAAATTATATAGATACTTGCAAAAATATCAACAGTTGTTTATTTTACATTTATTTATAATAATGTTTCTCATCACACCTGGTCCAACTGTTCCTTTAATTGGGCTAAGTGAGGCAGACTTAGCTTACTTAAATCAACTTGTTGTGCAGTTGACGACGATGATGCCATTTTTACTCACTATTGTATTTAAGCACAGTAAAATAATGTATTTATTTTAATAATTTTGGTAAAGGAACTTATTATAACCTCAAACAAAAATGACAATTCCGAATTCACAAATGTTAATGCT
The DNA here is from genome assembly GCA_036320925.1 of Automeris io. Classification (NCBI taxonomy): domain Eukaryota; kingdom Metazoa; phylum Arthropoda; class Insecta; order Lepidoptera; family Saturniidae; genus Automeris; species Automeris io. The sequence continues at coordinate 1,983,022 of JAUDJH010000012.1, read as the reverse complement.
ACCACACACACCACAATTTGATCGCAATCGGATCGCGCGCGTTTATTTGGGTGTGTACTTTATAAAGAATCTTCAAAAAAAATCTAAATCTTTAAATTTGTTTTAAATTGTGTCAATAATCGCATCGTCTCACATGATGGCAACCACTTCTCATTGTTACTTTAACGCAGTGCAGAATCGACCACTCTTTCTACGCCAACTAAGTACAGACTTCAGACAAAGCCGAACCTACACAAGCCAAACCTCTCTAAGATCACCTCTACCTACCTACCTCAGTCCATCGCCATGGGAATTTCTCAGGTTTTATATATTAGGAAACAGTCAAATACACAGGATATATTTGGTGCTTAATGCTAGCGCTTGCTTAAACATAACATCTCTTCCATACCTCTCTTAATCTAATGGGACAATAGATGCTAAGTTCCCACAACAAAGTAATGATAGTATTTGTAATGGCCAAATTATGTAAAACACAAGTCTTATAGAGATATTCGTTATGTTAAACATTTTTTAAATAATTTTTTATCCTGACTCGACACAATGAATACAACACGAATTATTTGGGTGTCTTAAAAATCAGAACGTGTGTAGTATGCATAATATATAAAAATTTGATATATTTCACTCTTTGGCAAAGACAATAAATTTTACTCTTTAGAAGCTATTTACAATCTGCGATTTGGAAATTCTAGCTTTTTTGCCAATTCAGTAATACCCAGTTTACAGTAAGATATAAATTGATAGAATTCGTAAAAAAAATTAACAGATATAAAACTGTAAAGGTATCTATTTTCTGTAATGTATGTAAGTTTTGGAATAAATTATTATTATTTTCTCTTAATTATTGGAATTTTTTGAAACAAATAATGTCAATTGTGATTCCTTATTAAAGAAAAAAATATATAGAATGATTGAGTAATTTCGGTCATATTGCTTAAATTAAAAAATTTGAGTCAATATTATTGGAAAGTTTTATTACTATATAGCATTGGCAATATTAAGCCCGATATGGCTTCGTTTTGTTCCTTAATCTTACTTCGTCGTTCAGTTAAATATTTATGTTGTAAAAAATAAATTGCCCTGTGCTTGGAACTTACGTGTTAAGGGACTTATTGGGATAACCAATATTATTTATTTTAAAATTGTAAATTGTTGTGGAGTTATATCATAACCTAAAATGTCTGCCAATAAATTGGAAACAGTTGAAAGTTTCAATAATTTTATAAGGTATTGTTTATTTTATTAACCTAATTTCTTGTTTTAATTCAATTCTTGTCTTAATCTTTACGTAACTTAAATATACTCATGCAATATAATACGTCTTAACAGAATCTTTAGTGATAGCAATTAAATAAAAATATTAATTACTTTCTACTATTTAAACGGTTTTATTCAGGTCATGTATTATCAAAATATGGCTTCGAAATTTATTAAATACCTAGAATAATGTTATGGTAACTTAAATTTTGGATTGTAGTTTATGATTTAAATATATGGTAAAATAGAAAAACATTATTTGATTTTAAGAAATCGTTTAAGGAGTTTGAAAGGAAGTATTTGTGTTATTATGAAAACTCATCATTTTTACATTGACTGAACTGATATGAATGTAGCCATTGCACATTGATTGTATTTTGGATAGATCTTTGCATTGTGGTGACCACAAACATATTGAGGAACTGTTTGCCATCATATAGAATAAATGCAAAAGAATGTTTGGTTAGATTTAAGTAAAATTAAAAAAAAAATCAACTCTTCTATTTACCTATATCCAATTTATTCAAACCATTCGGATGAGCTCAAACACTTTTACTGAAGTTGGTGAATGGTTCAATACTTTACTAATTCCAGATGAGATTGTTTACACCCCTTCAAAAACTAGAAAAGTACTTATGATCATCAAACTGCTGTTCAGATTTTTTAAATTATAGCTAAGAAGGCACCAGGTCACTTTTTAACCAAAAAAAAACTGACTCAAAATTGGTTCATTTATTTAGGAAGAACAATGCCACAATATACAAATATACAGAGCCAGAGATAGACATGTAAAATTTTTGTCAGCCCTCATTTAGAGTCAGGGGTTAAAAATCGAAATTTAGTGTAAAGATGTTAAAAATCTAAGAATGAGCTTATTAATCTCATATATTGTAAAAAGTTTTTTTTTTATATCATCCAGTAAACCTCTTTTCCTAGAGAGAATATATTTATCTTGTAGTTATTGTTGCATCCTGGATATTATAATGGCTAAAAAATAGCAAATGATTAAAAATATCAGTGACATGCATAGGGCATTTGGACAGGGTAGGCAGATTCACCCTTCAATATTATATAATGATAATAAATATTATATACTCTCATAGGAAAGATAGATGGCGTAAAAATAGAATAGATATGAATATAAATAGTTCCTTTTTTGTTTAAATTAAAGTAATTTATTCCAGAGTTATTTATCGTAAGGGCATGCAATGGTTTCATGCATCTATGAAATGAACATTACTGAAAAATATATATGTATTTTCCTTCACTAAATATGATGTATGAATTTGTTATTTTTATTAAGAACATTATCTTTACATACTTAACCTTGTGATCTTTTGAGACAGATGAAAAAATAAACCCATAAAAGTTATTATGTAAATACTATGATGGCATTGAAAATGAATTGAATTCACATGTATAAACAATGTTATTGAATTTCACAAACAAAAGATATATTTACAAAGTGATATATTTTGTTATAGCTGGACCAGTTGATGTTAAATTTATATATTTTATTTAACTTGTAAAATATTTTTATATTAATTGTAGAAATCCATAACATAAACCGCATATTATAAATCTATAGAAAAACAATAGTTACACTGTGGATTAACAATTTAAAATAGCAATGGTTTAGGAACATAACTTGTAAAGAGATGGCCGATGGGGGCAAAAAAATAATCAAATGGACCACTACTGGCACACAGAGTGGCCTGACCTGTAAGGTTAACAAATAACCTAACTCAAATCAGTGGATGACACTGATTTCAAAATGCTTCCAACCAGACAATCTTAAACACTTTAGGGAAGACAATGGCCTATGAGCTGCTATGAAAATATTGAAACATACTTTTAACTTAGTACAAGTCAACTAAATATAACATAGATTAATAATATTGGATGGGAATGATAAATCTTAAAACCTTTACCATGTTGACTTTTTCAGACCAACATCATTAACTGTGGTACATTTCTGTACTGATTGGGCAGAACAATGTAAGCAAGTAACAGAGGTTCTTGAAGAACTTTTTAAACTTCCTGACATCAAAAATAGTGCTTCCAAGTTTGCTGTATGTGATGCAGAAGGGCTTTCTGAGATTTCTTTGCAATACAAGGTATTAATGTTGATTTTTATTTATTTCTTATCAATTGCCTTACATTTGGAAATACTGTTATTATTTAAAAGTTTCAAGCTTTTAAGTATATTACAACTTATAGAGATACAATTTTTTTACATATATAATAATAGGGTTCAAATCTTTCTATATATCTTGAAGTTGAACATATATACCAAGGATGTGATTATTATATCCCAGGGAATGTTATCATATTCTGTATATTTACTATATCATAACTTCATAACTCTCTAAGACAAACCACAATTGTGGACAGCATTCTCTTTGTTGCATAGTTCAATGAGACTGTGATAGTCAAATACTTCACTTTATGCTTACATGCCATGCACATTATGAACAGTAGTGCAGGTGATTGTTCTGCTTATGGCAACTACTGGAATATAGTTTCATCTCTGGAATAATAACTAACATCACTGTTTGCACCATAGAATAATGAATAAACTATATGCTAGGATATTATAAAATATATTTTGTTTGAATTACAATTATTTCAACTTTAGTGTTGTATGCTTATCATTGGCTTTATAACCCATCAAGTTTATCAGTTTTCTCATCAGGGGAAATTGGGCTAAATTGTAAGCTGTTTATAGTTTTAAAAAGTATTGGGTACCTCTTTATATATAAATATTTTTTAAATAATTATATGCCTTATAGGTTGATTCAGTTCCTACAGTAATATTATTTAAAAATGCACTTGAAGTAGATAGAATCGATGGTGCAGATGCCGCGCAAATCTCTTCTAAAGTTAAATCACACAGCCTCAAATCTGCACCAGTGGAAGCATCTACTGGTAGTCTTGAAGATAGACTAAAAGCTCTTGTTAACAAACACAATGTTATGGTGTTCATGAAGGGCAATAGAAACACCCCACGATGTGGCTTTAGCAAGACTTTAATACAAATTCTTAATGGAACTGGGTATGTACTCAAATATTTTAGCATATTATATTCCTTGGTGTGAACTGAGAAGTTATCTTAATATTAACAGACAATTTATATTGCAAACACTTTTTCTTTAATGTGGAAGTATATCCTTGTTATAATTGATATAAAATTGTTTTTTTTTTTCGAACTGACGCCTTTGATTGTCCGAGAAAGGTTTTCATTACTAAACCGGGCGGGTGAGTGAATACCGAAGTTGCTCAGCCGGCAATTTATGGGTCGGGTGCCATTGCAAGGACACCCCTGTGGGTACGAACCACGACTTGGACTGCCAGCCAAAATATACGAAACCTAATGTTGATCTGCTAGCGTTTCGTAAGCGACTACCTTGAGCAGAAACGCCAAAAGAAACTCAAGGCTGCGTCAATGTGTAACTGCGTTGTTTAAACGACAGTTGACGGACCTATCCTGAATTGTCATTGTCGGCAACGCCGGTGTCGTGGCAAGAATCTGGTGCATGAGTGTACCTCACTGTTTTTAGGATCTGTGGTCATTAAGGGTACGGTAATTGGAATGTCCAGATTCAAAAGGTGATGATGCCGTTTAAATACAAGTGTTGTTTATTCCAGTGTTCAATATGAAACATTCGATATATTAATGGATGAAGAAGTACGTCAAGGGCTCAAGGTATACTCAGACTGGCCAACATACCCACAACTTTATGTGAAAGGAGAGTTAATTGGAGGATTAGATATAATAAAAGAATTACAAGCTAGTGGGGAATTGGATGATACCTTGAAAGCTTAAAATGGTGGCTTAATGTATTTAGGTATAATTTATTGCAATAAAGACTTTGGGTATATATTATGTCTTTCTTTTTCACTTCATTTCTTTTTTTTTAATTTTTCCAACCTTTTATATTTATGTATACTTCTTAGATATATACATAGAGTTATATTATACTTCATTTGTACATCATATGTAGATTTGACTAGCAGTAAGCCAAGTACAAAAGTCCAAAATATATGGAATTGACATAACTGGATGTGATATTTCGAAAGCTTCGTTAATTTTACACTTCTACTAGCGTTATCGGTGAGCGAATGCTGCTTTATCTAGACCCGCTGTTTAGATTGCAAATAACCAGAGAATATAGGGACTTTACAAAATAGCAATGCGTCCACTGCAAATGTTTTATATGAATACACAATACAGAAAGAAAGAGAAAAATAAACGCAAATACACGAGAAAAAATGTGTAATAAAGCAATTGTCCGGACGCGCCTTTATTCTGGCAAATAAATGCAAGTATAACATGGAAGCAGATTCGAAGCTGAAGTCTTGATCCAAAATTATAAACCTTTTATGCAAGGGTCGCCAAACCTGCGTAATTTTAGATGAGCTATTTTGAGGATTAATAGCCTAAAATATAATTAAGCCGATAGAAACAGTTGCTGGTTTAAAAAAGATCAATTTAGAGGTAACATGTGCTAAATGTTTATAAAAATTTTATTCATATGGTCTTAGGTTAAGATGAATACTCAGGAGTCTTAGGTAGCTTTAGTTATTTTTGTTTGAAAATAAAATTAAAAACTCACAAAATTGATCTACATTTTTACAAACGTAAAGTTTTATTCGAGGATCATTTTTTGTAACGCATGAAAAAAAATTGAACAAGAGAAATTAATTGAATTCAATAACTTGTTTAGCTTTTTTTATACATTTGCACAATAGTCGTACAAAATGTGATTAAATTACATTTTATAGACCAACTGCTGTAAAAAAATTTTTTTTCAATCGTTGTTCCTCAAGCATAATATTTGGCTATGGTGTGGGAGAAAGACATCATCTGTATTTTCTATTATGAGAGTGAAAAATAATATCTTGATTTTACAAAACATGAATTATTAACTGGAGATGCACTATTATATAAAATAGTTTTTAGAGAGTATTTTTGTTCGGGGTCGGCAAACGTCTGAACAGGAAAGTTGACATTGGACGGGTCAATTTGACCACTAATAGCGATGAGCGCTAATGACAGGTTTCAACAACTGAGTGAATTGCAGTAGACCAGATTTATAATCGAGTTAAAAATAGAATAAACCTGTTATTAATCACTGGAGCTGACTCATGTAATCACTAAAGATATTTGTATATTTACTGATGTGATTGGCGGTAAAACAACAAGCCGGTGTGATGGCATCTTTCCGCGCTCTCGTTAAATAATTATTGTTTTTTTGTTATGGGGGTCGGCTGGCTGTTTAATTGTTGACTGAGCTTGTGTTGCGGGCCTGGGCAACGGTGAAATGCTCGGCCAACCGTGTGCGATGGGGAATCAATGGTTTTTTAGCAAGACGTAAGCGGGGTGATGTGTCCCTTGGCTTGCTGAGTTTTTCCGCTAATCTAGTCTTCCTCGCCGTTTATATTGTGTGTGTTTAGAAATAGTGCATAAACAACAAATAAAGTTGGATTAGATTGAATTAAAACAACGACAGAAATATTGAAGTGTGGGTGGAATATTTAACAGAAATTTAATAAAACTTGAAAATAAATTACCACAAACATGGCTGTATGACATAAACGCCATTGCCTTCCCCACAATGGGGATATAACAAAAAAAACTCTAGACACGCTTTACTTAATTAATTTATTAGTCTGTGCGCTTTACAGCTGAGTTCTATTGATGTTACGAATTTATTTCCGTATTTTATAAATTATATACAATATTTTATTCATTATTCTGATATATTCAAATAATTTCTTACAAAAATCACAGAGTGCTGTATTTATAGAATTTGAACGACATATTTGTACCGTAGAAACTATGGAAAAACTATCAACATTCCAGTCCAGTTAGTTGCCAATTGATATATTTGATTGTTTAAGCAATCTCATACGCACACAGTTATTTGAGTTGTTTTTATGCCTTTCTGTGTTTACTTTATAGAAATCATGTCTAATTCAAGAACTGCTGGTGATGGCATGGAATCGGACGAAAACATATCGGAAACAACATCCCAAAAAGCTATAACTAACAAAAGTCGAAAAAGCTCATTAACTCTTTCTCGGTTAATACAAATCTATCCAAAAAATGTACTAAGGACAGAGCAACGAAACTCTATGCACGCAAAAAAACCCCAGTTTATACCTTATGAACCTTATCCTGGTGCTGTAAAGCCTATTTGTACTCAACATGTATCTAAATCTAAAAAATCAAAAAACAATATGGACATAAATACATTAATAACACAAATGTCACAAATGAACACAAGTTTGAATGAATTTAAACCAAGGCCAAAGGTAAACTCTGTTAGTGACAAAGTAATTATTGAAATAGATCAAACTTGTCCAGAGAAGGATGAATTACAAAAAAAGAATAATGATTTGTTAAAAGAAAATGAATCTCTGAAAGATCAGCTAAAGCAACAAGTTCAGGTAAATATTGTTTCTATGCAGCTATAAGTCTTTGAAGTAAAAACATCTTTTCTTCTGTAGCTTATTTTCTTTTTTAAGTGCATACAACAACTAAGGTTTTTTTGCTCACCTCAAAAAGGATATATTGTGATCATAAATTATTGTTATAATACTTCTTTAGATATATTGACAACTTTTGGTATGGTTAAAAAGCACTTAACCTTTGTAATTCTCAAGCTTCAAAACACATATATACACTAGACGTATTAATTAAAGGATATTAAAAAAGTCTCAAATTTTTAGGTGTATTTCCAGAGGCTGTTATTTTGATGAAAATAGGCATACAGTAGTTTTAGAAAGAGGAAAGTGTAGCTTCAAGTTTCTACTTTTCCGTTTTAAACATTAATATTATTTACGTGCAGGTTTTTTGAGTAATCATGATAAGAAAATACAGGTGAAAAAACTTTAGAAATTTTTCTCATCTTCAAAACGTTTTATGGACTTTAATTTTTTTTATTCAATAGTCTTATATTTAAATTCTATTGATCAATGGAAAACTCGTAGGCAATTCAAATGAAAGGGAATTAGATTATCTAAAAGAAAGTTAACATTAGACTATTGAACACAAAAAATTAAAGTCCATAAAACGTTTTGAAGATGAGGAAAATTTTCGAAATTTTTTCATCCTGATTAGTCAAAAACCCTGCACATGAATTAATGTTAATATTTAAAACTGAAAAGTAGAAATTTGAGATACAACCTCCTTTTTTTAAAACTATTTTATGACCATTTTCCTCAAAATAACAGCTTCTTAAAAATAACCTAAAAATATGGAAATTTTTTAGGATCTCTTAAATAATGCGTCTAGTATATTGAACCTAAATATATTGATTAAAAATATCATTATTTTTTCAACAAGCTTAATAACATCTAGACATTCTAACATGGGAATTTTAAGGTTGATGTATGGACAACTATATTTAGATATTATAAATCTTAGAGTTTTTTGTGTACATATAAACAATATTTCTTAATAACCCAAAAATTATGTTCTCAAAGTTGTAAAGCTAAGAAATCTTCATTTTTGTTGTGCAGTCATCATATTTTAATTATTCAGGTTAATAAAGAATTAAAAACGATGCTAGTGGCCTCTATGGGTGAAGATCTGGAATTTCAAGTGCAATCTCTAAATGAAGATAAAAAGCACTTATCTAACGCATTGCTCAATTCAGCTCAGCATTTGTCCACACATCAGGTAAAATTACAAAAAATACTCCAGTAAAGTATTGTGTTAGGCTTGTTAGATTTAGTTAATTTATTGTTGACTTTTTATAGGAACAAACTGAATGGCTAGCGGGCCAGTGTGAAGTGTGGAGAAGTAAATTCCTTGCAAGCAGGTATTTAATACTGAATTATTTATAATATTTTTTTATATTAAAAAATTTCAAATAATTATTTCAATTTTGTAATCAATTATATAATTTTAATAAGGTATATTTTTAAAATAACAAACTCTCCCATATTGAACAAGCAAAGTACTCTTTGGTTAAAAGAATTGCAATTAGCAAAATTAAAAAAACAGAATATTTGAACATAGACAAGTGTTTAAAATCATAATGGGCTCAAATGTTTGAATTATAATTTGCTTTAATCCTATTTAAATTCACACTAAAATTTAAAATATTGTTTTATAAAAAATATTAATATTTAAATTCTTACCATATTTACAGTGAAACCTGGTTGAAAGGGATTTTAAGGGACCTAGGTTTTATTTATCAGTTACATAGAGGCTTTTGATTTTTCCACTTTTCCAGATAGATTTCTACTAAAAGAAATTGTAAACATACATGTCATAAATTATTTAAACCTAATAATTATAGAGGTAAATATCGAAAAATCTATATAGTCGAATCTCAATTGGTTAAAAAAGGTTTGGATATTTCCAGTAACAGAGGTATTTCAAAGGCAAAGTGTCAGGATGCATTGTAATTATAAGCAACAGAGATAATAGCAATGAATGGTGAAGTTTGAAGGGGTTCTTGTAGTAAATGCAGTAAGATCTTGATTACAACATATTCTTACAGAAGCCGAATGTGTTTTGACAAAATGCCCACTATACTTATACCCAGAGGCTAACCATACATCTAGTGATTTATTTGCATTATCTTAATAATAATCGGCCAATCACGCTGCCGGATTCTGCGGTACCGCAACACCATCGGGGCCGCCACTTTTCCGTTGTCGCCAGGCGTCAACACCGAATGCACCTCTCTTCCCGCTTTCCCGCCTTTGTTCCGCTCACGCCGCCTAAAACTCGCTGTCCGCAAAAATAGGTCTCTCATTTACCCAGACTGCACTTCATTATTTGCAATTGTCATTTGATTTTATGTTTCCAGTCTAATGGTCGAAGAACTAGCAAACTCCAAGAAATCGTTGAATGAGAAGACTGACAGCTTACACCAAGCGATAAAACAACTGTTAGATGAGAAATGCAGAGTTAGAGATATGTTGTTGTGTACTTATAAGAATCTATATAGCCTCCATGAAAAATGGCTAGAAAACATTACCATCTCTGAGTACACTAGAAACAATAATGTTTATAACCGTCCTATCGGAAACCTCAATTTCAATGCTACTTTACCACATTCAACTAATATAATTGACATGGCATCAGTTAATTTAAAATTGTCAGAGAATATAAGTAGTTCTGTTGAAAAACAAGATATCAGTCATTTGAACAGTTTACCAACGATGACTGATGGAGAGAAAAATGCTGAGCATGTAAGTGTTTTGACAATTTTTCTGTAATCCTAGATTCATGAATTGTACCTTTTTACTTTAGTCTCAAGATCTAAATTGCCCGATTTTTTCATATGATTATATTTATACATACAAATTTTTAAATCATGCTAGCACTCCATTCCTCAAAAAACTCTTATAGGATAACTTCGTTGTTCATCTGTCTGTCAAGACAAAGCCTTTTTCTTAGGAAGAAGTGGGGGTATGATGTTGAAATTAATATCAAATACTCAGGTTTCCGTCCCTCTCGGCTTTGACAATAATACTTTTAAGTCAAGCCAATCAAAATCAAAGATCCTTTATGTCGTAACCAAATCGTCAAGGCATTCAAAATTTGTAAAATATTTCACAATGTCCTAGAATCATGAACTTTGATAATAGACTAGATCTTATTGACATCACAGGTTTGTCTTCTTTTATAATATATATTTTTTTTAATCAAATATATTAATGAGGCTTTAGTGTAGAGATGCCACGAATATTCGGCAACTATTCGGTATTCGGCCTATTCGGCCACTTTTTTTGCTATTCGGTATTCGGCCGAATAATACGTACTATTAGGCCGAATACCGAATACCAAATCATGTAAAAAAGACACGTTATATTACTCAAAGTTATGTATTTATTTCCAAATTACAACACTTTAGTAATTAAAATTGATCAGTGGTAAGTTGTGATGGATAAAAACAAGCTTTTGAGCATGTTTTGATAGCAAACGATTACGCTTTTCATCGTAAATGTTACCAGCCTCAGAAAATAACCTCTCACACACTCTCTCTCTCTCTCTCTCTCGCTCACACACATACTAATAAACTTATACCGTGAATATCCATATAAAAACACAACACCCTTGAATAACCCGAACGGAAGTGCGAGTCTCACCAAAGACAAGATTTACTTAATTGGTGAGACTTATCACCCTGTGTATATGCATAAGTTTTGTGTTGAAATAAAGATTATTATTATTACTAAACACGCTACTTCCAGGAATAGTCGGCGCCTCGGCCGACAGCGTTGCCGAATATTCGGTATTCGGCCAATTCACTATTCGTGGCATCACTACTTTAGTGCATCCTTGATGACTATGCCAGCATAATATACATTGATATCGGTATTTTCTTCGGTGTGTTCACTTATACATTTTGAACTGGACAACACAGCTTAATGCGTTTAATTCGTACGTTTTATATGTAATCTGATTCGCTTATAGGCAGAGATGGGCAAAATGTAATCTAATTAATGATTAACGATTACAAAATGTAGTCGTAATTTTCATTCTGTTGCTCTGTAATCATGATTAAATCCCTTCAAAACATTAAGGAATCATAAATGTGTACGCAATCTGGGATTCCGTAGTGTTTAAAATATAGATGAGCAAAATGCAGTCATATTAATGGTAAAAAACGCAAAAATTAATCGTAATCATTTTTATTAATCGGATTACATTTCGTCCATCTATGCTTATAGGTAGCTTGCTGTCGTTAATTCAGAATATTTCATTAATTATTATTACTGTTTCAGGCTATTTCAATGCCTATAGACATTCAAAAAGTTATCGAAGTGCCTGTCAACGCTCTAGTGCATCACGCATACAACAACAGTGGAAATACAACATTACCAGTTGCGTCGTGCGCACATTGCAATGGAAAAGTGCAATTATTATAGTAATTGTGTTTAATAGTATTTTTGCGGCTTGTACAATCTACATATCAAGGAAGAAAGTGTAGTCGTTTTTAACTGCCTTTGATATGTAAAATGATATGAAATGACAATTTTAAGTAAATAATTTTGCCTATAGACAACTCCAACGCAAGAAGTATCGTCATTACGTTATCGACTTCGGAGAACTCGAAAACTCCTTTTTGAAGAGCTTCATAATATAAACAATCGCATTTTAAAACATATTTCATTATTTTTTATTTCAACATCGTATGTATTAAGTTATATGTCTCCAGCAGGAAATAAATAAAGTAAGGTAGTTTTATTCTGATAAAGCCTTAATTTATGAAGCAAGTTTATATTCCTTGAAGAATGTCAAAAACCAATGATTACTTATCATTGTACAGCTAAGATTGTTAAGACACTACTTCCAGAGTTAGACAGTTTGAATTTATTGTTTTTAGTACGAGACTGACATAGTTTATTTAACGAAAACCATTAAAAAACTATATATAGTATGTTAAAATTACCGATAAGAATTAGAATTATAACTCAAGAAATTTTCAGGGATTTTATTGTATAAATGGTTTAAATTTATTTAATTTGAATTTAAGTTATTATAAATCTTATGTATACGAAATAATGACTAAAAAGAAATAAAACAGATTATAACCAATACTGTAATTAATAAACAGCCAAAATAAAATCTTAAATTAAGTTTTATAAAGTCCATAGTTTTTGTTTAAAATATTATGGATGTGTAATTTTGAGTGTTGTTTGTTCTAATTATGTGCACAATGTTGTATATTAGTTATTTATTGTATTTAAGAAGATTTTTAGAGCTTTTCTTTAAGAGCTTATTTATAAACTACAGCAACTGTTAACACTCCGTAATATTGTCAGTTGACGACGCGATTCAGTGTGATTATCTCACATGTAGCGATATTAAATATTTCGATTTTATGTACTTCGAGAGTTAATTATTGTATTACTATCATGCAGACTTGAATCATGGTATCTTTCGAAACGGGGGCAATAACTACTGTCTGATCCGCAAATCCTTTTACCTTTGTTTTTAAATTATACCTGTCATTCAATAGTATTCGTTTACAGGAAGATTTTTAGAGATTTAATGCGCTGAAACTTTGTAAAAATTTAAACATCATTTATCGCGTAAGAAGCAAACTATTCACGAAAAATCTCCATTGACCTATCATAACTTCAGACGTAACGATATCTTATGAGACATTTGAGTTAACTTTTAAAACGTCAAAACGAAGGCTTTTGTTTCGCAGCCATTTTTAATGGAAGGTTGACTCTCTTTTTTAAATATATTATTCAGCGAGTACGCTGGGTGATGTGCTCGTCTGGCGCCCCTAGAGTTTGGTGCCCGGGGCTCGGATCCCGGCTTGCCCGCTATCATGGTAACATTGGATTACCATAAATAAAATAACTTATTGAACGGTGTATGCATCGCTATTAGTACAGAGTTTTAAATGATTATTAATGAATTCATAAGTAATGAACTTGCTTATGTAACATTGTATGTAATGTCTTAAAAACAGATCAAATCTTCTAAAAATTCGATTTCTTTCTAACCTCGGTAGCTGGAACCTTATTTCTACCAATTATACTGTACCTCCAATCGATGGTATAAATATACAATTCGGATTTTTAAATGTATTATTTATTATAAAGTTTCTTCCAAAATATTTTAGCGATAGCTAGCATAATATATCCAAAATACTGTAGATTATTTTTATGTTAAATAAAAAACTTTTGTTTTTATAATTTGTATAATTTTCTATTACAAACATGGTTTAACAAAAGGAACATGATATAAAGATATTTAGCAGTTAAAAAATTTGCCTTATAAAACTGTGTAGGCAGTCTTACACTAAACAGTCCATATGGACATAGGCACGTGTGGATCTAAAGATTAAAAAACTATTCATAGTTTGACGAAGATAATTTACAACACATTTTGCAATTTATACATATTTTATTGCCCGACCTAAGGTTGGCTTGGCCGAAGATGAAATCGACATCGATTAATCTGCCATCACAACTATCGGTCCAGACCGAAGCTAGAGGTTTAAAAATTCTTTAAAATTTAGTACTAGTTTGAGTGTTCTGAAGAACTATTAAAATCTTATTCCACTCTTCCATAGCAGAACCACGGCGCAGAAGCGCGGGTGAACGGAGTCACAGCTTTTCGGTAACCCACATCCCGTATAGGACAAAGAACTTTTCTAACTATTGCTGTATCGTGGGGCTCGCCAAAATGGTCTTCCGACGAGCGTGGTCCCATTGTTTTATGATACTGGGTCTTTTAAGCGAAACGTGAAGAGATGTTTGTGCATATGTAATAATAATAAATAAAACTGATTTTCGATGTTATTTGATTTGATACGTTAAGGAAATCCTTACAATATCAAAGATCTTCACGATATTAAACCAAAAGCAACTTTTGACATTTCCATCACGCAAAGTAACGTATATCATGTAGATACAATGTACATAGGAATTTGATTGAGACTGATTTGAATCTATTATGATAAACAACCAAAGACAATATAAGAGAAAAGACATTTTTTTTTACTGATAGGCTTGCGCTTGACCTCTTCAATCTCACCTGCTGAAAAGTGATGATGAGGCCAACAATGGAGCACGCTCGCGTAGCAAATACGGATTCACTTGCGTTTGAAAATTCCCATGTCATAAGAAGTTGGAAACACAGACTCAGGAAGTGAATTCCACTCCTTGGCTGTGAACATTGCTTGGAGATGTCATGGTTGTTATTACAATATAAAAATAAGTATTTAATATAACGGATATTATTTATAAATATAATTAGATATATTAGATATATCATTTAAGATATATTAGGACAACATTTTAAGATGGTTTTAAGTTACGATAATTGTAGAATTTCTCGTCGAACTATGAATATATATATATTATTTTATTGCGAATCTCAATTAAACTGATATCTGTTTCCTTAATTTGTCGTTATAATACTGAAGCATTTCGGTGCCGGTATAGTTGTACGCGAGGTAGTCTCGTACTGGAATATACTTTGCTCCACCGAACCAATCGACCATTGCGATTTGTGCAATTTTCAATTTTGCTATAAACCAATCGTGATCTGAAAAATAATAGCGAGAATTGTAATGAAAAAAAATATCTTAGCGGTATCTACACCACACCAAGCACAGATTCGGCCAATAACTATTTTTAGTTTCGTTTTACAGCGACTGCAGATATGTACGCATTTAGCATACTAGCAATTTAGACGACTTGGTTGGCGTAGTGGTACGCCCAACCCACAATTTGGCGCGCGCAACTTCAGCGCGTCAAGTTGTGGGTTCGATCCCGCAGAACATGTATTTTTATGACCAAGAGGTAGTTTTTCTGGGTCTATATATTCGTAGGTGTAAAGATCATGTTTATAAATGCTCCCACGACACATGAATAACCAACGTGACCAGTACCGCAGCTGATTACCCTTCTCAAGGGACTTGCACATGACATTCATATTATACGCCATGCCGGTTTCTTCACGATGTATTCCTTGTGTTGCCTAAGTCCGTACTTATTCCGAAAAAAATCAATTTAATAATGGATTATGGAAGTATATGTAAGGAATGGATGTATGATATTTTTAGATATACAGTGTAACCTCCATATAACGTCACTCGATTTAACGACAAACTCCCTAAAGCGTCGATATCAGTCGGCTTTGGTTGGTTTAGCTTGTTTCCCATATAATGATACACTCTATATAGCATTACATCCACTCTCAATAACGGCAGCAATTTAATAATAAGTACTTTTTAAGTTGCACAGCTGTGTATGTTCTTTTGTCGCCTTATTATTCTAGTCCGTAATAAACTCGACTATCGGCATTAAATATGCCGAACTTTCTAAGAAATCCATTCATTTGATTACAAATTGGGATTGCTATATTTGCACTGCAATACAACAAAATTACTGGTGTAGCAAAAGACGTCAGACAAAAATAACAGACTATACTCAATAGCAATCAAATAAGAATTGTTTTTTATGTAATTTTTCTTTTTCTAATACAGATTTTCCTTCTCTCCATTTCACGACAACTTTCTATAACGTCAAAATATGCACAGTCCCTTGAGGGTCGTTATATAGAGTTTGCACTGTACTTAAAAAAAATAACTTGTTTCCTGGAGAATGTAAGTTACATTTTACTGACCTATAGGCCACGTGGACATAGCTGGATGCCTTTCAAACAAAGCTGCTTTCGCGAATGTGTACTCTGGACTGCCGTTTTTTAACTGAAATATAAATAATATATGTAAATAAATTTAGCGGCGGTTTGGGTAAATTTACTTACTTCAAAATATTAGATTCAGATTGAGGTTACATGTGCATACATAGTACACGGTATAATTGAGCAGATCAAAGTTTGCTGAGTTAAGTCCTAAACTATAATCTATACTAATATTATAAAGCTAAAGAGTTTGTTTGTTTGTTTGAACGCGCTAATCTCAGGAAATACTGGTTCGAATTGAAAAATTCTTTTTGAGTTGAATAGATCATTTATCGAGGAAGGCTTTAGGCTATATAACATCACGATGCAATTATTAGGAACGAAGAAATAATGGAAAATATGAAAAAAAACGGGGAAAATTATTCATCCTTGAGGGCTTCCATTGCGTGCGCTGCAAAAACGGTTCAGATATTACAAATATAAGATATTACAAAACCTTATACAGCAAAACAACATTTGCCGGATCAGCTAGTGTATAAAAGGATTAACTAAAACGAAATTTAGCGTAATAAAAAAAACTTATAATTCGCTAGTTGATTTTTAAGCTTTACGTTACAATATTCTGTCCACAATATTCAGTCATACCTTTTTTAATTGTTGGTCTGAAAGGAAAAGTGGCACTAACATGGGGGGCGAAAGCAGCCAACGAATTATTAAAGGGCAGGCGTGACATTGACCCTGTCCTACATAATAAAAGGAAATTATGGTGTATCTATTCTCAAATATGTGACTCATTAAACGCCTACCTTTTTCATTATCCCCGACAGCATCAGTCTTGTGCAGCGTGGATCTTCAGGGTCATATTTCATCTGTTCACAGTACCTTGTCTCTTCAAGAGATACAAGAACAGTTGCCCGAGCATTTTTCTGGTAACAAAATATTTTATTTATAGGCATATCTATCGCATATGTACATATGTTGCGTACACACAAAAAACAGCAGTACAGAGCATCTATACGGAATTTCTAAAGAGATTATATAGTACAGAAATCGACCATCGAAGGATAAAAATCCATTGATAGTCTCCGACGTCATGTCGGCCCACATAAACCACGACTGAAGGTCTCTAGGTATGTGAATTACTGGATATAGGTACACAAGGTGATCCAGAAACGCGACAGACAAAAATGAGTCACTATGACGGTTTTTACAATTGTGTACTATGGTCATGACCCAGTTCGGGCAATTGCCCTACCACGAAGAAAATGCATACTTTCTTGCATTTTATAGAGAAATATTTTTCGTACACACTAAACGCGTAAAACATTTGCAAAATAGAGAAAAATAATTGTAAATAAGTACCTACATGAGAAAGGAGAAAGATTCTTAAACATATTTTACTAGTTTTTAATAACCTTGATAATTATCAAGTTCCATTTGCTTTGATACTTAATAATTACTGAATTTTACACGGCTAAAAGCCTGCATCGTATAGAATGATAAGTATAATGCAACTTAAGAATCGTGGCTACCTCTAAAGGAGTAGAGTTCATTATCGATCGCTGTCGTCATTTCGTAGGTAACAAAACGTAGACGAGTTGTTTTGAATTGTGACAGGCAAATGTGAGTCACTATGATGGTACTTGCACTCATATAGTTGTCGTAATCCAATAAGGCACAGGCTCAACTACCTCATTGCTGTTCTTTTAGCACCACGTGGAGCTCACGTATAGCGCAACATACAAACTACACATGTGAACTGTACCAACATCTAAAACAATTTAATTTATTCGATGCAAGAGTATCTAGTCTAGAAAAGTAAATCCTTACTTAGTGCTTTTAAGCCTCCTTGGATCCCAACTATTATAATATAATATATCTATTGCTATGGATTTAAATTTATGAATACGTTTTATTTTAGTAATCTAATAGGTAATTTATAAGTACTTACAGTTAAATCGCGTGCACTAAAATCCAAAGGCGACATGTAAAAGTATGGAACTCCGGTCGAATTAGCTAGAGAGCCATCCACAACAGATTTTACATTAGAAAAAGGGAACCCTTCGATTGCTGGCAAGACTGATATCGTCGCCAATGAAGCCCAATCTAAAACGAATAAATCAGTGGTAATTTTTTAAAGGTAATATTTTAACCTTTATAAATTAAAATAAATCCTTTTTGCAATACTAATTTTCATTAAAACAGTCGGCGAAAATCGTCTTATGAATTAATGTAAACACTACTAGGTGCTTATCACACATGCAAACTGATATTATTGCACATTTTATTTTGTGGAACGTTATTTATTGCTTTCCTATTTTATAGTTCTGGAGAAAAATTGTACATGGTAGCCCATTCCACAACTGCAATATACGCAACCACACTCTTTGTGGTCCTCTAGAAGTCTAGACAGGACCGTTGTCTTATCACGGTTATGCGATAGGATGTGTGAAGATATGTTTTTTGATGCAAAATTGTTGTAGCTGTCTATTACTCCACAACAATACCCCAATAGGTGTCCTATTAATAAATGCGGAACATAGTCATATTCATATTTCTATATCAAATTAAAAAATTGGATATATTATGCACAAATATCGAGGAATGCAATACTCTGTTGAAAAAATAACAATTACATGTATAGAACATGCACTGCATTCAGTCATTTGATCCCCCTTTTATCTGTTTGTCTGTTCCTTATCGTCAATGACAACAGTCAAATCAACGATATATCAATGGATACTGTTTTATAAACAGATGTTTCCTTTGTTTTGCCAATGAAATGGCTAATTGAAGTTACTTTTGTCCAATAGGCAAAATATTATTCATATGTGACATAGTTTTATGACTCGATTGACGCAGTGGTTGAGCATTCGTCTTTTGCGCTTCGGGTCGTGGGGTCGATGCTTATTGTGAATACAGTTTTACAATTCTTAAAATTTGTTATACCGGGTCAGGGAGTTAGTGTGAAACTCGAGCTTGTAAACACAACTACGGTTGATGATGAGTAAAAATTAAAAGTACAGTGTAGGACACGTTAATAAAAAAAGGTTTTTGTATTGGTATTTACAATATAAAATTAGCCAAATTAAACTTTATGGTTCAATACCCTGACACAATAAAGGTGATATGTCAACAAAGCAGCGCAGCGGCGGCAAAATTGTTTGTATAGGTTGTAGCTGCCTGCCTTTCCGTTTCCACTACAATAAATAGTTCTTACTGTAGTGTAAACGGGGCAATATTAATCTCATGATTAATTTTTGTCTAATATATCGCATAATAAAGCAGCCCTGTAGTTTTTTAGCTACTAAGACTTTTTAAATAATTGGGTTTATTTATACATTTAAACCCAATTGTAATTTTGTATTTTATTCACCTTAAAGTTAAAGATCTGTAATAAACTTTTATTTGAAATCTCCCTATAAATCGACGAGTCTACCAAATTGCAAATAATAAGAAACTATTTTTAGAAATGAATTCGTTAATTATGTTGAGGTTTTCCTTCAAAACAAGTTTCGCAACTTATACCGTCTACCTACCTATACGACGCGCTGTGGGGAAATTTAGTCATGTATGTTTTACAAATCTGTAACTTCCAGGTTTTTAAACGTATTTACATGATTTTTTGCATAATAATATATAATCTTAAATATATTTTCTATCAATTGTTTAACCTGTTTAACCGTAGATAGAAGATTTTTCGCCTCAAGCTTATTGTTGAATTTTTTCTACACTAAAATTCACCCACCGGATCGAAAGATATTAAATTTTCTTTCATCCGAGATAAGTACTGTGTCCCAAAAATCGAATTTCTCATACAAAAAATATTTTGCGAATTCGATCCTCTTTTTTATTTACTTTTTGCTTATGTGGGGCTCCCTTCTTGCGACTCTCGCATTGTACCCGGCACTCCTGAGGACTCTGCGAACTGTTATGGGATGAAAAACTGTACCAAGGTCTTCTCTTAATGTTGCTGCTATCGCCATTGATGAAATTTCCAGATTATGTTTGACTTTATTGACCACTTTCCTCTTCTCTCTCTCTCTCTTCTTGAGCTTGGGTGGGCGGCCGCTTTGCGAACGATGTTCGACGTTTTCTTTACATTTATATTTTTAATAACGCTTTGCACATTATAACGGCTTTTATAAATAGTTTTGCAATTCCTGCATAAAGTTTATTTTGATTGTACAAATTCAATATAATAGTTCTCTCGGACAATACCGTTTCTTTACCTTTACGTTCTATTATTATATTTTTTTACTTCTTTTTACTATACTACATAGATAATTCCTATAGCTATAACACTGGGATTCCCCTCTAGTTAGTTACACTCACCTACCGACAGAATATAGCAACATAGAACGCCTTGCCAACTTATGTTTTATACTGTGCCAATACTTATGTTCCGGTAAAAATAGATGATGACATTTATATTATTTTTTTCCTGAACTATGAAATTGTTTTCAATTGATTTTTTAAAATATAATGAAGTATCAAGCATGTAAGTGTTGTTATAATAAATAATCCAGATATTATTTGTATTCCCATAATTGCTAACACTATAATAATTTTGTTTACCTCGCTGTGCCAATACTTTAGTTCGTCACTGTATATATTATATTATATTATATGATATCTATTTTTATGTTGCTATACATTTATACTAAACAAGCTATTGTTAACAATAATTTTATCATTTTTCTCATTGAGTTCGTTTAGCTGCCTTTATATAATCTATACTAATATTAGGTCCTTACATATGAAATTGGCGTTTTTCGTACTGGCCACTTTAATCACAAATTTCTCCCTTTGGTAAGGAATTCCAAATTCAAATTTGTACAGCTATAGACTCATGTATTTGTGCTTCGATGATCGTCATTCATTTGTTTTTTTCTTCTGTTTTTTTCTGTTTGCGCCACTCATTTTACAAAATGGAAAACTTAAAATATCGCATTATTTACGAGTACGAGTTCCGCCGTGGCACTAGTGCTGCGGAAACAACTCGAAGGGTGAATGATGTGTATGGCGGTCGTGTTGCAAAAGAAAACACAGTTCGTTTTTGGTTCCAACGTTTTCGTTCTGGAAATTTCGACCTGCAGAACAAGCCCCGTGGACGGCCTGAGACTCAAGTTGATAATGAAGAGTTGAAGGCTATTGTGGAAGCGGATCCATCGCAAACCACGTCCGAGTTAGCTGCAGGCTGCGATGTTAGTGATAAAACTGTTTTAATTCACTTGAAGCAAATTGGGAAGATTAAAACGCTTGAAAGGTGGGTACCTCACGAATTGACTGAAGCAAACCGGCAAACGCGCGTCGACTGCTGCGTTACATTACTAAACCGGCACAATAATGAAGGGAATTTAAACCGAATCATTACCTGTGATGAAAAATGGGTTCTTTACGATAATCTGAAGCGCTCAGCGCAATGGTTAGATCCTGGCCAGCCAGCCAAATCCTGCCCCAAGCGAAAATTAACCCCAAAAAAGTTACTTGTAAGCGTTTGGTGGACTAGTGCCGGTATTGTTCATTACAGTTTTCTCAAATCTGGCCAGACTATTACGGCTGATGTCTATTGTCAGCAATTGCAAACCATGATGGAAAAGCTAGCGGCTAAACAACCTAGGCTGGTGAATCGCTCCACGCCACTGCTGCTTCACGACAACACTAGACCACACACTGCGCAACAGACGGCTACTAAATTAGAAGAGCTTCAATTGGAAAGTCTAAGACATCCTCCGTACTCCCCGGACCTTGCTCCAACAGATTACCATTTTTTTCGAAATTTGGATAACTTCTTGCAAGGGAAAAAATTCAACTCCGATGGGGCAGTCCAAATCGCCTTCAAAGATTTTATTGATTCCCGTCCGACTGGTTTTTTTAGTAAAGGGATCAATGAACTACCTATGAGATGGCAAAAGTGCATAGAAAATAATGGTTCATACTTTGATTCATTAAATATATTATATTAAAAAATATTCGACTTTTTGTTCCTCCCATACAAAACGCCAATTTCATATGTAAGGACCTAATATTATAAAGCTGAAGAGTTTGTTTGTTTGTTTGTTTGTTTGAACGCGCTAATCTCTGGAACTACTGGTTCGAATTGAAAAATTCTTTTTGTGTTGAATAGACTATTTATCGAGGAAGGCTTTAGGCTATATAACATCACGGTGCAACTATTAGGAGCGAAGAAATAATGGTAAAATGTGAAAAAAACGGGGAAAATTATTCATCCTTGAGTGCTTCCATTGCGTGCGCTGCGAAAATAGTTCAAGATACCAAAAATATATGTATAAAAGAATTATTCCTCTTGAAATGATCTAAAAAATTTCTGTAACAGTATATGTCTATCTTTTAAGATTAACTCACTAGAACCGTTTTTATGGTAATCAAATTTGGTCGAAATTAATGCATTATTTGTTAAGAGTTGTATCAACGTAATAATATTAATCTTTATCCAAATAAATGTGTTGTTGATTAAGACTATTTAATTGTGAACAAAATTGTCTTTGACATCACTTAATTTCAATGAACATCTTAGAAGATATTACAATAACTTATATAGCAAAACAATGATAAATAAGTCTGGAATACATTGCTTAAAGTTCAACAAAAAAAGGAACCATTTGTCATGTCTATTATATATTCACGTCATTTATCTCTAATATCAAAGTAATATCTACTACTAAGTACTATCTAAACATAATATATATAATTCAAAGGTGACTGACTGACTGACATAGTGATCTATCAACGCACAGCCCAAACCACTGGACGAATCGGGCTGAAATTTGGCATGCAGGTAGGTGAAGTCTACTTTACCATGACAATAAACAAGTTTCATGGGCAAACTCTCAAATTTGTAGGTATTGACTTGAAAGAACATTGCTTCTCTCAGGGACAGTTGTATGTTGGTTGCTCACGAGTAAGTTCACCCAATAGCTTGATAGTTTAAGCGCCTAATGACAGATTAGTTAAGAATATTGTATACAAAGAAGTTTTGTAGGCCCTACTTTTTTACACACGCTAAGCAAAAGTAAAGCCGCAAAAACTATACCTAATTAATAATAATACTCCTTAACGCGAGCGAAGCCGCAGGCAAAAGCTAGTAAAATATAAAAAATAGTAGCATAAAAAAGTGTAAATCATATTCTATAATGTAGATAAATATATTAGCTAAAGTTTAAAATATAATAAGCGATGATTCTTGAAAAAAGGATTTATGAGACGACAATGTTCGGCTAGCCCATACTACGACGTGGGATAATAAATTTGAAAAAACCTGTAACTTATTAAACTATGTAGAGTTCTATTGTTCAAGGTTAAACAACTTTTTGCAGCTGCATACCTTCCTACTATTTATTTTATTTGATGATTGTGATTTATGTAGATAAGTCTATTATGCCTTTACTACTTATAACAGCATTTACCGAATCCCCAGATTCGATCTAATTATAGCAATAATAAATAGCTAAGCAATATTGTTTTAAGAATAGTCTGCATCTTGTGTCTTCTGAACTTTAATTCACTTCAAGTGCAGCATACATTTGTTCAAGCAGTATAAGAGTATATAAACGGTATTAACATTTTTTAATGTATGTATGATTTGAATTTAGACTGTTTCTTTTTTATATTAAGTTTTACGGCTCTAGATACAAAGCCTTCTGAGCCCAATATAATATAGTGTTACTAGATGTATAAAAATCATATTCTTACTTATGTAACAAATATTTTCCTAATACAAGACGAAAAACTGTTATATTAATGAATATAAAAATTTAGCCCTAAAATATTTTGGATAGAGATTTAGTAATAACTAAATAAAAAGTCAAAACTCTTACCAGAATTATGCAGAACATATCTCGCCATCGCGACTAATTTATTATGGTCAGGAGGATCAGCTAAGTGCTTCCGGTGTGGTACATCATTAGCTGAGGCTTTGTGAAACAATCTCTTTTGTTTCGCAGAGTAGTCGTGCTTCCATTTACCATCAGCGTAGACGTTCAATGCGCATAAGGAAAATATTAATATTCCCCAATTCATTGTCGATAACCCTATTAGGAGAAGGACGTAAAGCTGATATAAATATTTTTACACAAAAAACAGGAAACCTAAAAAGCTTTTTATAATAAGCGGAACTTATGATAAGTAAATCTAAATAGGTACATAGATATAGTAATTCAATTGTATAATGCATACTTTAACCACGTTGGACGCCAGATATGACCGGTGGTCGTGGGTGTGGTTATAGTAAGATACGAATTTGGCGTTTTACAGTTTATTTGCACTTTAAGGCACACCGGACTGCGACGTACACGCACGTACTCCCGCCTTGGGTCTCGGTAGTCGACTAACTTCTAAGCGTCCCGTGCGCGCGCGCATCCTCTTACCCCGCACGTCTCGTAACACCCTAACGACCCTTAGGGCGACAAGAGCGTATCGGGTTACGCCTATATGCTATAATACTAGTATAACAACTCAACAAGATTAATAGGAAATTATTAAGGCTGAGATTTTTAGACGCTACTTTGACTTTGCCAAGACTTTACTCAAATATTACAAATTATTATTTTTGTGTTCTACTGACTCGGCACAGTGACTGCACCATACCTAATGGTAAGCATAGTGCAGTCCATAAAACGCCAACGACTATCGACAAGCAAGAAAAATCCATCGGTAGCCACGGAGATAATGCCGGCCTGCACAAATATCTCTTCAGGCTACGCTTAAAAGATCTCATATCATAGGATGGTGGGAACACGCTCGCTGGAAGATCATTTTACAGTTCAACGACACGGCAAAAGGAGTTAGAGAACTTCTTAGTCCTGGCCGGGATGTGAGATACCGTATAGCTGTGACACCGCAATCCCGTGCGCGTGGTTCTATTCAGGAAGGGAGAGGGTGGAACAAGGTTAAACAACTCTTCAGAACACTCGCCATGATACAGACGGATGGACAGATTTATAATAATTAATATGAAAATAAATGGTAAATTATCGATTTTCTCTACTTGAACTTGGCACTGTCAATATCAAGGCTATACCCAAGTTCCTATTACATTTCTAGTTTTTTGGCAAAAATGTACTTATATCTAAATCTCAGCCTAAGAGTATGTAGAATCAAATTACCTAACATTGAGAAAGACGGCAAAGCTTATCAGGGTCTTATTATAACTGAACGATAAATCATGTCGGTGATAAATATCTAATAGCATCTCTAACTGATCATCTAGCACAGCTAGGACAGCGTCTAGTTATACAATAAAATTATAGCAAATTTACAAATAGATAGCTTTTTACACAAACAGATGGTACAACATGTGTTATTATAACGTTACCAATAATGTTTTTATATATTTACCTATAGTTATTATGTAGTACTACTAAATACACTGATACATTATGTATGCATAATGTATATACTAATATATTTTGGCAGAAATTATTTTAAGAACTATTTTTGCAATATGATCGAGGTCAAGCGCATAATAAATAATTAATACATTCAAATATAAAAAAAAATCTGTATTCGTTTGCTTTCATTTATTTAAATGCCACAAGATATATTCTATATGGGTAGGTACATCTAAAATTACATTCACGAAGGTGTCTGGATGTTGAATTACAAACATTTAAAGTTAACGATTTTTATTTGAAATCTAAGGTCCCCATGTTTATATTTATATGCTCCGCACGCCTAACTTGAATATAAAACACATACTAATTATAAGCTTTAGGAAGTACCAAGATTTTTATAACTAGTCAGCATCCAACTTTATTCTTTCACAAATACGATAACTATAGAGTATTTAACTGTACTTAATTTGCTACTGTACTAAATTGCTTTTTTTTTATCAACCTGTCTCTAATACATTCTTACTTTTTCGAATTAGTAGATAAAACTTAGTAGGTAAATAATTGTATCCATGTACTGGAAAATAGGTAGATACCAACGATAAAAATATAATATTGGTTAGTAAACTGTTTAATAATGTTTTTTTTTATTAGCATTTTAAAGTTATTATGTTTTGTATCTTTAACAAAAATATCGTTTAATAAAATGTGAAAGCAATAGGAAATAAATTTAAACATCGTAACTAAAATCATTTGTAAACAACAGAACAACCCAAAAACAAACGAACTTACACGATTCCGCTCACGTCCACCGCCAATAATTACGCGAACGCAAATGATTAATTAAAATCGAGATTAAGCTTTGTATTTCGCTCTCAGTCCGAAAGTGTATACCACATAATAAAGTCTTAATTGGAGTAAAATATTTAAAACAAAGATCAGAAATAAACAGTTTGAACACGTTGGCTACTCGCCGATGTTTTCAACTTTAAATAGCTATTATAAAATCCCAAAACAATGCTTACTATTTTATATTACATAGACGGCGGCACACATGCTAACATTGGCAATGAATTAACGTTTTTTCGTGCCAAGCAAAATCCGACTTTCACTGAGGGTATTAAGACTTAAGGTCCAATTATTTTCAAGCATAATGCACATCGTCTGTCAGATTTACCTGACAAAGTAGCAAGTTCACTGTACTGAATATTTATACAGCACGACGCAGAAAAATCAATAGTTTTACATTACCCGATAAAAATATAGTCTTTTTAATAAATACCATCTAAATAACGTCTTCCATTTTATTGCCCATCAAAGAGAAACAAGTCTGACCTTTTTTACCTATAACGATCTCGCATGCAAAAATGCATCTTTTATAAAAATACAACAAAAATGAGAACACATTTTAAAAATATCGTTCAAAGAGATAAGAATATCACGTACACGATAAAGTAAATGATTTTGACCTCTAAATCCGTTAAGTTTTATTGATAACGTTATCTTTCAAAATGTTTTAATCAATTAAAGATTACAGTGTATCATGTACACATTACGTAAATGTGCAGATTTTTATAATTAAGTTATTGTAACGAGGTCAGACTTCATCTAACTAGTTGATAAAGTTGTTTTTAGCCAATAAATGACCATTCATAGCCATTTAAGAGAGCTTGCCAAAATTATATCCTATATTTTGTATACGGATATAGGTTCTTACACGATATCACTTACATAAAATACAGCAAGTGCAAGTATATCCTTGCTCGCGAAGAAAAGGTAATGATAAATTTTTATAGAATTTTCGCCGTCCAAACATTATCATTTAACCAAAATAAGTACCTTTTTTTAATCTCACACTAGCTAGTGAAATGTTTTCTTCGTACAAAATTTCACATCTAGTTCAACGCATACGGATATTAGTGTCTTTGTTAACCAAGTTGCGGACAGAGCTACGGAAAGCTATTTCTCTTTATTATATTTAATCTATTTACAGCCGCATTTCAACTTCACAACAAATTTTATGTCCGCTTCATAAAAATAGCGTTATTTTTATTATGCGTGAAATTGTGATTATATCAACATTACATTTAGACAGTTAAGTTACAGGAAATAAAATGAAACGTTATATTCTGAAAAATGTTTTTATTTGAAAAGAATGTACATTCATTAACGCTGTTGAGTGCTCTTGGCGATTTGCTCTTTTAGCATGAGAATACTGGCGCGCTGCTCGGGTGGCAACAATGCGATTTGTTCGTCGGACAACTGCAGCACTTGCATTATCAACGCGGCCTGTGGGATACAATAATACACTTATATAATATAATAGATATGCCATGTCGTAAAGTGAAATCATAGACCACTCTGCAAAAAATGTAAAATGGAATACGAAAAAATCTGGTAATATATTAAAAGAAAAGAGATCCTAGAATAATATTTGCGATAACGTATATGTGTGATAAACTATTTTATTCCGAGGAGATCTAAAATTGATATTATGTTCTGATACTTCTGTTTTTATGAAAACTCCAATCACATGCAATTTAATAACTTTTTTAACGAAATATCTCATAAAATGAAATATAACTTTATTCAAACAGGCCCACTTCCCAGCACTTTCGAATCGTCATAAAAAAGTAAAATAAATCTACCACCGATTCGAAAGCAGAATCTACCGAGAAGAGCCTGCAAAAAACTGGTAGTTGCTCTTTTCAACACAATGAGGTACAAATATATAATACACAAACGATTGAATGTCCCCTGAGAAAAATTGTATACATTAAGACCACGCACTGTTATTATTATAAAAAAGTCATTGATTTCCTTTTTTAGCAATTTTATTTAAGTTTTTTTAAAATTCAAATTGTAATATTTGTGGTAAAATTTCATTGATAATAATATAAGCGTTACGATAAAAAATATTGGTAACTTAAATGTGATTCCCATTTTTCTAAATATCTGGGAATATAGTGTCAATTTCAAAACCCCTCAAAATAAGGTGGTTGTACCAAACGACTACGTTATCGTAAGTATTCATGCTAGGGCTTCTGCAATATCGCAACGTCTTCTTGTGATGTTCCAGTCACCGATTACATATTTTTGGCGTACAGATAACTAGATAAATCAACCTATGGCTGCCTACCAAAGTAAATGACCTGTCTCCTCCAATTATGTCATAAAATTGTCTTGTGTGATTCATAAATATAATATACATTAAATGTCTTATGACATACGATATGTTATGTAATTTATGATATGACTAAAATATAGTTCAATTATCTAGAAGTCAACAAAAACACGGTCGGTCATAACATTATAATATTGATATTTTATAATAAATAAATTTTTATAATAAATTTATAAAGTAAATTAATGTCACCGATGATATACAGGACTTGTTTTAGAAATAATATTGCATGTAAAAAATTCAATTAGTTACATTTAAAGTAAAATGTTGAATTTACGAAAAAACAGTAGGTACATTACCCGATAAAAGATTTGGTTATACAGATCCAATACAAAAGCTTACCTGCTTATGCAGGTAACTATATATATATATATATATATATATATAGAGCCACGCTATATCCCTTTCAGAGTGAGCACAGATACATTAGAGGCCGTATCTATTTCACTATTATATGTCGTACCCAAAGTGACCAATGGCGCAACCGATCGCTGTTTTCATGGCACTTACACGTGACATAAAGGTTTTCGGACGATGTTTTGCTTCTTCTGTGTGCAAGGGATAACTAAATCCATTATTAATGTGGAAAAATCTAGATGAACGTCCTGGGATTCCAGCCTGCGAAAACCCGCGTTGTCACGCATTGATAATTTGTAATAAAACCCCCGGTATTTCTACTCTAGTCTGCCGAGTGCCAAGGGCATGGCTGAGCCATCTCCCTCAACACCCTGCGACGTCTGGCCTTCTGCAGGCCCCGCCTACTTGGCAGGGGGTGGTTAAATAGTCGCCACCCCCCGCGTACACTTAACACATTTGGCGGGGAGAGTGGTGTAAAGTGCCACCCTCCACTCATCTCCATGATTTGTCATTGGAGCGGTGTGCGGGAACACATCGCACAGCAGTCACGCCTGGATCTGGGCGGCACGCTCCCTAAAGCGCGCATATATATATATATATATATATATATATATGCATATATATTATTTAGTCATTCATGAACCCGCGTCATGAATTACTCCTATTTATTGCTGAAAACTGCATCAAAATCCGTTGAATAGTTTACAAGATTTAAGCGAAAAGACAGCGGAAGCGACTTTATTTTATACTATGTAAAGATTAAGCTGAATATAAAAAGTAATTCTTATATTATTGCTAAAGATATACTGATTCCGAGTATAACATGATATGAACATAGCATATCAATAAGACAGATTCAATGAACAGTACAGTCTGTTTGTTACCTTTTCTTGATCGGAGGCACCTGAAGGAATGCCCTGTATGGTTCGTGCCTGCGCGGCATTCGGCATACCGGGCGGCATTTGTTCTGCAAATACACACATTTTTCTATTATACACGCATAGGTTTTTTTTTTTCATTAAAATAACACCACTAATTTGAGGTTATCTTTTAAGAGCTAGGTTGAGCTTTATAAACTCTACTTTCACTTTGCTTATACATTACACAAATTATACATATTATTTTATTACATTAATATCAGTATATGGTAAGTTACCGAGTTTCTTAACTCGGACTTGGCTCTGTGAATACTTATGCTATACTCAACTTAATGATATATCTTGTTTATTGTCAAAAAAGAAGTTATTTCCTGAGCAAAGTCAAAGTAGAGTCTACAAATGTCAAGCTTAGTGT
Organism: Automeris io; assembly: GCA_036320925.1. Lineage (NCBI taxonomy): Eukaryota > Metazoa > Arthropoda > Insecta > Lepidoptera > Saturniidae > Automeris > Automeris io. The sequence continues at coordinate 1,952,439 of JAUDJH010000012.1, read as the reverse complement.
CCTTTTAGTAATTTGGGACTAGGCTAATCGTTACGAAATGTTATTATTATTGTACATAAACCTTCCCGCAGAGATGGGAAAAATGTAATCTGGTTAACGATTACAAAATGTAGTCGTTATTTTAATTTTGTTACTCTGTGATCATGTTTAAATCCCTTCTAAGCATTAAGTAGTCATAAATGTGTATGCTATTGAGGATTCCGTAGTGTTTATATCATAAATGAATAAAATGCACCCATATTGATATATATAATGATGAAAAATGCAAAATGTAATCGTAATCATTTTTCATTGATCTGATTACATTTTGTCCATCTATGCCTTCCCGCAATGCGACAGGCCATAGCGAGTCACGAAAACTGTCTTTGTACATGTCTATTATGTTAGCTGTAAAAGGTGGAAAAATAATGTTACCAGCGGAAGGTTAAAAAGAAATATAAAAAGAAACTCACGCTGCGGCGGCTGCTTAGACTGCGTGCGCGGGTCGTTGGGGCGAACGCGCGGGTCTATATTGAACGGCTGTCCACTGCCGGCTAGCCGCGGGTCCCGCGGGAATACACTGACATAATAAATTATATATATATATATACATACATGAATACATATATATATATACATACATGAATGTCTCATTGTAAATGGGGGGTGGGAGAATTATTATAATAGGGGCATAACAACCGATTTTTCGAAAGTTGTCGCCCTTTAGATGTAGACAAAAAGTCACGTATACACAAATGATTTTTATTATGCAAACGTAAAATGTGTTTGATTCATATTTTAAGATCAGAATAAATAAAAATGCTATAACATGATCAATTATTAAAAAAAAAAACATGTCTATAATCAACATCCTTGCGTAGTTTTTGTTTTTTATTTATTTTCTACAAATAAATTAAGAAAATAAAATATTTTCTATAAAAACTTCGGAGTTACGATTAAAGAAAAATAAAAAAGATATCTACTGATTGGTCAACTTACGTATCCATCTCCTTAGCGAGAGTTGAACTTGACAAAAACAGCAAAATTTCAGTTACAATTTGTAAATCAGTACTACTAATAAGTATACATATTAGGCATGGAAATTATTGCTACCTTTTTTTCGTAACAGTGACGATATCAAATTATTTGTTGTCACTGCTATATAGCAGGTGAAAAATCATTACATATACTTTTACAACTGTTGTGTTTCTTTCATGGTAATTTGTATGTGATGCTCGCTTTCATACTATACAGCCTTTCGGATAATTTAACTATATGGGCACGCTTTGTTCAACAATCCGAAATTTACTTAATATTTATTATTTTACAAAACTTTGGTTTTGTAGCAGTGATAAAATTCAATTATATGGACTCAGACCTAAGCAAATTGTCGAAAGTTTGTATCAGAATTAGAATTTATTAAATACAGAATATATTCTCATATATTTCAAACACCAATAAAAAATAACTTGAAATAACAGCTAAAATGCGTATTAATTGTCGATAGACGGCGCAAAATAATAACAACAATTATGAGAACAATTAGCACGAATAAATTATAGCAATATTACTTAATCTCTTTTAAACACGTAGTTTTGACATAATGCCATACCGGCATGTTTTTTACAAGGAGTTATAATTTCTTGTAGCAGGTGAGGCACATATGATTGATTTTTGTCACTGTTATATAGCAGATGATGCATGAACTGTCCTATGCACCTAAACTAACCTAAAAATAGGCCCCTTTCACAGAGTACTTTGTGACATATAGTATAGTATAACTTGCGATATGGACTCCATTCATTTAGTCTTCACAGATTCCATAAGCACGAATACAATTCAACTTTAGCGTGTGTTTCATCGTTGTTAACGCAGATGATGATGTACATTCTGCTTTACACGGTAGCCCTTTTCGGTATTTATTATGTAAATATGCTTCGATGGAAACACATTTACCTACTAAATACTGAAGCGAAAATGCTTATTGTGTGGCATCGGCGTTAACTTGTCTGTCTCACAATATTCTATTTCTATCATCCCTCATTCACCACAAAATCATCAGATGCTATGTTCAATATCACCCTTATATAGGCTACATTCCCTATATCCCTACTAAAATAAGAACATTAAAGATGTGGAATGCACTCCCTGCGTCTATTTTTCCACGTTTTTTGGAAGTTGGGAGCCTTTTAAAAAGAAGAGTGCACAAACATTTGTTTTAACGACACGATCACTTTCTCTGCTGTATTTGTATTTAATCGTCAGCATATAAATAATAATAAAAAAAATGCGTATATAGATTATGAGATAAGACCACCATAGCCAGAGAGGTCCAACTGAATACATAGACAAGCAGTAACTATAATTTGTACCACACAAAAAAAATGTAATATGACATACGAGTCTTGCTGGTGCACCGGAGCCGGCACAGGATGGGGCGCCACTGGCGGCAGGCTGCGCATGTCCTGGTCCAACAGTGGAGGCATAGGCGGGTTCACAGCACTAGGCGCCGGAGCAGACACAGCTCCTCGGTTACCGGGACCGCGTAAATCCACATCCATCGATGGGCGATTTGCTATAATCATGCACATTGATCTTTCGGGATATATTTTAGCAGTTTGTTTTACTTCCATATGTCATTATATTCATTAACTGATTGGTCAAACTATGTGCAGAGTTTTGATGTCTGCCAATGAGATTTGGTACTAGTACAGATTAAAATACACTTACGAGTATACTGATTGGGCGGTGGAACTGGATTACTAAGCAGTGGCGGTGGTTGAGCTGTAAACAAATTATTATTTTTATTAAGTACTAGCTGATCCGGCAAACGTTTTGCTATATAAGGTTTTGTAATATCTTCTAAGATGTTCATTGAAATTAAGTGATGTCAAAAACAATTTTGTTCACAATTAATACTCTTAATCAACAACAGATATATTTGGATAAAGATTAATATTATTACGTTGATACAACTCTTAACAAATAATGCATTAATTTCGACCAAATTTGTTTACCATAAAAACCGTTCTAGTGACTTCATCTTAAAAGATAGACATATACTGTCTTGGTCATTACAAGAGGAATAATTCTTTCGTACATATATTTTTGGTATCTTGAACCGTTTTTGCAGCGCACGCAATGGAAGCCCTCAAGGATGAATAGTTTTGCCCGTTTTTTTCACATTTTCCATTATTTCTTCGCTCCTAATAATTGCATCGTGATGTTATATAGCCTAAAGCCTTCCTCGATAAATGGTCTATTCAACTCAAAAAGAATTTTTCAATTCGAACCAATAGTTCCTGAGATTAGCGCGTTCAAACAAACAAACAAACTCTTCAGCTTTATAATATTAGTATAGATATAATATAAAAATTTTACTCCTACAATAGAGCGCACCATAATAATACGTGAAGCAAAAACTTTGTACCTTTTCGAAAATTGCCCGGACATATAGAGAAGAAGTGCAGAATAATAATATATTTTTTAAATAATGCATAAAAAGTACATTAAACGAATAAAAAACATTAGACACACTTCCATGTATTTGCCATACAGCCATATATACTATTTTGTTTATGATTAAAGTCTGTGGTCAAATTGAGAATAGATTAATATTGTTTGACTTTAATATTATTGGTCTATAGTCTTACTAAATGTCAAACATAACCATAATTATTATATAATAGATATTTGCGCTTCATATTTTAAAGAAATTCATTAATTACGATATATTTGTTATTTTAAATGAATTATTGTCAAGTTTCGACCACGGAGGCGACCACTAATTATGCCATATTGAAAACCTAAACTATATTTATCCCTATCAGGGTAGACTGGATATGAGAGGAAAGCCTATGTCACAAATGATTTCAACAAAATGTTAGTAACTCAAAATAAACAAGGTGTTTTAGTTGAATAAAAGTGTAAAGCTACAATAATATATATAGCTATATAATATGAATTTAAGCCTTACATTGTTGCTGCTGTGGCGGAGGTTGATTAGTAGGGATATAGGGCATCGGAGGTTTGTCGCCCGGTTGCAATACTGGAGGCACAGGATTCGATGGGTGCAGCATACTCTAAAAAATATTCATACAAGTTCGAAATATTTCTAATGTTAACAATATCTTTAAAAATTAGTCAAATATTTCTAACAACTTGCTCAATGACTGCTGAGGAATAGATGGATTGCCGCGTCACCAGGCTGTGAAATGGAATACCAGCCAGTGTATGTCAACCCTCTTAAGATATTAAGTAATTTTTGGTGTGAAGGGACTTTAAATAGGCCAAGGTGATCTTCAAAAACTGTTAATTAACATCAGGTCCAGTTTAGTCCTTTTGCCAACTCAATATAAGTTAAATAAAAAACTATGTGCAACAGGAGCAAAGTAATCTGTAAAGTTATAATGTTGACATGTATTATTATTGAAATAATAATAACTCACCACAGCTGTTACTGGATCTACAATCCTCATTATGACCTGAGCCTGTAGAAGGGCATAAGCCAACTGTGGATTTTGTAAAAGCATGTTTCTGGCTTCATTGGGATTATTCTGGAAGTCAAATAAAAAAATGCAAAATGTTATTATATTACTTTTATTTCTATTATAAGTCATGAATAATGTTATATTTCTGATATTGTATATCTTGGTAGTATGTTTACAAGAAATGGTATGTGCGATATGGATGTAGAGAGGCGAGTTACTGTTGGCAATAAAATTAATGGTGCGCTAGATGCCATTCTAAAAAGTAAAAACATTATGTAAACAGCACAAGCAACAATGTATAGAGCGGTTTTGGTTGTTGTATGGGAGTGAAGCCTTGATATGCCACATAAAGCATGAAAGTAAAATAAATGCAGTGGAGATGAGTTCTTTTCCATCTATGTGCGAAGTAATGCTTGTATATTGTGTTAGGAATGAAGATATACATAGAATCGTTGGTTTGAAAGATAGTATCATCAATAGCATGCACAAAAGCATGCTGTGATGGTTTGGGCATGTGGAGAGGATGAATAAAAGGATGACAAATAAGATATACAATAAGAGTTGAAGTAAGAGCTGACGCCTATCAAGGCTTGCCTATACAGACCAAATGAAAAGAGTTCTGATAGAGGGTAACGTCAATGCTATGCGGAATCAATGAGAGAGCATGAAGAGACTAATGAATGTAAAGGAACATAGCTACAACAGTCATAGCACAAAAGGTATACAGTGAAATGATAAATAGACAAGAGTGAATATAAAGGGAACAGAAATTAATCAGAATGGTATTAAAATGATAAGGCTGTGAAAGACACTAGGATAGGAAAAGAGACAGGGTGCATAGCACAGAGAGTTGGTAAAGCAGAGTTATTAATCTATATTTTTGAACATATTCAGCATCCATGGACAGTGTTACTGTGCAAATGTTGGTGTGCCTTTATAATAGGCACATGTAGTGCCCCAATGGTACCTACGGGGACAGGCAGCTAAGGGGCATCAACTTATATGTTATAATAACATAATAAATACAATAAAATAACAAATACAATATACACAATATTTTGCATTGTTAAAGTAATTTTGGTAATAAATTACATAATTTTTTTTTTGTATACTGTTTTTTCATTTTATATATTATCAATAAAATACTTCAAATATTTTTTTTTATTTATGAGTATTTTATAAATAAATTGTATAGGTGTTAATAAGTTAATACATATGTAATAAACAATTCTGAAATGTAAAACCTGTCTATATGCATACCTGAATACAGAGTTTCATTTGTTTCATTAACTCAAACATTTGCTCTGGTGGTAATGTGGCCACTGCTTTGCTTATAGCTTCTGGTGCCTTTTCTGGTTCAACAGGATCACCATATGGATTTTCAACCTAGAGATGTTTCATTTCTATATAATCTCTAGCGTACATTAGCTGGTTTTGGTGGGACAGGGGTTACTAAATTGCAGTTTTGTATTAAACTAGATACAAGCTTTATTACTATATATATTTACACATAAAGAGAGTATTACTTAAGAAAATAATTGGAATATTAAAAACTATTAATTAAATAACATATAGTAAGTAATTATAGAGATAAATAACTTTACAGTACTTAAAGATTACGAATTAAACATGCTAACAATAATACTACTTGAAAAAAAAACTGTAATCCTACTAACTGCCCTACATGATAAAAGTAGCACAAATCTAAAGATTTATACTAATAATGTTCTAATCTCAACTATGTTGGGATCCCAACAAAATGTTATAACAAACAAAGTACAGTTGAAACAAAATTCATGTGTTCAACATTTATTCTATGCACAAGTCTTGTTTTTTTTTTTAATGATATTAATCTAACTCATCTAATAATAAATATAAACCATTAATTCATGCTATATAAATACAATTAAAGCCAGTTAGATAAAGAATATTACTTGAGGGCCTTGCATAAGCGCCTGCATTTCCATTCGTGATTTTTCAGTACAAGCATTATCCACTCTAAGTGAACGACCACCAATTTCGTATCCATTTAGATTTCTCATCGCACTTAACGCAGTTTCTTGATCTTTGTATTCGCAAAAGCCGTAGCCTTTTGGTTTACCAGTCTCCCGGTCGAACACAAGTTTGAAAGTTAATACCGGTCCAACTTCACTGAATATATCTTTCAGTTTTTCTTCAGTAGCTTCGTATGGTATATTACCCACTGAAATTTAATAATCATTAAGTACATTTTAGTTTTTATTGCACTTACTATTTAGTTTATTATCTTACCAAACACTGATCGCATCGATTTATCCATGATACTCTGCTCCTCTTTTTCTTTGCTTTTATCCATTGTGGATTTATTGATGTAAACTTGTGTAGAATATTAACAAACACCTCTGTATCTGAATTGACTCCGTGAAATAACCTCAAAGTTAAAATGTATTTATTTTCTATACACAAAACCATAAGCCAACACCAGAATCAATGCCAAACATCAGATACTAGTGTGGGGCATTGGTTATTGAATTGAGAAATAATTAGTTTCGTTATACTTTCTCGCATTAAAAATGTCAATTGTGTATTTATATCAAAGTAAGATGTTTAAAGAAGCAGGTTTCTTAAAACTGACAAAATATATGAAGTTGAGTATCTTTAAGGCCCTTTAACCAAGTACTTGAAACAGTACAACTAATTTTAATTATAAATGTTTATAGCAGTAAATGTATGCGGTCTTCACTTAACTATCATTGTGCACAAAGTACAAAGTATTATATTTTATTTTATTATTGCAATTTAAGTGTAAGAGATATTGTAAAACAAATTAAAAAATTATTGAACAATCATTATAACACATTATTTTAGTATGCTTATAGAATAACGAACTTTAGAAGAAAACTATGTATTTTATTATTTAATCGAAGAGTGAGTTATATTACTTATTACTCAAATATGAATTTCATATTAAAACACACATAGGCAAATGTGAAACCAGGAGAGAGTTGTGACCTTAACACTGAATGACACGTTACCATTTAAGATTTTATACCACATATTTTGACAAGGTAACTACAATGTACTTCACACCGCTTTCCTCACTTAGCTGCTCCGTCATTGCTCTACCTCATGATATAATCAACTCTTTGTGGAAGCTTCCGGAATGATTAGTAAACAAATAAGCAAATGACATCAGTTTAAAATCTATGTCCAAGTAGGTGGAACGGAGACCACGTCTCGGCAAGCGAAGTATGGGACACCTAGAGGTTAGATAGACCAACAACTTGCTCAAGGCATCTGGATTTTTCTCGATGCGAAGAGCGTAGAAAAGACACAAGTCGCAAGCTTTGGGAGAAGCTTATGTTCAGCAGTGAAACGATGCGGGTGGAAATAATAAAAACAATGATCACTTGCTATTTAAGCTCATTTTTAAAGAGAGTCATTCATTTGAAGTTCTTATCAATGTTGACCACTACATATCACCATAAAGAAGCCGAAATTTCTTACGCGGTACTAAGCATGAACCTAATATCATTAAAACAAATATAGCTTCTTTTTTTTTACGTGCATTGATATGATACTATTCCTAATTTTTAATATATTTTTCAGTGCATTTAGTCTAGCTTACTGTTTAATTTGTTATAAGTTCTACTTTTATATGACTTTTGCACAATCAGAGCCCTCTATATTGTATACTAATCTCACTTTTTTAAGTATGGTAACTTTATTTCCGAATTCCGATCCATTTTCGTCTTGTAGCTTTGGAGAGAATCCATAAATTTATTTTTATTTTATTAGTGCTTATTCACCGATTTTGATCTCGTTAGATCTAATACAAATATTTCTTGATATATCGTTGTAAAATACGTTTTGTAATAGTATAGTTATCAGTGACTGTAAGAAATAGACAATTTACATTGTACTGAATTAGATATTGATTTGTGTTTTCGGTGTGATGAGATGACAAAACTATGTCAAGTGCGTTTTAGAAAATAATTTCTAAGGTAATAATTAATTAGATTTATCCAATAAATATCCTCCGTCTGCATAAATCGGAATGAATTACGATAACTCGTCGAGAGAAAATTCGGAAACTTTGGATTCAGTTGGCACAGTAAGTCCCAAGGATAAATATCACAGCATGAGAGAAAAGAAGCTATCAACAGCGTCGTTAACGACCAGTGAAGGGGCACGTCCTAAGGTTGTAACAGTCAAACATCCGGAATCAAATAAACCGAAACCAACTGCCAAGAAAAACAAACCAATACAAGCAGATTTAGATGTTATAAAAGAATTTATGAGGTGCCGTGAAGAAGGAGTCAAAAGACTCGATCTGAGCAAATCATCCATTACATCTCTTCCACCAAATGTCAGAGATTTAACTCATTTAGTTGAGTTTTATCTATATGGAAATAAATTAGTGGCTCTGCCATCCGAGTTTGGATGTTTGTTGAATCTGCAGACGCTTGCTCTGAACGAAAATTCACTGACAAGCTTACCAGATTCACTTGCCAACTTGAGATGCCTGAAAGTTTTAGATTTAAGGCATAACAAGCTGAGTGATATACCAGAAGTAGTGTATCAATTGACATCTCTAACAACACTGTTTCTTAGGTTCAACAGAATTAAGTTTGTTGGTGACGGCATAGCAAACCTAACCAACCTTACAATGTTGAGTTTGAGAGAGAATAAGATAAAAGAATTATCATCTGGCATTGGTAATCTAGTTAATCTGGTTACATTTGACGTTTCACACAACCATTTAGAACACTTACCTCAAGAGATCGGAAATTGTGTTAATTTATCAACACTGGACTTGCAACATAATGATCTTTTAGATATACCTGGTAGCATTGGGAACCTGCAAGCTTTAACACGCTTAGGTTTAAGATACAACAGGCTAACTGCTATACCACCCACACTAAGCAATTGCAAGCATATGGATGAGTTTAATGTCGAAGGGAACTCAATATCTCAACTTCCCGATGGTCTACTAGCCAGTTTGAATGAATTAACAAGCATCACACTATCTCGCAACTCATTTATGAGTTATCCATCTGGTGGCCCTGCTCAATTTACAAATGTATTTTCTATTAATTTGGAGCACAATCAAATTGATAAAATTCCATATGGAATATTTTCAAGAGCAAGAAATTTAACCAAATTAAACATGAAAGAGAATCTACTCACATCTTTACCATTAGATATTGGAACTTGGTTAAACATGGTTGAGCTCAATTTAGGCACAAACCAGCTGACAAAACTACCAGATGATATACAGTGTCTGAATAATCTTGAAGTCTTGATATTGTCTAATAATCTATTGAAGAGAATTCCTCCCAGTATTGGAAGTTTGAGGAAACTGAGAGTTTTAGATTTAGAAGAAAATAAACTGGAAGTTCTTCCAAATGAGATAGGATTTTTGCATGACTTGCAAAAATTGATAGTACAGTCAAATCAATTGGCAACACTACCACGATCAATTGGTCATTTGACCAATCTTACATTCTTGAGTGTTGGTGAGAATAATATACTATATCTTCCTGAAGAAATAGGAACACTAGAAAACCTGGAATCTTTGTATTTGAATGATAACCCAAATTTATGTAATTTACCATTTGAGCTAGCTCTGTGTGTTAGCTTGCAGATAATGAGCATTGAAAATTGCCCACTGACTGCTATTCCACCAGAAGTTGTGTCTTCTGGTCCATCATTAGTCATTCAGTATTTAAAATCTCAAGGTCCATATAGGGCTATGTGATATCAGGAATATGATTACCCACCAGGCAGTGATGGGACATAAATTGAAAATGCTTTTAACTGCAAGCTTTGTCAGAAATTGTATACTCAAAAATTATTGTTGTGAATTAAAAATATAATATTCGTACTTGCTAAAATTCTCTATTATAAATGTAATGTTAGTCCCCTGGACTGTAATGTTAATTTTGTAAAAGCATAAGTAGAATTTACATGTCTTTTTTATTATTGTAAGTGTTTAAATAATATAAATAATTGTAATGTGGCAAAATAATTACAGAAATAGTATAAATTTTGCCAAGGGCTTATTGTATTTGTTTTATGTTTAAACAGTAGATGAAAACATAATAATAGAAATAAATTGTTATATGTGCATAATTTACAATTATCATTATATTGATAGGTGGTAGGGCGATTGCCTGAACTGGTTCATGACCATAGTCCACAAGTGTAAAGACTGTCATAGTGACTCTTTTGGCCTTTTCCTTACTTTCAAATTCCTTACTTTTCAAAAACTACAAACTCTGTTGATGCTGTATTTGTTAGTTAAAAATGCTTGCTTTTTCTTCAATTATATTGTTTATATAATATATTCACTGTAATTAGATGTTTGAAATCATGATCTGTTTAATTCATGGTTACAATTTTGTAAATCCCATTAAAGCATTATCTTGTTAAACATTTAATGGAAGTATTGAGTTAAAATCTAGTAATTTCCAGAGTAGAGTCCCAGAATCCAAATTCGATCAAATTTTAATTCAATATATGTGCAAAATGTCCAAGTATAACAAGATAATGCTTTTTTATGCTTCTATGGGGGAAACACGTCATTGCATGGTTGTCTGGCACTCGTTGTAATTGATAGTAAAAAATATAAACTAGTATGTTACATGTTGTATTCAACAATAAATATGACTTTTAGATATAAAATTGCATATTTTTAACAATCATTTGTTTTCTCTGACAATATAATTTTGTAAAATTATATAACCTGATGTACGGAAAGTCAGCTACAGGACTAAATATTATGCAATTTTCCTGTATTTTTATTATAATAAAAGTGTATATGTCCTTATTGAGGCTAGGCCTATATTATTATGTAGGAGCAGTTCTGAACAACATCATAAATAATAGTTTTAGCAAACAGAAATTATTGTTTAGTAAAAATATAAACGAATCTTATTCAAATGTTATAGGTGTCCAGTGGTATTCTATTTTATGTAGAGGTCATCCATTTAATGTCATGTTAGCATAGTGGACTATTTCAAATATAAGCATGTTAAGACAAAATGCCCGAGCCTACGATTTATACGGGTGGGATAGAACTTTTATTGAATTGTGATGAAAGGAGACCTAGAATGAAGGTAAATAGAGAAGCGTATTTAATGGTAACCCCCTAATTCTAAGGAATATTAATTGTCAATGTTCTTAAATATGTTAATTTTCATGTTTGTAAATATTACCGAACCCATTTTTTACTGGAGATATCCTTTTATTAATTACGTATGAGACAGTTTTATCTGTAATAGAATATATTTTTGATCCTTTAAAACTATTATGCTTAAGTTTTTTTTTAGTATTTCCTATGAAATTGCATTTATTTTTTATGGTCGATTTAGCTTTATTGGTATAATTTATATTTAATGTGTAAAAATCAACTGAACATGTTTAGTTAAGCGTTATTTTATAATACTTAAGATATTTTATTTTTTAATATATTGAATTTAATCGAATTTTGAAATTTATACGACATGCTAGTCGTAATGGTTACGTTCAGCATTTTGTTACAGATTAATCAGTTCTATGAAAACTCTTGTTAAATTATTTATCTGTAGTGTAATCTAAGGTAATTTAAAGTGCTCAGGTAGAACCGACCCTTGAATGTTGATCCGTGTAGAAACTTAATTTCGATGACATGTAAACATGTTGATGTATTAAATAAATTATATATGTACAATGTGTATTATTCCTGCAAAGAAAGATATAACCTATCCAAAATGATATAAAAAACCGCAAGGTAGCTAGATGATTGACTACAAAACATAAGTAAAATAATAGTGATACGCTTTGATTTTCGGGATCAGTTTTTATGCAGTTTGTTAGTATACATAGAGCTAAAGATGGGCAAAATGGAATCTGATTAATGCTTAACGATTACAAAATGTAGTCCTAATTTTAGTTTTGTTGTTCTTTAATCATAATTAAATCCCCTCAAAACAAGGAGTCATAAATATGTACGCAATTGAGGATTCAGTAGTATTTAAAACATCTGTTTTAATATGATTGTATTTCGCTCATCTGAGCAAAATACAATCATATTAATGATGAAAAACATAAAATGTAATCGTAATCATTTTTCGTTAATCTATGCATAGAGCCTCTTTTGTGGTAACGGTGACCGTCAATGGATTGCTATTATTTGGCTATATTTACATTGTACTTGCCACTAGGGGCGATGTAGTCACTATCAATCCTTTATAAAAAATCAATAGCATAATACATTCTATGATAGTATGGAGAAACGATGGTAGAAGTGATTCAATAAAATGTTGAATTTCGTGCCACATAAATAGCGTTTTGTACCTTGCTTCGTGCTAAGGTCTCATTTTCCTGCAACCAGTTGATCTAAATTTAGCGTAACAACATCCACACGCTACATTCTTTACACGATTATTAAATACTTCCCGCCGTTCGCACTGATTAATTAGAAACAATGACGAGTTCAACAACCAGCATGTACTAATACAATTTTATACAAAAATTCAGTTCTTATTAAGTAAATTAGAATTCGACTTCTCAGTTGAATCAATAGCATCTGATTCTGTAAATTCATACTTTTTTTATAGAAACAAACTGACAGCACCCCTGATAGAAAGTTCTAATGTCGTATATATACGAGTAACATAAGTAATCCCATCTTGATACTAACTTGGAATAGAAAAGCAGCTGGACATACAAAACCTCATTCCGAAACGTAATTGGCTGAGGCAAGTCACTATGACGGTTTTTGCTTCTGTATACTGTGGTCGCCATCCATTTGGGCACTGCCGCTCTACTATTGTATCAGCCGGAAATTACTTGTTAGGGTACAGGAGATAACGCAAAAACTAATCTCATAGTAATATTTATTATTCTAATGTAATAAAAAACGAAAATCTCTCAGACATCGATTATAAAAGCAGTGTAAAATTAAACTTTTTTAGATTTACCTAAACGACCTTATTACAAAAATAATTTTATCTTTAGTACTTTGGGGTTTATGCAATGGTAAAAAATTGTTTTTACAAAGGGTACCTTGTCTCATAAAAATGTTAATATTATTACTACAGATTATTTTATTTTCTTTTAAAAGACAATCTAGACTAAGACTATATTTTGTAATAAGGTTCGCTTGTAATATATCCCAAATACATACTGATTAGACAAAATAATATTGGTGTAGTACTGCGTAATTATTACTTTTATTATTTAGTTTTAGGAAATAAATAAGGTTGATAATAAAAACAGATTATAATTCAATAATTTATGGAGTGCAATATAACACGATTCATTTTTAAATTGCGCAAATAGCTCTTATATAAATAGTTATATACATAAATTATTTTCAAAGCTTTAAATATAAATTCAAGCAGTCTATTTATCATAAAATAATGCTGCAACAAATTACTTTTTAATAGATATAAATAAAGACTAATTATTTGTAACATTTAGCCCCGTTTCACACCATCTAACTGCCGGACAGCTGGCATGTTATGGATTTCCAGAAAATGTATACAGTATTTGGTAATGGGTTAATGTAAGCAGCTATTGGGTAGTCGGAAAATGTATCAAGTCACTGAGTAGTCGGTAGTGGCGTAGTGGCCCGACGCGTGTTTAAACTTTCATATAATTACAAGTTATTGGTTATATTAAGGGATCGTTAAAAATATTTAATTTGTATTCTGTAATTTTTATTAATATCTTATAGGCTTATGCTTGACCTCAATCACACCCGGTGGTAGGTGAAGATGAAGCCGATTATTAAGCGTGCTTAACCAACAAACGCTTAGACACTTGTCTTTTAAGAGTTTCTAGAATGTAGGAAAACAGACGGAAGGAGTTTATTTTACTCCTTTATTATTCGCATTATGAAGAAAGAAGCAAACTTTTTATTACGGATATGGAGAATATCCACCACATAATGATGGTATTCACCACGGCGTCTTGTGGATTTCTAGTGAAAAGAATGGTGGAATCGGAGAATAATAAATTAAAATACTTATTACCGACAATCCGATAACCGGCACATGTGAAACGGGTTTACAGAAAAGCCTTTAGTATAAAACGATTAGGTAAATATAAATTATTCTTTACATTAGTAGAAATCAAAATCCTGAAGGTAATGATGATGCAAGGTCTTAAGACCTTTTTTTGAATGAACTATTAGTTTCGTTAACAAGTAGAAACGCTCTAAAATATATATAAAAAATGTGATGTACCGTATAAATATGATTGACCTTAAAAATACTAGATGTAGAACTTATTATAAACCGTTATTGCCTGGTCTAGAAAATTCATTTGAAGTAGTTTCACGTTCGCGGTCCCATTTTGGTATTTGTTGTTCATCAAAACGTTATTTAGGCATTTTTAAAATGTTTGCGTGTATGAATTGAGCATGCCTCTAGCAATGAGTTAACCCATTGTTAAAAGAAAAAGTAATGAAGTAGGTGTCAATAAAGCCGAAATACCTATTTTTTATCAACTAAGGATAAGTTATGACAAAAATGTAATTCTTAACTAAAGATATGGATAATACCAACGGCATTACCATTCTAATGAAACCGAGTATTGATAATTAAAGCTACATTTGGTTGTCTTTCCACTGTAAATGTTCATTATTTTTACAATTAAACATATGAAATCGTAATTTAATTCATCCTCACTGTGAGACGTCTTTAATCCGAGTGTCACTCAAAAGTTTCAAAGAAAATCAACGCGCTTACCGGCGATGGAAGAGATGTATATTATAATAATTATTACCGTGAATTCTCTCTACTAAGAACTCGATACAACTGTGATAATAACGCCCGATTTATGTTAATTATTAAAGATTAAAGATATTAAAAAAAAAAAAAATTAGGGACATATATAAAACCAAAAAGATATTTTAGTATCCCTCAGTGCTATCATTTGAAATAATTTCCCTATACCCTGGCATAATGCGTAACATCAAAGGCTTTTTCAGAATATGTTTTCTCATAAAACCTCTTAGCATGGTAAATAAATGCCCTACAAAATTTTCCTTTAGAAGATATCAATTCGGATGACTCGAAAGTTCTGGACAGTCTCGGAACTTAACTTAATCCAAAAAAGACTAATTATAGGCCACCACATGATCATGACATCAGGAATGTTTAATTATAGAAAAAGTTCCATTCATGCCATTTGTATTTATTCCTATATAAACCACCAAAATATATTGTATATAGTCCTAAAACCTAATATAATTTCAATAAGCTAAAAATAAATAATAGAATACAGAAGATGTTAAATAAACATAAAACTCATAAAACATAAAATTTACTCCAAGAAACTAAATTTAAGGTCAGTAGAACAAGTGATTAGGTAATAAATTGAAGTTCCCCCAAACCACTTCACTCTCCCCGGCACAGCCTTCAGACATGCAAACTTTTTAAAAATTACCACATGCTCCTTGTAATGTTTGTTACTTTGGCAGTTTTTTCATTGACTAACATTGATAACCGTAATAGATATATGAAAGACTAGAGTATCACAAAAAAATGCGTGTGATCTAAACAATATTACAAATTTCTTAGTTTCGCTTTTATGAGACGTATATTGTATCTAGCACTGTTAATAATCTAACCGGCGATTTTTATCAGTGACAGTGATTTTCAGCGGTATCGATAAATAAGAAAACAAAAATAGAACGCTTTCAGACGGTGATTTTGTGCTTTTTACGCTCGTTTTGGCATAAGCCTATAAGTTAAGTTATAAAAAAAAAAAAAGCACTTACGCACACTTGATTGGGTGCATTCGGGGGGACTATTGTCAGTCGGTGGAGCGTTTAACACGCTCCCGACGGCATGTACCATTTATGGTACATTGAGGAATGTTCTATCGCTCGGCGTGTACTATTAATGGTACAAAGAAAGAAATCAATTTAATTTGTATTTTTTTCTAATAAAAAGAAAAAATGTTTGCAAGTGAACGCAGGCATAGTCGGCAGAAGCTCGTAATGAGAGATATGCGAGTACGTGCAAACGGCGCCACCCGATGAGATAAATTTGATTTTACAGAGCCGTCAGATGCCGAAGACAGCGAATCCAACCGACGGCGGGACCGTGTTAAGCGCAGAAACACTCGTGTATTTGCGCGCGTTACATAATATATGTGTATATTAAAACGAGCTATATATTTACTATTAGGTACTATTATTTTCTGACGGCTGTAGAAAGTTGTGGGACTATAGAACGTATGTTGCGTACAACTATATTTGTATCGATTTGAATACTACGATAAAACCACTTAACAATAAAGGCAATGATGTCAGACGGTTTAACCTCATGTAAAAATTGCCACAAATTGAATATTGTGCTTAATTTCGTTGCAGAATTACACTTTAAATGCTCTATACTTATCCTAAAATTCCACAATACAAAAATATTTTGCCCTAATGAATAACTATAAACACACTAGATTTACTCACATGCTAACAAAATTAAAAGGAAATCAGTATTATTAGTAATTGAACAAAACCTAAACATAAATGCTAAATCGATTTCCACCACATAAAGCTTTACAACAGTCATTTGAGCTGCCTATTTTTTTTTTTGTAACAATATTTTAGAGTACTTTTTGGTAGTCTCAGTTTGCTATAATATCAACGTTCTGATTATTGCTTTAGTAAATTATCAGCCTAACATATTAAAATTTTAAAACCAAGCACAATAGCTATTCCCTATTGGCAATAAAGTTAACGTAAATAAAAACTTAAATATTTTGTTCTGAGATTTCACTATATGCATGCTTATTAAACACATGATCAAGGTTTGTTCCTGGAGGCTCTAGGTACTTAGATTTTTATTAAAGTACCGATACTAATACAGGAAAAAGGAATATCGGTACTTCGTAATCATTGAATTAACCGCTTCATATGAAATCTTATGGAATTATGTTTACCAGTATTCAAAAGTAACTTAATGAACAGGCATTTCTCTTAATTAATTGCATTATTACCTAAGGAAACGCAAATTCATATAGTTAAGTACTTTTTTTACAGATTGTTCCTTATTTTTTGACAAAACTTAGCTGAGTTAATTTTATTATATCAATGATTAAATGATTATCAAAGTTTGTTCAGTTAAAATAGTTTTCAATGTATTAATATAGCCACTTCTGTACCGACAATATCGAATTTCCCAGGTTCGAAATTTTTTTAATGCCGGTACTGCATCCCAAGACAAAAAAGAGTAAATTCGAGTATGTTATTTTGTTACATACTAGTGCCTACTTCAGTCGTCACTCATAATTTGCATAACATTCTATTTAAATTAAAAAATGAGGTTCAATTGCATATACAAAAATTACATTAAAATCATTTCAATCATAACAGTAACAATTTGTTTCTAACCACAGAACTGTTTTTAGAAAAAACACAAAACTAAATATTTATAATGACACTTAGACCTACACAAAATCTTTGGCATTTCAACTAAAATATAATTGTTTTATTTCCCCAGATGAATGGTTGGTGATATATGGCACTTCGGAATACTATAATCAAAATTGTCAATTATGAAGATATCGATTTAGAAAGTGCACATTTTGTATATGCACATTTGCATGAAGGAGTAGAAACACATTATTACTGTTGTCAAGAGATTCCTGTCTAAATAATTGTCAAGATTGTCATGGTATTTGTCAGATTTACATAATTAAACACTTTCTCTGGTGTCTCTTCTGTGGTTCAGGTCTTAAAACTGCCCGCACTGCTTCATCAAATACCTGGAAAATACAATACATAATGCTAATTATACAATCATTATTTTTAAATACTTGTTGGTTTCGTTTTTTTTTTTTATCCTGACTTGACACAGTGACTACATAACACCCAGAGATGGCCAAAATGTAATCTGATTAATTATGAACGATTACAAAATCTAGTCGTAATTTTAATTTTCTTGCTCTGTAATCATGATAAAATCCATTTAAAACATTAAGAAATCATAAATGTGTATACAATCTGGGATTTTGTAGTGTTTAAAACATAAATGAGCAAAATGCAGTCATATTAATGGTAAAAAACGTAAAATGTAATCCTTAATCATTTGCATTAATCTGATTACATTTTGCCCATCTATGACAACACCTAATGGTAATTATGGTGCAGTCCAAAAAAGAATGACTACTGACAGTTAAGTAAAACTCATTGGTAGTTGCAGCGATTATGCCGACCTGCACAAATATCTCTTCATGCTACACTTAAAGGATCCCATATCATAGAATCTGTGTGTTTGTGCCTGAGACAGTGAGTGAGTTTCTATGTGCTTGTGAATGAGCTCATATATACTTGAAATGTGTAAATGTGTGAAATCAGTCATGCTTTATATTGAACCAAATAATATAATTTACTTAGCTCACATACTGATATGAAAAAGCAAGAACTAGAATGGCATCAGCCAATGAAATAAATGATTTATACCTGTTTAAGACCACGTTGGGTCAAAGCAGAACACTCCATATATTTCACAGCTCTAATTTTATTAGCCAGCTTCTGTCCTTGTTCTCTTTTTAATGGAGACATGCCTTGTTCAGACAGCAAACTAAGAGTTTCTCGATCATCTCTCAAGTCAATCTTTGTTCCTGTGAAATTAACATTTGTGATCTATGAGATTTCAATACTGTAATAAATGTTACAAAGTAAAAATAGGGAGCATATCTTACAAACACACATGATAGATTTTTAGGTTTTTTCACCAAAGAATTACATACTTATTTTTGTTATTAATACAAAAATATACAAAAGCTAAAGTCATGTACTCAAAATATGAACCAGTTTAAAAATGTCTGAACAAATACTATCTTAATCACAAAAAGAAATAATTAAAATAAAATGTGAAATAGCAGTATTCAACACTCATTGTTTCAACTGCTTACTTGACAATAAATAAATATGTCCATACTGTAATATAATTACTTTAAGTTTTGCCTATAAATTATGTATTGGGTAATATTAGACTGGGTGGTGCACTTGAAGGAGTGTGTTGTCATCATAACCATGCATGAGCAATTAATGATGTGTTCCAAGGCAAATGAGGTGAACAAAGATAGAAGAGTGAAGCTTAGGGAATTTCCAACATTGCCTGTTGCTGATGAAGGTGGTACAGTCATACCCTTGGCCCTATGTAGCAGTAAGAAGAATAATTGATATACACAATACAGAAAGATTAATTTACTATCAAACTCACCAACTAATATGATAGGAGCATCAGGGCAGTGGTGCTTTATTTCAGGATACCACTTGGAAGTGACATTTTCATATGATGAGGGACTGCAATTAGAATTATTAGTTTATCCTACTATAACATAGAACAATTATCATGAAATGTTTAATAAGGTACTTGGTATGATTTAAATATGTTTTATCCATGAAATATAAATTTTGTATTAATGTAAAAATAAAACTCTTTTATATAGACACTAAAATCATAAGATATGTATATTATGTTTATTATTATCTTTGTTTGTTATATTAGAAAAATAATTATTTGAGGATGAAGAAAAGTAAAAAAATTTGAATTTTTTAGAAGCTAAAATAATATTTTGTGATACCAAATGTTAAATATAAATATTTATTTTCATACATAAATGCCAAAATTTAAATGATTTTTAAGATCCCAAAATAACATGCAATCATATTAGTTATGTAGAAAATTTTCAATGAGGTTGTTAGATTTTAAATGTTTTCTTTATATTTGTTTATAAACTGTATTTAATATGTAGCTTACCTTGTTACACTGAAGCATATGAGAAAGACATCAGTTTGCGGATAACTTAGAGGCCTAAGCCTATCATAGTCTTCCTGTCCTGCTGTATCCCAAAGACCTAGAGATACAGCCACTCCATCCACAACCATTGGAGCAGAGTAATTGTCAAAACTGCAACGAAATCATATTTACTTCAAAACTAAACAAATTTTAATTTTGGATTATATTATTTGGATATAAAGTAAAACTGGTTATTCTTTTATTTTTAACGTTAAATGTGTGTACTTACACAGTTGGAACATATTCTCCAGGAAAACTGTCCGTCGTGTACGAAATTAACATGCACGTTTTTCCCACAGTTCCATCACCCACAACAACACACTTGATAGGTCTACCTGAAGACATCTGTGGTAGAAATCAGTGGTAATATAAAAAATTATGACTCACGGCAAAACCAGACGTATGGTAAAACAAACTCTTAATATCACCTTAAATATAGCTGAAAACTATTTGTTAGTTATAGCACTTAGTCCAATATATTTGTAAAATAATGTAACAATTAAATATTGTAAACAAGAAAGAAATGTTAGATTTTAATTTAAATTATATTGGAATCCAGAATGCTTTGAAAGATGGATGAAATGTTTTTTTATTTTTATTTTTTAGTTTTTATAGATATCACAGTCTATCCATATTCCACAGATTAAATATAGCGGCATTCACGCTATTCGTTTTACAATCCAACTTTTTATTATCGGATGTAAAGAGACTTGTCAAATTTGGGATAAGAAATTTATTGAAAATCAAACGTACGATTTACGATAATTATATTTTCCACTCTATTTATTTTCAATCTTAGTACATTACAAATATTTATTATCAGGATCTAAAAAAATTAAATAAGCTATGCATTTGTGTTATCGTATTTGGACAAATGTTAAATTGAAGGCTTACGTATAAATTATGTCTAACAAAATAAGGTTTTTTTGTTAAAAAATTGTCCTTACTTTACTTTTTTCTAACCAAAATACTGCTTCTTAGTCGTCTTACTTTATGCTACGAAACGCGTAATTATTGACTATTGTTCATTGGCAGCACTGGCTTAAAAATGACAATTCTTAATTTATATAATATTATAGTCATACGCATAAAAAATTTTTAGAAAGACAAGTAGGTTATAAATCTTTTAGGTAAAAATATATATCCACGTATTGTAAATTTTTAAAACTCATTGGAGTTTCAAAGACTTACATTTGAATTAGTAATCTTTAATTCCATCACCAATCATCTTTACTGATTTATAGAGTGTTGTTGATTTGATGATTGTTTTTATAGATGAGCATATCAATAATAAATCAATCTGGAGTTCACATCCTTAATGTATAATTTATTTATATTACCTAAATATATTTCTTTGAAACCGTTTCGTTCATTTTTTTCGATTTTTTTTTTAATTCTTATCTTGATGTGATTTATGTTACTACTGTTAATATTTACAATTTAGGAGTTTGAAGTAATTATTTAAAACCAAAAGATTAGATCGAATAGTAAGAAACATGTTATCTTTCATAACACAGTCACAGAACTGTATTATATCTTGTTATCTAAATTTTTTTGCATCCTCTTTTTTTATAGATGAGTGAGTCATGTGTGGAGACACCGGAGGCTCCAGCCTGGTTATCTAAACTCGAGAGTCAACGCGAAAAGTTGAGTAAGGCTCGTCTTGGTCACGACAGCGGCGCTGGCGCCCCATGTAATTCTTGTGGTATGCATATATTTTTAAATTATTAATAATTAATATATAATATTATAAATTAATATTAATGTTATGCGTTTTCCACTTTCTAGATTTTATTAGTCATTATATTTTGACCAATTTGCAAAATATGTATAATGTAATAATGGTAATAAATTAGTATAATAATTGGTTTTGATATATTACTGCAATGTTATAAAATTAGCAAACAATTGTATAATTATATCTGTCTTGCTTTCTTATTGTGATGTCCAATTGACTTGTTTTAATTTTTATATATCTATTTAGAAAAATGTTAATACTGAGATAGGTGTTCATTAAAACTATTGATTTGGACTTGATTGTTCTGATCTTGGAAACAATCTATGTATTACTAATAAACCTGTGTATTACTAATAAACAGGATTTAATATTAGTACATTGTTTATTATTGTAATGAGATGTTTATAGCTGTGCATAATTATACAAAGTGAATCATAATAAACAACTAAATCATTTTACAGGAACTATGTTGTTGAATAAAACAAAATAATTAATTTATTAATAGAATTAATATTATTTTAACCTTATTTGTCATATAAAATTCTAAGTATTTAGTAATGAGTAATTGGATTATTAATAATGAATCATCTATGATTGCATATTCTCTGTCAGGTCCTACATGTCCTGGTTTGGATTTGCATTTTTGGCGAAAGGTTTGTAGAGCTTGCCATTGCAGCAAAGATGTTCATGATGTTCAAGATGATGATTTATCTGGGTGGGCCCAGTTTGAGTTGTTGGGAACTGCCAGACCCAAGAAGGGTTCATGTAAGTATCTATTAGTTAAGTATTAATAATTAATGAAGGTGTTTTGTGTTTTCTTTTTACTTTTCTTATACTTTTTGTTAATTTTTCTATTATGATTGAAAATCTTATAAGTTTTTATGTTATTTTTATAGTGGCACTGTAGGTAAATCATGGATTATGTGTAGCCTTGAAAGTAATTTAGATTAGTTCAAAAATAGCAGTAATGGCTAACAGACAATGGTCTACTGACAATAAGTTGTCTTGCTGGTATAAATGTACCACCACTTCAGGCATCTAATTATGTAGACAATTTGCATGTAAACAAGTGAATTTTGTATTTTCTGCAGGACAATTTGTTGTGTGCTGGGAAAACCTTTACAATTTCACCTGGTGAGAGGGGCAAGCATTTAACATGCTCAACCAGTGAGTTATAGGTCAGATGGCAATGCAAAGGCACCCCTGTGGGTATGAACCTTGACTTGGGTGACCAGCTACAAAAATAACTCGATAGTAATCTACTAGTGTTTCGGAAGCAACTACCTTGAGAAGAAATGTCAAAAGGAACTCAAGTCTACATCACAATGGAACTGTAGCATAAACGCACTGATTATAAACAGTTGACTGAACATCTTTCGCTGTTGTGTCATAGAATGAAAATAGAGTTCTAAAAATGACCATTCAAAGGGAGTTAATTACTGCGATAGGTACCTATCACACATTTAGCTATATAATATAATCATGATTCAGATACTTGTACCTTTATTCTACTTTTATACTTTCTTTACTGTTGTAATAAATTATAAATATCGTGTCCACAGTGCCACTTATCAAAATCCGTGGAGTAACAGACAAGCCTGTAAAACTCGATTGGGTTCCACCTAATGCTTCAACAGAATTGGTGAGTTATGCAATTTAGGTAATTATAATTTGTTAATGAAAGTAAAATAGTTATCATATCAGAGTACTTTATCTAATACTGAATACTAAAATGATATTTCCTCAATTATCAAATATCTATAATATTTCTTGATACAGGATATCTTGGAATGAAATCATTATTGTGCAAAGATCATTGAATGAAATTTGTAAAATAAACAGCAGAAATTAATCAAATTCTTTTTAAAGAAATCATACAATTTTGTCACTGGTCTTGATTTATAGTGTAGTGGATACTGAATTTCATTCATTACAATGGTTAAATATACATATATCAGACTTGTTTGCTTTACCTCTGCTACTTCATCAGTGCAAACATTTAAAAGAATAATGAACATATATATTTTATATAAAATAAAAAAATAAATAAATGTATTTTACTGTTAACTGTGACATGCTACAATAAATCTGATTTATTATTTGGATATCCCATATTGTATCAAAGACACGACAAAAGTATCTACACAACAAATTTTTCATTCTAAATTTGATATTAATCAGTGTTATTAGCAAATGATTAAAGTACTTGCCTTACCCATGAGTTAAGCCGTATCCCGATTACTGGAAAAAAAAATGTTTACCTATTTCAGAACTTTTTTATCTTAGATATTTAAATGATTTTTATTACATTATAAATTAATTACTCATTAGTCCTTACGGATTTTATTATAGGAATAGTTTCGGGAAAGCTTTATTATTAAAAATGTATATTTATTTATTACAGGTGTCCGAATATATGTCATGCCTGGGTTCATTAGCGCCCGTATCAGGTTCTGAGGCGGCACGTCGTCGTCGCGCCCAACTGCGCACGCAACTACCGCCACATGACGTAGCCACCGCTGCCAGGCACCATGCATCAGACCAGGAGAAAAGTGAACACACTGTATGTATATCTGCTCTTATTGTAACAAAATATGCGATTTTTCTTTTAAATACACAACCTATTGGATATATCATTGATAGTTTCAAATATTATATCACCAACATATTATGTGTAACAGAGATGTGCTTTGCCAGATGGAATAACATGTGAGAGTCGTACAATTGAATGTGAGTAGAAGTAAGAAACAAAGGGTAGGAATACATAATCGCCCAAAATGCATGCAGGGATAAGTGAAAATGCGTGCAAGGATAGAAATGAAATGTTTGTAGAATTTATTATCCCTGCCTATGAAATAGGAAATTAAAATATTGATAGATATATAACATGTGTTATATTGTAATAAACAGAAATAATTATTTTCATCACAATGCATCATCCTGATACAGTAACAAGTATTATTTGTTATGGAGTGATTTTCAATGCCTCTGTTATAGGATGTCATTAAGGGGTCACTTTTAATGTCAGGTGTTCTAATTCCTTAAGACAAGATTGTTTGGTATAACTTTGGCTAATATTTAGTAAGTGAATTTAAGATTTATAAAAGATTATTTGTTTTTTCTCAGGAATACATTGCACGCATTAAAGATCATGTCGTCGGAATGGGTAATGTTGTTCGAGTTGGGCCGCTTCAGAACGGAGATGTTTATTCTATCGAAAATAGCAAATCACACTCGGCGCCCAAGTCTTATGCATTGCCCTTAAAAATGTCGAATATTTCCAGAGGCGTAAAATACAACATAGTACCAAAGAATGCTTCAGATAAAAAATTAGTCTTAGACTCACAGGGTAATGTTGTGAGTAGCGCTGCTAATTTACCAGACTACAAATCCAGTCCAATTCTAAGCAGAGTCATTAAAGACAAACTCTACGTAATGCGCATTGAATCTGATAGAATTAAGAGTGCTGTTGAACATGGACCTGTTTATGATAAACTTTTCAAGAATTTGAATGATTTGAACATTCCCGTGGCAAATGATGTGTATCTCCAACCAATCAAACTGTTCCGAGATGAATATAAGATAAACCCACAGTTCAGAGATGAAACAAATGAATTTTGCAGCAAAACGTTGAGTGCACAAATTATGCCCGATTTATGGTCACCTACAAATAATAATATGGGTAATGCTAAGATTGTGGATAGTAGAATTCAAAAGGGCACAATATTTGCCCCTAACGGTGAGATATGGAGTTGGAAACACGAAGTTACAACACCAGAGCATAGTGGTACAATTTGCTCAACCAAGATCAGTCCTCAGTATTCAACGACAACTAAACCCATTAATCAAGTAGAACCACAACAAACCGCGCCTCTTAGAGAATATCTTAGAAGCCATTCTGAAGATGAGCTTCCGCCACCACCATTACCAAATTACAATACTTATCCTGGTGCAATGCAACCTTCGAGCAGTGATTGGGGCAATCTGTCAGTTGATAATGCTAAACACCTTGACAATACTGCCTATGTCATTGATCCTCAAGATGCAAACACTTATGATGATCAGGTAACTCCAATTATAGACCAATTATCTGATTTTTCACTCAATCCAGCAGAGTTGGAATTTAACAGGAAACTTTACAACGAAGGTGTGCCTTGCCAAAGATGTGAAAAGCCAATGTTTGCTGGAGAGGTTGCAGTAAAAGCTGATAGAGCTGGTCAGGAGGCTATATGGCATCCTCAATGCTTTACTTGCAGCAAATGTGGCGAACTTTTGGCCGACCTCGTTTACTTTTATCATAAAGGGGAGCTTTATTGTGCCAGAGATCTGGCTAATGTGTTAGAGATACCACGTTGCGCGGGATGTGATGAATTAATTTTCACTCGGCCATACACTGCCGCAGAAGGTAGAGCATTCCATGTACAACATTTCTGTTGCTATCATTGTGACGCACCGTTGGGCGGCAAGAAGTATGTGCCTGATGACAAAACAGGTCTTCCAATATGCCTTTCTTGTTATGATCAGTACTATGCTGAACGCTGTCGAGCATGTGGAGGAGTTATAGGTCCAGAGCAACAAGGTGTGTCCTGGAGTAATGTGCACTGGCATGCTGATTGTTTCATTTGTTCTGGTAGAATGTGTGGGAAAAGTTTACTGAGCGGTCGCTTTGTTGTGAAACAAGAAATGCCATTTTGCAGTGTGCCATGTGTTCAGAGCAGAATCAAATAAGTATATTAATATATATGGTTGCAAATTATTTATAATATTTCAAGTTGAATAGTATACATATATAAAGTAAAATTTGTGACATTAATTATATATTTCCAAGATTTTAATTATTCATCACTGTCAAACACGTTATTTTTCTAAGGATATTATGTGATATTAAGTGGCCTTAAACTAGGACCATATGGAAATGACAACATTTTATAAATTACATGTTGATTATGAATAATAAGAAAATATTTTTTATATTTATATTTTGAAAATTAGTAAGTTGCCAAGAAATGAATTTTCTTTTCAAATAGAAAGAGTTGTAATTCTGAATTAAAATAACTTTAAGAATGTTTATGCTAATATTTTATGAATGTTTATAAAATGTTTAGAATATGGTGAGAAACATAAAAATTTTCAAATCAACAACAATCCATTAATTTAGAAACCAAAAGTGACCTAAGTTTGTTTCTTCTATGAAAGAAAATTCTCTTCCTATAACAGAAATTGCTTTCTTGTCAACTGATCTGATCTTTAAAATATTTTTTCTATATTATGAAGTAGCTCAATTAGAGTTATATTTTGTGATTATTATACAGCTATCTTTATTGTAAGTCATATTTTTTATAAAACAAGGGCATTTATATATTACTAGATATTTAAAAAAGTATTAGA
This sequence comes from Automeris io, assembly GCA_036320925.1. Lineage (NCBI taxonomy): Eukaryota > Metazoa > Arthropoda > Insecta > Lepidoptera > Saturniidae > Automeris > Automeris io. Next base: position 1,925,059 of record JAUDJH010000012.1, on the reverse strand, counting down.
ATGTAAGATATATTAATTAAAGTGACTATATTGCTTATGATTGTAGAGAACCATTTAGGTTTATATGTATTCTCCAAACTTGTTTAATAAATATTGTACATGCAGCTCTAAAAGTATGGCTTTTGGGAGTAAAGAAAACAAGTTTACACATTTTGTATAAATTCAATAAAGTCTGATATTAATAATTTTTAGAAATTTGTAATGAACAAAGATTGTGACTTATGAAAATGATGCAACTATGTATTTATATTTGATGTCTTTAACTGTTTTACAAAATGTAAGATCAGTTAGTTCAGGTATCTTGATTGATATTTTTTCCAATTTAGCACATTTATATCAGAAATTCCTAAAGAGTGCCATTCCAGTGTAATATTTGTATTTTTACAATAAATGTTATAATTAAATTACTGTTTTATTTAATTACAATTTTGATTTTTTTTACATTGTATCCCCCATTTTAGATTAGACAATATGATTAATTCAATACTAATGACAATGAATTTGGTGTGTGAATTCTGATTGCATTAATATATTGCCAATGATAGGTAACTGAATCAAATGACAACAGTTCTAATACATTCAATTTGATTCAACAAGTACCTTATTAATTTTACTGCTTAAAGCACTATTGGTGCTGCTAAATAGTTAAAACATTGATATGTTGACTATAATATCATTTATTATCATCAAATACTATCGACATCAGATGCAGTGTAGTTGCTTTGTTGAACCAGTATAAAAAAAAGAATATTGAATAATTTCTTGATCAGTTGAAAAGTCATTTTCACCCATTTATTTTTTTTTATGAACGGGCGATACATTTGTAACCGGGATAGGCCTTCACAACAGAACCGGGCAGGACCATATCTTTATTAAATCTAATCAAACAAATAACATTTGGTTTCCTCTATTTATTTGTTAATTATTAGTATTGAACAATAATTTAGTATTTAAACATAATGAGTTAAAAATAGCATATTTAAAATGTGTATTCTATACATCTTTGTATAGTTATAATAGTTATTTTTATTATAGCTTTAAATAAATTAAAGTCTTAAGCTTTTAACTTCAGTTTACCAAGGTCATTTTTTAGTTTATTCATACTACCCTGAAGAGCTTCATGCTTATTTACTAATGCAGATATATGGTCATCAGCTCTTTTGATTTCCTTAGTGATGTATTCCATACGCTTTACTACGTTTTGTCGAGCGTCTTCCAATTCTTGTTTTACCAATACTGGCCCGATAAGTTTATATACTTCTGAATCGTTTTTCAGCAAAAGAAGTTCTTCTTTAACAGCCATATTTTCATTTAACTGACCATCCAATTGTTGTTTCAGTGCTACAGCCTTTTTGAGTTCCTTTCGAACGCTATTGTATAGCTCCAATTCTTTTTCAAATTTCTTCTGAATTTCTTCAGTCATTTTTTGAAATGTTTTTTAATGTAAATATTAAGTATTTATTTAACTACATAAATAGAATACTAAATTAATTGAAAAATCATCCACAGATTGCACCACAAAAATAAGTTAAAATAACCTCTTCGACAAATTTATTATTAATACGCTCTACGGCCCTGGATGCAAGCCCTTTGGTAGGATTATTCTACTTAAAATTGAATATATACTACTCGATATATCGATTCATTCTGATAAATCAATTGTAGAAGTTATTTTTAATATATAAATGTATTTTTTTGGATACATAGAATAAAAATTTCATACGTTTACTTATACATAAAAAGTAATCAAAGGCATTGCAGCTCAGCCAAGCCGTTTCTTTTAATTATTCCTGTCCCTCATTAAGTTTTTCAGCGCATGCGCAGAGATTTTAGTCTAATAAAACGCAATACCATCCATCACCTTCATTTTTTTTTGTTTTACTTCACCTTATGTATTTTTAATTTTTACATACTTGTAATGAAAAAAATGTAAAATACTTGATAAAACAATATCACCAATATCATATCATATCGAGGGGTGAAAGGCTATTTGGTTTAAGCGACATTTTTTGGTGATATAATAACATATACATATATTTTCGGAATCAGCGTTTTTTACCGACACACACACACATATAACTCACATATATATATATATATATATATATATATATATATATATATGTCGATATTATGACATTTTCTCAGACGTGACTGTAAGTTGAGTGTATTCTTTACCTTTTATTGACAGAACAATATGCTGTTGGTCGAGATGGCTTTTAGAACTTCACGGGCGAGCACTTTAACAAGCGAATTTATGAGTTGGGTGACAACGCAAAGGCACCTCTGTGGGTACAGATCTCGACTTAGGCGGTCAGCCAGGGAAAGAACTGAAGAAACTGCGCCTCGAAACATAAACTCACCGGTTGTCGACAGACGACAGTTCACGCTAGCGTAGTATTGTATACTACGCTAGCGTAGGTTACCGCCGGTCTTTCTAAGTGATAGTTTACTGCGTTTATGCAACATGGGATACAAGCGTTTTTACTTACCCTAAGCCAAGATATGGGTCGTTTGAAAAGGGATAATTGGCGCACAGGAGGATCGCATCTCGCATCAAATATTGCTATACTCCCTTTGGGGTTGACATCGATTCGCCATTTGCGAAACCAATCTCCTAACTCATGCGCTACTTCTTGCAAATGCTGACAGATGACAGAGAGTCAGAAATCCAAGATGTAGAGTACGGAATCATCCACATAAAGAGTTAGATCTACTTTAGGGTACTTCGATAAGTCGTTGGAGTACAGACTAGTCTTTTGCGGAGCGAGAATGGAGTCTAGTGGGATTATAACACAGTTCAGCACGTGGGGTGGAGAGAACTCCGTCGACACGTTAATGAAAGAACCGGTTCGCTAAGTAGTCTCGTAAGATGGACACGAATCTGTCTGGAACACCGTATCGTAGGTGTAAAGCTTGTATTTCAAGCCGTTGTACCAGACTATGTCGAACGCTTTCGACACGTTGAGGAAGATCACTTTGGTAGGTGTTCCCTTTCTGGAACGGAAGAAATTATGGAGGACCTGCTCTATGGTTCGATTAACTTTGTGGATGCAAGAGTATTTGGCAAAGAATCTAAACTGCTTATCTATAAGAATGTTTTTGGACTGGACAAAATCTTGGAGGTGGTTGAGAAATATCCATTCATATAGCTTGATAAGACTGATGGATTTATAGGTGGTAAGGATATATTTGGGTTTTCCCGGTTTGGGAATTTTAAAGATATATATGTCTTTTCAACCGTTTTGGAAAGATACAGTTAATGATCTCCGCATTGAAGATGCGAACAAGGTTGGAAATATGGTCCAGGCCGAGCTTTATAGTCGGGAGATGTTTGATTATATCCATAGCTTCCTCAGTTGTAACGGGCACCAGGTCAATGATGGGAGGAGCGGATGTTAAACGCTCGACGCTAATCACAAAATTGGGGTTCACTTGAGTGCTAGGAGAGCATTGTCTCTCATAGACATTCAGCCTTTTCGATATCATCGAAAGTGACGAAATCGTCAGTCCTTACGAGATGTGGCAGGGCGCGACCGTTATCTTTTCTAAAGGTTCTCGCCAGATTCTAGTAAGCCTTGTGAGGGCAAGATCTAGGACAAGAAGGGATACCACTGAGAATTTCGGAGTTCGGCTATACGTTGTTTTACCTCTCTCTGTAAAAAACACGCAGCCTTGCTCTGTTAGCTTCAGTGGGATATCTGTCGTGGGCCTTGGTGGCGGCGTTCTTTCAGTCAACAGTTACCTTACAGGGAATGTCACTTACTGTAATTTTCACCTACCGGGGCCCCCTGGTGGCATCGGCGATAGCGCTGGGAAGATGACTGATGAGTGTATCGATTACCAGATCTAATTCTCTAATGAGGAAAAAGAGTCAAGGATTAGGTGGAGAAGAGAAATCAGCCGACCACAACGATTAATAAACACTTCTCCGACAAATAGAGCCGTTACATTCGTGCGACCGAGAAGACGCTTCCCGCTTTTTTGTTTATTAACAGATATCCGTACTTAATAATATTTTTTGAATGTCATGTAGACTTTGTCAATATTTACTTACCTTGTATACTTATTACAGAATACATAATTGCATACTGAGTGCATTATAAGTATACTGCACTGTACTGAATAGTGTTATGCATTGCAGATATCAAGTCAGGCTTAATATTTTATTCAGAAAATAAATAAAAATACACTAAATAAAGACGATGTATTATCATATAATGTTTTTTACTATTTACAAAAATATAACATTACTTTGATTTAGATTACTTTCAAGATTCTATATGTAAAATATTAATTAAGTAAAGTATTAATAGCTAAATGTTATAAACTTAATGTAGAAGTTACACATTTTCTCCATATTCTAGTGTCCATGCGTAACCAGCCTTTGGATCTCCACTTTTTTCGGCTTCTTTTTTCACATCTTCTGTTTTTTGAAGGATATTTTTTATTGTTTTATACAACTGAGGATCTTGAGGTCTGCTATTGATATCTTGCAATCTTTCAGAGCGTTTTTCAAATGAATCTTTTTTTCCAAATCTTTCACGAACGAATTTTTCATATAAGTCGACATCGTCGGCATAATCTTCGTCATCATATTCATCGTCTTTATTTTTTTTCTTGTAGTCTTGTTTCTCATCATCTGAGTAATATCCATAATAACCATTGTCATTGGAATTTTTATTGGGTTCATTTTTCTTTGGTTCTGAATTTCCACTATCTTTGTGATTATTTTTGTAAATGTTTTGTTCGTCTTTATCTTTTCTTTTTCCATAGGAGTATGTAGGTTCTTCATAAGCGTACGATAAAATATCATCTGGCAATTTAATTTCAGGTAATTTTATACTCAAATCATCAAATTTAATGTTTAAATTTTCATCATAATTGTTTTCTTTAGGTGTCAAGGTGTCTATAGTGCCATCATTTTCAACTTCTTTATTGTTAGTATGTTTGTTACTGTTTATATTTACTGGCTTCTCTTCTGTCTCAACATTTGCATTTTTCTCGTTTGTTTCGTGATTATAGTTAAGTGGTATTCTTTCAAATTGCTGTTTCACATCTCCTTCTTCTGAATTTTTCTGTGTAGAGGCTTTCCCTGTCTCCAAATTAAGTCCAACATCACTTACGGTTTTCGAAGTTTTTCCTTCACCATCATCATTAGAATTAAAAGCTTCTCTTGTATTTTCATTGCTATTTTCTCTGCTATCAGAATAATTGTTTATTTCCACTACTGGCTTTACTTCTCCATCATTTACATTTATTGGCTGATTACTTTCATTACTTCCTTCTGCACTAGATCCATCTGTATCTACATCTATATTTTCTTGAGACAAAGACTGCAATTTATTATATTTTTCCACATTATTATTATTATTTGAAGAATGTGGTGACTTTGTAGAATAACTATCATTAGCTTTATCATCAGCGACTTCTACTTCTCCTTTATCATTGACTTGGATGTTTTCGTACCTAAAGTCATCAGGTTCAGAATCTTGCAACTTTGAGTTTTTGTTTTTTATTGATTTTGTTCTATAGTCGTCATATGAATCTGAGGGCCTGTTTCCTGCACTTTCATTATTATCAGAAGACTGTTGTAGTTTCAGTAGGTTTCTATTATTTTGTACACTTTCTTCGCTTTCTAAAGAACCGTTGTCATTTATATAATGTTTACGTTTGTCACCTTTGTTTTCCGTTTCATTTTCAGAAGATTCTGAAGAAGGTTCATAACTAGAATCTGCTCTGTGGTTCCTATAGCGTTCTTTACTTTCCTCGCTTTGATTTTTTTCGTTCTTTCGTTCTTCACTCTCATCATTTTGATAACTAGGTTCTTCATTTGATTTTCTTTTTGTATACCGCTCACGTTGACGTCTGTTATTTAAATACCTTCTGGGCTTATCATGAGAGTAATCAGGCCTGTTAAAGCGATTTCTACCTCTATGTGAAGATTCTGGATTATAGTCAGGTATATTAGAAGTTTTAATATTTTTATTAGTAATTCGCTCTGGTAATTCATCAGCATTACCGGGGCTATGTTCTGTTTCATAATTAACTATTAAAGGTGTTTTTTCAACACCATTTTGGTTACTTTCATATAGTCTTCCTGTCGTACGTTTTTTTCTTTTAAGACTGTTTGCTATATGACCTTTAGTTTTTAGATCATCATTTAATTTATCACTATTCTTATTCACATATTTTAAAATAGTATCCTCGCTTGGTATTTTATTATTATTGCAGTTATTATCTGTCTGTTGACTATTAGTACTACAATTTTCTTTTTTTACCATGATTCCGTTTATAATGATATTGGAACAGTCACTTATGTTTAATATTGGATTTACTAAATTACAGTTTTGCTTTTGAACTGGAGCCTTTATGAGTTCGGCTGCATTACAAGCATGAAGAATATCTTTTGTACCATTCAAATTTAAACAGTTCGTAACATTTGTAATATTTTCAATTTGTTTATCTCCTTCTTCATTAGTATTGTTGTTTGCTGGTATATATGCGTCAGTTATCTGTGAGATTAACAATTATGATAATTAATTTACAATAAATGTGAAAATGTAATTATATTTCAAAAATATTCCATAAGTATGAGTAACTGCTATTTTGATTTATTATTTTGCTCAATTTGTTGTTTGAATATTATTGGGCCACAACTATTTATTCTATTGTATATATTAGAAAATAATTTGTAATAATTTAGTTTTTACTACCCATACACACTATATTTTTTTAAGTTTCTTTAGTATTTAGCAGTCTTTTAGCAAACAAGTCTTTTTAGTAACTTTGTTTGGTATGTGCAGAACATATATATTATAAAAACACACGATAATCTAAAAAAATTGAAAAAATATTATGCTAAACAGATTTCATCGCTAATTTGGAATGCGAGAAAAATTAAAATATTTTTTATCCACACGATTAATATAAATATCTTTCAATGTTAATGTAATGTATATTAAGCCGTGTGGTGGTTGTGTAAGCCGTGGTGGCTGCCGGCAGAATAGAATAGCACCCCCCTCTTCTTGCTGAGGTGTCGTAAAAGGCGACTAAGGTATCTCTTTAACACCGCAATTCAACCAGGTGTTCAGAGAAGGAAAACTCGACCAAACCTGCATCCTGCTCCCTCCCGATCGTACTGGTTCTCCTTTCCATCGGGCCTGAGGGAGCTCGGACGAGAGAGTGCTTTTCTGGCTGCGCGTCCAGTTATGCACTTAAATATCTCCTGCGCAATTGACTGTTTCTCAAAACTGGACCTCGAATTTCTTAACCGGTGTTGAAACAGTCGCCGTGGCCGAAACCGGCTAGGACATCATCATCATCATCATCAATGTATATTACATTGCACAAATTCAAATAATGCGCAATAGATGTAGGTTTCCTTAATACCTACTCTTTGATAGTTACCTAATATCGATGTATTAGGAACCTAAACGAATATAATAATGAAACTTCGATATCTAACCCTAATTTTAATGATAATAGGATTATTTAATTGTTCTGAAGAGTTATTTAACCATGTTCCAGCTTGTCCTTTCCTTAATTACACCACGCCCACGGGCTTATGGAGTCACAGCTATGGTAACTCACATCCCGGCTAGGACTAAGAAGTTCTCTAACTCTTTCTGCCGTGTCGTTGGACTATGAAATGGTCTTCTGGCGAGCGTGTTTCCACTGTCCTATCCATATGTGATTCTTAAAGCTTAGCGTGAAGAGATATTTGTGCAGGCCGGTATGATCGCTGCGACTACCGATGGGTTTTTCTTAACTGTCGATAGTCGTTGTCGTTTTTTGGACTGCAACATACTTACCATTAGGTGTGGTGCGGTAATTGTGCCAGTCAGGATTAAAAAAAATTAGTTGAGGTAACAAATATAATAAATTGATTTTCTTATAATATATGAGGAAATGCAATGTGCAAAAAAAACAAGTGATAACATCCATACTTTATTATCTACATTTTTTCTACTCAATATGTACACGACAACTATCAACTAATTCATGCATGATAATTACAAAATATTAATTAACACTAAGGAATACCTGTATTGTGAAGGTGTAACTACACTTATCAAAAATATAGGTACCTATTAATTACAATTTAGACCTATATATTATCGTAGACGAAAAATAAATAACAACCTTTTATAAAATGAATATGGCAATAAATAAACATATTATTTTCAAGAATGCATCAATATAATTTATTTATCAACAATACAGCTTTTATTTACTTTGACTCAACTAGCTTGGCTTTATAAAATAGCTATTTCTAATTGATAAAGTAGGTACCTATTATTAATTGATCATAATCACACTCAATATAAAATTAAAATAATATATTTTACACAAAGAATTTTATACAAAGTCTACTACTAGCACTACTTCAAACAAAATACTTTAATGTGCCATTAAACGAACAAAATAGTTATACTTTAAGCTCAATAACACTGGGAGAGATATATACAAAGTAAATTGGTTTCAATTTCATTTATAGATTGTCTAATTTAGGTGGAACTAGGTATTTATAAAGCGTGTGCCATGAACTAAGTCGCATTACGGTTAAATTTTAGTTACTTCGTGAAAGATGTAAAGTACACATACGTATACAATAAATTATTTATTTTGAGTAGCCTCGTATAAGTAATTATTTTAGAGAGATGCGCATAATTTTTTATAAAACATTGTAAAGAATATACCTACATATTTTTTAGTCTCTCCCAGTCTTATGTTGTAACTAATCTACTGTTACATTTTTATACATTATATATTTATTATTTATAGGCTAGAAATAAGCCTTAAAACGTATGGCAAATAAGTATTTTTAACCATTAATAAAAAATTGTTACATATCTTAGAATATTTTTGTACATATATTTTAATTATAAATAGGTACTCTAATTACTATATTTAGCATAACATATGATTTTACTGACTTTGCATAAATTATGGTATAAATTTAGAATTGTCAAAATGTTTTTTGGAAATATTAATACGGGGTTGTCATTTACAGGCAAATCAATAATTTCCTTAACATAGAAGTTAAAACAAATGGTGTATGGAAGGAAGAGGCTACCACCTGGATAAGAAGATAGCCCTAGATATGTGATCAGAAAAGATCTCTAAGAAGCAAAAGTAAGGAAAAAAAAGATTTTTCTTTTATAATCAAACCATTAATTTGTTCCCATCATTACTATACCATAGTCAACCATATCAGTAGGGTGCATTTTTTTAGCCTCTCTTGGGACACTGGTACTTGTAGACTAATAATTGTATTAACATTTTGTATGATAATTAGCCCATTAATTAGACTCTTAGAGATGTATGCTTTGCTCTTTAGTACCAGTAAAACCGTTACTGGTAAAATCATGGACCGAGAAATAAGGAGCGAAATAGCTAAATAACTAACACCACTTTTGTACTGATATAAGTACATAGTTGTGGCTATGATTACTTAGTAATAAAATCTGCAAAGTTATAGACTCACACTACATAATATCAAGAAGGTACATGTAGCTATATTAAAAATATTTACAGTACATAACTACATACCTACTGTATTGCCAATATGAAAACACTATATTATAAACCCTGGCTATAATGTAACTTGGCACTGGAGATATGTTTAGAAGTTAAAACTGATAGTCATAATATGAAAGCAGTGTAAATATTACGTTACATTTTTTATATTTACATATGATACGAAAAACAAGTTTTTGCGTGGCATTAACTAGGGGCTGCCAACATTGAAGTTTAATTTGGAGTCGCCGGGTCTGAATTAAGTTTAGAGTATTACTTTAGTAATGTTTACTCTAAGTCATGGTTTGAACAGGGTGAGGGGGCATCATGTGTCTTAACACCAGACGGGACTGTAAGGTCTGGAAAGCTACATTTACAATAGCTGGATTTAGAAAGTCAGTACTGCTTGACTTATTACAAACTTTTCTCTAAATGCAAATTTATGGACGGATGAGTAAATATATGTCATGTTAATGACAAGGTGAAATCAAGAATTAATGGAAAATGTGAATAGAATTAGATGAAAATATTAAAATAAAACATGACTAGTTAAGATTTTTTTTAAATCTTAGAAAAACCGAACAAGAATGTGTTCTGAAAAAAGAAATAACAGAAAAAATACAATTTATAAATATACTTGTTCTCAGCAGCACAAACTACGCTGTGTTCTGTGTTATAATAATTGTTATATTTATTTTATGTAAATAAATTATTCCTTAATAATTTATTGAAGAATGTTACCATTGTTCCGGCTTTACTAGTCTACCTTTTTAGAATACGGTAGCTGAATTTATCAACGAAATTTTAGTACATTAAAATCATTAAAATAAAGCCGTGCCAATATACATAACAGACAACAATACAAAACATATATCTAAAAACTTAAAGTTCGTGTATTCTAAGTTCAAAGTAAATAAAATTATTGTAACAATATTAATAACTTTATTTTCTTTGATTTCCATGTGAGACACTACTGACTACAATTTAAATACGTGTGAATTATGCCGGTGCTGTTGACTACTTTTTGCCCAAGAAAGGGTCGAATGTGAAGCTACTCACGTATTGCTTGGCTTGCCCACGGAATGGTGCGGGTTCGGCCCACTTACTGAAATCCATCCCAGGTATAATACCGCTTCTGCATGGTACCCGAGGGTTTCTGAAAGGTTTGACGCCGTTATTATTAATCAGGATACCAATTGTTTACATATAGCGTTATCTACATATATGGCTACTAGATTACATCTATTACACATTAAGCAAAGAAATTGTTAATTTAAATAATAAAAATACAGAGAAAACTATTATAATCCCTCATGTAATAACCGGTAAATTACTTTTGTAGGTTTAATACATGATAACTTTTTTGTGGATAAATAAATACGTATTTATGTAATCAGAAAGAAGCGTTATAGAACATGTCTTTCACATTTATTGTGATTTATAATTTTAAGAGAAATGGCATCTATTCCAAATGCCATACCATGACGTACGATCTATCGTATGATATAGTATTATATCATACGGTCCATGGAGTCTAGACATATGCTTCTGAGTGGTCCAGATTAACATCCACTAAATTGGGTGTCACAGCCTCATCGATTAAGTAAAATATCATCTGTAAGGGTAACCCGCTTGTTAATTAACAAAAATGTCATGTAAGGGTTCTCTAAAAGTAGTGATTACTTGAATTACTGGTCTAACAGGACATATCCAACACATACAAGGTTATTTTATAGATGAAGGAGACATTTTAGTATATAATACTTTGCCCCTTCCTATAACGAATAAATTATCTAACAAATCATAAAGAAAAACTGATGAACAAATGATTGTATTGGTCCATACAAAGCGTGGACGCAAGGCGCGTATGGCTCACGATTGAATTGTAAATACATAGTTCCTTTTACATAATTTTAGGTATACAGATATTAATTCTTTTTCTCTTTTTCATTCTTCTTTCTCTCGTTTTCATTTTCATTAGGACAAGAAAAATATCTATTTGATAATTAATTCTCCAAAAATATTACGGACCGATGTGGACAATAATGTACTTTCGTTATAAAGGAAATATAAATATATCACTGTTTTTACTTATTTAAAATTAGATGGAACTGAATGTTGAATATCCTCCCTGGCCCTCATTTATAAAATTACCCACTTTGCTGAACCCGAATGAGTACAAAATACAGTATTATTTTTAATTACTTACAATTCGTGATCAGGCAGAACCATAGGGTATAGTTGAACAGTATCAATTATGTCCGTATTATCGCAAATAACTCGCGCTAGTCTTGATTTTCTTATCTCGGCTAGTTGTTCCGGAGTGAACGATGATGGTTGGTGGGGAAGTTCAAACCTAAGTAAAGAATATTATTATTACGGTATTGTAAAAACTATATAAATTGTTGATTTATCTTTCTTTTTATGTTCTCTCAACAAAGTGACTTTTGTACACCCAAAGCAAATTATAGTATATTCCCCGAACGACAGTGTCTATTAAAGGACGAAAATCCATTGACATTCACCGTCGTCATGTCAGCCCATATATACCATGTTTGAAGGTCTCTAGGTATATGAGTTACTAGGCGTACATAAACTGATCCCGAAACGCGACAGGGCAAAGCGACTTACTATGACGGTTTTTATATTTGTGTCCAGTGGTAACGACCCAGTTCAGGCAATCGTCCTACCAACTCGAAAATTAGCATTTGTTAATCATTATGCATGAATTGTAAATCTTGAATACATTGCATTAGGTTAAATAGATAAATAATGTAATTGTTTAAACGTAAATCATTTACTTTACGTTAATACAAATAAAAACACTAAACTACCTTGTTCCTCTTTGGGATGAATCAATTAAACACGATGGATTCATCATAACCTTCAATTTAAAATAATTGCCTTTTTGTAACCCGGGGAAAAATCCTGCATAGGATCACCAGGGCCGCTGTTAGGGCAGCGACCCCGGTTTGTCAGACTCCTACTGACTAATAACTCCCGGGATATCCCTCTAATTACTCCACCCGAGCCTGGGAAAACAAATTCATACAGACGCCCAGGGAGCGAAAGGCCTTGTTGAGGCTCCCTATCTGGGTGGGTGGCTGTAAAGAACACACCCCTCCAAACCCTCACTCAGGCGGCGCGCCGGACACTGCGCACTACCCTCCCATCCGGGCAGCAGATTCCCTCAAGTCAACTGCCCGGCTAAAAACACCTTGCCCTGGTTGGCTTTGCGTTTATTAACCAGTAACCACGTATTTGTAATATAATGCCTATTCTGAACATTATTATTGTATTAAGTTACAACAAAATTAGGATAATAAATTTGAATATATAGACTTACCAGAATCTATCACCGCGTCTGGAGTAGGAGAATTGAGTAGCGATGATACACGCAAAGGTTGGCCCTAACATAGATCCTGGCAGAGGTCTTTCAGACACACCACCGGACCATAGATCCACATCAACAGGATGTTCAAAAATAGTTTCATATTTTTGGACAGTGTGATTACTCATAGACCCGAATAAGTCTTGGAAAGAATCGGCACCGGGAAGCCCGCAAAATTTTCTGAATTCCATGTATCCGGGGATTCCGAATTCACGGCCTCTTTGCATATTAAATGATACTAAATCCATTCCGAACCGGGCTCCGACCTTCTTGAAAAGGTGGTTAGTGACTTCTTGAGTAATAGAGTCGTCCATAGCCTGAGCTACTTGATTCATTAATCCCATTACGTATTCATCGAAAACTCCAGCTCTGTACAAATCGTATGGTCTTCGAATAAGATCAGACAATCGTTTTGATGCTGTAAAAGAAATACATACTTCAAGTTATGAGTAAATAAACCAATCATTTTTAAAACGAAATTCCAAAGGCTATCGAAAATTTAAGTAGGTGTCTAGTTTGAACTTTCTACTAAATGTGCGCAGGCGTTAAATGTGAAGGTTTATGGATTAGGTCTTGAATTATATAACGTGTTTGTCCACTCACCAATGAATTTATGCGCTTTAGACCACCTTTCTACAGCGGTAGGAAGAAGGGAATGTCCGAAACGATATGCAGCTGAAGCGAATGACGCTATTACATCCGGATTGACTTCAGGGTCGTAACCATTCCAATATCCCTAAAATATAATACAACATAAAATAAATTTCTTTTCAACATTTAATGTAAATAAATCACATTAAATAATATCTGTAATGTCTTGATCGCAAGTAAATATTCATAATTTTTTTTTGCATAATATTGTATTATTTACCTCTTTTTCAAGTACTAATCCAAACTTCTCCATGACATCTTTTCCTAACAATATAGGCAAGAACTCATTATATGTAATGTGTTGTATTTCAGCAATGTTGATGCGCCTTGCTTCTTGGAATAGAGTTTCATCATCCCAGTGAGGGTTTACTTCAGCCAGTGCATTCGCAACTCTGTTATGTTCACGGGCCATCAAAGTGTGCATTACCGTTAGAACTAACTGTTCATTTACTCGGATCTCACCTAAAATTATACTCTTATTTGTAGATGACTAAAATACTTATGCAGAAAATCTTGGCCATTTGTCAAAATTAATGAAATGGGATGGATAATGGATGTTCTTACCGGCTTCAAAGCAGTACATATTCTTATTAGGACGTGTACATCCTTCATCTGGTATATCCAGTTTAAGAGGCAGCAAATCTTTCAGACCATATTCTTTAAAAACTGGATTCATACGCAAAAGACCACCAAAGCCAGTCCTCAGTTTTCTAGAATTGGACAAAAAGACATAGGTACAATCACTTTTTAGCAGCATTAAATGTATATACATATTTTAATGAATTAAAAAGAAAAATGAAGGTAATTAATAATATAGGCAGAAATAGTAGTAAAATGTCGAACCTTGCGAATTTATCTGTGACGCCATAAACAGTATTTCCATCTAGAGATCCGGTGAGTGTGTTGAAAGGAACTCTGGAACCTAAAAACCGATTTAAAATTATTTCAATTGATTAGAATAATGAGTGATAATTACATAATTTTGAATTAATTTATTTTAAAAGCATTGTTCAACAATTATTTCAGACTTTTTTATTTTAACACTTTTATCGGATTATTGAAATTTCTAATACATTTATTTAATAAAATAATCTTAAACGGAAATTCAGATGTTGAAAGGAACAAACGGTAGCTTGACTTTTGATTCAAAAATAATCCATTCAAGGCTAAATTCGTAAAATTACTGTAACTGTTTGCAATATCCGGTTTACAAAGGAAACTCTTTCAAAGTAGGTTTAATATCGGAACAGAAATAATTGATATTTATCTTTTCATACAACTTTATCCGTCGTACGTGAAATCATTATCAGGGATTTAGGCTAATGTAATTGACAGCTAACAAAACTGTAAGATGTTGAAATAAAGCAAAAGGCGTTATGCTGTTTACAAGTGCCCTCTTATAATTTATCTCGCTATATTATGCAATTGGAAGACGTAACCATAAAATGAACTTTCGCCTCTCACCAAGATCAGCAGATACCGCAGTTAGCTTAGCCCTAATTATCTGACTTGTAAATTAAACGAGTATTTGAAACAACAGCAGTTTGCTATGAATTTCTTATTAAATAACCGATGCATATAATTTCGACGGTGAGGATATGGTGGGAATTGAAAAATAGATCTGTCAAATATTTTTTACTAATTGAGACTTACTTATTTTGTTCTTATTATTAAGATATAAGCCTTTGGCAGTATTTAAAATAAAAGTTTGATATAATATCGCAATAATATAACCGTATATTTTATACCAATGATATACAATAACATATCATGTACCGATAAAACTTTCTTACCTAATCGACAGCCGGGTCTTGGCGATGGGAACGCTCGTACGAAGTCGATGCATTTAACTCCAAATAGACGATAGAAATAATCGTCGTCAGGAATACGAATCTCATTGCAATAAGGGTGTTTCAAATGGGGAGGTCGCTTACAGCATTCTTCTGGATCGTTTCGGTTTAGTGGGTCTGGGAAATGAATGGCAAATATTAGTATTTCATGCCTTTGTATCTAAGTTCAATATATTTCAATTAATAAGTTTTTTAAATGTTATTCCTTTGGGTAATGCTGCAAAAAGGTTATTGTAAAAGAAATATTAGATCCTTACATATGAAATTGGCGTTTTGTATGGGAGGAACAAAAAGTCGAATTTTTGTTAATATAATATATTTAATTAATCAAAGTATGAACCATTATTTTCTATGCACTTTTGCCATCTCATAGGTAGTTCATTGATCCCTTTACTAAAAAAACCAGTCGGACGGGAATCAATAAAATCTTTGAAGGCGATTTGGACTGCCCCATCGGAGTTGAATTTTTTCCCTTGCAAGAAGTTATCCAAATTTCGAAAAAAATGGTAATCTGTTGGAGCAAGGTCCGGGGAGTACGGAGGATGTCTTAGACTTTCCAATTGAAGCTCTTCTAATTTAGTAGCCGTCTGTTGCGCAGTGTGTGGTCTAGCGTTGTCGTGAAGCAGCAGTGGCGTGGAGCGATTGACCAGCCTAGGTTGTTTAGCCGCTAGCTTTTCCATCATAGTTTGCAATTGCTGACAATAGACATCAGCCGTAATAGTCTGGCCAGATTTGAGAAAACTGTAATGAACAATACCGGCACTAGTCCACCAAACGCTTACAAGTAACGTTTTGGGGTTAATTTTCGCTTGGGGCAGGATTTGGCTGGCTGG
The DNA here is from genome assembly GCA_036320925.1 of Automeris io. Taxonomy (NCBI): domain Eukaryota; kingdom Metazoa; phylum Arthropoda; class Insecta; order Lepidoptera; family Saturniidae; genus Automeris; species Automeris io. The sequence continues at coordinate 1,908,812 of JAUDJH010000012.1, read as the reverse complement.
CCAGGATCCAACCATTGCGCTGAGCGCTTCCGATTATCGTAAAGAACCCATTTTTCATCACAGGTAATGATTCGGTTTAAAATACCTTCATTATTGTGCCGGCTTAGTAATGTAACGCAGCAGTCGACGCGCGTTTGCCGGTTTGCTTCAATCAATTCGTGAGGTACCCACCTTTCAAGCTTTTTAATCTTCCCAATTTGCTTCAAGTGAATTAAAACAGTTTTATCACTAACATCGCAGACTGCAGCAAACTCGGACGTGGTTTGCGATGGATTCGCTTCCACAATAGCCTTCAACTCTTCATTATCAACTTGAGTCTCAGGCTGTCCACGGGGCTTGTTTTGCAGGTCGAAATTTCCAGAACAAAAACGTTGGAACCAAAAACGAACTGTGTTTTCTTTTGCAACACGACCGCCATACACATCATTCACCCTTCGAGTTGTTTCCGCAGCACTAGTGCCACGGCGGAACTCGTACTCGTAAATAATGCGATATTTTAAGTTTTCCATTTTGTAAAATGAGTGACGCAAACAGAAAAAAACAGAAGAAAAAAACAAATGAATGATGATCATCGAAGCACAAATACATGAGTCTATAGCTGTACAAATTTGAATTTGGAATTCCTTACCAAAGAGGAGAAATTTGTGATTAAAGTGGCCAGTACGAAAAACGCCAATTTCATATGTAAGGACCTAATATTATATTCAATTAAATTGTAGTTAGTTTCGTTATGAAATATTATTACCTATTCTATGCTTGCCATTATACAGAAGGTCAGCAGTAGAATATTCAAAAAAGTGAAATAAGATATTTATCTTTGAAATGATCGGAATAAATCAAAATCTTATCTCAAATTAATTTAAGATAAGAATACATATAATTTGCTTATTTGATAAAAAAATGTTTTTATAGTAAATTTGTACATATTTTAGTGAAACAAACTTTCAAGAGTTTACCAGATAATAAGTAGCTATCCCTACCAAAGATTTTACTAAACTCACCTAGAGGTGTTCCAGTGAGTGTGTAATCGTGATCCATAAACTGTCCCCAGGCGATAACCATGACGGTACCGGCGTGGTCGTGGAAACCATCGTCTGGGTGCATAGTGCGAGACACTACTCTTGAGAGTGGTAGATCGTGACCAGTGTGAGAGATTCGAGGTGCGTTGATTCCGTCCGAGAATAACGGGCCTATTAACCTGTAAGTAATAAAGACTTTTAAAATATTTACTGTAATACATGAAATATGTTTTGTTTTTACACTATCTGGATATAATTTTCCAGGTACTCTTAGTTGTAAGTTTTTATCATTTAAGTATTTTCATTCGGTAGCATAAATACCTTTGGAAAGGAGCCATAGTGGCGCCCCATGTCGGATGCTGAAGGTTGTTGCATAGACCGTCGAAACGACGGTACTTGCCAGCTCGACACTCCACACGTGAGAACACCGGAGGACACACTTCTCGGATAAGTGTGCGTGAGGTGTCTATCAAAGGAAGTCCCTTTTCAACTTCTTCGTACGTGAGTCCATATCTATTAGAAGTAATGACATTTATTTAAAAGTAAATAAACAAAACATGGCAAGAGAGTTTTAAAGAGATTACAGCAGATGTATATATAAAGGAAAATATCAAGAGGATGAAAACGTCAGTAGCGGTCATTCCATAGATGCATAAAAGCATTGCATACCCTTATGATAAATAAATCTGAAAAAAATTGCTTAAAGTGAAACAAAAAAAGGAACATTTATATTAATATCTATTCTATATTTCCCATGAATGCTATATAATGTTTACTATAATAATAATATAATATTCACATTGATTACCCGAATTCTCCCTACCTTGCGCAAATACCCTATGCACGTCACTGGAAAACGTGTCTATAAAAATCGGGGACAGTGATGAAAAATCATGCAAATTTAGTATAAAATGAATAATTAAGTTATTGCTTTTTTATAACATGAAATAAAATCATTATTGTCAGTGTATCGAACATTAAATTCGATCCAATTAAAGAAGATATTACACTCAATTAATTATTTTTACTTGTATTCATTCACCAACAAAGGCACGTATAATTGACGTTAAGGTTATATATCATAAGATCCTAAAACTTGAAACGATTATTCGAGTATCTTAACAACTCGCTATGCCCTACATTGATGTATATGAAATGACAGCTGAGCCTATTAAATTACGTGACCTAGATATATCAATCGCTTAGAGATAGACAGTTGCGAATCTAAAACAACTTACAAGTTGGATCGACCTTCATGATGTTACGCTAAGATAACTTTATTACAACTTACAACACGAATTACTTAGTATAAATTAATCTGATTAAGCTGAGATAATCATACTATCACCTAATTTGTACGTTCTTGCAATATAATTGCTAATTAACAACGTTCAAAAAAAGTTTCGCAAAATAAAAATGTATACACAGCCTTTCTTGTAAAAAAAATAAATAAGAATAACTATTAACTAAATCCACGATTTGAATGCACGATAGGTCAATAAGATACTATCTGTAAGGCTTACCTACGATGTACGCAATATCAAGACCTCTCTAACTAGAGACGTCTAGAATGTAATTACGAATTAGAAAAACGTGTCAATTTTTTATAACGTTCAAGTGTGTATAAATGCACCCAAAAATGAGATGACACATTGAAATTTTATCGCAAAGATCCTTTTCTCTTCCTACCGTGGATAAAGTGTTTTAAGGCTGAGAATTATAGACGTAACTTTAAGTTTGCTTAAACTTTACTAAAACATTACAATTTATATTACTCAATAAATTGCAAAGGATTTGGTAAGTCACTGATTTTGTCAATATGGACTTGGTTCTACTAATACTATGGTTATATTCAAGTTCCTATTATATTTTCAGTTTTTTGAAAACTTTGCTAAGCAAAGACGAAACAGCGTCTATACATCTCAGCCTAATTGTTTAGGCACGTAGTAGATTACTTCCAAAGTAATTGAAGAAGATGTATCAAAGAAGTAATTATTTTATTTTAAATGTACTACATATTTTCAAGATTAAATACTGACTTAGGGTAGTAGGTTTTTTCGGTAAAAAAATCTTTTCGAGGGAATCTATATGTATAGTAATTTAATAAAATGTAATATTTGATATTTTTAGAATTGCGATCAGTGTGATGATACACGAGTATTATTACTATTTATTCATTCGAACGATATATTTTCGTGATAATTTTGTCCTCCAAACGAACGTAACATTAACAATAGTTAACAGTTCAATGTCTATGTTATCAATCTATTTCTATGATAGTAATTTTCGGTCCATTATACAATCTACTCCAGTTAAATTAATAATAGTAAGTCAGAATGGGCCACGGTCGCCGTTAAACAAAAGATATCTAAGGCTTTTAGCTACGTACAAAAGATCAAATTGACTTCAAGCATACCATAAGCAAGCAAATACGTCTGTATGTAACTGTAATAATGATCGTAATCGTGAGTGACGATCATAATAATTATAATTTTAATAAGGTTGGTCCAATTGAGGCAAGGCCAATCGATATCTATATCTATAGTAATATTAGGTCCTTACATATGAAATTGGCGTTTTTCGTACTGGCCACTTTAATCACAAATTTCTCCTCTTTGGTAAGAAATTCCAAATTCAAATTTGTACAGCTATAGACTCATGTATTTGTGCTTCGATGATCGTCATTCATTTGTTTTTTTCTTCTGTTTTTTTCTGTTTGCGTCACTCATTTTACAAAATGGAAAACTTAAAATATCGCATTATTTACGAGTACGAGTTCCGCCGTGGCACTAGTGCTGCGGAAGCAACTCGAAGGGTGAATGATGTGTATGGCGGTCGTGTTGCAAAAGAAAACACAGTTCGTTTTTGGTTCCAACGTTTTCGTTCTGGAAATTTCGACCTGCAGAACAAGCCCCGTGGACGGCCTGAGACTCAAGTTGATAATGAAGAGTTGAAGGCTATTGTGGAAGCGGATCCATCGCAAACCACGTCCGAGTTAGCTGCAGGCTGCGATGTTAGTGATAAAACTGTTTTAATTCACTTGAAGCAAATTGGGAAGATTAAAAAGCTTGAAAGGTGGGTACCTCACGAATTGACTGAAGCAAACCGGCAAACGCGTGTCGACTGCTGCGTTACATTACTAAACCGGCACAATAATGAAGGTATTTTAAACCGAATCATTACCTGTGATGAAAAATGGGTTCTTTACGATAATCGGAAGCGCTCAGCGCAATGGTTGGATCCTGGCCAGCCAGCCAAATCCTGCCCCAAGCGAAAATTAACCCCAATAAAGTTACTTGTAAGCGTTTGGTGGACTAGTGCCGGTATTGTTCATTACAGTTTGCTCAAATTTGGCCAGACTATTACGGCTGATGTCTATTGTCAGCAATTGCAAACCATGATGGAAAAGCTAGCGGCTAAACAACCTAGGCTGGTCAATCGCTCCACGCCACTGCTGCTTCACGACAACGCTAGACCACACACTGCGCAACAGACGGCTACTAAATTAGAAGAGCTTCAATTGGAAAGTCTAAGACATCCTCCGTACTCCCCGGACCTTGCTCCAACAGATTACCATTTTTTTCGAAATTTGGATAGTTTCTTGCAAGGGAAAAAATTCAACTCCGATGGGGCAGTCCAAATCGCCTTCAAAGATTTTATTGATTCCCGTCCGACTGGTTTTTTTAGTAAAGGGATCAATGAACTACCTATGAGATGGCAAAAGTGCATAGAAAATAATGGTTCATACTTTGATTAATTAAATATATTATATTAAAAAATATTCGACTTTTTGTTCCTCCCATACAAAACGGCAATTTCATATGTAAGGACCTAATATTATAAAGCTGAAGAGTTTGTTTGTTTGAACGCGCTAATCTCAGGAACTACTGGTTCGAATTGAAAATTTGAAAAATTCTTTTTGAGTTGAATAGACCATTTATCGAGGAAGGCTTTAGGCTATATAACATCACGATGCAATTATTAGGAGCAAAGAAATAATGGAAAATGTGAAAAAAAACGGGGAAAATTATTCATCATTGAGGACTTCCATTGCGTGCGCTGCAAAAACGGTTCAAGATACCAAAAATATATGTATGAAATAATTATTCCTCTTGAAACGATCTAAAAAAATGTTTGCGACAGTATATGTCTATCTTTTAAGATTAAGTCACTAGAACCGTTTTTATGGTAAACAAATTTGGTCGAAATTAATGCGTTATTTGTTAAGAGTTGTATCAACGTAATAATATTAATCTTTATCCAAATAAATATGTTGTTGATTAAGAGTATTTAATTGTGAACAAAATTGTCTTTGACATCACTTAATTTCAATTAACATCTTAGAAGATATTACAAAACCTTATATAGCAAAATAATGTTTGCCGGATCAACTAGGATATGTATAAAATAAAAAATATCAACACGATATTTCCATTTATAAAAGAGATATTTCAGTTACAGTATTTAATTTTCGCTTAAATGAAATGTGGACGGTAGCACACCAGATCGCTGTAGTTTTGATTGAATACTAGATGCGCTCGTTACTCCGTTCGCGTGTTTTTCTGGCTTACTTTACAAATATTATTTCAGGTTAATATATTATCATTATTAAAAATAAACCATTCTATGTTACTCTCAAAATTAGTTCGGTAGTTTCAGAGTAATATTATTACTATAACAACCTAACAAATAAACTTTCGTCTTTATAAACATATGCTTAGTTACATGACGTTTTTATGGCTTTGTCGGAATTATGTGCTCAGTTTCCTTCCGGATCTATGACGCGCGCATGATACCGCAGGATGCATTTACCGGTGATCCGGTTACGTTGGTTAATGAGCTAACCGTGATGACATTTACTACAGCTCCCGTTCACTCTAAAGGTTACTTACACTACGTAAGTGACAAGCAGTAATCAAAGACCGGTTGCCTGGAGAATTCATATACTACTATCCAAGAATATACAATTTAATTGTATCAATTAAATAAAATTAATTTAATGGCACTAAAATAACAAATTCTCACGGTTGATAAATATTATACGAGGCTTACTAATTGGCTGTTTCGTTTGTCGTATTAAAATTAAATAATTAGTTATATATATTTTTTTTTATTTCATTTTTGCAATTAGATAGATTAACTTACCTGATTTTATATAGCGGAAATAATTTACCTAATAAAGCTATAAACTAATAAGCTATATCTAATCTTGGCAATAAAATCTATTATATTTATTAATTATGGAGATACATATGCTTCTAACAGGACATATATGTAAAGATCAAGGGTCCGAACTTAAAACTATTATCTTTTAAAACAAAAACAAGTTCTTGTATCGCGAGGCTTGGGCTGAAATTTATAGACGCTTGTTTGACTTTGCGTAGAATTCAATCAAGCATTACAATATACATTATCGAAGGATGTGATAAGCCCCAGATTTTCTAAAATTAGTGTTGGCTCTGCGAATACTTATACTATACTCAAGTTTCTATTGTTTATTCAGTTTTCTGTCAAAGATTAATTTATTTTCTGAGCACTTTGCTAAGCGGTGTCAAAGTACAGTCTATAAATGTCTGCCGGTCCCTGCTCGATGTGGTGACTCAACGGCAGCTGCCATGCCGCAATGGAATGCTGAGTAATTATTTAGGGGAAATGTCAACTTGTTCGAATATTTAAGCCTTTGACAGTTATTCTCAATTATTGTAGTACAGTTTATTATATACTAGCTGTTCCGGCAGACCTTGTTCTGCCCTATTTCTCTAAAACAAATTCACATTGTTTTTTTTTAATGTTAATAGCTTCTCCGTCAGATTTTTTTGAAAATTGTTTGAAGGAACCGGGCCTTAATGCTATATATATAAAAATTGACAAATATTGACATTAATATTTATACGTCACTCAATTGTTTTTCCTTCCCGGAACCCGTCCACTAACATTTAAACTTTATGGTATAGTGTTAAAGTTCAAATTGACTTTAAAATATTATTACGAATTTTTTGTATGAGAATATAGAAAAGTATTGTTTTTAGACTTTTTCAGACAATTTTTTTTATTTTTCTTTCCGTAATAACCTTCCCCAGACTTCAACAAACACAACAAAAAAGAAGTCTGCCAAATCGGTTCAGCCGTTCTCGACTTTCGCGCTTATCAACACATTTAGCGATTCATTTTTATATATAAGAATATTATTAAGTGTATACCTAATTTAAGAGCGTAATGCAATATTATTGGACGATGTGTGTGATGTTAACTGAGACAATAGAGTCGGGTTATATTGTACATATTGCAACGTAGCTTGGTATTAAGTAATTATTTTATTACTGATAGGATTATATTCACCCTTTTTTTTGTAATCCAGGGGACTATTCTACGTACATATGTAGGATGATATAGGAGCATCAAGGGCGCTGTGAGGGCAGCGACCCCGGTGTGTTAGACACCTACTGACTAAAAACACCCGGGGTGTCCCTCTAATTGCTCCACCCGAGCCTGGGAAACCAAATTCATTCAATCGCTCGGGGAGCAAAAAGCCTTTTTGAGGATACCTCTCTGGCTCTTTACTCTCACCCCTCCATAACTTTAAAGTTTTCTCTTTAGTTTGTGATATTTTTTTTGTTCAATGTAGATATTCAATGAATTGCTGTAATATTTTTTTTGATTAGCCTGATATATATATATATATATATATATATATGTATGTATAGAAAAATTGGTAAGCACGGTTATTCGGTCAGTGCATGGTTTACGTAATATCAGCGACAATGATTATTAATGTCAAAAATTGACCTATGATTATATTCTGATTTCAGACTGTGCACAAGGCTGAATTCTTGTGCCCTTTGACCACAAAATAAATATTGGGGTTAAAATGACGTATTTACAGAATAATATACTTAAATAAATTATGCCTATTGAGAGTTATAATTTTCTGCGTTGTTACAACATATCTAACCCAGTCGGTGACGTGCATAGGGTATTTGATAAGGATATGCAGGGTTCCCGTAATTAATTTGAATATTATATTATTATAGTTATCATTATATTGGTCTCGTTGGTAATATACATAAAAATGAAATAACTATGAACATGAATATTCCCATTTTTTGTTTAAGTTTAAGTAATTTATTCCACACCTATTTATTGTAGGGGCATGCAATGCTTTAATGCATCTATGGAATGAACGCTACTGAACCCAGTTATAACTTGCTATAGGCAGTAGATACTTATTTATAATAACATTTTTTTATCCTGGCTTGGTAAAGTAACTAAACTACACCTGGTGGAAAGTACAGTATAGTCCAAAAACGGCAACAGCCCCCAAGGACGAGAATTCAATGACAGTCGCCGTCGTCATGCCGGCGTACGTATACTACGACGCTGCGACGGCAGCAACCCTGGTATGTCAGACTTTTACTAGCTAAATACCCCCGGGGCGTCCTTCCAATCAGTCCACTCTGGCCAGGAAATTCAGTTTTTTCGAGACGATTGGGAAGTAAACAGCCAGTTTAGGCTTCGTCTCTGAGAGAGGGGCTGTAAAGAGCTCATCCCTTTAAACCTATCTCATATGCGACACATTGGACATTGCGCACCGCCTCCCTCCCATCCTGGCAGCAGACACCCTCAAGTTTACTGCCCGGCTATAGCAGGACGACCTACGTTTGAATGAAAAAACTTAGTGGGTAGAATTATTATATTTAAACCTCGTCCATCTAGTGTTATATACATATAGCTATAAGACATTATGGCACTAACGACAAATGATTAGGTACATTTTTGTGTAACCTTACATATATTAGCAGATTTTAAATTTTTCAATGAATGATTTTTTTAGTACATCTTGTGGAGTAGAGATGACAAGAATTCGTTTTTTTTTAATATTGTTTAGGACTACTAATACAAGACACTTGACAGTTTCATCCTTTGTGCTACTATACAGACAAACAAGGGGAGTAGAAGGAACCCTTGATTAGATTTAAAATATTATTGATAAGGCTTACCTCCGCGCTAAATTAATTGAAATGTCTAGCATGAGTTCTCCGACGCTGCCAAAATCTTCTGCCTTCCAATCACCTTTTGGATGAGAGACCACTGTATGAAAATAAATGTGTTAGTTTATTTAAAATGTATTATATACACATGTACTATATATACATGTATTATGTATTATATATACATGTATTATATATACATGTATTATATGTATTATATACACATTGAAAGGAATTTTAAACTTCTAAGATTAATCATTGAAATTGTGTCTAGCTTTTGCAATAGAATGTCAAAGAAAATTTGTATATGTAAGTGGTGAAAGTTTAGATTCCAGCCATAAAATATATCTGAATTTACATATAATGGAAACAAGTTTTAAAGCCAAATTAACCAGTTATATTTAATATAAATGTTCTCAAATGGTTTCCACCATAATACATTAAAGTGTATATACTTACGTATTCTATTTCTTCCCTCTAAATAAGCTTGGTTTATAGCGTCGTATGTTATACAAGTTTGTTGTCCATCGTAGCCACTGAAACAAGTATAAAATCATTGTTAATTTAGTGGTACTTTTAATTTACTAGTAACTTTTTATGTAAATTAATGAATAAAATTATAGCAAAGGTTTACAATATAGTGGCTAACTATAGATGGATTAGATGACAATATTTACAAGTCATAAGCTATAAAAAATACTTAATTATAATGGTACAGTCATGTTAGACATGTGAATTAGCTTAGGGCATATCTTATAATCGTCCAAGAACTCTTTCATTGGTGTGACCCATATTTCTAATGCGTTTTTTAAAAATAGTTATATTAATATGGCCTTTTTTTATTATGACTCGACACAGTGACTGCACCATACCTAATGGAAAGCATGGTGCAGTCCAAAAAACGCCAACGACTATCGACAGGTAAGAAAAACCCATCGGTAGTCACAGCGATCATGCCGGCCCACACAAATAATTCTTCACGTTACGCTTAAAGGATCCCATATCATAGAATGGTGGGAACACGCTCGCTGGAAGATCATTTCACAGCCCAACGACACGGCAAAAGAAGGAGTTATAGATCTTTTTAGTCCTAGCGGGAATGTGAGATACCGTATAGCTGTGACTCCGCAAACCAGTGCGCGTGGTTCTTTTATATGTCACCTTAAGTTGTTATTATCAAGCAATACTTAATAAATTTTTAAATTATTAAAATTTAGAAACACAAGCACTGCTATGTAAATGCTAAAACTATATAATATTCTACTATATGATACTATTTAGGGCACTACAATTCATATTACATCAGTTAAAAAATAAACACACGGTTATACCTTTTAGCTAATAGTGTCGATATTTAATTAATAATATATCAATTTTATTTGCATTTTTATTTTGTTCCGGTTGCCTGTCACATGACTAATCTAATTTACATAAATATGCTGTTAGAAGAACCTGAGTTTAAGTTGTAAAATTCGTTGTAAACGTATGCATATGTCATTGGGAAACTTTCATGGTATCATTAATATTAATATCTTTTACTTTTTCAATATTACACAACAGATCTCTTCCGTCATCGATAAACAATACTATTTTGTTTACACATCATATTTTATACAAATGTATTAATTCTAATTATTATGTACTCGTTTTGATTCTGCTGTATTTACATATCGTTCATGTCATAATGTTATTAATATGATATCACATTTTACTGATGAACTATTTGTTGTCTGGTAGGCATACATTTAAAATTATTAATATAAATGGCTGCAGGATAAGTAATCAGTAGAAAATTCGAACGACGTTTATTTAGATTAATGTAAAAAAGAAGTTGATTTCTTATAAAGGAAAAATATTATCTAGCGTAATAACAATTTAAATATTAATAAAAGTAATTACAACCGATTACTAAATATAAACCTGTACAGATGTATCAACGATATTCATCGTGTCCTGATTGAGTGTGTCCAGAACGCCAATGTAAAAAGGGATTTTAGGTATAAATTCAAAGTAAATAGATTGGACGTGGGTCTATGGGTGCATTTTGGCGGTGCCCACTAATGCAATTGCCGAAATGCTATGGAAACTGTATAAAAGATGAATTATGAAAAGTTTTATTTCTATATATTAGGGTACGATACGGCTTATGTGACAATGTTAAAAACGCCTAATAAAAAATAAATTAAAATATATATAAACCTCATTTTGTGATAAGACTATATTTGTTTCCGGTGGAATGTATAATGTTATGGTTTTTTTGTAAGATTATATAATACAACTTTTAAATTTATTCAACTACGATCTTTTCTCCAATTTCACTTTGTATAAAATCACACAATAAAGCAATTGGTTTTGACTGGGCATGCCTTACTTGCCTACCGTTTTTTTTTGTTACATTTTTATGATCTGTATATTTACAATTTAACAAATTTCAAGTTGCAATTAATCGGGCATAACTAAGTTCTGTTAAATAAGAAAGTGAGTAAGCGCCAGGTCAGAACTGGTCATGTTTTGGACATGTTATCAATATATAAAAATATTTCTGGGAAGAGGGTTAATCCTTGTATTAGTTACATTTAGGATGCTAAACGTGGCAAAATGATATATGTACTTATATTTTAATCTTTTGCAAAACTGTTACATCAGTATTCTAAAAGCACTAGCCAAGTATATTAAAATTTTACGTTGTTTTGTTTAAAAAATCCACCTATCCTACATATTTTATTTGGGACAAATAAGATTGCAGTTTATTTTATCTTATTCGTGACTTGTAATAAAGTATTTTTGGAAACCATTTCATTCTCACGGCTATGAATTTTGCACGGTGAAGAAGCAACTATAGGCCTTTAACTGTTTCTCAAGATCGTGTCCACATACAGCCATTGCTGAAACCATCTTGTGTTACTACCATAATTATCATTGAGCTTTTATTTCGAAATAAAAACACATTCAATAGTAATCTACATACAATAGATGTTAATATGCTTATTATTCAAAAGTATAATAGTTTAATTCTAGACGCCTATCAAGTAGATTTCTTCTCTTGGATTTATTAATTATTATATGTTCTTGTTGTGAAGAAACGTACAACTTAAGCATAACTAATCCTATTTTTAAACATCAATAAGCTTTATCTAGTATAGAAATTAAATATAATATTATTAATAATTTAATATTATTATATTTTGCAATTAATATGAATGAAAATGAAATGAAACCAAATAAATAAAAATTATGTAATCCATATAAAGGTAGTCTATATTATATATACGTATACATAAGAATATGTATAAAGATATATCATGTATTTATATGAAATACGTTATATCCCAGATTTACCACAATAAGTATCTACCTTTAGTTGAACAATCGACACGTCTACACTTCTTATGCATCAGACCTCATGTTACAGAACATTTTATCTCCAATACAGGTGTGGTACAGGTTTGAGATTAGGCACATTTTGATTTAACATTAATTTTAACTGTGAAATTGATGATTCACGCAAACAATGAATCTTAAAACAGTTGCTCTCAAAGTTGTGTTTTTGTGGAAAGAAAGTTTTGATGTGGGCTAGTGTGATGAGTGTCTTTCACATTTAGTACCATTTGACATAATTTAGCCTTTTTATCTTTACTTTCATAAATTATTTTTGGTCATCATTTAGTTAGCCTATGCTATCTTCTTCATTAAAATTGGTATAATGATGACAATAATTATGGTGTACTTTATTATAACTTACAGATTAGTAGAATGATGACAATAATTAAAGTGTACTTTGTTATAACTTACAGATTAGTAGAACGATGACAATAATTATGGTATACTTTGTTATAACTTACAGATTAGTAGAATGATGACAATAATTCTGGAATAATTTGTTATAACTTACAGATTAGTAGAATGATGACAATAATTCTGGTATAATTTGTTATTATTTACAGATTAGTAGAATGATGACAATAATTCTAGCTATAGCCACTGGGCTATAAGCACTGGCTTATAGCTTTTAGATTTATAGAATAATGTCCATAATTCTGGTAGTATACTCAGTTGCAGATTATAAGCAACAATAGCCACTATTCATCAGGTGATCGGTCGACTCATTTGCCACATTTTTTTTTTGGCAATTGGAATATTGCTATTTCAAAGCCTTTCTCCCCTAGGTTATCAGGCTTGTTGAGTACCAATGAATTGAAATTCAACCATTTCAGGTTAACTGCGAATTTAATGATCCCTATCCGGAACCGAACCCGTTACGTCCGTTGTTTTTTCAGACTTCCCGACCATTAAAGTGCATTAATGGTAAAATCTAATTGCACCTAATGGATTTTTAATACTTTTTATTACATTTAATTTCTCTTATCACCGTCAAAATGTTTTTATTTGAAGCCTTATTTAAAAGGTATTATAAACAACTTGCCTTGTAAAATTCTCTATTTGATTTATGGAAATATGATATGAAATAACGCATTTGTCGCTTTATAGGGAAATTAAAGTATGAGGTCAGATCTTCCGCCTATAATAAATAATCAATGAATAGGTGAAATCCTGCTTGGACAGCAATTGATTTTACTAAATAAAATAGATATCACCCTTTGATAATATTTGAAGGAAAAATAATAAATGACGATACACATAAATTCATGTCTGAGAACTGTGACTAGCTTATAATAGATCATTATTGAGAGTTCGATACAGTGGATTATGTGTATTTTATTAAATTTTTGTGCTTAAATAAAAACGGTTTCTCTTTCGTACATAGCAGCAATATGGTGAAACTTGTACAATGTAGTTATGTATGTAATGTATATCAATGACCACATAAATAATAAAAGATGGGGTCAAAACATGCCGGAAGATGTACTTACGATGTTTATCGTATAAACAACATAGTGAATGTATAAAGGTTGTAAAAGTGAACGTATTTTTATCATGTGTGCTAAACATTCGCAGCAATAGCTGTTGTGATCAGTTGTTTAATGTTTTTATTTAAAAAGGTTGAGCAATATTTTTTGAAAAGGGCCGATATTAAAGTAAACTTAGACATTTTTTAAAGTATGTATAAATAAAATACCTGAAATATCTTCATACGAGAAAATAAAAACTCAAATTGTCTGTATTCTCACTTATGAAGTGAGAAGTGACATTTTAATTATGATTGATATAGATACAGAAAAATATTGAATAGACATTAAAAACTTTGAAAGTGTTCAGAGTAAGGTAAAACTTCAATAATTTTATATAATTTTGTACTTTTTCACATAATAAATATATTGATAACTATAATATTTAGACCGCACAACGAATTTTTACCATGCAGCATTTTTTCGCATTGATTTTATTCTGCACCGTGTAGCATCCTAGTACAATTTTTTGTGCGAATTCAGACAGAATTCGCCGAATGATATCGCGCGGTTGAAAAGCACTGTGCAGCCTAGACCTAAGACTTTATCATAAAAGATAAATTTAATATGATTGGGCATCTCTGACTTTAAGCAAACGAGAAACATAACGGTAGTTTTCATGGTTATTGGTCACCGGTTTAACACAGGTTTTCTCTTTCGAAATATTTAATATGTATATATTAGGAAGTAGGTTCTAATAGATCACAGACAATGTTTCTTGTGCGTTGGCTTAGTTTTAAAGCACACTGACCTATTTGAATTATTAGTATTATTTGTCGTCATTGTGTGTCATATTAGAAATTAAAGTGAGAACGTCGTTAACTAAATGCAATTAAATCGAAGTTTTTAATATGTTTACGGAAGACAAGAAGCCAGTAATAGAAATGAACACATTTCTTTTCTCTTTTTATTATAAAGACACTTCTTTATTATATTTATTTAGAGGAACTTTGTATTTGTTTGAATGCGTGTATGTATATATGTCAGCGCCATTGTACTATTATACAAAAATACCTAGCATATGACATATGGTGCCATTCATCTGAACAGAACAGACGTCTCGTCAGATAATAGTTCTATTATGACTTTGTTAAATATCCCGACGTCTAGTCTGTTCAGGCCAAAGACATACACAAGCGCCTCTCACAGATTCAGATCGGACACATTCCATCAATAAATGTATTACTACTACCACTATGTTGGCAATCTTTTCTTTAAAACGTTTTTTTTCTATGAAAATATTATAGTTTACAGTTTTGATGATAAGTAAAATAATTAGTGTTTTTAATCTAGAAGAAGTAACTTAAGAATACAACTATCGATGGATAAAAAGTTTGATAGCCTTGGACAAACTGGATGGTCCTTTCGGCAGGCGTATAACAATATTTAAGGCCAAACGTCGCCGAGCGCCGAGGAAGTGGCCACTGCTGTCCCCTTGGCCACGGCAGGCGGGTAGTAGGAGCACCACGGGGGTTTTAGTCTGTGCAAGTCCGATACACCGCATCTCGCGCTCTCTACGCCCCCTGATGTCCGTTAGGGATTTCCCCCAGGTTACCAAAAAAGGCGTATGACAATCTTATGTATACTTTGTATATTTCTAATTATGCCAGTAAAGTTATAGTAACATTACTATGAGGTATCGTGATATGCCTAAACTTTAATGGTGTAAATGGTTGAATACGCATCAATTACCGCCGAAAAAGTCGAGAGCAAAGTATGTCGTTTTAGTATGTCAAGTTTGCACTGCACGACACCGATGCAGTGACACGTAGCAAATGACGCAATGGTGACAGCGTGAAAGATCTTGATCACTCTCACGCGCGTTCATTTATTCGTGACATTGGGTCACAAAGTGACACATGTATGTAGGTCTCATACAGATAAGTGTACGTTGGCGGTTGGTTGGTTGTTCGGAGGCATGTGTAACGTAAAATTAGTATGCATACTTACATCAGTGTTCATGACCTTTAACGTCACTTACTGATGGATAATGAATGAAATTATATTACAGTATAGTTAATTATTTTATTAATGAATTATTTATGTCAAAATATTTACGATCACCTTAACATTTTGAAATACACGAATTACTTAAGCTTTCATTTATAAATATAATTGTTACTAGAGAAATAAGCCTAAAAAGTTATTCAGTGATTTTTAGTTAATTTTGTTGTGTGCCATAATACATATATCGAAGTAGAGATTGATTGTTGTATAAAAGCGAAAGACATCAGTACTTGAATAATAAAGATTATTTTTTCTATTTATTTAGGGGGTTTTTGATTACGTGTGTATGTATGCCAGCCCCATCGTACCCTAATACAGAAATACCTAACATATTACATATGGTGCTATTGATCTGAACAGGCCAGACGCCTCATCAGATAATAGTTCTGTTAAGATTTTGTTAAACATCCCGATGTCAAGTCCGTTCAGACCAAAAGCACTCACAAACGCCTCTCTCACAGATTCAGATCGGACACATTCCATCAACAAATGGTGGATATCATATATGATTCCACAATTTACGCACAGTGGAGAATCATTACGTTTCATAAGATGTTTAAATTTGTTAGATGGAATGTGTCCGGATCTTAGTCTGTGTGCCACTGACACTAGCTTCCTGCATAAAGTCGTTCCAGAAAACCGATTAACAAAGATAAAAATGGATATTGTGCTTAGCAGGAGAACGTTCAATGAAGCAGTGGTCAGTGAGCGGTTGTTTAGACCAATACCTATGGCACGATGGCCAGTATCATAATCATGCTTGATTTACTGAATGTGGGTTCGTAACATTTAGAAACCGAAACAATATTGGCTGGAGATGTTTTACATAGCTCAATAGACGTCAAAGATTTTATTGTTGTTGATAACCTAGTGTAGTAAAATGAAATATAAAATTCAGGTAATGTAGAACTGTTTTCATCATAATGAATATTTACAGACACATAATTAGGTCACCTGTCTTATGAATAAATACATTTTTATACTATTAATAATGCATAACATTTCTACACTCGCAATTGGGTCTCAAATATTTGTTGCCTAACAGCAAATGGTTAATCACTCTCGCTACAATACCTTGAAACAATTTTATCTTGATCTTTCGTTGAATTGTATCGACGTATTTATCTATCATACACAAATGTAAATTATATAAGAATAACGTGTTTACTATGCTATATCCATGTCGATGGTAACAGTGTCAAAACAATCAGACGTGCAACTTATTGTTGTTATTAAAATAAAAACATTTTTTTACTACAAAAATAGACTTTCTCAAAGTATTCTTGCTCATAATTAGTTGCGTAAGTGCCAACATAATGGTGTAAAATTTGCGGGTATAGGGATTAGAACTTGATTCGTTTAAATGGAAACAAGGCTTTACGTTATTCTGGACTACATAATATTTGATTAAATATTGTTAAGAAACTTCGTGAACATCATACTTAGAAGTATAATTTAGATATTAGTAATGGTATTGTATATTGTATGGCTAAAAAATACACCAAAAGTTTTACATTATGAATGTATTTATCGTCATTTTTGCAGCAGACATTGTTATAGTTTGGTAACAAGATTACAACTTTTATGGCAAGATTTAAAAAAAAAGGTTAAAGTTGAATTAAGTTTCTCTTTCTGACTATATACGTTTGACATTCTTGTAAAAGTATTTAAATTGTTTGTTTTCCAGTACCTACTTGTAAAAGACGCTCGCTCAGAGCAAATGGCTAAATTATTCACGACCATTACGAAAATGTATAAAATAATTCAAAATATTTTCAGAAAACAGATACGAGAAGTGATAAAACAATATTTATTGCAAATTAAAAAAGATAAAATGTAGAGTCATTTTTATGCAATTTTATAAGGAGTTAACCAATTAAGTTGTTTATTTGTATTATTTATATTTTAAAGACGGGTTTTATAATAATTATTATGTATAATTCGTTTATAAATAAATTTGAAAAATACTTACAAATTGCCCTTGAGTAAGTTGATACTGTAGTCATAAGCAGAGCTTCGGCCAGGCCCGGAGAGGTACAGAGCGCAGTCGCTGTCATCATTGCCCGGTGTCAGCGGGGCCAGTGCAGCTGTGTATGCACACAGCAGCGCTAAACATAGCGCCCTGTTAACAAATAAATAATATTAACACTCGTTTTCCAGAACTGCCCTACTTTTAGGCGGATCGGTCCTAATACGGAACAAATATTTGTGTAACCTTCAAGTAATAATTGTTTGTTCCGCCGTGGTGCTGCCGGCAGAATAGAATAGCACCCCCCTCTTCTTGCCGAGGTGTCGTAAAAGGCGACTAAGGTATCTCTTTAACACCGCAATTCAACCCGGTGTTCAGAGAAGGAAAACTCGACCAAACCTGCATCCCGCTCCCTCCCGATCGTACTGGTTCTCCTTTCCATCGGGCCTGAGGGAGCTCGGACGAGAGAGTGCTTTTCTGGCTGCGCGTCCAGCTATGCACTTAAATATCTCCTGCGCAATTGACTGTTTCCGAAAACTGGACCTCGAATTTCTGAACCGGTGTTGAAACAGTCGCCGTGGCCGAAACCGGCTAGGACATCAACATCATCAATTGTTTATTTTTCCATGTCTAGGTGTTTGTACATGTGCAGCTTAAGGTTTATATAGTACCAATAATACAAGAGCAAATCGTACACTTTCGCAACTTTAAAAAAAAAGAAAATAACTACTAAAATTGGTTGTATTCAAAACTATAATTTATTACATAATTAAGAAATGCATTATTTTGATAACTTTACGTATAATTCTAAGTCGTACTCAAATTTTTTGTAGCTGTGGTGGCCTAGTGGATAATGGAACGGTTCCTATACGCAACAACGTCAATGGTCGTAGATTCTAACCCCAATATATACTTCTGGGTTTTTCTAGATATCGTACGGATTTAGACACCTCATGCTTACTGTTGAAGAAAACATCGTGAGGAGACCCCCATGGTATCTAAAAGAAATATCATGTGTTAGTGCCTTAAGAACGGCGATCAGCAGTGCTACTGGTCACGTTGGGCACAACATATAAGCGCAAAGTGAATACAGGCACTATTGTATGTCTACTTACCCGTAAGAGATATAGCGTAACGCTTTATTAATACATTTTTGACAGAAATAATTTCTCAGGTATTCTATAGTTATTTAAAAACACGAATCAATAATTATTATATTATTAGAATTAATTATTATTAGAATTAATCATTGCGCTATAATAATATTTGAATGGAGCACTGATTATGATTAGAATTTATGTTTGCAAGTAGTATTTACAATACTTGCACAAGTTTTTATTTTGCGCCTCAAAATATTGCTATTTTTGCAAATAGTTAACTATAGAAGATTAAATGATTCTCGTCGTTACATTATTAGTTGGATTCTTATTAAATTGGACTATTATTAAAATATACGTTTGAATGATTTGAAGAATAAAATATTCCAAATTGCCTTTATAAAATAAAAGTGCCGAAGTCTTATTTAATGAAAATAATTAAATTACAACACTTTAAACGAGGCTAATCAATTATTTTAGTATTTGATTTCTGTAAACTCTTAGATCTACGAAAAAATGGTGTTCAGCAATCTATAGAAAAAGGTAATTTATAAATTGCAACAGCAACATTCCAAATCTAGCGAGCTAATTTAAGTCTATAACTAAGTAAGCTACTATTCTAAGTGCCGGTATTGAAATAATCATTCTTGACCATTGTTTAATGCTCTCAATAAAACTGATAAGCTTCAAGGGATAAATATGGACTTAAACTCAAGTCTAGTTGTTCCAAAATGTCCAGAAATCTAGTCAAAAATGTTGCTTCAATAACAATACTAATTATTAAAATTATTTTTAATATACTTAATGAGCGACGATCTTTCATTTTTATTTAAACTTTTTAATATCTAGAACTCTGTTGTATATACTTATATGGGCGAAGTGAGTTTGTACCTACAGTGAAAGGAGTTTTATGTAGACGCTAGACAGCTTGTCAGACGGACAAGAAAAGTGTTAATCAAGCACGTACTGGTCTGCATATCGACTTTTTATAAAGCGTTACATTTATGTAACCATTGTAAATGATAACAAAAATGTATCGTTACGCTGCATCCCATTCAAAGTGAGCAGTGATACATTAATGGCTGTATTATTGTTAAGCTCATCATATATTTAACTTGGTAAGTTCTATTAATAACAGTAAGCATTTTATATTAAAAAATATTTTTTCGAGTTCGAAACTTAATGTAATTAATTGGTGGCTTATAACATTATATTAAATCTAGTTTAAGCTTGTCTAAAACGGTTTTTAGCGTTAAACTGTACTTATTGCGTTTGCAGAAACGTTATGCTTTACAAGCTGATAAATTTAAATAGCCAATGAGACAGAATTAAGCTGCTTCAAATAAATAGCGTTTTATAGAAGCTTAAAATAGATTTAATTTGTTAGTATAAATCACCCAAGTCGCAATAGCGTCTATAAATCTCAGCCTAAGTTCTGTGTGTAATTGACATAGATTATAAAGTTTTTCGATAACCATGGTTTCTGTTCTTCAAACTAAATCATTAATATAAAGTTATGTGAAAGCAATTTTGATTAAAAATACATTATTATTGTGTAATTACTAAGACATCCTTTTACATATGTTGTTTGAGTAACAATTTAGAGGAGTGTTCATAAAGTATAATATTGCACATAAAATTATAATTTCCTTTAGAACCGTGGTTATTGCAAACTTGTTGACCTCGCTTCGTTATTTAGCTTCATTTAGTGTATCGATCCTCTCACTAAGAATCTAATAAGCGGGTACTAAGGCTTAACATATAATTTTAATGAGGCCTAGGTGTTGATTTTCGTGGATCATAGTAAGAAATTAAAAGACCGAGCTAGCATAAATTTTAGAAAAGTGTATAACACTTATAATGTCTTAATATCTAGACATCAGTTTGGAAAGTTTAGTGACTAACTTACTTAAATTTGTTAGAAATAGCAATCACTGATATAACCATAAAATAAAAGAAGTTTTTAGTCAAAAATGTAAAAAAATTGCTTAAAATAAATATTTGTAATATTAGAGATTTTTGTCGGAAAATGATATCTATTAGTAGGGAAAAAAAATTTACATACTTATTATGGATATATGACTATAAAAATGAAGCAATTCTCTATTCAATATATACCTACAAATTATAAAAAAAGATGAATTAAAATAATACGAGGTTATTCAACCTGTAATGAGTTAATAATTATCTATAATGAAACTCACAGAGTTAGGCACACCTTAGAAGTGCTATATCTAGTTACATAACTTAAATAACAGTTGTATCATAATTTAGCACAGTGACCGATGATCGACTCTTGCTTGTAATTCCTCTGCGGTTACGAATTGTGAGAAATAGAGCAATGGTCTACACCAGCGATTTCCAACGTCTTTTAATGTTATTTCTTTCAAAAGTACAGGTAAAGCACGCTCGTCACGAATATCTTAACTAAACACAGTTCAATTAATCATATTTTTAGACATAATTTTTTAGAGGCGTAAGTACATACTTGACATGTTTTATGTTGAAAATATTTTTGTAGGATATACAGGATTTTGATATTTAACATCACAATTACCCTGATCTTTATGTAATATACAGCTAAATATAAACATGAATAGCACAATTTTCTCGTACAAAATGTTACATTAATAGCTCGTGGGTGTATTACGCAAACGCAAGCGGTCAGATCTCTGAGAAGCGCCGGAGATTCTATCCGTTACATAATCTTGTCACTATTCATGGTGAACTGAATTGTTTACCTGCGCCATTGTGGATTTGAAAAAGATCATAATGAATGAAAATATGACATAATATTAATTACTGTATCGTACATTTGTCACAACTTATAAACAAACTATTCAGATCCTATTGAAAAAAAAAAGAAAATGTACCGTATATATTATAATTATATCTTACCAGAAAACACTTTATACAGTTATCATTTGGAAATTAGGCATATTATTATACAACACTTGAAAATTAATTAATATTATATTTACTAGCTAATTATAGCTAATATTATATTTAATATGTAGAAATAGTTCTGTAACAATTTGGATGATTTGAACGAATTTTAAATTTTGTTGTTGTAAGTGTTGTAAAAAATGTGTGTTCGAAATGAAAGCTTAATGTTAATTCGTTTGCCGAAAACAAATCTTATATGTATTAATTAAAATATTAACTGCTCATCCTCTAATTGTCTGTTAGTACTACCAGTATGTTAGATTTTATTAATATTGACATTTTTATGAAAACAACAAGAGTGGAAGTGTGTTTTAAGGTGAAATTATCACAACTACTACAAAATTCATAAGTTATTTTACTCCAATCATAGACCGATGTACACATAGACTTTGCATCATGGATTTAAAGATTCTTCATATTATCGTTTTTCGTAATCTAACATTGCGTACATAAGCATGGCAAGAATGTTTCACATTGAGTAATCTTGGTGAACATATACAAACAAATTAAGTTACACGCACGTATACCAGTAGATAGTTATGTGTATACTGACGACCGCACTGTATTCATTTCTTGCTACAATAACCTTGCATCGGAATAGTTTTGTAAACATTTGTAATTTGTTAAAAATGTTGATATCATTAATTTAAATAATGAACACAAAAATGCTATGTAAAAAGTTTGGATGAAAACTTGTAATGATAATAACTAAACTAAATTTAATTTATTCTAATATGTAACTAGATATTTTTTTCTAAATATTTTCGACAAATATAATACAATAAAATGCTTATGAGAAAAATTTACACAACGTGGTCTTCCACCTTTGTTACTCAGATAAATATTATAGGTAAAGTAATATGTTTTTATCAATGAAAATTCTTAAATTTCAGCAATGGTTGCTCCAAAATGCTTCTAAAATGTTTTTATAACATCAACTGTCGATTTGTAGAAGAATAGAATAATAAATGCTGCTCATTAAAAAATATCAAATTAAATGACAAACAAAACAATAAAAGTAAAACAAATAAATAATTTCAAGTTTACTTTGAATTAAAAGGACTGCATTAATATACGGACTGCTATCGTACTTAGTACTGTAAATATGTTTAAAATGCAGCTAAGGTTATTATATGTGTAGTTTTTATGAATTCTGTCCGAATGTTATACTGAATTTGGTATGGTATGGTTTTTTGATGGTAGGACTATTGGTTGGTCTGGGTCATGACTACAGTACATAAGTTTAAAGTTCGTCATAGTGACTTGCTTTCACCTGTCGCGTTTCGCGATCAGTTTGTGTATATCCAGTAACTCATTTACCTAGAGACCATCAGTTCTGCTAAATGTGGGCCGACATGACGACGGAGCCTGTCAAAGGATTTTCATCATTCGATGATCGCTTTCGTTTTTCGACTGCACTGTACTTGCCATCAGTTGCATTGTAGTCAATATGTCGAGCACGTGAAAGAAGAAAACAATGGCGTCTGCACTTTTAGTATGCTCAGTATGACCGATCTGATTTAGTGGCATTCATTAATAGATGCCTGTACCAAAATCCAAATTGTACAGAAATTGTTGACATTGAGAACTATCAACTATGAGTTTATTAGTACATTATATATTTGATAATGTAGTTTATAAGTATATTATCAAATATATAGTGTGACTAATAGTTACTTTCCATCTTTCATATAGTTCGTAAACATAGCAGACTTGTTTGGTAGGTATGTAGACTGTTGATTTAACTCGTCCAGGTCGAAGAGTCGTCGAGCTTTCGCTTTCAATGAAAACAAAGTAGCGTACACCGCTCACTACTAACAATTATTCAATACAAGTTGTTGCGTACACATCATAATTAAAATGCTTTTGAACTGAATTCAAAAATAGAATATGTCAGAATATAGGCCCCAATTACCGAAATAGTAAAATGAATAAATAGTATTTGCTACTAAGGCTGAGATTTAAAGACGCCATTTCGACTTTGCTTAGCAAAGTTCTCAAAAAATAAATTCATTTTGACGAAAAAAAACTGACTATAGTATGAATTTGAGAATAGACATAGTATCTGCAAAGCCAAGCCCATGTTGACAAAATCGGTGACTTACCAAGTCCTTTGACATTCATTGAGTAATATAAATTGTAATGTTTTAGTAAAGTCTAAGTAAACTTAAAGTTGCGTCCATAAATCTTAGCTTTAATAATTTTTCTACATATTTTACTATTATTATAATTTTCTACTTGTTAATTTTAATACTTAGATAAGGAGCGTAATTTGTGTTTCTCCTTATATTATAAAATATTGATATTCTATTTTTTTTTATTTAATGATAAAATAAAAAAAATCGTCTACAAGTTTGATTGTTCTTAATTTTGATGATTCGCTTACTATCATGATTTCACTTGTTAGTTGTTTTTTTAATGTTTACAGTTTTATCGCTAAAGTAAAACCGTTTATGCTACATTTTAATAAAATATATGAATATTGTTTTCATATAGTGTTCGAAGTACCATAGAAAGTAGTGTACACCAACCATAACGGTACAGGGAGCTTGTTTTTATATTTATCATGGAAGCCGGAACAGTCGCTATGGCCGGACCATTTCACTCATTTGCTTTTGAATCCAGCTCAATATGGAATGTGACCGAGTTTGTAAAATTCGATTATCGGTTCGTGTCACCTTATGGCTTATAAATCAAGAATACTTTGGAATACAAAAATATTCAATACATTTTAAATTATGTAGTGGTTGATAATAATATGTTATTATAATTCTATATATGCCTATTTAAATATAGATATATTATATTTAATAATAAATATTAATTATTTTAATTTTATTTTCATGAACTCTGAGTTTGTTGTTGAATCCTTACAAGATAAAGATAACTATGTTTTCCTGGATGAATACGGTTGTTTTTAGTAGTGTACTATCTTCCTATTATTATGTGTATAATGACTGTACTTAGTACTAGAATGTTGCTGCCGATTATACAAACAATTTATAAGAATATTCTTTATATATTAGTGTTAAAATAATCTGTTTAAATATTATTTTTGCAAGGTAATAAATGTAATAAAGGAAGAAATACTAAAGTATGTGTTACAATGATAATTAGGTTACGTTTGTTGATTGGGTTTACTACAGTTATATGCTACGTTAGGCATCGTAGCTAGAAGCGTAGCATCTGTAACTTAATTTACCTACAATAGACTTCAACGAGTTTATATTAACGATGCAAATGTTCAAGATCATATAAATAAACAAAATTAAATAACAGTAATTTTTTTAAAATAATTTTATTAATCACTGGTTGTCTGACTGTTTTAGCAAATAAAAATTATTTCGTTTTTCTCATCGTTGAAAAAACATATTGTAGTTAACATATTGTAGTTTTTGTATAATACATGATCTTATTTACAAAAAATTACATAAAGAAAAAAAGGAGTTTCAATTTTTTTTTAAATTAAAAACAAACTTGATGACTCACCTTACTATCATTTTAGTTGCTTGTTCCTTATAGTCCACAAGTTTTGTCCACTTGATCACTTGCATAAAACACTAAGGTCGACCACAAAACAATGTCAGTTCAAGACAGCGTTCATAATAAATGTATTAGA
This sequence comes from Automeris io, assembly GCA_036320925.1. Taxonomy (NCBI): domain Eukaryota; kingdom Metazoa; phylum Arthropoda; class Insecta; order Lepidoptera; family Saturniidae; genus Automeris; species Automeris io. The sequence continues at coordinate 1,883,260 of JAUDJH010000012.1, read as the reverse complement.
GCGCGTGCTGGCTGCGGAGCACCGTAGACAGCACTGAAGATGGAAAGTGGTGCGGGCCAGTGGAAGCCTGCGCGGATGAAAGTGTCGCGAGACGCGCCTCGCGACCACCTCCTACAGCAGAAGGACAACTTGCTCACGCTCCAACAACTTCGTTACTTTTACAAGATGTTTACCACAACGCGGAAACAACCACAGTTGTGCAATCTGAAGATCTTATTGATACAGTGAACAGTATACGGTATCTATATCTGCGTACTATAAGTTTGGTTCGTTTCTACGTGTATCGTGAGTGCATTTAGCGACAAATATTTAGCATGCATAAACACATAGAGACAAAATACTAATATTTACGATATAAGAATATTTATTCCATATGGCATTTGAATTCATGATCCAAAATGTAACAGTTAACTGCTCAACCTCAGCCGCATCGTACTCTAATACAGAAATACCTGACATATGACATATGGGGCCATTGACCTGAACAGGCCAGACGCCATTTTTTATATATTATACCTGTTATTGTACCTCATCCAAATATATATAACTCAAAGGTGACTGACTGACATAGTGATCTATCAACGCACAGGCCAAACCACTGGGCGGATCGGGCTGAAATTTGGCATGCAGGTAGATGTTATGATGTAGGCATCCACTAAGAAAGGATTTTGATCAATTCTACCCCCAAGGGATAAAATGGAGGATGCAAGTTTGTATAAATCTTCTTACATTTTCACTTCCACTGGAAACACACACACACACACACACGCACAGCCCAAACCACTGGACGGATCAGGCTGAAATTTGGCATGTAGGTAGGTAAAGTCTATTTGCCATGACAATAAACAAGTTTCATGGGCAAACTCTCAAATTTGTGGGTATTGACTTGAAACAACATTGCTTCTCTCAGGGACAGTTTTATGTTGCTTGCTCACGAGTAAGTTCACCCAATAGCTTGATAGTTTTAGCGCCTAGTGACAGATTAGTTAAGAATATTGTATACAAAGAAGTTTTGTAGGCCCTAATTTTTTACACACGCTAAACAAAAGTAAAGCCGCAAAAATTATACCTAATTAATAACAATACTTCTTAACGCGAGCGAAGCCGCGGGCAAAAGCTAGTTTTGTTATAAAGAGCAACTACCAGAGTTTCTTGCCGGCTCGTCTCGGTAGATTCTGCTTTCCGAACCGGTGGTAGATTCACTTTACTTGTTTTTTTTTGAAAATTAAAAAGTGCTTGGAAGTAGGCCTAGTTGAACAAATTTATATTTCGTCATAGTGACTTGCTTTGACCTGTTGCGTTTCGGGATCAACTTGTGTACATCCAGTAACTCATATACCTAGAGACCCTCTGTCGTGGTATATGTGGGCCGGCATGACGACGGAGACCATCAATGGATTTTCATCCTTTGATAGTCACTTTCGTTTTTGGACTACACTGTACTTACCATCAGGTACTCTGTAGTCACTATGTCGAGCCAGTGTAAACATATACTTTATATTTCATTTCATAGTATTTGTCTGTTATGCGTCGTGCTCGTGCCCCTAAAGGTGCACATGTGCACTTGCAGAATGACCAGAATGCCACACCTCCTGTCATAACTTACGTCTTTCATTAATTATTTTTTTCCAAAAAGAAATTGAAATATTAAGTTTAAAATTCATGAAATAAATACAAAATTATAATCTGAAACGAATTAAAAAAAAACGTTAATTTTTATGCTCTTCTGATAGATGAAAAATAAATAAATTATTTTTAAAAAATACTTAGATACGGTAGATAATTATTTATTATCTATAAAAAAAGAAAATGTTAATCTTTTAGGCTTCAATTACAATCGTTGCCTTGTATGGTGATCGAATGCAATAAATGTGAATACTACGACCTTGCTTATTACATTAATATTAATTATGTTAGAGAAATTTGGAAATAACTTATTAGTTTTAACGAACTTGTACTGGCTAATCGCATGCTATTTAGTAATATTTAATAACTGTTCTATAATGTCCTCGTCACAAAAACATGAATAATGCATACGTTAAACGATAATTTTTATACTACGTCTCATTATCATTAATTTTATTTCTATGTATTCGAGCCAAAGACTTTTGCAGGTTGTACACGTGGGTTTACGAATTTATATATATATATATATATATATATATATATACATATATATGCCAAATAAAAATGAGTATATGTATATATACATATATTTTTTAGCATTGTATGAGTATATATGTATATATATATATACAATGCCGAAGGATAGGTTAAGCAAGATAGGAAACAACAAAATCAAATACTCTCTACTGTTATGTTGCACTAATGGAAAGTCGCTCAGTATATGCTAGGGATATTAGGAATGCAAGTGATATTATTATTAAACATGTTATGTATTTATAAAAAACGACTTAAGTATTTAAAGTACCGTTTCCTAGAATGTTTTGTCATCAGCGCAATATTAACAAATCCATTATAATACGTTTCATGCTTGTCTTTGTTTGCCTTTCCTTTTTGTCTTGGATAATCGGTCTCTTTTTCTGTTACATTGAACCTAATTAACTAATAACAACAGCCATGGTTATGTCAGTGGATCGAATAGCAGTCTTGCCATAGATTACAACAGCGATGAATCGGTCCAATTTATTTCAGAGCGAGATCCGAGCGTGCAATGCTTTTCGCAAGTAGATGCAACTACAGTTTTTATTCAGACTGTATCCTGAGCAGGCAATAGTTGCAATAAATCAGCATGCTTATTTGTGTCAGTTGCGTCATGTTAAAACTATTCTGCAGTTTATTTTTTGCAGCATAGATATACCAATCTTATTCGTTTCCAATTTTTCATTCTCGATCTCTCATCTTTTTTTGTTAATTAATACTTCAAAAGTTTATTGGCAGTATGAAATTGGACTGTGGAACTCTCTGAAGAATTGAAATAATAATAACGAATTATTATTTTTATAAATGAATTACGTTATTAATTTAAATATTATCATGATTAGATTCTAATTTTGGAGTAGTCTAAAATTAGCATCACACTTGCTAAGCGTTAGATATTTTATACTACCCATAAATTTATACATTCTTACTCACACATATATCTATATACAGTCAAACCTGGATAAGTGAGAGTTCAAGGGAGCACAATCTCATTCTCGCTTATAGAGGTATCTCACTAAGCCGAGTTTCTCGCTAATGCAGATACATGGGTAGCGTTTCTCTCTTATAGAGGTACGCAGTAATAACAAGTCATAGCAAGTACGAATGTATTATATACATATATATTTTTAATAGTGTGTATTTGTTACGTTCATTAGATTTCGACATATAAGTACTTAAAAAGGGTAGGTTTCAAGATGCTTACGAAAATAAAACAAAAATTCAAGCACTATGTAATTTTTATTCGAACTTATTTACACTTAAAAAAATCCGTCAATTTCGTTTGGGTTTTTGTTTTTGTATTTTGAATGTTTATCCTCTTAAAAATTTAAATAAATAAAGCTCGACTGTCGCTTATAGAGGTATAGATAAGTAGCAGTCTCACTTACGGAGGTCCATGAGGGAAAAACGACTCTCGCTTACAGAGGTTTCTGTTTCTTTTTCTTGCTAATAGAGGTTTTGGGAGCTTAAAATGACGGGTCCTGGCTATTACTCTCACTTATAGAGTTTTCTCACATATCCAGGTTTGACTGTATATATGTAAGATATTTGGGCATATATTCTGCAAAAAACGTAACCCTGTCAAAAATAATCAATATAACACTAGTGATACACACTGTACTTTACTACATAGCACTTTTATGATTTTCTCTTTGGTAAATAGAGACCGTGTTTTTTATACTTAAAACTAAGCAAAAAATTTTATGTTGAAACTATTTATTAAAAACTAGTATAATAAGTTTTGTTTAAATATTTTGAACTATTTTATTAGTCTAAACAGCGCCATATTAAACTATAAAGTTATAATAATCTATAATTACGATTCTTATTTTAATGATATGCAAAAAATTTCATTCAAAGTTGCCTGTTTAGATGAAATTTTTGATTGTATTTTGGTTTCACCTTTCACTGATACATCACGTGCTAGCCTCTATCTAGTTCGTTTACGTAAGTATTGGTTATTGGTTTATGATTTACATACTTTAGTCATTAACTACTTTTATGGGGTTTAATATTCTGATATAATTGTTTAGTATTACTCTTTATTATATGGTATATAAAGTGCGATGTGCTTTTTCATACACAAATATTTTAGTGATTTAGGTGGACATAGATTTTTTCCGTAGTTAAAGCGCTGTTGGCCAAAAAAAAGGCATATACAACTTCCGCGGGCGCGAGGTGGACATAGAAAATATTATTCCTGAAATTGTGATATCTCCGTATATTTTAGAATGCTTTTTGAAACAAAACTGAATAGTACAATATTATAAGGTAAGCAACACATGCATAAGATGGATGTTGTTGGTGTATAAAAAGATAAACTTTTACCATTAGGTGATCCGTCATCCTTTTTGCAGTTGTTTAATTACTATCTTGTTTAGGCATAATATGTAATATCTTTTCGCTATAATATTGTAAAAATAATGATTACGGTTTCATATTCTCTTTTCCTGTATGCTACAACAGGTAGTAAACATGTAAATACGTACAAGTTACAAAACTCGTCAAAATGGTCTAATGATCTACTAAAAATTCTGAGAAGATAATAAAATAGTGGTACTCAATATATTGCTTAATGCCATTCAAATGAGGATATGACCTAGCAATTATTGAGAACTATTTGCACTGAATATTATAATTTTCCCAAAAACACATTCATGAATTTTTCATTATTATAATTAATATCCTGCGTCCGGGTAACATTACATCTTGAAGTAATATGTTTGGTTAGAGTAATTTATAAAAATCAAAAAAATAATTATGCGAATTTTCAAACTCTAATGATGAAGCTTTATGAAATGCATAGTATTACAAATACATGTATAATCTACCACATTTTACAAGTTTTTGCAGTCTGTTATTTCAATTAGTACGAACTTAATTTATAAATAAGTAGGTCAGTTATGTGGGCTGTTTGCTACGGAAGAGTTAGAAAGCTTCGAGATGAATACAAATAAACTTAATAATTAATACGTAGCTCGTAAAAAGTCGTATTGTAGTTACCGAAATTCGCTCTTTTACGAAAAACTTGTCTTTGAAAATAAGTAATTTATAACTTAAATTTAAAGGAAGTTTAAGCTTCATAATTTTAGTTTCCAGACTTTGAGATCCAACGTTATTTTATCTGTAGTTATGCTATTTATCATTTATTTTAGTTCCTGCTAAATATTTAGATATGTTTACTAAGTATATGTTTTATATAGCATACATAGCAATAATATGTATTCTCTTTAAATTGCATCGATGATACCAACATTCGGACAACCAGTTGATCAGGCGAAATGCGACTTTCTAACATGATGGTTGATATTTCAAGAAAACAAGCCGTGCTTCTTCGGTTTAAATTACATGGTTGTATAATATATCTACAGTACTGTGCTTAATCATAGTGTTGCAATAAAAGTAAAATCTAGGCGTAGCAATGCATTTCATTTTTAATATTACCAAATTGTGGAAAACCTGATTAAATGAAACTTGAAGGCTATGAGAGTAAAATTATGCTGATTGCATCATTCAAATAACAGGAACAAAATTATTATAAAATTGTAAAATATTTTAATGATTATTTTAATGATATAAATGTAGAATGCACTTATTGTTTTATACCCAGAGCATGTACTCTCATTGTAGACCCTTGGGAAAGGAGGTCAATTGCTATACACGTGGTACAATTTTTAAATCACTTTTTTTTCTTAAGCAACTTTATATTTTATATGTTATTGATACTATATCAACAGAAATAATTTATTTTATTGTTACAATTTATTTATTACTTAAATTTGTATTTACGTTATTTAATTTTACAACTTTTATTATAAAAAACATGATTAGAACTCCCTGTATAGAGGTTCCAAAACACGTTTATCATTTTGACATTTCCCCATAAAATCTGATTTAAAAGGGAGATATTTCAAGCGGACAATATTGCTGTCAGAACTTTTATGTTTAACAAAACGTTACTTTCAACTATGAACAGATTATTTTTTGTTGTAAAATAATTTATGAAATCATACAGGTTGCATTGTTATTTCAGGATAATCTGCTATATGTAGAGTACTACTTTGATAACAATAGACTAGACAAGATAGTATCAATGTATGATTTAACTTACATGATTACTTGCGATTGTGTGAAACAATTAACAGTTTACAAAACATTTAAATAATAATGAAAATGTAATTCAGTTTGTTTATTTTTAAGTGACTTCAAAAAGGAGGTGATTTTTATTCGACTCTATGTATTTTTTTATGTACGTTCATGCTTAGCTCCGACCAATATGGAATATTATTAACGGACTTGGAATATTATTTTTTAATTATAATTTTAATAAATCGCAATACTATTAGGTATACACATAAATATGAGACACAAATTTATTCTAATATTCCACGGGTAACTTTAACATATAAGGCAGGAGGACCGGGGCTTACGAATTAGTATCAAATAGTGTAAGCAAGATAATATGTGTGAACATATTTTTCCACAATAACTTTTCGCTGACCGCTACAATAGCTACTTCGTAAAATTCATGAGATACAATTGATACATTGTTCTACAAAGAAATATTTTATGTAAGAAAGTTTTGAAGTGAATCTGCCAACAAAAATTTTGAACAAAAAAAATTGAGAAATTTTCGTAACCGTGTTATTTTTAATACATCCATTGTTTAAAAACAATAAAGTGCAATTAAGCTTTTTATACATGAATTTAATATGACTATCATGATGATTACGCGATAACCCTGTTTAAAATGTTTGTACAAATGATAAAACAATTAATTATTTTATTGATGCAGCTGTAATTAATCAAACTTTATGGTTTCAGAGAGACTAATTGCTAAATTAGTCAAACTCTGAATATATGCATAGTTAGTTATTATTATAAGCAAAAAGATGGTCAACTCCAAACTATAGAAATGACTGAATGGTGATTACAGAAGACATTTTAATAAATATATTTTAATAAAAAATTATGGTAAAGAATTGGGCATTTATATACTAATTGATGATATTTTTTAATTATATCTCTCTTTGCAAGTTAGTGCAAGTAATTTATAAGTATATACATAAGTATACAATTTATATATTGCATATTTATTGTGTTAAAAAACAATTAAATACAGGATATTTTCACAGAGTTTATATTATCATATAGCAGTGTTTCCTATCCTGGGATACGTGGTCCCAAGGATATTCTATGATCCAAAGACTCCACGGAAAAAATAAAAAAACAAAGATTTTGGAACTAAAATGTATACGTATGTATGTGTACGTATATGCATGCGGGTTTTGTACAATAAATTTAAAAAAAAAAGAAGATTAATAAGGTACCCTGTCAATGTAGACAGGATGAGTTATAGTATTTAATTTGTACAATTACTATTAAAGATTTTTAATGTGTCACTTATAAGAACAAAGTAATATATTTTTTCAAGTTATAAATTATTTACCTTATAATTTTAGATCCCGTATATCAAAGTATTACAAAAATAAATTCAGTTTATTGCAGACAAACATGCGTGTGAAAACAGTTAATATTTCAACAAAACCCTTATCAAAAGTCGTGTATAAATTATAACAGTGCAATGTACATTCAAATAGCTCACACACGATCCGAAACAGTAATGTAGTTCGAGGTCGAAGTAACAGAGTGTGCATAGATTTGTCTTATCGAATGTCGTAACACGCCCCAGGACAATTCCGACGGATTTCACATTAATCAAATGATTTAATTAGGTCGTTTTTAATAGTCTATGACTTATCGCGATATTTCCGCTGATTGCATAGGGAAAATAGCTATCCACCGCCTATGGAATATATTGCACGCAGCAACATTGCGTTAAACTGTCAATTTTGTGAGAGCGCCTATTCAAAACGACATTATCATGTCGTTTCAATTAAAAAAAAAAATTCTTCCCATCCTTGACACTATATAACTAACTCACATTTATATTTTTTGTCTTCGTTTAAATCTTTATTCCGCTACTCTAAAGGTACTATTCGGATTCTGACAGTCGCTGTTCGGCACCGGCTACCTAACAACTGTCACGATCAAGAGTCTGTTAGAAAAAGAAGACATGGCCTCGGCCTTTTGAATTGGAGAAAAAGAAGACATGGCTTCGGCCTTTTAAATTGGAGAAAAAGAAGACATGGCCTCGGCCTTTCAATAAACGAAATAAATAAAGAAGACAAGGCTGTATGGCTCGATCCTTTGCCTGCCTTTTGGCGAATAAACAATAACAAGAGTCTGTTACCGCTGCCCAAGAGAAGATACCCAGACGCAAGACTCCAGATTACTCCAAGAAGTACGTATGTCCATGTATATGTGCGTCTTCATCCTTTGTGTTTTGCATAATCTCAGAAGAAGATGAACGATACCGTCAGGAGGTTCGCCTCGAAACGGTTTCCTGTTCCCAGTCCCCTTTCTACGTTGTATATACTCATATATTACAATTTAGTTTTAGATTGTAATTAAGCACTCTTCTGCTGTTGTTGTTTTATTTATATTTTAAAGGTAACTGTATATTTTGTGCACACTAGGATAAAGTTTAGTTTGTCATAAGTTTAGGTTAAGTTTTTGTAATTTATTTTAAATGTTTAAGCATTGAAAAGCTTTTAGAACATCTCATTAATAAAAACTTACAAATATTAACATTCAATACTCCGCTTCGTTTAAAACCTAAATACCTCATATTATAAATAATAATTATGGAAGTCGTACAGAGTTTGTTCATTGAAATTATGACTAAAATATTTTTTCAATAATTTACAAGCAATATTAAACTAGATAAATAAAGAAGGCTAGGTATAATGATCTCAGAAAAAATATCATCTGTCATTGTGATTGTTTAGTTGTAAATTGTATGAAACACTACGTAAGGTTTTTTTCCCATCAAAAATATTTTCATCTTGAAAAGTACCCCAAATAAATTTCGGTTCCTTCCGTAAAAAACATTAATAGAGATCAAGAAGGAATGCGAAGTTTAAAAATTGTAAAATTTAATAAATACAATTATTTTGAAACTCAGCATTAAGATATGATTTATATCAAAGACTATTTTTACTCAAGCCTAAAGATAAAGGGGGTTCCAAAATATGCTCACGTGTTTTCTGAAATAGTACATGCGTACTCGCCCGGTTTAGTTGTGAAAGCCCATCCCGGCTACAAATGTATTGCCCAGTTCGTAAAAAAAGTACCTGTGTACGCCCGGGCCAGAACTTATCAGGGGCACTGTTATGCGTTCAAATACACTTTACAATTCAGAAACGACTTTTCTTATTAATATAGTATGTAGTATAAGAAAGTATAAAAACAATTTAAGATGTTGGCAAATACGGTAGCCGCAGTTAGTATCTAGATATTTCTAAGTGTCTATTGCATTTGGGCGCGGCTGTTCCAATATTTTTTGCTGTCAACGAGTTATATTGAAGTACCTAGCTCTATATGTGGTTCAACTGTTCAGCATTGACCTCATTTAACCGTATATCAATTTTAAGTCAATTAACACCAGCTTCATAGAACAAATCATGTTCAATTAATTTTCAATAAGATACAAATCGAGTAATATGTCAGTAAAAGTTACTTTACTATATCAAGGACTAGTAAATGCCTTTTTAAACAACTTGAAATATTTAAGTATTGCATCATAGCCTTGAACTTTAATTTTATTAACGTTTTTAGCAAGTTTTGTACGTTTTATATCTTACGTATATACTGTAATGAGCTGTCCTGGAATTTTATTTTATTAATTCCTCTGTAATACAACGACATTCAACTAGAAAAGGTTAGTTTTTTATTAAAAAAAAAAAACTTTTGCGGTAAGAAATAAATTAGCTTTTGAGTACATTAAATTAAGGCTAATGTAATATTTAGTACTTATATATCTTGCATAAATATTTTCCAATACAACGGATAATCTATAACGGCATTGTCAATTTTTTTAAATGGCATACATCTTTTGTTCTCTTTCGCCGATATGCCCAGTATAATCCAAGTAGTTCTTATCATAGTATAATCCTGAAGGCATTAGAAAATAGTTTGATTAATTTGTATAGGACAAGATGTTATATGGTATGGCTGGATATTAGGTAACTGAAGGCTACAGGGAAGAAAAAGAAATGTAAATTAAGCGCAAATTTGAATAACAAAAACCAACAGAACAAAAATTATTGTCAGTATTTTAAAATTACGAAGTTAAATTCGTATTATTGTTGTGAATTATATAACCTTTTTATATATTAATATGTCAACATAAGACTGTATTTGTGTCAAAATATATAAAATATTTAAAATATAAATGGCCAAAAACAAAAATTTTGCTGTATTTATGGACGAAGTTCCATTATTTTTGCCGAATGTGAATAAGTAAAAAATATAACCTGAGTGCTGCTTGTTCAGCACACTTTGGGTCTCATTCGCGTTGGGGATTATCAATATTCATCTCGATATGTATGCTACATTAAAAGTAGTTTGTTACGCGTCATAAATATAACAGTCAACTTTACATGCATCTTGTTCAAATTTTTCCGGCTCGTCTTGTATTTTACGTTTATTTTCTGCAATTTGTTTAGGTAAGAGTACAAACACTCTAGTCAACGTAATATCCCAACTCTGTCGGCAAAGCGGATGATGTTATACAAGATACCACCGCTTGTTCTTTTTGTTTACCTTTTTAGACCAATTAAAATGAAACAGTCTATTTTTGACACGTCAAACTACACATGTAGAAATGAAAGACAAAGTCATTAAGTTAGTCTTTTACGGAATTTGCATTTCATGCCTCCTAAAGGGGGTGATCGACACATGGATTTAGACTACAGGTGAAAGATTCGTCAGAGAATAACATTTGTCAATTAGTTAGTAAGCAAGTTTTTTAAAATAGCCGAGACAAGCTTTTAGTTCGTTATGCAGGTTTAATTTTTTTAAATCTGCGCATTGCTAATAACGGTGTGTCTTACTGTAATAATTAAAATTTTTAACAGTTTCTGGGACTTTTTTTTTGGGTAACCCAGGAGATATCCTCATGAATCGTCAGGAGGCAGTGAGGGCAGCCCCCCGGTATGCCGGACTCCTACCGACTAAAACCCCTGGGGTGCTCCTTAAGTCGCGTGTGCACCAGTCCCCGGGTACAACGAGGACTTCCAAAAGGACTGGTGCGCGATCAGCCCTGTGGGCTCCTCCACATATCGGGAGAGGCAAAGCCTCTCTACCACCGCCTAGTGGTGCGTGTCAGTTTCTGGGACTATCTTATTCATGTATATAGCAAACTACGTCGCTAGTGTATAAAAATAAAGATACTTATAAAGAAATAAAGGCTTTAAAATAATTAATTATTACAAAATATATAAATCCGAGAAACCCGGTCATTCTGATAACATTCAACTCACTGGCACGCCACTGGGTGCCGAGGTGCAAATAATACTGTCTGTCTCAAAGACCGCGTCCCGCGCTCGTGAGTCGATCACCCTCTTCACGTAATGCGAATATTCGTGCGTGTTCTGGCTGTGATTTTAATGTCGATTAGTACGATTGTTATGAAAACATGCTTCTTTAAAAATGATAGTAATATCCGCAAGAGATACTTCGAATGCGGCCTTCACATATTCAGGCCAAGTGTGTGCTTAAAAAGTTGTATTTAATATACGTATCTAAATTTTATGGTGTACAACAGGTATTGCGTAAGAATAGCTCTAAATCATTTTACGAGTATTAGTGGTTAATTGTTTGACCCAGATTTTAACAAGTTTTCATTGAAGATAATATATCAATTGATTGTTGATATTTAGATACAAGAAATTTATAAATGTATAAAACAAGTAGAACGAGTTGAAATTTATAAAACGAGAGTTATTGAAAAATTACACAAAGAGTAAGCTCAGTAGTTTTTTTTTATTTATTTTTATTTAGGGGCTTTTATTCCAGCGAATATATCAGCTCCATTGTACCTTAACCTATTTCCTTACATCCTAGGGGAGTCGCGGATGAGCAAGCGTCACCATCTGGCACAGCATTCTGGCATCACTGGATAGCTCAGTAGTTGTAATATATATTTTAATAATATATTTTAACAATAATAATAATAGCTATGTATGATCACGGTATGTTTCTATCGGGATGACAGAGACAAATGAATGGCTGGCTGCATCCACTTTTCCTTTACGTGTCGTACCCAGGAAGCTCAGCTGGTTACTGCTTTTAAAGAACAACAAAAACTATTTAGTAATGTTATTAAGTTAGGTGACATGTAATCAACAAAAGATGCCAAAGGTGTGTGCCATACTTCGAACTTATTATTACAACGTCAATTAATTATATTTTTAGTTGGTAGATATAAATACCTATCTAGGTATTACAAAGCTTACAGGTAAGCCATTATGAAAAACATTTGTAGCCATTTTGTAACAGAAAGATAGAGATAAAATATTTTAAAACTGGACATAGTTTGAACTTTTGTTCATATAAGGAACGTAAATATATTATCATAAACTGACTACCATATATGAGACAGCACGTGATTTTGTAATATCTGCGTCTATGTCATAGTTTTACTTAGCTATAGTTGAAACCAGATGGACTTTGATAATATTTACATACTTTATTTATTTGTGGTCCTTGTTATTCTAGTATTTATTACAATAATTTACAGAAATCGGCTAAGTACTAGTAAAATATGACTATCATTATACGTATTGTTTATACCTACTTTCTAAAATAATTATTTAGTATTCATATAGTCAGAGATTACTTATATTTTCTCAAGACTTCAGAGAGAAAAGCTGGCACTTTAAAAATAATTATATTAAAAGTCCTTAATTTATTTTCTTACTGAAACATATTTTAATAAAGAAAATATTTTAAATAATCTATACAATTGCTATCAAGGTTAACAAAATTACCCAATTATGTCATATAAAACGACGTTAGCAATAAAAAGACCTCACAATAACCATTCATAATCCAGTGCACAATCAACATTTAAAAGCCGTGTATAATTTCAACAAATAAACGTTCTACAAACAACAATTTAACTTCGCAATTGTATTCTTTTACGTGCCGTACTCGTATATTTTCTTATTTTGTTTTAAATCATATTTATAAATTCGATTTGTGGTAATTACATACAATAATATCAGTGTTTCACTAATTTTCTTTGGGAAAAAGACGCTAGTATGTAATCCGATTTATTACTACGTCCAGGCTTACCTTTTGTTGTTTTAACAAAATTTTATCAGAAAACAAAATAATTTTTGCTCCGTGAACTGTGATCAGCTCCAGCGTAGGCCACATTGATAAACTATGTGTCTCTAGGATGTGTAATGATCATCCTTGAACCATAGTTGCAATCCAGAAACATTGACTTTAAATTTTCTCCTTATAAACTCAGTGCTTAGTTCTATTATTATACTCTAAATGTATTCAATAAAATTACACATTATTACTAAATTACCTTTAATTCGTTACTTATTGATGTATTATATTATTTCTAATTTACATAAATTTAGACGAGATGAGAATTTTATTTGGAACAGTTCAGTTTCATGTTACGATGTCGTTAAACTGTTGCACAAAAAATTATCAGACCGACACAAACGAATACGAAACCTGAGGAGGTTTAAATAAATAAATATAATTTTGACAAATACTTTGTTAAACAACTGTAAAATGGAAATCAAATTGTGTAAATTATCTTAGAGTGGCATAATATTGATGAAAGATATTGTATTACATAATAATACTTACATGAAATCTGTTTTTCCTACATATCGAAATGAATAAAGAAAGGCAACATTTCTTGTTTAAATAGTTTGATAGTGCCCCGCGTATGATGCCGATGGTCCTAGATACAAACCCTGATTCAAAACTTTATGAACAAATTAGTGTATCAATAGTCATAAATTTATATGTATTCAATATGCTGTATGTATGCTGCTTTGTAATTGCTTTTTTAGTATATAAATTTTTTATTATTCAAATACTTAGTCTAATCTATAGAACAAGTGCAAGCCTGATTTGGGATGACATCTCCTTGTTTATTGATTTATATTGTGTAATAAATATTATCGTAATTGTGATCCGTCTGGGCAAGTATATGATCATCAAGCAATACATGTAATAAATCTGTTCCGCAACCACCTCTCCAATATTCCGTAGATACCGTAATTAGCAAAAGCGTGTATATATGTGGTTGGCAAGAAAAAATTCACTTGCGCGTTGTAGGTTAAAAAAAATTATCAGATTCAAACGCATTCGTTTGTGCACGCTAATCTCAGAAACAGCATTACCGATTCAGATGCGGTTTTCACTAATGTATTATGCAAAGATGCCTTTAACATTTATTTGACAAAAGGAGCTGCCATCTATCGATATTCTATAATAACATCGTAACGAAGGCGTGTCTATACATTTTTTTGTACAACTGTATGATAGCACTTAAACGACGAATTTTTTTTATTACGACAAGCTTGTGCTTGTCCTCAATCTCCCCTGATTCTTAATGATGAGGCCGATTATGGACCGCACTCACCCAAAAAATACTGATTCCCTCGTCGTTTGAAGATTCCCAATTCATAAGGCGTTGAAAAACCAGACAAAGGTAGTAAATTCCACTGCTTGGCGGTTCGCATAAAAAAAAGAAGGCGATATGCCTCGTGCAAGCAGCTGGAATGTCAACCATATGAGGCTTCAAACCCTCAGTGCGAAGTCGCTGGCACAGCTAGTACTTACATATACGGAGACATATCTTTTCCGTTTTTAGTTTCAATATTTGTTGTGATAGCATACAACACAAGTAAAATTATTCATAGTTTTTAACCAACTATAAAAATTAGAAGGTTTTGTATGTATATTAATAAATTACTAAAGTAATAATAGTGTAGTCACAAATGAATTATAATATGCTGAAATATTGTTTCAAATAATTGACTTAACATTTTTAACGTTTCACTCCAAATTACATCCACATAAAAGTTACCACTCCCGCCGTGTAACCAAACCACAAAAAGATAACCATTTGCTTAACGTTCAAGACTAATATTTCATAAGTTTATAGAAAAAAACTCGAAGACGTTGGCGGCGAGTAAATAAATTTCGATTCCATTTTAGATAACAAAGCATTTTTATTGTAATAAGGCATTATTTTAACACTATATTATTACGATTCGAAGAATCCGCAGACGTTATATCATTAGTTGAAGGGCATTTTATACTTTCAATGCGTTGCTGCGTTGCTATAATCACGTGGGGATTACGAGAAGTGGATCAATAGACGGTATTTGTCAGTCACATGACTGCGAAGGTCGTTGCTAGCAGAGGGGATGCCTTCACTGTAACTGAGGCTCTTCATTAACGTATATTAGCCTCATCACATTAATAAATAAAAAACAATTATCACGTCAGGTAAGAGAAGATAACGAAATTAGCAATTATAGTGTTACGTACTAATGTTAATCAATTCTTTGCAATCGATAAATCGCATCGATGCATTTCAAGTGAACCTTGTTTGATACTTTGTTTACGCAAGAACGCGATCAGCAAACTATTAAATCATGCAGGAGCGTAAAGAATTCGTAATCAATTCGGTACTTGAGATGTAAACAGCACTAAGTTCACTTTCTAAATTTTTATTTTCTTTATTCTTTATCTATCCTGCATTCTATTATATCCTTCTTTTTTTTGGTAACCCGGGGAAAATCCCTAGTGGACCTTAAGGGGCGGTTAGGGCCGCCCCCCGATGTTACGGGAGTTGCACCGACTAAAACCCCAGGGTGTTCCTCCTACCCGTCTGCCGAGGCCAAGGGGACAGCAGTGCCCACTTCCTCGGCACCCGGTGAAATATGGCCTTAAAGTAGGCCTCTTCCTATTGTGAATGCATGGGAGGGGTGGTGTAAATGGCGCATCACCACCCACTCCTCACTCGTGTAGATGTATTGTATTATGTCCTAGTAAAAGTCATTCAAAATAGTCATAAAAACTTATAAAAAAAAAACATACGTGAGAATATAAAATCATATTGGATAAAAATCGAATGTTTAGCAGCTTTTGGTGTTTTCTTCACAATTTAGGCAATTCTTACTGTTCACCTCTAAGATATCATAACTTCGACTCTAGTCTTTGGTTGTTTCATGTAATCGGATATATAAAATAATAATGTTGCAAAATTTATGTTGAACTAACAATTGATAGAATGCAAATATTCTAAAAGTAGTTTGAAAGAAGGTTCTGACAGCATACATCAAATTTATTTTATCTTAGAATTATTTGATCGTTAATTTGTGCATTACTTATAGTTGATATGTGATTAGACCATGATCTTATAAGGCCATATTCAAGTTTATTATTGTAATGAGTACACTGTTTGATAAAAGAATGACCTAGATATTATATATATCGTTTATAACTGGTATCACATGTGGTCAGATTCTTTTATAATCTACAAGCAAACGCCTGCCCTCAATCACGATTAGTGAATGGTGAAGATTGGGCCGATAATATAGCCTGGTTGCACAACAAATGCTTATTTATTATATTACAGGGTCCTTAATCGTAATAGTTTAGAAAAACAGACAAAGCGGATTTTTTTAACACCTAAAAATATTAAAAATTTTAAAATTAAAATTTTAATTTAATTGTATATATAAAAATATGCGTCCTCATATCACATTGTTTCTACTAATGTATGATTTACATTTTCTGTGATCAGCTAATAATGTTACATGTATATACTAACCCACATTCGATTGCCAGAGGCAAAGGCGCAGTCCGTTGACGGACTTAGCAAAGTATTTCGTAAGCCCGGGTCACGACTAGTGATGAAAATGCCCGGGAATTTTCCCAAAGTGCCCAAAAACTTCCTTGGGAATATTCCCGGGAATTTACGAAATGTTCTCGGAAGTTATGGGCACTTTGGGAAAATTCTCGGGCCTTTTTTATCACTAGTCGCGACCACTTGATACGTGGGGTGGTATTACGAACCCTGAATAACTAACCTAATTCATTGATTATTAATGACTATTATTCTAACATATATTCTTAACATACTTAACATACATAACAACAAAGTTAAGCTACTCATTATTGGGTACCTAATAATAAAGTTTGGAAGTTAATATGCAAAAGTTTTAGCGATTCATGTTGTGGCTCTTTAAAGTAGAATAGTTTACAACGCTCAAAAGCTCAATGTTACGAAAGATATCTAAAAATCTTGTCTTGATATGTTTGATAAATTTTATTGTTCTTGTGTCATGTGCGACGGATCTTTGACGTTTGATACGATCAGAACACGATTGGTCTATAATTGCGTTTGTTAGGATTGTGGTCACACCACGGTCGACAAGTTGTACCTCGATGTATTAGACACATTTACTTCTGAGCAATTGACAGTATTTCGTTAGCTACGTTGAAATTGAATAAACGAATACCGATAAATCACTAGTTGGAACTACTCAACTGATTTCAATCGCTTTATTGTTTAAAATTAAAAAAATAAACAGATATTATCATTTTATATCTTGATTCCCGAATTTATTTAGCGCTTCTATATCATTCTCAACTGCTTAGGAGTCCATATGATTTATTAAGCAAATGTAATACATTTAATATGATTATGTAACTTTTTTATTGTTAAAAAGATTTCTTTTATTCGTACTTTAGTTATAAATCGAGGAATTTGATCAATTATTGTAGCAAGGCCTCTTATAAGACCCTGACTAGACTCATATACCTATATCCACTATATTCTGACCGATGATTATTAGCGTTTCAGTCAAAGTTATTGTTGTGATTGGGTTAGACTCATCAATTTCAAAGCTCCCTATGGCTATATAGACCAATAGCAGAATGTAATCTCCTGCTAAAGTATTCGCAAATAAACCGTGCATCTACAGGAATAAGAGATGTATGGAGCCTCTTTTCTTTAATCTTATCGAGTCAAGTCTTACCGTTGTTCGATGTTCCGTGGAGACGTCGTAACGCCACTCTAGTCTCAACGACGGACAATAGATGGGTACTTTTTATAAATAATTAAAGAAATCAAAATTCTGTAACGAGTTTATTGTATAATTTTGTTTTATTAATTGTTCTTCAATTTATATCCAAACACACACACAGACTATATGATTTTGAAAATTAAAAGAAATTGGAACATGGCGTATGGTTCATAATCTCATTCCGTATTTGTAATTATGGCATAAAATCTACGATAATATAATAATTGTTTCACTTCAAAGAACAGCCTTGTTCTCCTTTATATTTTGTTTTAATCATAATTATACGTTTGCGTTTGTTAATTGATAGCTGGTACAATTTCAACTCACGAGTTTTATATTCCAGTCATTACATTATGCGATGAGTGGATTACTTCCTATAACAATTTCCTGACGTGTAATTACATTACTTGTAAGTATATACTCGTTCTATATAATATATTAAATATTTATATTTTTCTGTTGTACTTATTCATTCCTAAATAATTCATTCCACAGAACGGAAATTCATATCATTATTATGTTCTATGTACTATTTAAATAAATTGAATGGGAGCATTATTTGGGAGGGACAACGACTATCTAGTCAGCATTAACACTATAAAAAATTACTTAACAAAATAATATCTATTCGACCAGAATGTAAAATATATGAACTATAAAATTAACTTTCCGTAAATAAAATATATCTGAAAGTTTGATCGTATGGATATAAATTAAGTGTATCAGTTACCTACTTAATGCGAATAACTTGTTACAACTCACGTGAGACTTGTTGAAAAGTGGAATAACATTTAAAGATGATCTGACGTAATCCGAATAATTTGACTTTCGAAGATTGTAATTTGTTACTCTTCCTCCTACATAATAATTGCATCATCGTTGAAAATCTGTAGACCTTATACTAACAGTTTATATGCGCCTAGTTAAGGAGGACCGCCTTAATTGTAGATTAACTAAAAGCAAAGCGCGCGTTCCGCACAGTCTACAAATTGTAACAATTTTAACATTTTAAAGATACAAATACATACCTATTACTTATAGACTAAATTGTGTAACCTAACGTCTCTAAGGCATGATTTATTGATTTGCTCGTATTTCATAATGTGCTGATTACAATAGGCTGTAATTGAAATCATGGCAAAGCAATAAAACTTGGAGATTTTATTTGTGATAAAATATTAAAGGTTTTATGTAGGAACCCATATGTTCTATACGATGTATAAAATACATACGAACATACAGATAAAAAGATAAAAGCATTAAGTACAGTTTTTATTTGACAAAAACCTCTTGCTTAAACTTAAATTGGATTTATAGACTTCATTCCACATTGTTTCCTTAAGAGAGACTCTCAACATAGTCTGTTCCATGGCATGCTAAGAGAGCTTAAACTGGTGCACTAGCTCAATCACGACTATACATATCTCGGCCCTGTAAAACTTAATAACGGTTACATGCTATTTCCGATCCAAATCCGTGAATATACGTTTCGACATAGCCATAAACCTGTTTGTATCGTGAGTAGTTTACGTACCACATCCGTCATCCGATTTCTATCCGTCATCTGTTAATCTTGAATTTGGATCTTGAATATTGTCAGTCCGAAATCTCTATGGTATTATTTTATGTTACGGATACTCGTGTAGTACGTTGTAATTGAATCTAAACGTACAATTCGGATTCTGCCAGCAGCTTCGGCATCGGCGACCTGTCACCGGCAGCCTGGCCGCCGAGTACAACTCTGTGTGCATTTATACGAAAACGCGTCCGATGTAGGCGACTGCGCAGCGCTGTCAGGCGGCGTGTCAAGCTCGTGATAGAGATGGTATATAGTCAGACAGCCGCTGATGGGTTGCCATCTCCAGTATGACGCAGCCTTGAGTTTCCTTCGGCGTTTATTCTCAAAGTAGTCATTTCCGAAACGCTGGTAGATCACCGTTAGGTTCGTTCCACTGGACGGCCGCCTAAGTCGAGGTTCGATACCACAGTGGTGCCCTTGCGTTGCCACCCAACCCATAAATCGCTGGCGGAGCATCCTCAGTATTCGCCCTCTCCGCCCAGTTAAGTTGTAGAGCCCTGTAACGGCCATCAACATATCGTCCTGTCCAAAAAAATGTAATGGGTCGCCATTGCTGAACAATGACTACCAGATTCCAAATCGCGCCCTATAATATCTAAAAATTCCTGTCATTTCGAAGTTTTGCTTTCTGGTGATTGTGATGAGCTCTAAGGCTTAGATTTATAGACGCAACTTTAAATTTGCTTAGACTTTACTAAAACATTATAATTTATATTACTTAATGAATATCAATGAATCTGGAAGTCGCTGATTTTCGCAACATGCATCTGGCTCTGTGAATACTAAGGCGGTACTCAATGCCCTATTATATATTCGGTTTTTTTGTCAAAACGATTTTATATTTTTATGAGCTTTGCTGAGCAAAGTCGAAATAGTGTCTATAAATCTCAGGTTTAGAATAATATTTTCACGGATTCGCATCAAAAGCAGCGCGAAATGCATTGTTCGAAGTCCACCCGAGTTTTCGCAGCTGGTATTTTCACGAATTCAGATCGAATGCATTACGTAGCCGCCCGTTTTAACTACTTCAATGGGTAGGACGCATTTTTTGAAAATTATAACACTTAGGCATTTAAATTACTAACAAAAATTCTATATTCTATATCTCTTCTATCTTCTATACTTAGCTTCTATAATATAAAAATGAATTGTTAAATGTGTATAAGCGCGAAACTCGAGAACGGCTAAACCGATTTGGCTGATTTCTTTTTTGTTGTGTTTGTTGAAGTCTGGGGAAGTTTATTACGGAGAGAAAAATTAAAAAAAATGTCTGAAAAAGTCTAAAAACAACACTTTTCTATATTCTCATACAAAAAATTCGTAATAATATTAAAAGTCAATTTGAACTTTAAGACCATACCATAAAGTTTAAATGTTAGTGGACGGGTTCCGGGAAGGCAAAAAAATTGAGTGACGTATAAATATTAATGTCAATATTTGTCAATTTTTATACATATAGCATTAAGGCCAGGTTCCTTCAAACAATTTTCAAAAAACAGCCAACAGGCCGATAGGTTTTGGCAGAATAAAATCTGACAGGGAAGCTATTAAGATTTAAAAAAACAATGTTACTTTGTTTTAGAGAAATAGGGCAGAACAAGGTCTGCCGGGACAGTTAGTTACAATATATTTATCACGTATTTTTTAATTCTATATATAATAATAAAATGCTTTCATAAAAATTCTGTATCTTACCAGTGTTGGACATCGGCCTCCCCCAAGGTTCACCACTGAACCCGAGCCCGAAGCGCATTTCAAAACCTCACCAAACATCGAATTCGCCAACATTCCGACAATTAATATATTTGCATATCGATAGTAGGTATAGTATTTCCTTTCTTACACCTTTAACCTGTTTAAAGTTATATGCAACTGGTTGATTAAGAGTGACTGAAAGTTATACGATAATGATCGCATTCATTAGAGTTGAACCCATTACAGCTTGCGACATATTACTGCGAGGCAGGTTGGCCGGATACAGCGTGTAGGTCTAGTGCCTTGCCTTATCTGCTACGTCCTACATTACATTGCATTCATTCATATCACTAAGCTAATATATGAATTTTTAAATAACAATTACTTTATACGAAGTCTGTTATAAACAAGAATCACATCTTGAACAAGGACAAGGGAGGATTTTATATAGTCAAAATCAAATTATGCTTCGTCTAATTATCTATTTATATTTTAAATCTATGTTAAATTTGTGAAAGTTCATGTGCCAAATGTGCCATGTGCCATGTGCCAAATGCTGGTTTGTGATGAGCCGCGATCGTTTAACATTTACATGCCAACGAACATTATATTAATTCTATTATCATAACTTAACATTATACACATCGAACATTCTAATATTCGTAACGATCCGGCACACGAAATTCCTGAGGAAACACAAACTCTTTATTCAATATTCTTATTCATGGTGATAATCGTGATACTGAGGTGGACTGATTAAACTAGCTGCTGTAAATAAACCGGTTAAAGGATTATATTTATATGTGCCATAGAGATCGAGGACAGTCTTATTAACTTAGTGTGGGGGCCCTGAGCAACTGGTTAGAGACACTCGAGAAGTAGGCAGAGCATTGTGACATGCTCTGCCTAAATACAATGAGCACTGTCGGGGAAGATATCTTCCTCCGAGTTTGTGCCCAGTGGGCGCGGCGCGACGGGATTGTGGCGAATTGATTACAGGACCCGCAGTCTCCGCCCATGCGCAGAAGTAGTCACCTTGGGGTTTTTAGTCGGTACAAGTCCGACACACCTCTGTCTCGCGCAACCCCCCCAGTGCGGCCGAGACGGTCCTATGAGGATATTCCCCAAATAAAAAAAAAATCAGGATAAACGTATTTCAATAATATTCAGGGAGAGAAATATATATCACAATTTCCGAGTACTTTATTGTCACAAGGTATTACAATTATAGTATTTATAGTTCTGTTCATACCAAAATGGAAATTTGATATTATGAAATATATACTCTAAATGGATTAATGACAAGTGATTAAGCTATTAAACAAGCAATAAAGTTCACATTTAATCATGTTAATTAAGATTTAGCAAGGGTAAGTGCAAAACAATTATGTTATTCATAAAGTTGATTTATTATCACATATAGTTATGATTATTATTATTAACCCAAATATTGTAATACATAATGAGTACAATAGTGTACAGTATGTGAAACGATTGCAATTAACATTAAAATGTTTAATTAAGATTTAGGAAGACAGTGTAATAAAACAAAAATTATTAGACAACAAATGTATTGTGACAATCGTAATAGTAAAACCACAAGATCGCTTAATTTTTATCACATATTGAGAATCTACCTATAAATGGAAACATTATTATGCAGCACTTTATAAAATACAGTGTTAAATAGAAAGGTATTTGGAACAAGTACACTTCAAATAAAACAAGAATTTCCATCAGTACACTATGTAATTAAATGTCACACGAAAAATATTCGCACCAAATGAAGTCCTTATTTGATCAGCTAAGTAAGAAATTGCTAAGCACAACACGTATTCCCTTTTTAGGTGTAACACGCGAATACAACATATTTAAAATTTTGTTTGACTTGCTTACGTGTAGTAGTATTTATTTTCGATTATTAGTATTATAGTCGACAATTCAGCATTTCGTCTTAAAGTAACCGCTTTCGATACGTTAGTAGATTAATATAGATAGTTATTCCCTAAGTTGGCCGTTCAAGCCAAGATTCGTACCTACATGTTTACCCTAGCATTGTCATCAACACATTAAATTTGCTGGCTGATAGCCTTAAATGCTTGCCTCTCTAATCTCTCGCCCCGTGAAGTTATACAGACCCTCGCTACCAGGCCAACATTTTGTCCCGTCTAAAAAAATAAGACTATAAATTCAATAATACGATATCATGAGTGTAAAAACGGATATATTCGATAATTTATTATATATAGTTAATCTGCTCATCCCTTAACACATCGTTCAATAAGTCCCGGGACTAGTAGCTCGCCGGATCTGGCCCCCAGTGACTACTGGCTCTTCGCGGATCTCAAAAAGATGCTCCAGGGTAAAAGATTTGACTCGAATGAGGAGGTGATCGCTACTACCGAGGCTCATTTTGAGGCAAAAGACAAATCGTTCTACAAACATGGCATTGAAAAGTTAGAGAAGCGTTGGAATGATTGTATTACACTCGAAGGAGATTATGAATAATAAAGAATTTTGCCGATAAAATGTTGTTTTCACAGTTTGTCCCGATGTGTTTTATTTCAGTTCTTCCAAAAGGATACCTTTCAATCAGCCAACATCTAAGAGTGTAATGTGTATAGCTAGTAAACCGATGAAATAGCTTATTTAACCTTCTATCTGCGAGCTGAGCTATAAGTAAATAAAAACAAATATTTTCATGCTATATATTCTTCTGGGTGAACAGAGATATTTTAGTAGCTATGTCCAATAAATTAAAAATATATTCCACGTCGGAGACTATGTAATATTGATGCTTTATGTTCTTTAAAGAAATTCTTATAATTCTCTACTATGTATTGTCATTATAAAGTAAGATTTCTGCATAATCTATGTATATTGAAATAAAAGTAATTATTTACCTCATCATCAGACGAGAGCTACAAATTGTGTCAACAGTCTATTAGTTCCGGGCACGTAATCTATTTGCACAAGTTTTGTAAACCATTGTTGCAGATACTTTATAAGAATTAACAGTTTTTTCACTGAATATGAGCTACGATTTTTCAGTTTCACTGGACTAGAAAATTAAGTCTAATATGGTTTAAATAAATATATCTATACTAATATTATAAAGCTGAAAAGTTTGTTTGTTTGTTTGAACGCGCTAATATCAGGAACTACTAGTTCGAATTGAAAAATTATTTTTGTGTTGAATAGACCATTTATCGAGGAAGGCTTTAGGCTATATAACATCACGATGCAACTATTAGGAGCGAAGAAATAATGGAAATAGTAAAAAAAAATGGGGAAAATTATTCATCCTTGAGGGCTTCCATTGCGTGCGCTGCGAAAACGGTTCAAGATACGAAAAATATATGTATGAAAGAATTATTCCTCTTGAAATGATCTACAAAAATGTCCGGAACAGTATATGTCTATCTTTTAAGATTAACTCACTAGAACCGTTTTTATGCTAATCAAATTGTTCGAAATTAAGGCATTTTTTTTAATTTATTATCATTTACAAAAATCATTGTTACATTTTATTTTTAATATAGCATAAAGAAACCACTAAGGTTTGAACGTATGCTATTTACAAACAGTCCACATTTAGAGTCGCAATTAATGTATGGAACTACGTAAACACATTTCGATTAAGGTGGTCACTATTAATGAGGTCCAAAAAATGTTTTTTTAATCTTTGTTTCACATTTTTAACTGATATATTGTCTCGAAAATTTGAGGGTAATTCATGCATTAGTCGCGGGATCAAAAAGGAGGTAGTTCTTTCCCCCATACACGTTTGTTGCACGACTCGTGCACAACTGCTCACGTGAAACAGCACGGGTATATATCGGTGATTTATTTTATTAACCCCCAAATCGAAAAAAAATTCTTTTAACAACATATACCTTACTTTGGCGTGTACAGGTAGAAGTTTACAATAATTAAAGAGCCCATTATCGTCGGCTGTAAATTGAAGGTTAATATTGTGTGGTAGGGTAAGCAGGGGCAGAGATGGGCAAAATGTAATCAGATTAATGATTAACGATTACGATTACATTTTGTAATCATTAATCATGATTAATGATTAACGATATTAATCAAAAAAAGTAATCATTTTTGGGTGATTAAGGATTATTAATCCTTAATCGGATTACAATTAATCATGATTACTTTTATGATTACTTTTCTGTTTGATACGTAAAATGTGCTGCCGACAGCAGAGCGGCGCTCGCCTTTTTTTTATTTATAGTGTACGACTACTACTAGCTAAACTGGCGAACTGAGTACCAGCACATAGTTAGGTGTTAGGGCGATTACCCGAACTGGGTCGTGACCGCAGTACAATAGTGCAAAGACCGGCATAGTGACTCGCTTCGACCTGACTACTTTCAGGATCAGTTCGTGCTCGGTGGACATTAAGTAAATCCAACGAAATCTAGTTAATCATTGATGCTTTTACCGTTGTTCTGAGTGATTCCTGGACTATTAGAACTGATTATCAAACTACCGCCCATATTTTACTGAAATACCGTCTCCAACCCGATAATCCACGCTCGCCTTCGGGATGGAGATAGAGAGACAGAGCAAGATAGCGCAAAATTTTAATTGATCAGAACAAGACATCATTTTCTCAAATTTACACAAGCTTCTATAGCGCAGAGCGCGACATCACCTTTCTTGGTCATCCGTCTCTCTCTACTCGGTTTCGTCTTTGATGTAAACCGAGCCGCCGCACACGTTCGTATCGTATTTCGAATTTTAACTCATAATTTAAGTTGAAATACAGATCTTTTTTTTTTCGGATAACTGACGTTCTACCTAATAACTTTGATTCTTACAATATATCAGCGGGACACATACATAGTTTTTTTCTCAGTTCGCTTAATTTTTTTTTTCGCGGTTGGCTTCCATTTTCTTAGGGCACCTACGCATTACGCGGTTAGCCGCAATGCGGCTAGCCGTCCGGCTGACCGCAGGTTGCGGTTGCGAATGCGGCTAGCCGGATTGCGGCCAGCCGCATTCGCAACCGCAACGTACGGTTGCAAACCTATCCGCGTAGTGTGTATAGCAACCGTCCGGTTGGCCGTCACTCGGGCCGCATCCCTCCGAGCGACCGCAGCGGTCTGCGGCTAGCCGCATCGCAGTGCGCATAGAAATGAATATTACGTACATAATTGTGCTTGCGGTCAGCCGGACGGCTAGCCGCATGGCGGCTAACCGCGTAATGCGTAGGTGCCCTTAAAGACTAAAGAATACGAGTATAGTACTCAGAATAAAAGAAGCAAATCGACATACGGGCACGCGCCATTTTTATCTCACTAAAAACGCTTTTTTGTTTACCAATTTATATATATATATTTTTTTTAATATATATAATAATATTATGTATATATATATATATATATTATATAAAATAATATAATATAATTAAATAATATATATATATATATATATGATTATTTTTAAATCATTTATTCAGCACAATTAAAATTACGGGTACAGTTTTAAATATAAATATTTCACCACGACCGTCACAACAACTTATTATCTCCGCCATTCGTATCTATCTCCCTCTCTCTTATACTTTCTATCCCTTTCACACTCATACAGTGTTCTTTATCATTTTATATTATAAGCATCATATGTTCCATTTCACTCACATTCCTACATATATACATAATATTGTTTAATGAGTAATAAAAGTAAAAAATAGTAATTACATTTTTCTGTTTTAAAAATTTAACTTTAACTTAAAGGATTGCACACAAAGTCTTTGGCCATTATCAGAAGTATTCTCCATCTCGAAGGTTGGCGTGGATTATCGGGTAGGAGCCGGTATTTCAGTAAAATATGGGCGGTACTTTGATAATCACTTCTAATAGTCCAGGAATCACTCAGAACAATAGTAAAACCATCTATGATCAGCTAGATTTCGTTGGATTTACTTAATGGCCACCGAGCACGAACTCATCCTGAAAGTAGTCAGGTCGAAGCAAGTCACTATACCAGTTTTTTCACTATTGTATTATGGTCACGACCCAATTCCGGCAATTAACCTACCAACTCAAACGGCTGAAAGCACAAAAAATGGTCCTGAACGTAATCAGGTCGAAGCGAGTTACTATGAGTTCGTAGGTTTATTGGCCGAACAATGTCGTGACTCGTGACCACAGTACACAACTGCAAAGACCCTTATAATGATTATGATTAGCTCAACGAGACGGATATTCGGGGGCGGACTTGCACCGGCTAAAACCACCGGGTGCCAGCACTGCCTAAACTTCGCCTTCGCCGGGCCTGGGAATCCAGATACTTCCTAGGGGCCCGGCGAGCGATTGGTCTTAGACAGGCCTCCTCCCTGGGAGAGGGTCGTAAAACTACCCAAACAATACCTCCCATAGGGGCGGCGTGTGAGCACACACACGACGACACCACCCCACCCTCCGCTGGACGCCACTCCCCCTCTCTGCTGGACGCCACCCCTCACTTTCTGCTAGACGACACCCCCACTCTCTGCTGGACGCCACCCCCCCCTTTCCGCTGGATTCCCCCAATCTCCGCTGGACGCCACCCCCCACTCTCAGCTAGACGCCACCCCCACTCTCCACTGGACGCCACCCCCCACTCTCCGCTGGAAGCCACCCCCCACTCTCCCCTGGACACCCCCCCACTCTCCCCTGGGCACCACCCCCACTATTAGACGGAAGTTTGGGTCATATATAATTCGAAATAAAATAACTTGAAAAATTAAATAAACAAGTATAATCGGTCTCTCTCTCTCAGCCCGAACTCAAAAGTAATCATTCAATTAATCATGAATAATTGAATGATTACTGTAATCAAGATTAATGATTACCCATGTAATCATGATTAAAAGTAATCAGATTACAAGTAATCATGATTACATTCGTCATGATTACTTGTAATCTGATTATTAATCTGATTAAAAGTAATCATGATTACGCCCATCTATGAGCAGGGGTAATGGCGTTCACTTAAGGAAAACATGATTTATTTTTTAAATTATTTAATATAAATCAAAATTGAGAACAGTATCAAAGACTTTAACTATCGAGTAACATACAATTCAACAACAAAAGCATAAAACAATGACCTACTACAAGTAGGAACACATTAAAAAAAAACATGTTTGAGCGTCATTCCCCCGGACTTTGGGTAATGCCGCTCAGGGGACGGGGTAACAACGCTCACACATTTTGTTTAGGAATATAATTGGTTAGACACATTTTAATTAAACAAATATTTATAAGATCAACCTTATACAATAAAAGTTAAGTGTAAAATCACAAACTAATATCAATTACCCTCATTTGTACTTAATATTAGTATATGTCAATTTAAAAATATAGCAAACTCTTCAAAATTAAATAAACTTCAATTATTATAACACAATATAAAATAATAATAAAAATGAAAGGTAAAACAAATTAGTGAACACATAAATCACATATATATACATCCGGCGAATCCCACCCTGAACATATAGCGTGAGCCCACATTGCACAGATGGTGCAGCGATACCACACCTCGTTATTTTTTCCAAATTCTTCGCAGATTATACATTTGTTATAATTTTCGTCATCACTGTCATCATCGCAAAGCTGTTCTTCATCTTCAGTGTCTGAAGAACTTTCTTGTAAAAATTTTCTCTTGTAAGATTTTTGCTTCATTTGTTTGTTCTTCTTTTCTTCGATACCTTTCTTTGATTTTTGGTCTATCATCTTTTTCTTTATCCTTTAAAATAGTTTTCATAGGAGTCGCAGTTAATACAGTAGCATGTTGTTTTCGTTTTCTTTGAGCTGGCTTGGAAGATGGTGCAGTAGTTGGTGTTGTTGCTATAGAAGCAAAGGATACCGTAGTTCTTTGCTCATCAACAAGTTTTATGTTACAAGAACCTACTGAAACAGATTCAGAGCATTGGTCCTTATTTGATGGTCCTAGTTATGGAGATGCATGTCCCGAAATTATTGTCATATCAACAGATTGAACATCTTCAAAATGTCATTTTCTTATTGTTGGGTAAAAATGGGCTTGCAACCTAGCTTTGGGTTGCTCAAGTTGTTATTTTTTAGTCGGTCTCTCAAAGCAGTAAATGGTATGTTAAATTGTTTTGCCGCTGTTCTTTTGGACGAACCTGCTTCAATCGCAGTTTTAGCTGCTTTCAGGTCTGCTTTGGTCCAAGCCGCTTTAGCGGTGGTTCTTTGACGTTTTCATGGCATATCTACAACAGTAAAAAATAAAGTTACTATGGGGTAATGACGCTCAGGTGAGCGGTATAACCCCAAACGGTGGTTTTGATATAAATTTAAAATTTCAAAAAAGTTATACACTTTAGTTGACAATTGATTACATTAATACAAAATAGAATAGTTTTATGGCCAGAAAAGTAAAATTAATAAAAAATAAACATTTGAATCTTGGACTTACCGACAAAAACAAATATCCAAAAATTACATCGACGCAGCCGAAAACAAAGAATCGCGCTATACTGTCGAACGACGAGAGCTCACAGTCAGCTTGAATCGTTGCCTATTTGAGGCGCTTCCCCCATCGCCCCTTACTTGACACTCGTATTGCTACGTGCCGTTTTGACAGAGATACAGAGGTGCGCGCCATTACCCCTGCTTACCCTACTATACTTTTTAGAATTTTTAACTGTAATTTGTATATTAAATTGAGATACGTTTTATTTGTTCGACCATAACTGGTAAGACCATATTGTACGTAGGATTCAGCCAGCGATACAGCATTAGTCTCACTTTAAAGGGGATTCTCTTCTTTAGTATTATTATATTGGCAAGAAAATGTCTTAACTTATTACACACATAGTCGATGTGCCTGCTCCAATTAAACTTGCTATCTATATGTAATCCTAAGTACCTTTGTGTACTTACTACTTCAACAGGTGGACAGAAACATGTATTATTTTTAGCAGTATGTAGACAAGAGTGGCAATGTGCAACGATCTTGATTGTAGATGCCCGAGTTCGTGTAAGGTGTGGTGACTTAATAATAACTAACTTAGTTTTTTCAGAGTTTAGTACTAGCCCAGCATCATGGCACCATCTAACCAGCCGGTGCAAATCATATTGCAAGAGGTCACATGCTTTTTGTGGATCTTTATCAGCTAGAGTCATGCATGTGTCATCTGCAAACTGATAGCATGTGCTATGTTTTAAGCAGGGATGTTACGGAGCTTCGACTCCGACTCCGATAAGTCGGAACTTCCGATCGTTATTACACCTTCGGTTCCGAAACTTTTTAATCGGAGGTATTCATCGGAGGTCACCACCACTGTTGCAGTCAATTCATTTGATTTTACTTTATATGTTGTTGAAACATAATATCAATTAATCAAACAATTAGTGCTACTTAATTTGTAGAAGACATTTTTTAAAATTTAGATTAAAAAAATATGATTAAATTATTAAATTTAAAATTAAATGTACATTTAAATTTATTACTAAAAGGTTTTTTTATTTTACATTTACATTAAATTAAGTAAAATAGAAATTAACACAAAAACAACCCTGCAGCAAATTTGATTTAATTTGTTCACTGGACAATGTTCACTAGAGGATAACGGTTTCTGATATATGCACTTTGTGAACAACAGCTTTTATTTGCCCAAGTTAGTTTGTGTTGTGTTGTGTTGGGTTGTGTTGTGTTGGGTTGTGTTGTGTTGGGTTGTGTTGTGTTGGGTTGTGTTGTGTTGGGTTGTGTTGGGTTGTGTTGTATTGTGTTGTGTTGACCCAACTTGATATACGCCGGCGATGCGCTTGAGGGAGCGTGCCGCCCAACTTATCCAGGTGAGAGCGCTGTGTGACCCCGGGGGTTTTAGTCGGTGCAAGTCCGACAACCAAAAAGCTCCCTGAGGTCCGTCAACAATATCCCCCGGGCTATCAAAAAAAAAAAACCTGATATACGCTTGGAAACAGTCTCGATTCTCAACATCTGTCTACACACGAGGGAGATGTAGAGGGAAATGGATTATGCTGTTGTCAATTCAAAAGTTAATTCAAAATTAATTGTGAACAAAATTGTCTTTGACATCACTTAATTTCAATGAACATCTTAGAAGATATTACAAAACCTTATATAGCAAAACAACTTTTGCCGGATCAGCTAGTACCTAAATATACATAGTTACAGTAAGTATAAACCAGGTTATAAAGTTCTATCGATACATCTGATAGCTCCAAGAATTGTTCTCTAGCAGTTTATTTCTAAGATAATCATGATAATATCCGTCAAAGTATTATGCCTGCACTCGTTTTTTTTGGCAGATACGTTTTATTCGGCAAGATTTAGTTTTTATGTCATTTAACCAAACTTTTAAATGTGTGTAATCCACAATCTTTTATTATTATAGTTTAATTGAATTTATTTCTCGAAGAATTTGTCTAGTGTTAAAATTATTTAAAAAGATAAAATTATTTCCTATTCTCCAACTTTCTTTTAGGATTCAAACGTCACTTATTAGTTATCGAGTTCATCTAGATAATATCGGCCACATCTATTGTATTTCCCACATTGAGCAATAGGTGACAGAAGTCAGCCAGCGTGAAATTAACTGCCAGCCAGGTATTGCAAATACTTTAGCCGCACAAATCGATGCTTTTATTAAATAATTTCAAAGATGAAATAGCTATAAACTACTATAAAGTGAACCGTAATTTCATTACATTTTATGCTTCTGAAACAGGGTGAAATGATCAAAAAGTTCTAAAACTAACGTTAATAATATATACAGTTAAAACCATTTATGGGGACATCGTTCAGAACATACCGGGTATATTGATCCAGAACAAAGGACCTGGCGAAAAAAAATAGGACTTCGTATCTCGTAAACATCATCGGTTGTTACTACTATCAGTTTTTACGACTAAATATGAGTAGTCTTTTCGATTTCGTAATAACAGATTTTGACTGTAGTTACAATTATTAACAACTTTTTTAAACAGCGAATATAAGTCAATTTAGTATATATTAAATTCGCATATTCAATCGCACATTTTCTATTTAAAAACAGTTAGTTACACTTGCATGTGAAACGGGGTTTATTAAATAATATTGCAATGGTTTATTTTTATAATTTTTATTTCCACTACAAATTTTTCACATATGATTATACTTTATTAGTCTAGCATAGCTACCGACAATTATTATAACATTCTTGATAACTAATTGATATATTTGAATATTTCGAATTAAGTCATTTGTCTGTAGTAGCTTTGAGTAATAATATAGTCGATAACGATACGCGAAAATTATTTAAAATAAAACTAAATAAAGGAACTCCGACTTAAATTGAAACATAACAAAAGTGAGGCCTACGAATTATATAACATTAAAATATATAAACAATAACCATTTTCTAAACTATTACAATAATACATCACTGGCTGGGGCATTGCCTTAATTTTTGTTAATAAGAATAATTGAGGAGTCTAATTTCAAAACCCACTATAACATAATTTTTCAAGTCACATAAATTTATAAAAACTTATAATTAATCTTTGACTTAACAATCACATTCTTCAAGAGCTGTCTTAAAAGTCATGCTTAAAGAATCCAGAAGGTTTCCTACTGAGCTTTTATATTCTAGATGTCAAGTTTTAACAGTAAGACAGCTCTTTGTCTTGAAACTTGTCCTCCGCAAACATAGAGTGGTCTTTATAGGGACAGATAGCAAAAGGAAACCTCGCAGAATGAGATATGTTTGCCATATGCCGATTCACAAGTCTCATTTTGCTGAGAAACAATTTTGGGTTCTTGGTTCAAGGATTTATAATAAGGTTAATCATGTATTAAATATCTTGAACTTATCAAAATTCGAATGTAAGATGAAGCTGAGAGACTGGTTGTTGAATCTAAAATATAATGATACAGAGGAACTGTTGCAGGTGTAGATGTGCTTGGGCTTTAATATTAACATTCTTTTGTAATTGTTATTCACTTTGTTTGTATAGTCTGTTGTTTGGTATATAATGTTGTTTTTTTTTTTTTTGTATTGTTTTGAGTTATGATTGGTGCTTCGCAGCAGTAAAAAACTGTAACAAATTTGTGTGAAATATGCTGACATCCAAGATACAGGGTGTCCTAGTTTGGGTGTCAGCTGATTTTTAATGTGCTGCCTTGTAGTTGTTTGTCGAATAAATAATTTATTTATTTATTTATTTTATTTTTTATAAGCTATTTAAATTATTATCTTAGAGTGAAAAAGCAAAAAAGAAAAATTATATATAATATTTGCTTTGATAAAAACATTCCAAATTACTATTAGGACTATTAAGTAATTTTGTACGAAAAATAGTTTTAGCGAGTTTTAAATTAGACGCTTCAATTATTGAATGGTCTATTTACATGTTATAACTTTTAGGAAAACCCTTTTCTCTTACTGCTAGGTATGCAATATAACAGATAAATATGTTTTTGTGGTCTCTAACAGTAGTATAAGTGGTATTTTTCACAAAAAATATTGTAACTTAATGTAAATTATTATTGGTAATAATTGCGATTATTACAAATTGGATTTACTGGTCACGAGCAAATGACGTCCAAGCGAAATGTGAATATAACAATTAACTCTGGTCAGCCCGAAAGGGAAATAGCCTCTGGAAAAATGGTTTATAATTATTAACCCTTACGACTTCTTTGTCGAATCTGGCTCGACATTATATTTTTACACCAAATCCTATGTCGAGTCCGTAATACAATTTTTAATAATAATTGTAATTATCAAATTTTTTTTTTCTTTTAACTACTTAAATATCTCATTTTGACTATCCCGAATACTTCCTTTTTCGTAAATTAATCAAGGAGTAAGTAATAGGTAATTTAAAAAAAAAATTAGTTCAAAGTGTTAATACTGGACTAGTTCATGGTAAAATTAATAGAATGAGCAAAAAAATCTCTCTTTTTAAAAAACCTTAGGACCATAGCGTTGAGGACATAGATGGAAAAAAATATATAGTTAAAACTTACAAGTCAGTAATATGTTTGTAAATGTGATCTTAAAGACTTGGCAAATACAGCCACAGTAGAAATAAATATAAGTATCTATTGGTATATGAATATAAAAATAATAAATTAAAACATGATAAAATTGATTTTCAGTATTACATTTTACAAATAATAATAATGGAAATATGCATTTAAGAGGTATTATATAGTATAGTTTACATATTATCCTATACATGCCTAATGTCATCTACATCAAACTATTTTTTTTTCTTCTAATAATTTGAAGCTTACATTCAATATGCATTTTTTTTTCGACACCAATATTTAAAGCTTCCGCATCTATGAGGCAACGTGCAAATAAGTTTTTATATTCATTCCTTTTGATGGGATATTCGGTCACAAAGTGGTTACTTTTCAAAAACCTAAATATCTAAAACATTTATAAATATATTAACAGAATTTCTCAACCAGGTGCAAAAACGTAAGCATCAAGCAACTCTACTTATCTACATTCCTGTAACAATTATTTGGTAATAGATTATTTATTATATAACTTCATTGATTCTAATCTATGACAAAAATACACTTGATATTATTTTTCTAGCTTATTAACTACTAAGCTGGGTCCACACACGTATCATTTGCTTGACTCGATCACCATATCTGTATCTACGACGCGTGTTACGTTCGCCTAACTGCCGAAACTAATAACTTATTTATCTTTAATTCGTAGATTGATACCTATACCTCTCCTTTTCAAGCCTGTGGATGCGAAAAGGGATACACTATAGTTGCTATAGTAACAAATCTGAGATAGGGGATAGGATAGGTTATTAATTTCGGCCGTATGTGGACAGGCGACGGTACGCGATCATGATTCGCAGTCTTTATACATATGATTATACATATTATTTTCTTTATGTCTTTCGTTATATGATATGACACAACAAATATTACCTTCCATGTCACAGGCGCTTTTTGTCCGATTATCAAAGGAGTTACTGACAGGACACGGAAAATATTACATATGTTGTTCAAACGCAGTGCTTGAATAGAAAAAGGGCACTTGTCCTCCCTTCCCGGTACCCTCACAGCATCCAACCCCCGGTTGTTAGCAGCTCAGACACTTATCATAGATGGTAGACCCGTCAACACTTAACGTAATATTCCGTTTTCTTTTGGACAATACGGCAGAACATTATTCTCTATAGATACAATTGTGTACAACTGTGCGGAGCTTCAGTAGCCTGTCCTCGGCATCCAGTTTCCAAGTGAGTCCTTTTTTACCTATATCATTGTCACTGTGCCTAAACGAACTGTTTGTTTTTAATTAATTACGTGGAAATCTAATGCGGTGCTTCTGTGCGCTAACATATATGAAACGGAACATATTAAAGGGATACAAAACTTGATAGAATACGACAATTGATACCAAAGATTAAGATGATGATAGAAATGTCTGGACCCGGCATTCAACACAATATTTAGTATAATACGAAGCTCCACATTCCTTCTGATATGGTATCCGAAAACCCGTTTACTGTAGTATTCAACAGCGCAATTTCAGAACCCTGTTTACTAAATCAACACCGCAGGTCATGAAATTACCTTAATTTATAATATCCACTAATAAATATCCACAGTATATAGCGACATATTTAAATGAGAAAGCAAGCGTCTATTTCTAGTGCCACCTATTTAAGCCCCACGTATTTAATCTCTACCGCTTTTACAAAGAAGAAAGTTTTTTTTTATGTTTTTTATTTTTTTTACTTGTAAAACTACTGAATATATTTCAATTATTCTTATAGCATTAGAAAGCTACACCCAGAAGTAATATTAAGCTACATATTTTTATTTCAACTACGCGCGAAGTCGCGAGAATGGCTAGTATTATATTGGCATATTATATATATATATATATCGGCCACGACGTATGTCATATATTTTAAAGTTTAAATGCAATGCCTTCTGTATACCTTTCTATTCTTGGCACAAATTCATAAGTTCTTTACCTTCCCTGACAATATTCTATAAAATAAGCACCACTCTACTAAAACTGCCTAACATTAATATTATATTATATGTGTATAAAGCGAAATAGCACATATAAATACACATCAAAACATAGCCATTTGAACTACAAACTACTAAAAACCTTTCCGGTTATTGTCTAGTATGCTAAATGCTTGATTAAAGCTTATAACTCTTGAAATAATACATGTAGTAACACACAAAAACAAACATCTACTTTTTAAAACATAGGTCAATAAATATGTTGACGATCCACTTGATAGAAAGTGGTTAAGGATTGTCAACAGACAATTGCAACACAAAGAGTGTTGATAATTCACCGCTAACTTATAAGAAATATACTGCCATCAAAGGGTAAAAGTTGTATTTACTTTTAAGTATGCTTTTGTTTCTGCAAAAAAATCAGTGTTTATTATTATTATTACTTTATCTATTCTGTCTCAAGTATAGATAAGATTTTGATTAATTTTATGTCTTTTTACTGCTTGTCACTCTAGCTAGAAACGAGGTAGAACTCTTTACCTATATAGGTAAAGGATTTATTGACGAGTTCGAATTTATTTTTACGCAATTTTTGGCAAACATGTTAGTTACTGCTTTCAAAGTACGATGGCAATATATTTACGAAATCTTACTAGGCATAGACCATTTCACGAATCACCAGTTATTTAAGTTATAAAACCAAATCACATGCCGTAACAGCTACTTATGTTAGAATTTGTAGAAATTCATCAACTCATTCTATGATAAACTGCGAGGGCAAAAACGATAAAACGAATATTATATATTTGCAGTAATATACCAGCTGCAATAAAGAGAACATGTTTGAGTTAAAATGAATCTATTCTGGATAATGTAAATATATTAGTGTGAATAAAAATGGTATGTGAAAATAACAGGTCGTGATTTTTCACCTGTGATGTAAGTAAAATGATCAAGGTTATCAGTAAAAAAAGGTAAAAAAATGTCCATGCCAAGTTCCGATAAGATTAGTATCTAGTTTATATAGGAAATAATTCCTCCGCCGTGATCAAGGCGTACCGATACCGTCATACATTGCATATGGCTTGGTACGCTTCAATGTGCTGTCCTGCTGCAGGGACGAGGGTAAGCTGACGGCTTGCCTTCAGAAATATTACGACTCCGGGGCGGACTTGCATTTTCTCCGTATCGCAGGCCTCTCCGTGGCCAGCAATTATGAGTATCAGGCTCGGACTTGGGCGGATCGGGGTGTTGTAACCGTCATCGGAGTTCACCTAAAAAATTAAAATACAAATTGACATACCGACATGAGCTCATTCGTTATTATCATTATTTGAAATGGGTCGTGACCACAGTTCACAAGCGCAAAGACCCTTATACTGTCTCGCTTCAACCTATCGCGTTTTGGTATCCGTTTCATTATCTCCGGTTGGTTATATACTGAAAGATATTCAGTTGTGGTTTATGAAGGCCAATATGGCGACGGGAACTGATAATTCACACACGATAGGCGCTGTCTTTCTTGCATTTACACACTACTCCAAATTAAAAAGGTCAAATGATAGTTACTTCTTTTTTTTTTTAGGTTGTAACGGCTGTTTGAGTTTATATGTATATACAGGTAGATCTATACAAAAGTTTAAATATTTAATTCTAGTGTGCTATTAAGTCAACGGAGATTGGCTTGGCGAGGGAAAAGCTTAATATATGTTTTCTTTACTCACTTTAATTTTAACCACAGCAAAATCTGGCACTGGAGGCCGCCAGATGCAGCTATTTTCATCCTCTAATTGTGGGTTAAACAACAATTGGTCCTTGGAGTAACTGGTGTAATCCAGCATACCAAGCAATGTCGGCAAATCAATCTGCTTTGGAGTGAGACCAGCGCGCACCACGTTATCAGACCTCGCCATGCATTCAATGCAATCTTCAATATAAACAAAGTATTATTTTTAATTTATAGGTAGATAGTTATGTTTTTTTCGCGTAGACAACATTTGCCTACGAAAAGGAGCTATAATAGCAAATCTCAAATAGGGATTAAATAGGTTAGTGAAGGTGACCATATTGCTTTAACTGAATTATTATTATTAGCAAGTTTCTTCTCACTGCAGGACAAATGCCTTCCATTTTTCTACTATATTTATGGAATCCGTGCGAAGAAATTTCGACATCTAACCTGCCACACTTGCCCAATACAGGTTGACGGGGGTTTATTGAATAGAGAAACTTTTTTGTCAAGGTAAACAAAAAATATTTTTAATAAGCCCTAATAAAACCAATATCAACAATATACAATGATTTTAAATTATATTCTATTCACATATTTCAATATTTAATTCAATTTCTTGATATTTTAAACTTAAATTGGGCATTATTACCTCCACTTAAATAGGCATGGGGCAAATTTGGTTTCAAATAGATAGATTGGCCAGGTTGTAGAATCATATAGTTGAGAAAGTAGGGGGCCCAGCAGCCTACATCACCAGGAAAATCATTGTGCAATCTTTTCACCAAGGAATACAGCAAACCAGATTGCGTCGATGAATCTGAAATATATTTAAATGCATATAATGTTACATATTCCTCAAGCAGATAAAGAACAGGACGGAAAATCGGAGCACGCTATATTGACAGCTGTTTTTTGTATGGGCACTGTTGACCCTCTGAATATATTATAAATACAATATTTTCTGCATAATTACTAACCAGATTTTTTAAGCCTGGCCAGCAGTGTTACTAGGCTATTAGCAATAACAGTCTTCTCACACGTCATCAACAATTTAAAAATAGGTTGAAGTACTTTTCCAGTGTCTTCCTGATCATCATGCGAAAGTAGAGCAAAAACGCTGTCTTTTGATAATATCTGTGTAAGCTCTGGCAATTCTGTGAATAAGCAAATCGATACATATAAATTCATATTCAAAATAAAGTAGTTGAGATTTATGTCTTGGTCAATATAACAAAGTACTTAATGTCAATTAATTAAATAAAACTTCATAACTTTTTATTTAGATACAAAAATGTAAATACAAAAATATTATTAGACAAGTTCTATATAATTGTATCTAATTAAAAAATGAGATATAACAAGAAAAGTGTGTTTGCTAATGAACCAAGTTAAGTATATAATTATATATGAAAATAATGTTTGATCTCAGATTCAAGAAAGTAACTTCCGTGATCTCATCTTGAGTGGATTTGGAAGATGAAACCAGTCAAAATATAAACAATTGTCTTGATGAGAGAGTTGAGTGGACAAATATCATTACAATTTATACTCACTTGCCAGGAACTGTTTTATTTCATCCAATGGTCGAAATCCACAGAGAGCCTCAAAAGGTGTCAAAGCAATAGCTAACTCTGGCTTGTGATTCGGATCTTTGTATATTTCAGGGAAATTCTTATGAAGTTCTTCAGCATGTTCCTGTGAAATATTAAAAATAATAAGTGAAAAACTAAACCTGAATGTTATGAAATGTTCCCGTTTATATTTATTGTAACATATACATCCAAATGTCACTGTTAAAGCATACTACAGACAGGCTCTGTATCTGAGGTAGGCAACTGTGCAGCGCTCAGGCTGTGTCTCAAAATCGCGACAATATGGCCACAACGGACGTCTTTACATATAAATGCATAAACTGCCATACATCACAACCTACAAGCCACTGTTGGATCGTCACTACCGAGCAGTGACTCTCAGGAACTGATTTGTATATAAAGACTAATACATATCAAGCTTTTGCAAGTTCATTACAGACGTTGATATGACAGATGTATTATGAGCATTTACAGCACACCAGTGACGTGCATCCCATATAAAGCATAATCTTGGTATACTTGGACTTTAATAAATATATTGAATTAAAAACTGGTGATTATTAAAATAGCAGTCTGAGAGTCCAAATTGAGTCAATTTTATGTATATATACAGTGTAACTTCCATGTAATGTCACTCGATTTAATGATAAACTCCCTAATGTGTCGATATCACTTGGCTTTGGTTGGTTTAGCTTGTTTCCCATACAATGATACACTCTATATAGCATTACACCCTCTCTCAATAATGACAGCAATTTAATAATATAAAGTACTTTTTAAGTTACAAAACTTAGTAAAACTGGACAGCTGTGTACATCCTTTTGTCACTTTATTATCCTAGCCCATAATAAACTGGACATCAGCATTATACATACCGAACTTTCTAAGAAATCCCTTCTTTTGTTTGGGATTATTTGCAGGTGTTGATAGTTGTTAGTAGAAGTCATGGATTATCTATACATTATGATATTCTTAGTTAGGGTGCAGGGAAAAACATCAGACAA
The DNA here is from genome assembly GCA_036320925.1 of Automeris io. Taxonomy (NCBI): domain Eukaryota; kingdom Metazoa; phylum Arthropoda; class Insecta; order Lepidoptera; family Saturniidae; genus Automeris; species Automeris io. Next base: position 1,842,518 of record JAUDJH010000012.1, on the reverse strand, counting down.
AAATAACAGACTATACTCAATAGTTTTATATATGCGAAAACTTACTTTAATCTAGGGTTGACAATTCATCCTAGTCACACAGGCTTAAGCAAAATTAAAGCACTCATAAAAGTCTAATATAGTATATATAATATGTACAATGTTATGCTTACCTTAGTAGGGTGTGCCTGTATAGACAGCGCCTTTCTTATAGACAGTACTTTTAGTATGAATGGTACATCAACACCAAACTTCTTTCTGACACCGGGCCCAACAGCATCAAGATTTTCCTTGAGGTAATCAGAGAGTAGCACATTGCGCTCAATAATAACAGATGGGCCATTTGGGTGTGTTCCCATCCACAGTTCCGCATATGGTTTTGTTGGATCAATTTTCACATTGGGGTGAGCGCTATGCAATAGTTTTGCTACCATACTATCATTACCTAGCTTACCCCACTCATAATGTTGCACTTCACACTGCAACTCCATGGTTGTCTACCAAAGTATGACTCTAGATTAATTACTACATAATAATTCACCTTCACATAAATCAAAATTTAACTTCAATCTAATATAAAACAACTTTTCTACACTACATCCATCAGATAATTAATAAAGAGATTTTTTTTTAACCCTGAGTTGCATTAAACAGCATGTATTAAAATTCTGTCTGACATGTGAAGGCATTACTCAGTATCAATATTAAATTCTATTTATGATGTCTTTTGTAATTAAATAGCAATAAAACAACCAAATAAAGTATAAATGAAACTTGCATGCCAACACTGGGAGTGTGTGTAGCAAATGAACAAAGAAAAAAAAAAGGATTGTCAGTAAGTCATGACATTTTAAGGTTCAAGAACCCTGTAGATCCCAAGAGCTGTTTAAGAACTAAATCTTTTGATACCCTGACTTTTGTAAATAATCCCAGTTTAGATCACTTCTAAAATTATTGAGTTCCTTCAATCCTATATACCAATAACTTTTTAAAGTTCAGGAATTTTGTGATGTATTTTGACAATATTATCATGACAGACAATATTATCATGACACTAATATCTATTCACTTTTAGGTTCAACAGTGTTATTAATATATTCTGTATAAATAAAATTACAATATATATTACAGAGCATAAGAATTTTTAGGTTCATCAGGTAAGTACAAGCACCTTATTGGTGTTTGTATACATTTCAGAAAATCAAGGTCAAGTAAATGTCATCAAAAATATAAATTAGCATATCATAGTCACCATATGATACTAAAGGTGGCCCAACAATGGCTCCAGAAGCTCACGAAATGCACCAATGGACTTGTTGTGGCATACAGAATAAGGTAAAATAATCATAAATATTATCTCTTATTATAATATATTTTAAACTGCTAGTTAAATTTGGCCCGTTGGAATATATGAGCTCTAAATTGAACCCCGTTTAATGTATAGTTCCCCACCTATGTTATAGACCAGAATTGAATACATCTACAAAAACTTATAGCAATTAATGACAGAAAATTAGAATTATATGGTCAAAAAAGCACTGAAAGCAGATTTAGAAAGAAATTTTTGAAACTATTTTTGAAATAAATCCTTAGTTTTATAGCAAAAAGATAAATCGCTATAAATATTTCATAATTACTTAATATATATCTACACTAATTTATATGAATCTATATTATACATTGGTTACTGGTAAATGTACAGTATACCATATCTAATTATTAGGTGTAACTCAAAAGTCATTAAACTAGTAAATATAATAAAAAATACATAAAAGTTTTTTAATTAATTACCTCACAATGTCTTAAATTCTTATGTAGAACAATAAAAAGAAAAAACTGTTAATAAATGTAGTTACAGAATTGTTGAATTTGCATTTAAACTCAATAATTTACTGCATAAATCAATAGAAACAACAACAACTCGCGTAATATTGAAACAGAATTGAAACCGACAACTTGTCAGAACAAATCTAAACTAGGGATGTCCATACAAATACTTTTTACCTACATTTGCAACCCAGGTTTTTGTTAAATACTCTTCCACGTATGGACAGAAATACACTAGATACGATTAGGGATATTAAAAAAGTCCTAAAATTTGCAGTACTTTTCAAGAAGCTGTTATTTTGAAAGTAACTATAGTACAGAAACTTAAAAAAAAAAGCAGATAGTACATTAAAGCGTCTAGTTTTTAGATTTGGACGTTAACATTGTTTCTTATGCTGGCTATTTTTAAGATGAGAAAATTTTAAACTGTTTGTTTTCTTACAATTACTCAAGAACCCTCTATGTGAAATAATGTTAACGTAAAAATTAAGTAAGTAGTGAAGTAGTGAATTAGGTAAGTAACGTAAAAATTAAGTAACACGTGAAGCTATAATCTCATTAAAACAAATTTCGTACAACAATTTTCTTAAAAATAACAGACAATTCCTAAATATTTGGGACTTTTGTAATAACTATTAATAATTTTGTTTAGTATATATTTCAAAACTAAAAGCGTGGTATGTCCAGGTATTCCACACTTCACAGTCATTTATTCTAATTAAATAATTAAGCAGCTGTTGCTATAAGCTCCAGCTGAAGATGTAAATCCAATACCCTTTACTTAAAGATTAGCTAAGAGTATACTATATAATAATTAAAATAATGAGAATTTATGATTTGCATTGACTGTATATAACTTCTAGAGATGTTTAAAAACGTTTTTACGAAAATAAATCCTATGCGTTCGTAACAGTTGGTTTCATTTCAGTGCTTGAGTAAATATATGAAAAAGTAGCCTCACCCGTGACTTCGTTCGCGTGGAACTAGTTCTTTTATTATGATAATTATTTTAAGCTCTTTCGGACATATTTTCGGAGAGCAATCAATTACGATTTCATTAAAATTTATGTATTTCCATCAAATCACCTGAACAATTATTTTATATCAATTAATGATTGAATTGTTTTCTTAAACTTACTTCACTTGTGTATTCTTGTACCGAATAAAATATTTTTTTTTTAGAAGGCAGAAAATGTAGAAGATCTAAATTAATTTTCCATCTAGATAATATTGTATAGGTGATTGAAGAACAGATTTATTCTATATATAGTGATTACCAAACCATTAAATAATTGATTTCATAAGTGAATTTGTTACTATTGAATAAAAGATATATATTTTTATAACTATTTTTTCAATTAACTTGTACATAATACTTTTATAGTATCTTAAAATCTGAATTTTAATGCTGGTATTTTAGCGATTGGTATTTCAAATCATTGACCATGAGCAACTCTAATATGAATTGAAAAATCAATAGCCTAAGAACGAAGTACCAACATTCCCAATATCAAAATAATTATTGATATTCTGTCGTTCAAAAACCTATTTAAATCATTATTGATTCAAAAATTGATAAACGATAATATCATCTAATAAATATAAATGAAAAAAAAACTCGTAACGTTTATATAAAAATCATTGTCCATATATGATAATAACAATAGAAAACAAGAAAATAAAAACAGCTAATATTATGAAAACATATGGTAAAAGTTTTACGGGTTTGGATTTAAGACTTTACCAGCCTCTCGTTAGTATTTTTAATATTTAGTAATCTCTGATTGACGTTAAAACCATCGACTCAAGCGACCGCATTTCATCCCACGCCATTAGAAAAGTCATCAATTCTCCGCAGCATTTTGCTATCTAAGCATCTTGCCACTGGTTAGACCAAACTGCGACCTAAAAAAAACAAAAACACCTCATCCAGAAGACCACAAGAATGATAAATCAGCAACTCTCCGATGCATGCAATAGAGAACATTTTAAGCTTGAAGTTTAATCCTTAAAGTTGGTATTGTTAATAATGAAATAATGCAGTATTAATTTTTTGACTTTACTAGATAGATTCTCAAGAATTCTGAATAAGTTACTTCTTCAGATAGCTAGCCCAGGATTTAAAATTTCTAAACAATTTCTTTTAATATTACAAATATTACAATAACTGATTGTTCTCTCCATAATATTTTGTAGTATGTATTTTGTTTATGTACCTACTACAAAATATATTTAAACAAGAGAATTAATATTGTATTACTCCGTTACAGAACGTATTATCTTTACAGCATTTTTCATGAAATATATTTACACGAACATTTAGTTTTGACGACTCGGTTGGTGTAGTGGTCCAGCGTGTGACTTCTGCACTACGGGTTTTGGATTCGATTCCCACACACAACAAATATTTGTATGATCTACAGGATCTTTTCGGGTAATTAATTTGATTGTGTAATCAATGTCTGTAAGCAAACCCAGAATAATGGGAGTAAAATATTATCTAATCCAAGTGTGGGGAAGCCAAAAAGAGGAATACACTCACCGCATCTGTTTCTCTACGTCCTTATAAGTTACAAGCTATATTGCTGTAGAAGAAGTGGTGAAGAGTGGATAGACATGTGTCGACCTCATCTTCGTCTTCCACCAGTTGCGGCTGATGGCAAGCGTTTGCTTGTAAAGAATAAAAAAAATATCAAACGTTTAACTTGTTTTTATTATTTTTAACAAAAACTACCAACATTCGTATTTAGGGTAAATGTAGACAAAACAAAATATTAGTTACAGTTGGATCAATATTGATATAAATAAAGGCCATAAAGTTTGGAGAGTTATAAGTATTGCTGTCTCAACTGTTATTAATAAAATTTTCTATATCAACCTTGTGGTGTTTTGAAAAGGAATGTTCGGGAAGTATCTTAAGGTTATTTGATTTTCCTAAATTTATTAACTCATCTGTTTCAGAACTTTTCAGATTACTATTAGGCATATCATGATCAGCTGAATATATGTTCTTAGATAATTTTCCTGGTATAGAAAAACCTGACAGTCCTCTATTAGAAATCTCAACACTTGGCCCTTCTTCGATAGATTCGCACAGACTGGGATCTCCGTCGATATTGGAACCTGAGGCAAAATTAACGCTTTGCCTTATATTTTTGTTTGACGACGGGCTATATTTTAATTGGAACTCTTTTACATCCAAATACGGGTATTTTTTCATGATAACCAGCTGTTCGTATTGACGCAGATCTTCCTCGCTTAAAGTGTTCCTATTGTCAAATCGTTTACCGATATTCACACGATCGTGTATATTTTTACCAATGTCTTGAGTTGAATCTTTGATTTTTTTAATAGCATTTTCTATGTAATTCACCATCTTCTTACTTCTATCCATAACATTTTCAGAATAAACGGAACTGTTACACATTTCGGAACCTGAAATGTATGAGAGAGATGCTGTAAATTAATTTAATCAAAATATATCAAATTCTCGGCTTTGTTCTATCATGCAAGTTGTAACGAACATAATTTTTAAATATAATCACTGAATATGACTAATCAATAGTTTTACTAGTGATACTTATACAGGGAAAAATGTACTGCCTGCTGCACATTAAGCTAGTCTTTTTAGGTAAACCTTCTCCTCCTCTCGTATTCCCCTTCTACTATTTTTTCTTCTTCTGACTATCCTCCCTCTCTCTTCTGCCTGCCCCTCTGTTATTAACATTCTATTTTCTTTTTTAATATATTAATTAACAAAAACGTCACAGAGGTGGTCACATAATGCGAGTCCCATTATCCCGTATGACACCCGTGCTTAAATTTATTTAGTTGCGCGCGGCAGCGCCATCTGTTGAATCGAATAAACCGACAAACATCTTTATAAACCGGGTGTCCGTAAGTCGTAATCAAAAGCTAAAGGCACTCCTTTGTCTACTATAGACTGCCGTCTATCACTACAGAGGGCAGGTAGATCTAGGCGGCATACCAGGTACCATGCATTTTTATATATATTGCGTTTTGAATTGCATAAAATTTTTAGGTCAAGTGATGATAGCTTAAAACCTTAGATTATATTAATTACTAGCTGTGTTCGCGACTTCGTCCGCGTGGAATAGTTATTTTGGGCATTTTAGTTAGTTATTTATTTTAAAATTGTAATATCTTCTAAGAAGTTCATTGAAATTAAGTGATGTCAAAGACTATTTTGTTCACAATAAAATACTCTTAATCAACTTTGTTTGTTTGTTTGTCTGTTTGTTTGTTTGTTTGAACGCGCTAATCTCAGGAACTACTGGTTCGAATTGAAAAATTCTTTTTGAGTTGAATAGACCATTTATCTAGAAAGGCTTTAGGCTATATAACATCACGATGCAATTATTAGGAGCGAAGAAATAATGGAAAATGTGAAAAAAACGGGGAAAATTATTCATCCTTGAGGGCTTCCATTGCGTGCGCTGCAAAAACGGTTCAAGATACCAAAAATATATGTAAGAAAGAATTATTCCTCTTAAAATTATCTAAAAAAATGTCCGCGACAGTATATGTCTATCTTTTAAGATTAACTCACTAGAACCGTTTTTATGGTAATCATATTTGGTCGAAATTAATGCATTATTTGTTAAGAGCTATATCAACGTAATAATATTAATCTTTATCCAAATAAATGTGTTGTTGATTAAGAGTATTTAATTGTGAACAAAATTGTCTTTGACATCACTTAATTTCAATGACCACTTAGAAGATATTACAATCTATACTAATATTATAAAGCTGAAGAGTTTGTTTGTTTGTTTGAACGCGCTAATCTCAGAAACTACTGGTTCGAATTGAAAAATTCTTTTTGTTATGAATAGAACATTTATCGAGGAAGGCTTTAGGCTATATAACATCACGACGCAACTATTAGGAACGAAGATATAATGGAAAATGTGAAAAAAACGGGGAAAATTATTCATCCTTGAAGGCTTCCATTGCGTGCGCTGCGAAAACGGTTCAACATACCAAAAATATATGTATGAAAGAATTATTCCTCTTGAAATGATCTAAAAAATGTCCGCGACAGTATATGTCTATCTTGTAAGATTAACTCACTAGAGCCGTTTTTATGGTAATCAAATTTGGTCGAAATTAATGCATTATTTGTTAAGAGTTGTATCAACGTAATAATATTAATCTTTATCCAAATAAATGTGTTGTTGATTAAGAGTATTTAATTGTTAACAAAATTGTCTTTGACATCACTTAATTTCAATGAACATCTTAGAGGATATTACAATAACTTATATAGCAAAACAACGTTTGCCGGATCAGCTAGTATTAGTATAGATTAAAGACTAATTCAGGAATTTCAGTGATGAAAATAATTGAATACAACTAGTGACCCATCTCTATGCATAGTAATTATTAATTAACATATCAAAAGTTCGTTAATTATTTGAAAAATCTTAAAATATATCAATTTTGGATTTTACGGAATTTTTTATGTCAAATAAATCATAAATAAGCAACAATAGGGGAACTGTTTATAGAAAGTTATAAATTTACCATCGCTCTATCACCTATATCGACAACAGAGTCGCTGGGGAATATTATTCAGTGGGTACGCTGGATGATGTACTTTTCTGCCACTCCCAGAACATGGCTTCTGGGGCCTGGGCCTCCAACTTGCCCCAAGCCCCTGATTCCATGCTATACTATACAAATAGATATTCTAGGTACCCTCTGATACAACCAATCCAATACTCCGTAAATAAGACAGTGCAGTTCAAGAGCCTAATGCTCAGTAGTGTTGAAATATATGTGAATGTTTGCTGTGGATGAACTGCGGAGCTACAATAATGCCATGTACTGACAAATGTTGAGGAAAGTATTACATATATGGACTAAGTTTCTTTTTAATGGTATAATGTCCTTTTTTTATATTATCTTTCTCGCATTTTACTAACGTCCCACGGAGTGTTTGGGTGTGGTCAATACAGGAGGGAACGTGTTCAACCAACAGATTTTAATTAACTCCGACGCAGCCTTAAGTATCTTTCGGCGTTTCTTCTCAAGGATGTCACTTCCAAAACGCTACTAGATCACCGTTAGGTTTCGTATTTTTGCTGACGACCCAAGTCGAGGTTCGTACCCACAGAGGTGCCCTTGCATTGCCACCCAACCCATAAATTTGCCAGCTGATCACTTCAGTGTTCTCCTTCTCGCCCGGTTTAGTTATGAAGGTCTATCCCGACCATCAACGTATTGTCCAATTAAAAAAAATCTACCCTAATATTGAAGACATTTCGTATGGATATTGAGTGATAAGGTGAGCCAAGTGTGTGCAATTTCGAAAAACTTGAAAGTATCTAAATAAAATGTCATTATTAAATATTAAATGTTTTTATTATAATGAAATAAAATGAGTAATAATCAACAAAAACAAACTTTTAATTACTATTAATATTTTTTATTTTGACTCGGCGCAGTGACTAAATCGTATCCAGTGATGGAAAGAACAGTGTAATCCAAAGACTGAGCACGAATATCCAGAGGCAAATATTAACAGATAGTCGCCGCGAATATGCCAACCTACAAACATCTCTTCACGCTTCGCTTAAAGAACTTAATATCACAGGTCGAAGGGTCCAATGACCCAATAAAGGTAAGGTAAAGCTATTATTATTGATGAGAAAAAACCCGCAATATTGGCACAGTAGACCTTCAAAAAAGCACTCAAGGTGTCCGACGAGTGCTTATGCTCCTCGATGTATCTCAATAGATAGCTATTACTCTTATATAGATAGCTGAAGCCGTGATGGCTGCCGGCAGAATAGAATAGCACCTCCCTCTTCTTGCTGAGGTGTCGTAAAAGGCGACTAAGGTATCTCTTGAACACCGCAATTCAACCAGGTATTTAGAGAAGGGAAAACTCGAGCAAACCTGCATCCCTCTCCCTCCGGATCGTACTGGTTCTCCTTTCCATCGGGCCTGAGGGAGCTCGGACGAGAGAGTGCTTTTCTGGCTGCGCGTCCAGTTATGCACTTAAATATCTCCTGCGCAATTGACTGTTTCCGAAAACTGGACCTCGAATTTCTTAACCGGCGTTGAAACAGTCGCCGTGGCCGAAACCGGCTAGGACATCATCATCATCATAGATAGCTGACCCGGCAAACGTTGTCCTGCCATATAAATTATTTCTAGTGAATATCTTCTATATTTGACAAACATTTGATAATATTTGTACGATACTAACGTCACTCAATTGTTTTACCTTCCCGGAACCCGTCCACTAACATTTAAACTTGATGGTATGGTATTAAAGTTCAAATTGACTTTTAAATATTATTACGAATTTTTTGTATGAGAATATAGAAAAGTGTTGTTTTTAGACTTTTTCAGACAATTTTTAAAATTTTCCTCTCCGTATTAACCTTCTAGACTTCATCAAACACAACAAAAAAGAAATCAGCCAAATCATATCAGCCGTTCTCGAGTTTCGCGCTTATCAACACATTTTGCGATTCATTTTTATATTATAGAGATAGATATATAATATACCATAGATAGTTCCTTTATATAGATAAAGGAACACATTTGTATTAATAGCGTTGGATAATATTTTTCCTAAGTTTTTTCAGCTTTTTGCTCTCATTCTCTTCTACGTTTATACTATTAATTTCTCTTCTACTACTTCTACTAACAATATAAGTTCCAGAGCTAGTAATTCTTGAATAATGTTCTACTGGTTTTGCGTTTTTTGTAGGAATATTTAATTTAAAAATCACTTTGTCAACAAAAGAGCTCCAGAATGCGTAGTATTTATTGCAGGTGCACAATAAAGACCAACACTCTTGTTATGCACACTTTTGTATTAATTCCAGTATTATTTGATAAATGTGCGTATAATATTATTTAATTTATATCTAAGTGAGTCAGTAAAAATATGCATAACCACTGTATTGTTATAAAGAATGTTTAAGTAATCGTGTTGTAAAGCATAAAACCACTTTAAGACAAACGTTTATAATAACATTTTTAATTTATTATAACATTTAAAATGTCATTAAGATTTGTTAACGTAGTAATAGTTGATAGTTGGTAAAACACGATTAAAGTTTGTGCGAACAGTGAATATTTATGACAAACATAAATTCTCCATGTTTACAATTTAGTCAAATATAACAAATTATATTATTTAATTAATATCGAAGTAAATGGAATCTGTAAATCTTTAGGCTATACGCATGTTTCTATTATACTATAATAAATTTTGTATTAAAGACGAACTTTTCTGAGCAATGTGTAAGCAAAGTGAATATAATATTTATAAATCTCATTTTCAGGGATCGCACTCTTAAGGCTTCTTACACTCTACTAAATTAAAAATAACATTTTCATAGTTCTCGCCACAAAAAGTATAATATATAAGTAGATAAGTATAAATGTAAGGTACAATAGATATGTTTTAAGCATAGTTACGATTTCTGTTATATGATTCAATCAAAGACCATTTCTTGTTCCCTCTTTGTAGTGGCAATGTGTAATTAAAAGTTAGACACAGCAAAAAGCACATAACGACTAGAACAGCAACTTTTGTTTCCATTCTTACATAGGTTTTACATGTGATATTTTCAAAAACTTTGTACTGTGTTTTTACAAATGTCATTCTGCAAATCAATCTGTCATTTTATTTTAAGAGGATTCACGGTAAAGGTTTTTTTTAATACATAATATATTTTTTATAGAAAAATAATTGATGTTGATTATATATAGATAGAGATATATTTCTCAGAAAAATGTCTAAATATCTCAGCATTCCTGAGGACGGTATCATAGGTACTTATTAATTTAAGCATTTTATAGATACTTTTTAATATCAGAAATGGACTGTTGATAACACGTAACACGTAAATATTTACTGTGTGTCTGGTTGTATTGATTATAAACTTCCTAGAATCTACCTGTGTATTTTTATAATACTTATTACCTAAGTACGTACCATAAACGTTACTCAGCTTGCCTATTACTTAATTTATAAAGTTCTACGACGGGGTCGTTGGGCTATCCTTTTTATATTTATAAGTACCTACTGTACTTCTTCTTGTAGTTTTAAATTTAATGTTAATTCTATGTACTCTACATATATAATAAATACCCACCTGAGTCTACTGAATTACTTACAATACGAAATTAAAAAAAAATCAAGTTACTTAAATAAAAATTTGACAAACTCTTAAGTGAAAACAATTCAAACTGTTAGGATGATACAAAATATATTCGACTCGTTCCAAAAAAATTATGACCACGCCTTTATACCGCCTAAAGTGGGTTCCCATTGGGCAAAATTTACACTCACCCCAGTATTCCCGTCTAGAATATAAAGGGATCGAGAAATAGGGGCGGGGCGTAATTCTTTAGGGACGTTGGGATGCACCTGACGGGATGTCAATCCACGTGATGACATCAATGAGAAAGCTCGTGTGCATAGTATAATTTATTTCCAAGTTAACTTTATAAAAATGAATAAAGACTTGTCCGAAGATACGTCGCAAACCGATACGAATAAATTACATACACCCCGCCCGTCGTCTCCACGTAAGTTCTTCGCTCGATTGTACGGACATCTCGAAGAGCCAAAGATTAGCGGTGATACAGTGGTTAGGAGTGCCAACTTTGGTAGCGAGTCTTCCTCGGACGTCGAAGTAGAGAGAGATTGTGAGGATAGAGGTGGCAGAGATTTGCAGACTTCGGTGAATGTGTCGCTGTGGCATCCGCCTGCGCTGCCAGTCTGCCCAAGGCCGATTATGTTACCACAGCAGATAGCGTTTGGCGCTGGACTTGCAGCTTTTCGTGAGTTTCCTTATCTATACTGATAATTTAAATTGAAAATGTATTTGAACAAACATTATCAAATTAAAATATATATATATATATATATATATATATATATATATGTATATTAGTAATAGTTATGTACACAGATTCGTTTAATTCAGGGGTCGGCAACCTTTTAAGTCGGAAGAGTAAAAAATTACAACACAAAATTTCAAAGTTTTTAAGGAGCCACAAAAAAAAATTCTTGCCTACTAGTTATTGTACCTATTTGAATAAAGTTTTTTGATAAAATAAAAACATTCTATTTATTCTTCGATACGGAACGATTTTTCAATGTCTTTTTTTCCATAAATTAAATAGTGTATTTGTAAGTGGAACTAAAGCATTTTTGCATTCGAATTTCACTTTGTTAGTATGGGAACTTACTTTGTGGTGCATGTTGCGCTTTCATGTAATTGGACTGGTGCACTGTAGTTGTATATGGTATTTTTTCTATTATTATTCGTTAAATGTGTACACACTGTTTGAAAACCTATTAAAATAAAATAAAATAAAGAGTCGCAGCTTCACAAATCACATCCAAAGATCCGCATGTAGGTCGCGTGCCGCAAGTTGCCGACCCCTGCCATAATTCGTACTCGTCTTTAAATCTTAGAAGTTTCTTACCTCAGCTAATATATTATGGTGATATATATACCGAGGTGAAACTATAGTAGTAAAAAATATAGGTTTTAATCAGTCATTAACCTATGAAGTAGCTATGATTGTTTAAACAGTCCTCAAGAAAAACATTAACAAATAAAAAGTTGTTACGATACATTCCGATAAGTTAATTAAAAAGTTTACATTTTTGCGAGGTTCATTTGTAATGAATTCAACCCAACCTCCAAATTGACACTGCATAGAGGTTGTTATATCATACCGGTGCGATTTAGGAAAGCTTTTTATCTATGAATACCTCGTTAAACGTTCAGATTGGAGCTATATAAAGGATAAAAACTGTAAGTAACATATATGTAATATAAATAACGCCTACTTATTTAAAATAAAGGGTCCTCCTAGTTTGGGTCAACAGAAAAACCAGTTTTTAAGCGGTAGGTACATTATAAAAACAAATACTTTTTTCTGAATAAATAATTTATAATTTATTTTACCTGTACTTTGAACTTAACATTAACATATTGAAAGAAATTATAAAAGAGTTAGATTAAAGTAAAATAAAAAAAGAGACGAAGCGATTACAGATTTTTAATAATTTTAGTGAAAATAAGTATTGAACACGAGGAAAAATAGGTTATTAAAATAATAAAGTGAACAAGAAGAAGAAAATTTGTTTTGAATTTTATGCAAAGAAAATATAAAATAAGATGATAAAGTATAATGGGCGTGATACATAAATTACAAGAACTTTACATGAATACAAAGTAAAAGACCAACAATTATTTTGTAATAGTTGAAATTAATTTGAGAACTTAATCTTAGTTTTAAATTAATTACAATTTCATTATATTTAAATGAGATGATCGTAAGAAGAATGTTAAATAGAAATAATTATAATATATTACGCTATATGCCTTTCGAAGTGAACAGAGATACATTAGTGGCTGAATGCACTTTACGCTTATACGTCGTGCCCAACCTGACCAGTAGCGCCGTTAATAGCCGTTCTCGAGGCACACATGACATGTATATCTATTAGATGCCATACGGGCTCCGGCACGATGTTTCCGTACGTAATCTGAAAAAACCCAGAATTACTTGCCGGGATTCGGACCTACGACCATACGTGTTGTCGCGCAATGAAACCGGTCTTTTGTCCACCAAGCCATCACAGCCACAATGTTAAATATAATTATAATACGACATCAAAGTATAACAATTAAGAATAGATTGGTGCGATTTAGGAGTAAACATCCTAATATTATACTTATTATAATTTGTTGAATTGCTCATTATTTGTAAGTTTATAGGTTTTTAAAAATATAAATATATTAAATACACTTTAAACTCTTTTAACGTTGTATATCTTGTTTCATTTAAAATATAAAATGTATACAATCTTTATATGGGGTGCGAATTACGTAAGTTCTCTCTCCGTTTTAAATGCGTACGGCTAAAGAAATAAGAAATTTAGATGCGCATAATTTATTTATTAATAAGAACACATGTGTAGACTACATTAACTCATACAAAAATATATATATAACACATGGACAAGATACAGTACAAATGCGACTATATTCAAAAGTGTAGACTACTTGCACAGAACAAAAGAAAAATGAAAATACGAGTAACGCGCGGATAGGAACAGAAAAAAAACATTAATCTAATTTGCAAAATAAATAAAGCAAACTAATATTATCTTATTCCACAACCTTCTCGAATTACGTCCTCTTTTCGAGTTTAAAAATATTTTCATGAAATATATCGAGATCTTGATATAAAATCATAGAGCCTTGTCATTCTGCATAAGGGTGTATTCGTGGAATAATTTGAAATTAGGAAAAGTTAACATTATTTGCTCTGGCTAATCTAGTAGGAGCAGAAAACGCTATAGACGGTAAAATGCTAAGACCATCGAAAAGTTTAACAATTTTGAAAAAAAAAACTAAATCAAGCATGTGTCGATTGTCGACAAGTCGATTGAAGACTAAACTATTCATGTGAAAATACTGTAACCGATAAATAATTTATGTTTTTTTTTTACCAAGACAACAAGAAAAGGTAAGATCAGTCAGATAAGTCCCTGTTGTATATGGTACTTCCCAAGCGCTTTATATAAATACTCCAATTCCAAGATTCCAATTGATTGCTTTTTCTCATATTGTTATTTATTTTAAATCGGATATAAGATAATGATTAGATACTTACTATTTGGGTATTGAAATTCAACTAGGTTAATAAACAACTTTTTGCAAAACCTCTCCAAAAACTAAAATACTACTTGCGGACGAACTATGTCTTACTAGTCATTTAGGTAGACTCCTGCTTATACGCCCAATTACACATTAGGGTTTATAGAATGGGCTTACTTAATGCAAGTGCTTCGCTGTTAGCACTAAACATAATTGTACAACAAATGATTAGTTCAAATAATTAGAACAACGTTCTATTTTTGCGCGAATAACTTCATTCTGTGCGATTTGCCTTCATCTCCACACGTGGCGCGGTCTTCAAGCAAATTTGGACAAGAATTTGTTTAGTGTATATCTCTTTACAGTTTGTAATCCTCATCAGCTAATTGTTCTAATAAGTTGATATTTAATTCCATCAATAAGATTCTACTATTAAATTTTGTTCGCACAACTCTTTTTGACTGGAATTTGATGAAATACAGTAAAATAAGAATGGCTGTGATCGCGAAGGGTCGATAGTACAGTGATAGTCATCGTCTAAAGCTCTATAGCTTCAGCTCATTGCAGTAATAAACAAAAACATCACAAGCTGGCTGGCCTTGGCAAAAACCATATTGGCAGTCAATTAATATGCCGGTGCTCCGTAAGATATCTTAAAAGTTTTGAGTTAACAAGCCACCTGATGGTAAGTGGGTACTGTCCTTTATAACTAATTGTAATATCAGAGGTATCGATATCGTGCTACCGACATTAAAAGAAAAATGAGTCAGACATAGATCGGCTCATTCCGAAGAGAGACTGGCCAAAGTAATTCTTTATGACTGTCCACATCCACCCAAGCACTGTCGTCGCGATCCGATTGAGCATCAACGTCCTATCACCTCTCTACTGCTCGTTATACACCACCCAGGGACACGTGTAACCACTATCAACCTTAATATCGCAATAGCCTCAGAACATTTTTTTAAACCAGGACAATCACAAACAAACCGGGACATGGAAATCCTAATTTTAACGTTTCTTGTTCTTTGAAGCTATAAACATTTTATAAATATTGTAGTTATTCTAAAAAAATTACAACTTTTTGCTTTGAGAATTAGCAGATATAATAAATGCTTTAGTCACTAAAGAATTATAACACTAAAGTTTACTGTAATAATTCTATGGTATCATTATTTAATTTTAATCATTTTTCTTATGCAATATTATACGAGTGTTTTATAAGGTTTGAATAAAAGGAATCCTTTGAAACCGTTACGCTATAGAAATGTGCAGATCAAAGATATCATTTTTATATCGCCCAGCGCTTACTTAGAAGTAATAGCAAATAAAATATTAGTAGAAAATGTCCAACATAATGGAGGGTATCGGTCTAGATAAGCTTCGTCACGGAGAAAACGGTCGGTAATCCCTTCTCACATCTCTTTGCCGGACAATTCTTTGTAATATCATTGAACAACTCGATGCAGCTGTTAAAATCCATTTTTATTCAAGTTATCTACTTTGACGTCAAGGAAAATGTATTATTTCATTCTCATATTTTACAATGTTATGTAGTTAATACCTACCTATGTTTGTAGGCTTTCAATTTTGGACACCTAAATCAAAATCTATTTAAATCTAATTATACAGTAGGCAAAAAAAGTCATCGGCCACTTGGATTATTTTCCTATTCTTGAAGTTTTTCTTATTAAGAGATAAGAAATTACACTCCAATTCAATTTATTCACTTAAATTACAGTATATTTTCACAAAATAATACATTTCTGACTTAATAATTCAGATATATCTCTTGGTATTCATATTTATTTTAAAAAAATTGCAAATCTGGCGCAAAAAAAGTCATCGGCCACGTATAATTTAATGACACTTGGTTGAGAATTGGTCCAATTTATCATCATATTGAAAAATAATTAATATTTTATGGGATATCCGTTAGCTATAAGAACTGCTTGCAGCCTTCTTGGTATGGATTCCACTAACTTTTTGGTCACATCCGCCGAAATTTTCTCCTATTCATTTACTATAATTGATTTCAGCTGAGCGATATTGGTGATAGAGTGTTCGTGTATTTTTGAATCCAAATGTTTCCGCAAATGCTCGATCGGATTCGGATCTGGAGATTGCGCAGACCATTCGAGTACACTCTGGACATTTCTGGAGAGCCAGTCCTTCACACTACACGCAGTATGCTTCGGATCATTATCGTGTTTCAACACGAAGTCCGTTTCAATATTTAGTTGACGGGCGCTTGACATCAAATTATTTTATAAGATATTTTTATATACATACTAGACCATTTTCCCATCGATGAAAATTAATTTTCCGACTCCAGGAGCAATCACACAGCCCCACACCATAACGCTTCCACCTCCATGTTTGACAGTTGGCGTAAGATTTTTAGGCTCAAGCGCTGTGCCGTTCTGACGCCAAAACGTAACTGTTCTTTTCGACTGAAATAGTTATATTTACTATCGTCTGACCAAATAATCTTGCTCCAGTACTCTTGCAGCTTATTTATTTTATCATTCACGAATTGCATTCGTTTCGATTTATTCTTGTTACTTACGACGAACTTTCTGCGCGACACTCGACCACGGTATCCATCCTTCTGCAGAATATTTCTAACCGTTTGTGGCGTTATACTCACTCGAATTGATTCCACAATATTTGTTGTTATCTTTGGAACAGAAATCTTCGGGTCTCTTTTTATTTCTCGGATTATGATGTTGCGCAATCGTCGATTTATTTTGGAGGGCCGGCCAAATCTTGATTTGTTGAATACTGTACCGGTCGTAGTAAAGCGCTTATTTTTTTTTCATGTGAGTAGTTTTTCGTGTGGAACGTAATAATATGACACTCCAATTATTTTAAACAATTATTGATATGTGAAAAAAAGAATGGTTAGGCCGAGAATCTTAACACTTACCTCTTTAAGCCATCACGTCCTTGATTAAAGCAAAAAATAGCATTGAATATAAAAAAGCTCAGCTGGAGAATGTATTGTCTTGGCCCACCAAGAATAACATCCCTTTATGCACAAAATTCACTTGATTGCCATCGATTAAGCGTCGAAACATAAGTAAGATATTAAGAAATGATATGTGGCCGATGACTTTTTGCGCCCGATTTGCTATTTTTTTTTTAAATAAACTTGAATACTAAGAGATATATCTAAATTATTTAGTCAGAAATGTATTATTTTATGAAAATATACTGTAATTTAAGTGAATATAATGAATTGGAGTGGAATTTCATATCTTTTAGTAAGAAAAACTTCAAGAATAGGCAAATGTTCGAAGTGGCCGATGACTTTTTTTGCCTACTGTAGGTACCTGCATCTCTCAAAATCAGATCTAAGTACTTTCTTTTTTTTTCTAATCCGGGTGAAAATTCTGCATAGTACCATTAGAATCGCTGTGAGGACACCGATCCTGGTGCGTCAGGCTCCTACTGACTAACAACCCCCGGGGTGTCCCTCTAATTGCTCCACCCGGACCCGCGAAATTAAATTCATCTAGAAGCCCGGAGAGCGACAGCCTTGTTAATGCTTCCTCGCTGGAATGGGATAGTTGTAAAGGACCCACCCCTCCAGAACCCTCTCAGGCGGTGTACCGTCTCCCTCTCATCCAGCGTGCAGACTTTCTCAAGTCTACTGCCCGGGTTCTAAGTACTATAAAATAACTCATTATTATTTTTTAGTTTATTTTATTAATAAGATTATAGATCTGTATTACTTCTTTATTATGACATATTTTTTACAATTTATTTTTGGTTTATTTTTTGCAAATATAATATGATTCGCCAAAACTTTGATTGAAACTAAACTAACCATGAAATACCTACGAAATGAATTATTTAGAAAACAGCTTATATCTATGTAGGTGTACAGAAAGATAAAATGAAAATATCGTAAATTATTCATACCTATACCTGATTTTTTTCTTTCTTACTGATAATATTGTATAATTCATAAAACTTTGTGTAACAATTAAATATTAACTCGATAAAATAAAAAGTATCAACGTTCAGATTCGATGTAAAACCTTCGCGACAAATCGCTGAGCTATTGTTGTGAAAACCGTTGTCTGCAGATTCTTATTGCCATGAAAATAGAATCATAATGGTTTGTCGCCTCGGCGGCGAAACAGGGGGTTGGAGCGCCTGTGGGCGGCAGGCGCGACAGCTCGCCTGGCGTCGGCGGCGGTGATGTGATTACACCTCACGTTTCGCCGCCTCCGAATACAAACGAGCCAGCTCCATTGGCAGCCGCTCTCATGTGAAAATTGCCAGCACTGTTCTGCCAGCTCGTCCTGAAACCTGGCCATTGTTTCAAAGTAATAACAATTAGGTACTTACTTAACTGTTAGTGAAATATATATTTTTTATTCTTCCTCAGCATATTTATCACATGACATCTAATGATAAGTATGCAGCTGTTCTAAAAACGGCTGCCACTATCAATACCAAAACAAAATATATCGATAGCAGCAGAGATCATTTCGGTCTACACAAATATAATTCCACCCTTCGTTTAATACGTTCCCGCCGGCATGTACCATTAATGGTACATTGAGGACTATTCCATCGGTCGGCGTGTACCATTTATGGTACATACACAATTGTCCCATCGGGCGGCGTTCATCATTAATGGTACAATGAAAGAAATTAATTTAATTTGTATTTTTTGCTAATAAAAAAAAAATGTTTCCAATGGACGCAGGCATAGTCGGCAGAAGCACTTAATGAGAGATATGCGATTACGTGCAAACGGGGCCGCCCGATGAGACAAATTTGATTTTACAGAGCCGTCAGATGCCGAAGACAGCGAGTTCAGCCTGCGCCGGCGGGAACGTGTTAAACAATCAATTATCATAGGAATTTAGGGTTACTGCTTTACATATAGGCATTAGGCAATATTATAATTTTTACGCAGTTATGGAGCATTGATTTCAAGGTCTAAGATCCTCAATACCGTGAAGATATAGTCATCATTATAGGTTATTGTAAGATTAGACTTGTGATTTTTAGGATCTTTTTTGGAAAGCGGTTAATTTGGAAATACAAAGTACATGTACTCGTACACAGGGCTACAAAATGCAAATGTAAATCAAGACGGCTAGGCCTTCCATTCATGCCCTATAATCATGTTACAATACTTAAAATCGGGCATCGCATCACAGTTGCCTAGGCCTTTCATTCATGGCCTACGATCATGTTACAATCGAGCATCTTATCGGTCATAATTGCCACTGATTTTCGTTTAGTACCACCACCTGAGATGATCGTGTACAGTTCATACAAAAATAATGTCACTGTCTAATGATGGAGGTACTGGTGATAAACACAAAAGTCCTTGTTTAATATTTTTTCGTTTGATTGTGTTGGTCTTTTGATAGAAGCTTATAGAATTGTTTTGTTATGTTACGACAATAAAATTTTTGTATCCTCTTTATTTTATAAAGCCAGGTAAAAACATGAAATTTAAAGCTGTTTATTTACATAATTACTTACGTATATTCTATTGAGATTGTACACATAGTTAGTTAAGTAAACGCGACGTTCTCTCCGGGATTTTCAACAAATGTCCTGGCTGTTAGGGTACGTTATAATTTGATTATCTTCATTGTTATTGTTCAGCTTTGTCGTTTTTTCTATAGATACTCTCGTCAACAACCGTGGGAGGAGACACGTGCGAGCGTTTAATCCGGCGTTATCGTTCATTTGGAAACAAAATTTGATTTAAATTATGTGCTTACGATTCATTTGTACATAAAGTCGGCGCGCGAGTCCCACTCGCTCTTGGCCAGTTTTTTAAATTATATTTTACACTAAAAGTTGTGTTCTAAGCAATACTTTGTGACATAAGTTTTAGTTAGATTTACAAATCGAAAGTACATGAACTGATTTTAATAAGTAACGAGGCTCTATAAGTTACCAGAACTACGAAATACAAGTCACTATCACAGGTTTTCATATATGTAGGCCCTTTTATCACCATTCAATCAACCACAGACCATTACCTTTTTTCTTTAAGTTTAATTTGAAAGAATTTTCTAAGAACACATTTCAATGCTCAATATTCAAGCTTTAGAACATAAATATAAGAGGAAAACAGTTTTACGATATTTCTACAAGAATATCGTGTACAATTGAAATGCACTGTTGCGTTCACTCGACAATATTACTTATTATATCTACAATAGATATTGAAAACAATAAAAAAATACAGCGACCAAGTCAGGTGTGCTTTTTTCTCATCTCGTTTTGAAAGCGGTCGAATGGAGTTGTAATTAGGGGATCTCGGCTAATGAATATTTAAGGGGATCGCTACCCTAATCTCTGAGTATTGTGGCCATTGTTGATTAATCACAATCGTTTTTCTAATCTCAAACAGCCAAGGAATTAGAGTATTTTGGGAAATCCAGCAGGCAGTAATGGTCGTATTGTTTTCTATGTTGCAGATTTACGGCATCTTAATTGAATAATAGTTTCAAACAGAAATATGAAATATTATTAGGTATATATGATGGTAAAAAATTATTGTAGTCTGACAACTTACAAGTGAGGAAAATAATTACAACAATAGATCTTAGTAGCTATTTTCTTGAAAACTACGTTAAATATGTTAATGTACAAAATACGTTGTGTCGAGGTATTATAAATAGGTACTAATTACAAATTAATTTAATGTATTTGATAATCGACAGATTATCAGAGACCAGGTAACCAGAGATGGGCAAAATGTAATCTTATTAATGATTAACGGTTACAAAATGTAGTCGTAATTTTCATTTTCTTGTACTGTAATCATGATTAAACCCATTTAAAACATTAAGAAATCATAAGTGTATGCTATCTGGGATTCTGTAGTGTGTAAAACATAGATGAGCAAAATGTAGTCATATTAATGGTAAAAAATGTAAAATGTAATCGTAATCATTTTTATTAATTTGATTACATTTTGTCCATCTATGGTTATAACCATAATGAAGTCTACCAAATGTTAAAATTATTTACATATCTCATAAAATAAGGAATACTACAGCTAGCTACTAAAAAATAATTTGTTTGTAAAATATCTTAATTTTTCCGATAAGATACAATGTCTTCACTGTTGAACATTTTTTTTTAATTTAACGGAAACTTTTGCTTTTAGCCTCAGTACCTAGGTACTCGCTTTCAGCTCGATTAAGCGCATGACAATTTAATGTGACAACACTCAGCTCATTCAGATAATACTGGCATTGTGGTCCAATTAGAGTACGTAAGCGCTCGCATCAGTGACAAGGGACGCTCACAGCTGACTATTCCCGCATCAACCCCGTTTACATCCGTTGTGGTAAAATGAACCTATTTTGCTGTCCCAATCAGATTTATACGCTTCATTGTGGTTAAGAACTTATCATGAAGTGACGAAACTACTCGGTACAACATTACACAGTACGGCAAAATATTTATAATAATCGTCACGCTATATCCTTTTCGGGATACATTAGAGTCTGTATACACTTTGCGCTTATGTGTCGTATCCAACGTCACCAGTAAGATAACTGATTGCCATTTTACTTATACATGATATTTCTATTAGATGCCGTGCGGGTTTCTTCACGATGTTTTCCTTCAACGGTGACCATGTGGTCCCTAAATCTGTACGTAATCTGGAAATACCCAGAGTTAAGTGCCAGGATTCGAATCTACGACCATTTGCGTTGTTGCGCATGTAAACAGGTCTATTATCCTTCAGGCAACCACATCCACAAAAATATTTAGCGCGGTTTTACCGTTCATTATTATATGGTGGATTTACGTTTAATAGGATGTCGGTACGCGACTGGCTCATAACTATATTACATGGATCCAAAGCCCCTTTTACAGACTCCCTTCGGCCGGTCCTGTTTTAGAACCAGATGTACATCTAGAAATCATATACCTTAAGGTCCTTCTGCTGTATATACATATATTTAGGTTTGTATAACAACAGTTATTCTCAAATTTCACCATGATCATAACAATGGTATGCATTTATAGTTTCTCATCCCCTAGTGGTTGTTTTTCTAAACTATATAAACACGCGTGGCCGACTAAAAGTCGCCAAGTGGCTAAAAGCCAGACCAGTATTAAATAAAAAATTGAACTAAATATTTTAACACTTACGTAGGTATATGTGGTTACAGTTAGGTAAATAAGAATCATTGCGTACCTAAAACATATTTCTGTTCTCAACTTTTTATATGCATTCATTTCTTACATAACGTTGAGAAGAACTTTCGACATTATCTTCTAATGTAATGTACAATAATAGACATAATAAAACATTTATCATTAATTTGAACTTACTCGACAATAACATAAAGGAACAAATGAAATGAGAACGATCAGCACGCACCACTAACGATACTCCTCATGCGAGCTCTAACGGCTCACGTTCTTTTTGTGTATTTCATAAAAATCTGTACTTTGTGTTACTATAGAGGTGTGTTTTTGTATAATCACAGGTATTTAAAAAGTGATACATATAAGTTTAAGTACTATTTTGTGGCGCCAAGATCAATGATTATGTGTGTAAAAATAAAGCCTTAGGTTGTCTACAATTGATTGTGTAATCAATATTTATTGGGTACGTAATTAGGAAATGTGTTTAATGATTTGTTTTTTAGTATTACCGTTTAAAAAGTACCTATTAAAATAATTGTCATATTAGGTTCTCCTTCCATAAACAGGGTTTGTTCTAGTTTTTTTTTCTCAAATTCATTGATTTTATTTTATCAAAAAAATTTCAGACTTAAGTCGAAACCGCACTTATCGTGTGGGATTCTTTATCAGTGTATAATGTTATTTTGTCTTTGTTATCTACACAATGATAAAAACCATCAAGTCTATTCATTACTGTCTATACATTTCTTGTTACAAATATCTATTTTAAAAGACTATCTTTTCTAATGTATATTCTCACGTGCATGTATGAAAATTTACACACGAAGGCTTTATAATGTCACGTGTCCTTAAAACAATCAAATTTGTAAGTTGTCAGGTAGTTTAAATCTCAAATGTGCAGTGCAACGTATTGTGCATCAATCAGTAATTGATCGGACGTTACAAACACCTACCTATACACCATATGGCGCTAGTGTAGCCCTTCAATATAGCCCAAGCGAGATTTTTATTTGAGATTTGGATAAAATTCAGTTGCTAACTTTTGTTCAATGGGGCTGATATATTCAATGTAATAAAAGCCCCTAAATAAAAAAAAAATACCTTTTGCTAGTAGGTAATATACTGATTACTGCGTTCTTGTAGAGTAGGTAAACGTTAGAAATAATCTTTACGGCACTTTTCTAATTATGTTGATGTTATCTGTACTAACTGCTATCTTGTAATTCCTTCATTACGTGGCAATTGGCGGGCATTTAAAAAAATATTCTACGAGAATATTTTCCTAAATACAGATAATAAAATCAATTTTCAGATAATATCAAATTGCTCATTTATTATCTTTAAAAACGCTTTTTTTTTTTTGAAGGGGTCTTACTACTGATTGCCGGGAAAGGCATTTTCAGCTCAACCGGGCTTATTTAAAAACGCTTTGGTTGATTCATCATTTTGTAGGTGCACGTATCAAATAGCGTATGAAAATTAAATTATCGTGATTCACCCTAACCCGGTGCGCGAACAGAGGGTTTCACTTCCGGACCAATATGGTGCGGAATCGAGGAGCTCTTACAAGCTCAAGTTCTCATGGCTCAATCACTTACAGGCACCTGAGTACAGGAATTGCACGGAATCCTTATTTAGTTTTTATTTAACTTGTTTTGCCCAGGATGTTCCTTACTTTTTATTTAGATCTAACGTCATTATGGTTTCATGTTGTTACCGAGGAAATGTAATGTTACCTACTTGCATTTTACGTATCATTAGGCTCATCTCGTGTGTTCATATTTTATTTTATACTAGTTTGGCAAAACGTATTTTTAATACTGGCTCGAAAAAGTGACTACATCGCATTTGATGGGAAGCACGGCGTAGTCCAAGATAGGCAACGATCGCTAAGGGACAAAATCCGTTGACAGTCACCAACGCCATGTTGGACCACATATGCCCCAACGGAAGATATCTAGGCAGGGATGGGCAAAATGTAATCTGAATAATGATTAACGATTGCAAAATGTAGTCGTAATTCTAATTTTGTTGCTCTGTAATCATGATTAAGTCCCTTGAAAACGGTATTGACTATAAAGAATTCTTATCATGCCAACCTACGATCATCAAAATGGCTATAAGTAGACACAAGCGGATCTCAACAAATGACAAGCCGCAGTCACTATGATAGGGTTTGTACCCTTTTTTTTTGTTGTTTGTTTGTTTGTAAGGGATACCTACCGTCCTTGTGAATCCAACAGCAAAATTTTCTCATTTTAGTCGCTCGAAGAAGACGCAAAGAAAGTCGGCCGAGGAGACAAAGAACGACATTTTCAGCTCATCAAACTTTACGACTTGAACTGGAATATGCAAGGGGCGAATATGTGGCCAGAGCACGAAGGTAATATTAGTATTGAGGCGTTCATATATACTTACACAGAATAGGTAATAAATCGTATGGATACAACTAGTGGAAGTTTGTGCTCTTGAAAAGACTATTAACGATTACTAGCAGGGCCAGATTTAAACGAGGGCGGGCGAGACCTCTGCCTCGGGGCCCCCACAATAAAGATAAGCCAGCTATCGAAGCTAACCCTACTGACTACTTAGTATTAAAAGTGATTTACTCTGGGAGCTAGATTTCAGTAGAATCATCACCTTTCTTCGTCGAAATAGGCTCGCAAAGTTCTATTCGTTAACGCGGGAATTTAATTTTAATAAATTGCATTTGACTTTAACAAATTATTCATTCTTTGCTAAAATAATGTTATTTGCGGACAATATATTTTTGAGTGTTTATTAATAATTTGGGGCCTCCAGTCCTTCGTTGCCGCAGGGCCTCCAGACTTCCAATTCCGGCCCTGATTATAACTGATTGATTATATTTTCTTTTGGAATGTAAACAAAAACGAAACAATAAAATTATATATAAAATTTTACGGATTGATATTAAAACTTTCTAATTTATTTTATTCATGAAACACAGTTAATTTCTTACTGTGAAAAACTGTACCTAAATTAAGACATTTTAATAACATGATCATGGCTAATCTTAACGAATGATAAAATAATATTTACAAATTCTCTCTATTTATAGATGTTTCCTTTGGATTTAGATAGGTGGCAATGCTTTATAGTTTTTCTCAATACTTACTTTGATGTCTGATACATACAGCTATATTTGTATAAGCGGTATATATGAGTACTTACAATTTATGATAGACAATCTTATATTTTTTATTTCAGATGTGAATTAGCATCTGCGTTGTCATTGAGTGAAACACAAGTTAAAATATGGTTCCAGAATCGAAGAGCAAAAGACAAAAGAATAGAAAAAGCTCACCTTGATCAACAATATAGGTATTTATAGTTTAAGAATTGACAAAACCTCAACTAAGGCTGAAATTTATAATTCTCAGCAAAGTTCTCGAAAATAAATTTCTTTGACAAAAAACTGAATATATAATAGGAAATTGAGTATAGACATAGTATACACAGAGCAAAGTCCATGTTGACAAAATTGGTGATTTACCAAATCCTTTGACATTAATTGAGGAATATTTTAGTAAAGTCTAAGCAAACTTAAAGTTGGGTCTATGAATCTCAGCCTTAGAGTAAAGCAATATCATCACGAAGCCGTACTGTCAGAAATGTTAAACCAATGTCTTTTTAACCCTACAAATCACTCCCACCACATTTTATTCAAACAGGTAGTTAACTGACTGACAGTACAGATGATGGAAAGTGGTCTGTCGTCTATAGTCAATTCTAAATAATACCAGAAATATTGCCATTGTGCCGACCTTGAGGAAGAGAAAAATTATTCAGATATAGACGGGCTGATCTCGACACATCACATACTGAGACGAGGTGCTGTGATGGCATTTATAACCAGTACGTAACAATCCAGTTGAGCATAAACTCTTTGCCTTTATATATTACTAGTTGACCCGCCAAACGTTGTTCTGCCATATAAATTATTTCTAGTGAATATCTTTTGTATTATAATATATTTTACCCGCGGCTTCGCATTGTAAAATATTATCTAATTTATTATAATTAAATTTATGGTTCACAATTTTGGTCATAGTGGCTTCCACATAGAAGGTAGATTTATGCTGTCTGGGACTTTTATTTAGAACTATTCCAGACAAACAATCCTATGGTACATAATCTTTGTGTAACTCCAATGCTTTAGGTAATGCCCGCCAAGATAGCTCTCAGAGGCCAGATTTTTTTCCGACTTAATTGGCATGTATCGTTATATTACGATCAAAATTACATAAAATAATTACAAATTGTAGCATATATGTTATTCCGATGTATAATCTATATTATTGTAAAAGTTTTATACAAATCCGTCCAGTAGTTTTATCGTGAAAGAGTAACAAACATATTCACAAACTTTCGCATTTATATTAGGAAGTAGGATAGTTTCTCGTTTAGCGACATCAACAGCCAGTCGCGAGTAGTATCAACCGTCAACCTTGAATTTTCGATGTACACGTATACATATATAAATTTGTGTGTTACAGGAATTTAGCAGCAGCTTCAGGATTGTTCCCGACAATATTAAGCTCTCCTTATGGCGCACCGCCGCCTTGCCCGTGTGTTCCACCCCAGCACACTACAAATCTTGACCGCTAATTCGGAATAATATTTACGTTTGTATAATTTCAATATCAAGATAGCTATGCCTTTCATCATTATGAAAAGGTAATGCTAATAGTGAGACGGTGGTATTCTGAATGAAAAAAAAGATGCTAGTTATTTTAATTAATTTGTATTGTATCTAGAATGTAAATATATTGAAAATAAGTTATAATGAAATATTTAAATTCAATAATAAATTGTTTATTCTATTGTTATATTTAGGGTAGATTGTCAGAGAATAAAACTACATGTTAATTAATTTTTTTTTTATTTTGATAATGTCCACTTACCATGGCCTTTTCCACGGAGGAAAGCTCGGCAACGTGTAGAAGAGTCCATGGAAAACAGTATTCATTTAATACACATTGTAATTGAATAAAATACTATATCTATGTTAACAAAATATCAAGATAAGTTAAATGAATAACCCTATAAGACACTTTGAAATAACAAATCATTCATTTTTCATAGAATAAAAATTATTATACATTGTAATAATGTAGTAGTACATAATAATCATGTTTACTTTAATGTCACATTAAACAACTTTTTTTTTATATTTTATAACGAGAGGCACGCATATAATATGTTACATAAAAGTTCAGTTTCCATATTTATTAATGTTTTTAGATATAAAATATATTCCATAATTTTTGGAATGTTAGAATCATCTGTAGCTAACAAAGGAAAATTATAAACAAAGAACTTCTCTTATTGGCATAAGGAGTAAAGTCTTATAACACAGTTTTTACAATATCATACCACTTCATAAACATCCTACAACACACAATGTTTTGCTGTGATAAAAGTGTATAAACTGTGATAGAAGTGCTAAAATAACACAGTTATAGGAAATATTGTAATTCAGTGCCTATAATAAGTATACCTTTATGTGAACAAACCTTATTGAGGAAAAAAATATGATAATAGTTTTAGTGGTCGCTTCAATAAGTTGGCTCGCTTGTCACTAGCTAGCTGACGCGTTGCCTATACCTTCTGTCACTACTCTATCGCCTGCCTTTCCTGCCTGCCTGCCTAGCTTCAATTAAGCGCAACTTGACACCTACGTATTAAAAAATCACTGCATAAGTACACACGATAATTCTTTTGAAACATACCAGAAACTGGAATAAAATTATTACTCGTAAGGGATTGTTAATAACATCCGCGATCTGTGCGCATTCTAAGTGCTTTATCAGGTCTTATACACGATAAACTTACTAAAGAAAAATTCTAGAGGTATCAACGGTCAAATAGGCAATACTCTCGACTAAAATCGAGTAAAAATCAAAGTAAACTTGTTGTGTATAACGACCGATAAAGTACTTATAATATTATTACGGCATACTTATCATATAGGGGAAGTGGAGATGTTTTAATATATTTTTTTGTATATATTTTCTAAATTAACTAGTGATGTAATATAACAATTTTGCTAACTATAATATAATTTACGTCTCTTTGCGATGTTTTTCTTCACCGCTAAACACGTAATATATTCATTATTAAAGCTCTAGACAATTTAGTTATATTCAGAGATGGGCAAAATGTAATCTGATTAATGATAAATGATTACAAAATGTAGCCGTATTAATTTTCTTGCTCTGTAATCATGATTAAATCCATTTAAAACATTAAGAAATCATAAATGTGTATACAATCTGGGGTTTTGTAGTTTTTAAAACATAAATGAGCAAGATGCAGTCATATTAATGTTAAAAACATAAAATGTAATCGTTAATCATTTTCATTAATCTGATTAAATTTTGCCCATCTATGGTTATATTGATTGATTATGTTACTAACTTAAAACATTAATTGTAGGTGTAGTTGCCTAGTGGATAAGACACCGGTATCCACTTACAACAACGCGAATGGTCGTGGGTTCAAATCGAAGAATGTATCTCTGGATTTTCCAGACTAATTACGGATTTAAGCATTACATGCTCACCAGTTAAGGAAAACATGGTGAGGAAATATGTTATCTAGTACAAATGCCATGTGTAAGTGACCTGAGAACAGCGATCGCGTTCGCTACTGGTCAGTTTGGGTATAGCATATAAGTGCAAAGCAGGTACAGTCATTAATGCATCTTTGCTGACCTGGACAGGGTTATAGTGTGACTTTGCGCTTTGTTTATGTGTCGCGCCCAACATGACCATTAGCGTAGTTAATCGCCGTTCTTAGGGCATTTATACACAAGCATAGTTAAATTGTAAAACATCGTATATGGGCTTATATCGAGGGGTGAAAGACTATTTGGTTTAATCAACATCTTTTGGTGATATAGTAATATATATATATATATATATATATATATATATATATATATATATATATATATATTTGGAATCGGTAAAAAACGCTGATTCCGAAAATATATATCATTCTATATCACCAAAAAATGTCACTTAAACCAAACAGCCTTTCACCCCTTGATATATAGATTGCTTTAAAGTATATTTCAACTGAAAAAAAAAAAAAACTTAATTATGCCAAAATCATTGCCATATAAACAGAGATGTATTAAAACGTATAATTATTGTAAAAAGAAGATTAATTTAGATAATTTATCGATACTACCAAATATAACTTTACTTTTATGGAAAAAATAACTCAGTATAATAACTAAGACTACTCTATCATATAAAAATCTTTTACAATAACTACTACAGAGACCAGTTTAATTCTGTAATAAAACTAAGGAGTGTCTCAGAATGTTTTTCGTTTTTGAATTGACCAATACGCGCCGATCGCTGGTAGCAGGGGGAGGGGAGTGGTCTCAAACGCTTGGCCGGCTTGTTAAGTTTAGTAGCCATGAATCGTTTCACGGGACCGCAGCGCGCGTTTTGCGTGCGAGCGTTTTATAAAAACAACGATTCCTACACTATTGTTCGTCGTCTCTACAGGACACATTTTAATTTAACAAGCTTAAAACATGTGCCAAGTGCCAATTTAATTAAACATTGGGTGTGCAAGTTTGAAGAGACTGGGAATACAATGCCGGACAAATCATCTGGGCGCAAAAGGACATCAAGGGCGAGCACGAACGTCGACCGCGTTCGCCAGTCTGTTATGGACGACCCACGACAGTCGTTGAGATTGCGCGCAGCTTCTCTGAATTTGAACAAATCTACGGTTTATCGCATTATTTCGAAAGATTTGCATTTTCACCCATATAAAATTGTTATTGTTCAAGAAATGAAGCCTGATGATCCTGATAAACGAGTCGAATTCTGCAGGACAATGAAAAACCGTTTTAGGAGTTTCAATAACATCTGGTTCTCCGACGAATCGAATTTTCACATCAACGGTCACGTGAATAAACAAAATTGCAGATACTGGGCTACCGAGAATCCGCTAGAACTGCATCAGAAGCCCTTGTACTCACCAAAAGTGGTTGTTTGGGCTGCCATATCAAGTCAAGGAATTATCGGTCCTTATTTTTTTGAGGATAACCGAGGTCGAACTCAGACCGTTAATTCTGATCGATATTGCCATATGATCCGGACTTTTTTGGCTACAGAAATGCAAAACCAGTCTGGCTACAACCGCAACACCTTTTTCCAGCAAGATGGGGCCACTTCTCATGTAACAAATGACTCATTAGCTGCTCTTCACGATTTATTCCCCGGAAGAGTGATAAGCCGCCGAGGAGACATAAACTGGCCACCGAGGAGTCCTGATTTAACGCCTGCTGATTTTTTCTTATGGGGCTACCTAAAAAGTAAAGTTTACAATCCATTGCCACCAAACCTGAACGTTTTGAAGCAAAGAATCACTGAAGAAATCAACGCTATTCCAAGAGCAATGCTCCAGCGAGTGATTGAAAATTTTAGCTCCAGGCTAAATGAGTGTGAACAAGTAAATGGTGAACATTTGCAAACGGTTGTTTTTCATAAATAAACTTCAAGATCTGCTCTTTAATTTAACAATAAATAAAACAAGTTTTAATGGATAATGTTGTTTTTTATTTAACATCAAAAAATGAAAAACATTCTGAGACACCCTTTACTTCAATTTATAAATTTCTCGGAGTCTTTAGCCGGCATAAATCCGGTAACACTGCGGCCGTCAAGACTGTTCCCCAGGTAGTATAAAGATAAAATTGAACAGTTGTCTCTGCAGTGTTAATCGACTTCTAACTACATTATAAAGTGTTGCTTTCTCCGTGGCTTCGTCAGCTTGGAATTCCAGTTTCGAAGGAATTTATTTCTCTAAGCCTCGGTCATAGTTCTATTTTTTGGGATTAAAAATACCCTACATCCTTTACAGTACTCTAGACGCGTGTGCAAAATTTCATACAAACAAATAAAGTCACATTCCTATTTATAATACAGACAATAAAAAGCGAAAAGGCAAAACGTCAGGTCGAAAATTATATTGCATTTTATTTAATCACCACAAATAATCCCTTCGTGTTGTTCGGAGCCCATGGTCCTTACAGCACTTCTAAAGCCGTGTGCAGGCATTTTAAAATATGATATCGAGGAGTGAAAGGCTATTTGCTTTAAGCGACATTTTTTGGTGATCTAGTAATATGTATATTTTCAGAATCAGAGTTTTTACCAATTCTGAAAATATATATATTACTAGGTCACCAAAAAATGTCGCTTAAGCCAAATAGCCTTTCACCTCTCGATATAATATATTATCTTTGTTATAGGCAATGTTTATGTTGTAAATAGTTAATAACAAATAACTTAAAATATATCTTTAGTTGCCAAAAGTTAGTAATAGTATATGAATTCTTTAAAAAAATTACTTTTTAGGTTCATAAACAAGAGTTTTGATTTTGTGAGTTACTCGCTTTTTAGCGTCAATATTAAGTTAGGGTTGTGAGAGCCGAGGCGTTGAGGTAAAACTCATATGAATTGATATAGTAGTAAAGACATTAGACTTACAAGATGCTTGTGAGATTAGAAGCGACGATTGTTCCCTGAGGCACCCCCACTATTGCCCGCTGTATTGTACCCCTGGCCACCGCCGCCGTATCCACCACCTAAAGGGCAAATACTTTATCTTACACAGTTATCTTAGCTTACTTTCTAACAGCTGGGTAAAGTAACCACACAGAATTTAATGCGGCGACCAATAAAGGATTAAAATCTGCTTTGAGTCCCCATCATTATGCTGGCCTACATATACCACGACAGAAGGTTCTAGGCCTATGGACATCACGATGTACACAAGTTGATCTCGAAGCGAGTTACCATGACGGC
The DNA here is from genome assembly GCA_036320925.1 of Automeris io. Classification (NCBI taxonomy): domain Eukaryota; kingdom Metazoa; phylum Arthropoda; class Insecta; order Lepidoptera; family Saturniidae; genus Automeris; species Automeris io. The sequence goes on along the minus strand of JAUDJH010000012.1, from coordinate 1,810,024 downwards.
CTTCGCACTTGTGTACTGTGTTTTTTTTTTACACTGGCTCGACATAGTGACTACAGAGTACCTGATGGTAAGTACAGTGTAGTCTAAAAACGAAATCGACTATCAAAAGATGAAAATCTATTGATACATAGGCATGTCGGCCCACATATACCACGACTGAAGGTCTCTAGGTATATGAGTTACTGGATATACACAAGCTGATCCCGAAACGCGACAAGCCGAAACTGGTCACTATGACGGGCTTCACACCCGTGTACTGTGGTCGCGATGGAGACGGGCACCGACGCCCTACCACCTCGCTGCTGCTCTTTTAGCACCACCCAGGAGTCACGTGTAGGGAAACTAGGGTAAAGCCTACGGACGCGAGCAGCATCGACTCCCAAAAACCATGACTAGTGATGAAAATTCCCGAGCATTTTCATCACTAATCATGACCCAGTCAATCATTACGCCTGTCACCTCACGTTAAATTATAGCGTGGAAACATTTAGGGTACTAAGATCTTTGCGGCGAGGCTGTGGAGCATTGATTAGAGGGTTCACAGTCCTTGTCAAAGTGCCGAAGTACCTTGGGGTTTTTAGCCGGTACAAGTCCGATACACCACCACCGCAACCCTCCTGGGCGGCTGGGAATGTCCTATGAGTATTTTTCCCAATTGTCTTGATAAATACTTTAACGGGTCTTATAAGCGAATTAACTAAATTTTAATTATAGCACGACATAAGTTCATTCGTGTATAAGATCCCGTTAAAATATTTACAATGCGTATAAAACACGAGTTTAAAATGTATCTCATTTGATATGAATTCTTTGCTTTTACGAAACAATTAGAGGATTATTCTATTTGTGGTTTAACTGTACTTGCTAAATTGTTCCCCCTATTACAGATTGATAAATACCCGAATAACTTGGTGTATGAAGACTAAAGTTACCTATTGGGTAATTTTTTTTTACTGCATAAACAAATTTGAAATCATCACCTGAACTGTACGGCTGTTGTCTCTGCGTGTTATAATTAGCTCGCATCGGGCCGCCGCTGTAACCGTCTTGATAACCACCGCCAAAGTTATCCTGTCCCCACGAATTCTGGTCTCCGTATCCCTGGTTGTTCCAAGTGTCACCGGATGCATTGGATTCCCACGGGTTTTGGTTGTTCCAACCGCCTTGACCATAGCCAGAATTGTAGTTTCCACCTGTATAGAGTATAATTTGGGGTTTACATAGTTGTGTGAGGTAGTTATGACAGTAATTAGTCCACAACTAACCCACACCACCTATGTCTACTGGTCTTGCTTCGTAATAGTGTTGTGCATCCCATAAAAACTTTACCTGGCTATACTCAGACATATAATAAAGATATTGACTTAAAATTTGCTAATTACTAAGAATAAAACAATAAGAGTCTCCGAAATTTAAATCAATATATGTACTAATTGTCGAAGTATTTTTTTTTATGCCCAATGTGATACACGCCAGTGAAAAAAGACTGCTTTTAAGAAGTTAATAATATAAAGAAATAAATATTCGTTCGTCTCTGGGTTATTAGAGATGCCACGAATATTCCGCAACTATTCGGTATTCGGCCTATTCGGCCACTTTTTTTGCTATTCGGTATTCGGCCGATAATATTTACTATTCGAAATCATGTAAAAAAGACACGTTATATTACTCAAAGTTATGTATTTATTTCCAAATTACAACACTTTAGTAATTAAAATTGATCAGTGGTAAGTTGTGATAGATAAAAACAAGCTTTTCAGCATAATTTGGTAGCAAACGATTATGCTTTTCATCGTAAATGTTACCAGCCTCAGAAAATAACCTCTCACACACACACTCTCTCTCTCGCTCACACACATACTAATAAACTTATACCGTGCATATCCATATAAAAACACAAAACACCCTTGAATAACCCGAACGGAAGTGCGAGTCTCACCAGAGACAAGATTTACTTAATTGGTGAGACTTATCACCCTGTGTATATGCATAAGTTTTGTGTTGAAATAAAGATTATTATTATTATTACTAAACACGCTACTTCTAGGAATATTCGGCGCTTCGGCCGAAAGCGTTGCCGAATATTCGGTATTCGGCCAATTCACTATTCGTGGCATCACTATGGGTTATCCCAGATTATGTACCCATTATGCCCGGATTTAGGCACCGCATGTTTATTGCTGAAGAAAAGTATCATTAGGAAACCCGCATGGTATCTAATAGAAAGTGCCCTGAGGACAGCGATCAGCTGTAATACTAGTTACTTGGGACGCGACATATAAGCTCAAAGTGGATACAGCCACTGAGGTGCCTAAAGTAAATAACATGACGATACATTGTTATTATAATTAAAGAGATATTTTGTCGTCAAATCATACCTGAGTTGCCCCAGTTGTCGTTAGACCGCCCAAAGCCACCCCCGCCGCCTCCGCCCCTTCCCCCGGAACGACGACCGCCGCCGCCGCCGCCGCCACCGCCACCACCACCGCCGCCTCCGCCTCCGCCGCCGCCGCCTCCGCTAGCCATCTCCGACCGCGAAAGAGCTTTTTTCACTTCCAATCGCTGACCCTTCACCTTGTGATTTGGTTGCACTGTCAACAAAAATATTACGAAATAAAATAAGTGCAAAAAGTATTATTCTTGTTTCATTTATTATTGTAGCAAATAATAGGCGAGTAGCTATTAGCTGATGTTCCTGTACCTCTGTTGGTGTATATTGTTTACCACACACTAAACTGTGATTGAGATGAGAGCCCTCTATCCAGTATAATCTTGAAACTATTAGTTTACAGTGTAGTACAAAAATATCTTGAAGTAAATAAATTCCTAATATACAATACTCTGATATTGAGTGAAGAGTGTCAATGTTCAAACAGACTCATAATCTGCAACTTGACATCTAAGTGCGCCTATTTTGTGTGATGGGATGGGATGGTTAGTTGGGATGATTTCGTTTGTCCTAGTCCAGTTCCTCCAGGAAACCCGCCAGTGGCCTAATAGTACTTGTTACTACATGAAGGTGCATTGGTGTGCCAAGTGAGTGACAACCAATATTAGTTTTCAAGTTTCAATGAACCAGCCGCCATACCCTTCACATAATGAGCCCGGAGAAAACTATACTGTACATATAAAAAATATTGCGTAACTCAGAGCAGTAATAATTTATTGTTTAAGTTTTATATGTCTTGATGAGATACTCATGCTGGTGTTGCTCCTTTATTTGTTTATAGTGGAGCTGCACATTATGATAGCAGAGCAGTACAAAAAAGGTAGTGACCTTTAGGAGACAATAAATTAATGAATTGATGACTCCTTTTTATATCTATTATGATTAATATCTTGTCTATGTGTTTGGATAACTGGATATATTTATGTACTTGAGCCAATTCTGAAACATGTAAGTCTTCACTTTAAAAGTCATTTAGATTTTAAAGTCATTTAAAGTGTCAATTTGATTAAACTTGTTACTGATAACTGTGGTCATTATTGAAGGGGTCTCCTAGACTGTAAGAAACAAATTATTAAAAACTGAAAAACTTTGTAAGTCTCATAACTAATTTATGTAAGAGCTATAATCTATGGAAAGAAATATATATTTTTACTAACAACAAACTCTATCTACAGGATCATAGTCATCAAACTCCACAAAGCCAAAGCCTCTTTTCTTGCCAGTATCTTTCTCCGTCACAATACTGACTGATATGATATTCCCATATGAACTGAAGTAATCTCTCAAATCTTCCTCTTCCATATCTTGTTTAATACCACCAACAAATAGCTTCTTAACAGTAGCACTTGCATCTGGTCTTTTGATTTCATCTCTCGGGACTGCTCTTTTTGGTTCCACTATTCTGCAATTTTTTTGCCACAATAAATAAAGCCTTAATAAATTATCACTATCTTTGACACACAAAATACAGATACTCTTATTTTGAGTGTTAGCTGGCTCTCAAACTGTTCCTTTTTTTTCTAAATAAATCCTATATTATTTTATTTAGGCAGAATATAATCCTGCTAATATTATAAATGTGAGAGTTTGTGAATATGTTTGTTACTCTTTCATTATAAAAGTACTGGGCAGATTTGCATGAAACTTTTACAGTAACATAGATTAACATGATCATACATTGGGCATCAGACATCGGAATAACATAAAGGCTACAATTTGTAATTATTTTATGTTATTTTGGTCGTAATATAATGATACATGTCAATTAAGTCGGAACAAAATCTGGCCCTTGAGAGCTATCTTGGTGTATACTGCCTAGACCATTAGTTACACAAAGATGATGTACTATAGGATTGTTTGTCTTGAATAGTTCTAAATAAAAGTCCGTGACAGCATATACCTACCTTTTATGTGGAAGCCACTATGACCAAAATTGTATATTATAATTCAGAAGATATTCACTAGAAATAATTTATATGGCAGAACAGCCTTTGCCTGATCAGCTAGTTATTTATAAATCAAAGTAATCAATGTACTTAATTTTAAACTGACTACTTAATTATAAAAATAAAGAAAGTTTAAGTAGACAAAATTTATTACAATTAGTTGTTCATATTGCTAAAACAATAGTTTATCAAAGTATCCTTTACCTTCCATCAATTTTATGAGGTCTATTATTCTGAGCATCATCCACCATGTGAGCTCGTGAATAGGTGATGAAGCCGAATCCTCTAGATCTCTTTGTTTGTGGATCTTTCATCACAACTACATCAACAATCTCACCCCATTGTTCATAGAACTCTTTCAAAGAGGCATCATTGGTCCGGTAATCTAAGCCACCAATAAACAATTTACGCATATGCTCAGGTTCATCCTGTAAATAAAATATCAAGAGTTGCAAAGACTCCGACGCAGCCTTGAGTTTCTTTCGGCGTTTCTTCTCAAGGTAGTCGCTTCCGAAACGCTGGTAGATCACCGTTAGGTTCGTTTTTCAACTGGCCGGCCGCCCAAGTCGTCAACGTAGGACACGCCGAAAAAAAAAAAAAACCTAAATAAACGGATTCTGTCAACATGTTACCCTTTGTTAGCTATAATAAAATACCACCATTAGAGAAGGCTTGTACATGTTTATCTGATCCTTAAAACAGCATTAACATCCCAGATCAATAATAATCTTATTACCTCTCTAGTGTAGAAAAGACTTTTCTACAGAGTTTGAACGGAATCTTTAATTTTACTCCTATAGTTATAAATTGGTCTATGATGTGCTAAAACATAGACCTATAAAAGGTTTATCAATACAAACATATAATAGTTAATGCAATAGATAAAGAAGCATGGATTAATGGATACAGCCATAGTAAATCTCTGTTCATCCAAAAACAGATATAGGACAAGTATGTATTATTATTAGTTTATGCATGATTCATGAATAAACAAGCAAATTACAATTACAATAAAATTATCAACCATATTTAGAATAGACCTTCAGGGTGGACATACAATGTATATTACCTCATGCTGAAATGTGAATTACACAAGGTAAAGCTGTGGGCATGCTAACTAATAATCAATTTATTTAACTTTCTGCTTTATTTTGCATAAAAGTTCAAAAATCCTGGCAGCATACATTAACGAAAGGACCAAATTTTAGCCGGTTTTTATTGTCACGTAGCGACGATGGTTGACTTTTATTACCTAAAAAGCAATGAGGACCCAGTCGAACTTATCAAGGATTTACTTAAGTGGGGCTTTTTTTATTAAAACTACTTACATATTCATCACCTCCACCACTAGGCTTCATTTTTGAGCTAATGAGTACTAAAGAGAATAATTATTAGTTCCTAATATTATGCGAATAAGTGTATATTATAAAGCACGTTTCGCAAATCACAATATAAATGTAAAATACAAGCAAATTTTAGCTAAACCAATCAACGAAATTGTAAAACGCAAACGTCACGACATCAGAAGATGCATGAACATAGAGTTAGGCTTGTTAAAAAAAAAATGTTGATAGATATTCTTAATTTAATAAATCGACTTTTATAGTTATATTATTTTGACCAAATATATCAATACGAAATAAATTTCAAGGGTTTTTTTCCCATTTCAGTGCCGGCAAGTACTGATTTGACTCGTATATAATATAATATGTGGGTCTTAATTTTTTTTAATAGAAGATAGGTTTTTGTTATTTTATTTTTGTAATTTTGCCTATTATAAAAAAAATGCTGATAAAAAGATTTTATGTTATAACCGAATTTATTTTTTTACTTAACTGATTGACTGGTATTTTGCCTTACGATATCAATATCTATTATTTTCATATCTACATCCTTACATAGAGTACAGTAAGATATTGCGTATGAATAAAGGTACGCTTATGGAGGTAGAAAGTTTCAACAGTAGCAAAAATAACACTGTCCACAGAAGTTTATAACATCATAAAATTTAACAATTTTCCTATTAACCATAAACATCAAACCATTCATTGAGTTTTTACATGTTCAAAATAACATCATTTTAAACCTATTATCGGTAGATGGGGATTTGATTGGGATCTGTCAGTTTGACAGATTTCAAGCATCGAGTGAATCGGTATTTACTGGATGAGCGCGCTCCATCATCGGCCTGATTATCAGTTTCCAGCTGAGATTCCAGGTGAGAATAAGGTACAAAAGCAGCATGACTAATAAAAAAAATGTTTTATGAGTTAATAGCCCACAAACACCAGTTCCGTGGCAGAATGCGTATCCGCTCTCATGGATCGGCGGCTACATAGCAGAAAGGGTATCCTTCTTAGTAGGGAGGATTAAGGAATGTTTAGTCTATAAAAGTCCGATACACCGGGATTGACGTCTCTGACGGTCCATGAGGATTTTTTCAAGGTAAAAATAAAAAAAATGGTGTCAATATTAATAGTACATGCACAATTTTTTATGACTGCTACAGGCAAAACTTATTGTTGTTTTTTTTAACTTATATGTGTTATATAAAAGTACTTGAATAAGTAAATAAAAATGATTTTGGCCAAAATTGATGGTTTTCAATCTATTATTTTTTTGATATACAGTGCAAACTCTATATAACGACCCTCAAGGGACTGTGCATATTTTGACGTTATAGAGAGTTGTCGTTAAATGGAGAGAAGAAAAATCTGTATTAGAAAAAGTTTATTTCAGACTAGTGTCAGTAATTACATAATAAACAATTCTTTTTTATCGCTATTGAGTATAATCTGTTATTTTTGTCTGACGTCTTTTGCTGCACATGTAATTTTGTTGTATTTTTTAAATTATTTTATCCAAATCTCGCGATATTGAGGCATCTTGGTGATGTTCGGTATGTGTAATGCTGACAGTCGAGTTTATTACGGGCTCTGATAATAAAACGACAAAAGAACGTACACAGCTGCGCAGTTTTTACCAATATTGTCAACTTAAAAAGTATTTATATTATTAAATTATTGTCGTTATTGAGAGTGGGTGTAGTGCTATATAGAGTGTATCACTGTATGGGAAACAAGCTAAACCAACCAAAGCCGAGTGATATCGACGCTTTAGGGAGTTTGTCGTTAAATCGAGTGACGTTATATGGAGTTTACACTATATAATTATACGATTAGAATTCTAGATGAGACAACTCGCGATGTACGCATTTATATGAAAAGGCGTTCGATTTAGGTCACTGCAGAGTGCTATTATCTATCATGATAGCGAGCATGACACGCCGCCTAGCAGCACTGTGCTATTACGAACATCGTATTTCTTTCCATATAAATGCATACAGGGCGATACATCACAGCTGAGCAGCCATCGCCGGGTCGCTGCTGCGGACCAGCTATTGTCACATCCTATATTACCTGTCAAAGTTTGTATTTTCATAATAGACTTTTTTTAGTAAGCCTTACATAAGTAAATAAATAAAGAATATGTTAGAATATGTTGTTGTTATCTTTAGATTTATAATTCACATATACCAACAAGTAATATAACTGATTAAAATTTTGGGTAAGTAGAACCTATTGGATTAAAAGCACACAAAATAGGCACAAAGACGTCGAATTTTGAATTAAAACAGTTTGGAGACAGTATTTATGATGTTCGATTATTGATTTATGAAAACATTGATACTCGAATATCTAACGTCTATAGTTCAAATCGGATATTATCATCGATTTTAATCGAACTGCCCTAGTGCAAATAGCTGTTTCAAATGTTCCAATTTCTCTTGTGGCGAGCGCTGTTCGGGTGCGGTTGTGTGCGGCGTTGTTAATAATAATAGTAACTATAAGTGGAAATATTTCAATCTTCATATTCGTGTTTTACTTAAATTATTCTAACAGTTGTTTAAATTCATTTACGTTTAAAAAATGAGACCACAAAACGGCGACGATGGTTTTGTAAGTATATTTTGTTACTTTATGTTTAAATATACATATTGAGTTTCTACCGATTTATTTTTTTATTGGACAATGATTAATTACTACTCCATAGCGTTAAACTAATACCTAGTTTATTAGAAATTGGTTTTTATCAATTAGTCATAACCCACGCTATGTCCGCCATTTTGTTGAACCGGCGTCCTACTTTCAGGATGAACCAGAGGTGCACAGAAAGATATTCATTGGCGGTCTCAATTATAAAACTACTGATGAATCTTTAAAAACCCATTTTGAAAAATGGGGCGAGATTGTCGATGTTGTTGTAATGAAAGATCCGAAGACCAAGAGATCGCGTGGCTTTGGTTTTATCACGTATTCTAAAGCCCACATGGTTGATGACGCTCAAAACAATAGGCCACATCGTATTGATGGACGGTAAGCATAATACTTACGATTTATAATGAATAGTGCAGTCCAGCTATATAAAAGCTTTGTTGTCGCTTTTATATCGTTTTAAGCTGCATAAATTAATGGCTTCGCTTGGTGAATGTCACGTACTTATTATACATGTGGCATTTTCTGTGGAGCCTACAAATATTTACTTTTAAATTTATTTGTAATTATTAAAGATAATTTAAGTTGGATCGAGTATTTAGAAGCTTCTAGATCAGTATAGTTTTTCTTTGTTTGTTCAAGTATAAATAAAATCTTGCCCGGTGAATTTGTAGAGGCCACTTCCGGCCGGCATTTTGTCCTGCGAAATAAATTATAATTTCGGATCCATTTTAGAAAGCACTTTTACATATTTTTCTAAATTTTGAATAGTTGGTTTTACTAGTCAGGCAGATTTATTTTTTAAATAAATTGTATATGAAATATAGATTAAAGAAATCAATTTTAATGATTTTACTATGGCTTTATTAATTAAACATTCACATTAAACAATATTAACGTAATATAAACACGTGAATTTAACTGTTGCTAAAGTAGGCATAAGTTAATGACAGATATGCTAGACTTATATATATATATATATATATATAATATGTGTCTATATTTGCCCTTCAACAGAGTGGTTGAGACAAAACGTGCAGTTGCCCGGCAAGATATCAAAAATCCAGAAGCAGGCGCAACAGTAAAGAAACTGTTTATTGGTGGAATCAAAGATGATCATGATGAACGTCAACTTCAAGAATACTTTTCCAGTTATGGCAATGTTCAGAATGTTAGCATAGTAACTGATAAAGGCACAGGCAAAAAGCGTGGCTTTGGTTTCGTTGAGTTTGATGATTATGATCCAGTTGATAAAGTTTGCTGTAAGTATTTTTAGATATATTTTATTTGTTTGAAGTTCCACAGTTTTGCCCCAGGAAGGAACTTTGTGTCCTAATCTGGCTTCCTCTGACTGTGGATATTAATTTTTGACTTTAGCTATACCTAACTACACTATCATGTGTAAGATAGGTACGCAAGTCAATGGACATTTTTGTAATAAAGAGTTATGATCATAAAATACTGAATGGTATTATGGGTTATTTAATTATTAATTCTGTTAACAGTGAATGGACCACATAAGATTAATGGAAAGCAATTGGATGTTAAAAAAGCATTACCAAAAGATGGTTCTGAGCAAAGAGGTGGAAGACAGGGAGGTGGAGGCAGAAATGATAGTTGGGGTAATTCAGGTATGCATAATATAATATGTAGATGACTTTCTATTATTGTAACAGGTATTATAATCTTGGTTTTATTTTATTTGTTTTATTACCTTCAGGTGGCTATGGAAACAGCCAAGGTGGGTGGGGCAGCTCAAATCCTTGGGATAACAACCAGGGAGGCTGGGGTGGTAGCCAAGGAGGAGGTGGCTATGGGGGTGGCAATGGTAGAGGATGGGGTGGTAACCAAGAATTTGGAAATTATAACCAACAGAGCTATGGTGGTGGTCCCACAAGAAACCAAGCCTATGGCAACAGTAGAGCTCAACCTTATAACATGAACCAAGGGGGTGGTACTGGGGGCAGTGGAGGTGGTTATGGTGGCAGCAGTTATGGGGGTGGCCAAGGCAGAGGAGGAAGATTCTAGAAGCTGTAAGTGTATAGTTGAGATTGTTTTATCTTCACACATTTCATAATATCCAAGTTACATTCTCCTTTAAAAAAACTTACTCAAATTACCCTGTCTTGTTTGTAGGATTGTTGTTAAGCACTACATAGCATTAATTTCAGTATAGGAATTTGTAGATTTTACCATGATTAGTTAGTTCCAGTGATTAATGCTATGCAGGTAGCTGTATGTTATTTATATGTACGTGACTTATTAAATGGTTTTTTCAATCTCTAGGTTTCGTGCTAAGTACACTAGTAAAGCTGAGTTTACCGTGCTAGTGTAGGCAGTACGCTCCGGAGCACTAGATACACACCTCATGGTCTACACGCGAGACCACCTAGAAGCCCTCAGGATAACCATAGAACTGTAGCTGGAGCCTTCGGCTCATACTCTTTAGATAAATATGAGTAGAATTTATATGTGAACTGAATTGTAAGACGGTCATCTATTTATTGTAGTACCTAGGTACTTCACGTGACATACTTTTAAGGTTTAGCTATGTAATATGGAATAATTCTTCATAACAAAAAAAATTATGGATAAGTACAATTTAGGATAATTTTGTAACTACATACATCCCTTTGAAATAGTCGCTAGGTGAACACAATCCAGAATTTAGCTGTGACATATATAGATTATAATCATGATTACTCTTAATTTTCTAATTTTACTCAGTATTAAGTTCTCAAATAGCTGTTATGTTGAGATTTAGGTATAAAATATGTAGGATAATGTATTGTAAAAATAAACTTGAATATGAAATTTTTTAGGGTTGTTTCTTTAGATCTGTGAATAAATAATCCTTTTATTTTTTTTTATAAACAGTGTATGATTGGTGTCAGTTTTTCATTTTAAGGAAATAGTTGAGATTTGTAAAATATAGGTAGACATGGAAATTATGATCACTTTGTTTTGACGGTGACATAAATTATTATTTCTTGTCACTGTTATATCCGCCGTTTAAATATATCACGATTTACTGAGTCTATTACTTCGTTGTCGTCATACCTTTATTAAACCAGCCTGAAACTTAAAAATAAGATTCTTTCTCGAACATTCTGTAATAATTGGCGTGGGGATGATAGACTTGTGTTGCTAGTTTTATCTCTTTCGTACGCGTGGTGTTATCTTAGTGCCATCAGGAGTTAATCCGCGTAATATTTTAGCCGGAATTGTATATTTTAGTTTCTAGAACAATTCTATTAAGTACGGTTTGTTATATATAAAAATTGTTTGTCCAAGATAAGTTCTTAGTTTTAGAAAAAAAATAATGGTACTAGTATTGCTCTGAAAATAATTCCACAAACGAGTGAGCACTTCATTATTTAGTCTTGAATTTGAATGCATTGGAAATTTTATGTAGCCACTAACAGTTTGGTATTTAATGAATTTTCAAGAATTTGTTAGATGTTTGCAGTATGGCTAAATAAAGCAGTACTAACTTTACCTTTGTACAAAAAAAAAAATTAAATAAATGCTTATGATGAGTTTATTTATATTACAAACATATCCTTAGAGACCAGGTCTAATTAATCTATAGAGATAAACTATAGGAGAAAATAATAGTACAGGTTGATTACAGCTAAATTACTTCTTTGATTATTTTGTAAAAGCAGAATATTATACATTGAGATATATTTTAGTCAAGGGAACACCTATCAAATCCTTTAGAACGATATAACACTTAGATTGAAACAATTGTGATTTAATTTTTATTGATGTTTGCGAAGAGCTTAATTACCTGTGATCATTTAGGCGCGAAATATTTTTTTGCTATCACTCGAGAGATTAGGTACACTTGCCATTTTTTTAACTTTGGTATACTTTTTTTTCCCCGCCCGGTGTAGTTGTGAAGACCTTTCCCGGTCAAATCAACGCGCGACAATTCGAACAAAAAAAACTTTTTTGGTAACCCGAGGGAAAATCCTGCATCAGACCATCAGGGTAACTGTGAGGGCAGCGACCCCGGTGTGTCAGACTCCTACTGATTAAAAACCCCCGGGGTGTCCCTCTAATTACTCCACCCAGGCCTGGGAAACCAAATTCGTCCAGTCGCCCGGGGAGCGAACAGCCTTATTCAGGCTTCCTCTCTGGGAGGGGTGAGTATTAAGAGCCCACGCCTCCCAATACCTTTTTCATAGGCGGCGCGCTAGACACTGCGCACCGCCGCCCTCTCATCCGGGCAGCAAACTCCCTCAAGTCTACTGCACGCCAACTTTGGTATACTGATCCAACCTATATTAAAGCCTATCTAACATAAGAGATTAGCGATAGCTGCATATTAGGGTTATATATGGTAGTTTTACTAAATATTGTTTTTTTTTTGCTGGATATTCGGTAAGTTATACAATGATGGCTATGATCGAACTTGCCAGACTAGTATAATATTTTATTAATTTTAGTCTGAAAAAAGTATGTTTATAATTTTTAAAGTTAAAATTTGAGCTGATCTTATATTGTCGGATTTTACCACATGGAAACGAATCTTTGGTAGTAAATAAGTTGTGAAGGTGACTTAGGATGAAAAATTTGCGACACAGTTTATGTCCACAAATCATTTGTTTCTAAACACAAAGCATTACATTTTTAGTAAATATTGTGGTTAATGTACCTTTTTTTTTACCTTACCCCCTCGTCGGACTCTCCTGGCCACACATGGGTGGGTTAACTGGGCTGTGCCGGACTTTGAATAGTTAAAAACCCCAGTGAGCTCATTCGAACTTAGACGCAACTGTTGGGCCCTTTAATTAATTGATAGAAAGAACTTGAACTATACTTAAACGGTTTGTTTTTACTATCGCCTGAAAGAAGTGATTGCTAATGATAGTGCCCAAATAATTTCAAGGTTGAGATTTGTTGCAGGTGGAAAAAAATTCTAGAATTGATATAAACTTTTATCTGATATAAATGAAATAATAATTTCTTAGCGTTTTGGTTATTCCCATCGGTATCAGATTCCCTATTTCCAGTTTACTTTGTTTAAGATCTTCCATTACTCCCAAGTCGAGGTCTGTACCCACAGGGGTGCCCTCTGCGTCGCCCACCAAGCCCGGTTTTGTTGTGAAGGTCTTTCCTAGGCCAACACATGCTAAAAAAAAATTCCGTTATGATTAATTAAATTTCGTTCATGCCATTTAATCCTTTCATATTTTATTTTCTTGATCCTAAAAACTTCCTTTCTTTTTTCATAAATATAAGGTATTTATATTTTCTTTTTCTATTTCTTGTTAAATGTTCGTGCACCTGAAACAACATTTATCTTTCTTTTAATAGTACTTAAATGTGTAATTATTGAGTGATATATAATTTTATAAAAGACAATAATGGTTTTCAATCTGGATATTGCATTCAAATGGTCCAATATACATGATCTGTATTCACAAATTAGGAATTAATTTGCATGTGGACGATTATCAAAAAAGGAAGGTGAGTTGTGGCTCAAGTATATTGTTTTCTATAAGGGCAAGTAGTAATTTATTGAGAAAAAAATACCTAAATCTCTAGAAAGAAATCATAGGTATATCGGAGAGTATTTGCATCAATAATTTTGATTTAAGGTTCGCTTTATAATTTGGTAAAAGATCGAATGTATTTTTTGTCAAAGGCTATTTATGACTGAATTTATATAGGGATTTCAAATTTACGTGGTACTATTATTCTTTTTTAACTTAAAAGCGTCTAATTTAGGTGTTTAGTATTTGATACATATTACTGATTAAAACATGTAGTTCAGAGATAAAGATTAGTACGATAATAAAAGAAAGTTGTAGATTCAGTGTTTAGATAGAATCGAAGATTTTAAAGCTTGTAAAATTATACCGTGCTGTCCTGTGAACTAGAACAAATCTAGGCATGGTACATATTAAAATCATGGAACTATTTAAAAAATGAGTTGAAAACGTATATAATCATTAGATGTTATTTAAAATAGTTACGCAACTGCTTAGAAATGATAGGAAAGCTCAACTAAGTGGTTTTCAATTGGCAACAATTTACACTTCTGGGTGAGACTCACCCTGGTTTGCGTAACGGTCTAGGAATAATGCTTTTAGTCTCTTATTTATTAAATCTTTTTTAGCACCGCATAATTTAATCTTACGATTAGTTACTCTCCGCGTTTAACTATATCAAGTACACGCCCCCTATGTTAAATAAATAATTCTAGTTAAAAAATCTATTAATTAACTAGGCAATTAAATATGCTACCTGTGGCGTTATATACACGGTAGTAATTATAAACTAACCCCGTTAAAATGGAATTATTAATTATTTTGTTTGTAAAATCAGAGTGCAAATGGTTGTCTTATTCTCAACGGTATTCTTTACCAATCTTCTATGGTTGCAATATGTGAAATATCTTTGCTTCTATCCAACTAAACAGTGTTTTAATTTTGTGCATTAATATTGCGAAAGTCCTGTTATGATCCTTTCAGTAATTTCATTGTGAACCGCCTAAAACATACAATACTGTTTTATTACTGTCCAGAATTTTCTCTGTCGATTCGCTTAGTTTACATTCTCATCAACATCAGCTCTATCCCATGGACTGGCCCTTTGTGACTTCGCCAATGTCATGTAATGACTTAAATACACATCTTTGAATAATAAAATTTAACAACAATTTTATAACAGTAATACATAAACTACGTACGTACATTTCGTTAATATTGGTTTAGTCTTCTAAGTGTGATGTACGTATAATTATTTTGCAACGGTTGTTTACGTTAATGCGTTTCTGATTAGTACATTTCTCACGTTTTTTTTCGATATCGTATCAGATGTTGACTTCTTTATTATAATAGAAATGAGTGATACATAGTTATTTACTTATAAATACAAATATTTAGTAGGTATAGTTGGTCAACCTACGGGTACCAAGAATTAATTATTTTATTTCAGGAAAACAAATACGATCATAATATTGTTACTAAAAATATTGTTATTGTTTTATAATAATATTTATTCAAACCATCATCATTCAATCATCCTCATTAGGGTGCACAAACATATTAACATTTTTGATTTCTAATACGTTATATTTTATTTTCATGAAAATCATCGTGCCTGATGGAGCTTTGCCATACTGGTTAGTAATGCACAGGTAAGTTGTGCTGTGACTCCTTTAAATTGATATTATTTTTTAAAATAAAAGAATATAAAATATTTGATTGTTTTTTTTTCCAAAGATCTCCCAACAGTTAATACTTCACATATTACGTTTATTAAATCATTTTGAATATTAAATACGGTTAACTAAAATATCTGTATCTTATAGTTATGGCTTCGTCTACAGTACCAATGATGAACGCCCATTTAAGTTTTACTCGATGATTAGCGTAGGATGCCGACTACTACGGGGAGATCAAGTTATTTCTATCTTAGCTAAATATAATTCGAAAGTTAAAACAAGTCTTTATATATAATATATTATTTCCTTTCGTCGTGAATAATAATTATTCATATCATACATTCGTCAAGCTGAATTTCAGATTCTGCCTAATTAACAAAGGAAAATATGTGGTAAAACTGCAAGAAACTATTATTTTCGAACTCAACAGAGATAGTGTCTGTATCCACTTTGCTCTTGCATGACATGACCAGTAGTGCTGCTGAACGTCGTATTTACGGCACGAAACATGTCATTTTTGTTAAATAATACCAAAAGGTGGACAATAAGCTATCATGGTCCATACAGCTAAAGCATGGTTTTTGTACTACTGCCCATCAACAAAAATCCTTAAAAAAAAACACTGCCTAACAACTAGGGAACTTGCCCGGTTTAATTGTGAAGGTCTATCCTGGGCATCAACGTACAAGTCCTGCGGAAGGAAAAAAAATCTCTTAACATCAAGCTTGTTGTTTCATATATATATATATATATATATAGATTAATTATATGTATTGAAAATAAAAATATATTGTAGATTGCACAGATGTTGGTTTCATATAAGATAAACAAAATATTAACCAAAAAAAGGGCAAAAACACCTCGTGGGAAGACACCATATAAACGCGTCTGAATTCTTTTGAATTATTTGTACTATACAATTGTATTCTTCTAAATACTTTGCTCACTAAATGTTAACTGGCTTCTTTTAAACGATGCAACATCAGAAGTTTTCTGATTCCGAAATGCGAGTTGCAATGATGGGCTTTGTTATATAATGTACTGTGGTTACAATTTATTAGAATACTTACAGATGTATCTTAGCTACAGATGCATATCGGCGGGGCCGTGAAGCATTGATATAGGACCACAATGCCCCTTAAGATGTAGGCCGCTCTGGACACGATTAATCGTATAGCTCATAGATTCGTTGGCGATGACTCTGAGACTAAAATTAAAATTCTGAGCATCGACGTAAAGTCGCCTGACTCCAATCTTTTACCTGATGTTCAATGAAGAATGTTCTCGGAAGCTATATTCTCTAATTCACTAGCCATTTCATCATAAACCCACTAGACGCCGTGTTGTTCTTCACCACCAGTATGTGGTGGACGTTCCTCATATCCGCACGTACAGATTTACTTCTACCTTCATCATGCAAACAGCTACAGGGTGGAATATGCTTCCAGGGACCATGTTTCCACTTTCTTATGTGTTGGGAGCCTTTAAGAGGAGAGTGAATAGACATTATATCTTGATATACAGGGATATAGGTAACTAACCCAAAACCTCTTAAGGGTGACTAGTACATCAAGAATGACGACTTTTGCTTTACAACTTTTTCTAATTCCATCTTTTTTGTCCCCCATACAAAAAATATTAGTATAGAACAAAAGATGTTAGTCTTGATGTACCTAAGTCACCTTTAAGACCTTTGGAGTCAGTTACCAGTAACGTTGTATATACCTATACACAGGTTGATTTTATAAACGAGGGAAATATTTAGCGAGGACATTCAGCATTCGAACCTGATTCAAAATATGTGAAAATAGAGATCTTAACATTTCCTTTAAACAATGTAAATTATAGTCAACATGTTTAGCGAAAATCATACATATGAATAAATGAATATCAATTAATTATTAACTAGGTATTTTTCCTGTCCTAAGCCAGGATTAACCACAAAGGGAAAACGAGTCAAAACCTGTTTACCTAACATCACGTAAAAGGAACTTTACTTACCAATGAATCGTATGCAACACGCCACGGTGTCCAAACTTTTTACGAATCAATTCTCATTTACTCTTAAATTTTTCTTTGTAATTTTCAGGGAAAATAGTTATTTTCATTTTTATTAGTTGCAAGAAGGTACAAATTATTGTATCCAGATATATCCCCCTTGGTTATAAGATCAATCTGTATATAACGACGACAACGTATAACCACGTCCTACTGCCGGCAGTAGGTACAGTGCTACCAGGCCACATCGCTGCTTCATCGGAATATGCTGCATAAAAATGTACATACCAGTCTTTTCCTACTAAATTTTAGCCGGCCCACATCAGCCTCTACGAACATTTACAATTGGAATATTCCTTTAAAGATTTTCTTGAAGTAAAAGGTACATATATACCTTATTACTTCACTGCTCCTTATTTAATTCCACTTGTATGTGTATTTCTGTAAGCGCTTGTAAACATTTTTAAATAGAAACAAAAGGATGTATGTATTAATGCAGTCAATGTATAATTGAAAGATCATTGTCGCATAATTTACGCATAGATAGGGACTACATTTGCTGAGTGCCGGTGCAAACTCTCGATTATGATTATGCGAATTAATATAAGTAGTAATTCTTTAATCCCAATGTATTTTCGGCACATAAATCGTTCAATTCTTGGTAACTTGTAACGACTGCGGACAGCGGCTGAGTATTCTGTTCCTGTCACTACTCCACCTACGTCTCCTTTGGTGGGGGCTTAGTTTAATCTCTGCATTGTGTTTTTGGCACGAAGAGAAAGTGCGCTTGGTGGTGGACGAAGACCCCTAGCGATGTCAGCGGCACTTGGTGGACTCCCCGCGGCCGAGGCCGACATTCGGCCGCATTTCATAGGCGGTTTGCGAAATAATGCCATTGAATTTATGACATCGAAATCGCCTAAACGCGCTGAGCGCGGAGATGCCGCTCAAATAAATACTTTGTGCGCAAACAAATAACACCGCGCTGCAGTGCTTACGACCATGTGCCATTGGAGAATAGTGATAATAATATACGTGATCCTCGTATTTAATTCCGATGCAAGAGACATACATTCTTCGGGCGCAGCTGTTTATAATAACCATGTGAGTATCACTAAAGCCTTCTGAGTTCTATTAAAGCATTAGCGTCCAACTTTGAAATATTAACTTTTTTTTTTAAACTGGAGTAAAGAGATATAAGAATACAAAAATTTATTTGCTTTTTTAAGAAATAATTGAAAATATAGCCTACCCTATAAATAAGGGACTGGTAATTAAGCATGTCACCTCTAGAATAGGTATATAAAGGCTCAAAATTAAACAGTGGTATAAAATCTAATCAGCATTTCTGAAACTGGGCAACAGATGCCTATTATGTTCTTCATGCCATCAAAATAGGTACTTGATTAGATGAATTCTCCTGTAACAATCATTTATACCAACTATGCAATATTACGTATGTAGACATTTAGCGTCTATACAAACATCGTGATTCATGACAGAAGTGCATTGTCTTTAGATGTGCGCTTTTACTTTCGTTAAGCGTTTGTTAGATTGTTTTTAAACTTGGAAAATATTTTATTGTCATATAATATTTACTAACGATTACACACATTGACCTAGTCCCAAATTAAGCTTGAACTTGTACTATGGATACTAGACAAAGATATATTTAAATACATATATACAACCATGACTCGTGTCAAACTCGCCTGCTAATCACAGAAAAGTTTACCTCTATCAGGATTCGAACCCAGGACCTTATAGTAAGTATGTACTGGCCACACCTTAATATTGAATACTGAATATATACCTTAGAACACATTAAATATTTACGTTAACTATTTTATTACGATATAATTATTTTAAGAATTTATATAATTTTCGATTTTTTAACTATAATGATTTTTTTTTTTTTTTTACACTGGCGCGACAAAGTGACCACAGAATACCTGATGGTAAGTACAGTGTAGTCCAAAAACGAAAGCGACTATCAAAGGATGAAAATCTATTGATAGTCTACATCGTCATGTCGGCCCACATATACCACGACTGAAGGTCTCTAGGTATATGATTATGTTAATTTGGCTATATATTTATCAAATCCGTTATGGTTTTTTATCTTAGATTAATAAATAATTAAAGGATTTTGTATGTATCATCTAAAATTTGTATCCAACCGTATTTTGAATAACAATATTTAGTCGGTAGGTACATGGTAACCACTGGCATATTGGTGTATGACAAGTCTTCATATTTAGGTACTATAGTGTTTAGTAAATATATGAATTGAAAAGCGGAATTATTTCTTTATTCGGTTATGAAATAGAGAATAGGAAGTGGTCGAGTTTAAAGATATAGTGGCAACTTTGTTTCCTTATATCCATGTAATGAATAATTAATAAAACGAACATTTTTTTTTTATCTAGAAAATATTTGCCGGATAGTTTTCTTAGTTTATTTTTCTACTTTTTCAATATTGCTGCGCTATTTTGTTAACGACTACACTCTAGGATTTATTCGTGTGCAAAACATAAATTATATATACGAGTAATTACATAAACATAACTTCGTAACAACTACCTGTAGGTCATAAATGTTTTGTTCCGTGAGGAAATCGAATTCACGATCCGTAACGCAAAAGCGTATCGTTTAGCCACTATGCAGGTATAGGGCATACGCTGGTATATTTTTGGTATTTTTAGTACTACTTAATTATTGATATTAACAATGTAGGTAGATACTTCAGTAGTAATGTCCGCATTATAGACAGATTTAATTTAATTATCATTTAAAGGAAGTAACAGTGAGCTAACTTTGATCATAATAATGATTACAATACTTCCAAAAATGACTATTTACAATCTCCGATATCATGCCGACCTAAATATAATACGACGGAAGGCCTTTAGGTAAGTTTTTTGGTATTTTTTGTCACTGTTATATGCTCGGTGATATTTACTTAGTTTTTATTACTGTATAGCCATACTTTAATATACTTCGCTCGTTAAAAAAAAACAGAACCATAAAACTTTATGTACATGGGTTATCGGTGATGTTAGGAATTTATAATTTTTACAGTAATTACTTTCATAGCGTCGACAATATTTATTAACAAATGATTGTTAGAAAAATCTGTCTCATTATGGGGTATTATTATAACATTTTGGAAGTCTCATATTAAACGGAGATACGCTAATTAACGAATATTTTCAAGAAATTAGGTATCGTTTTGAATCTATCTTAAATATTCACTAATACGAAATGTATTTGATGCCTTTTCCTTGAAACATTACCAGAAATGGAGCTTAAAGTATCATAAGATAGCAAATGGCTGTATTAAAAATCAGTATGTTTTTTAGTCCAGTTGAAATCAATACGAAATACTCAGTCCATTGTTGCCTTTGGTACTCTCTACGCAAATCCGAGTTGTACCTGCCTGGTTTATTAAATTCGCTCTTAAAAATTTGGTAAATTCGTCTAGTATAGGTATTACTTTAAAGATGTTAAGTGTAAAGTGTTAACGACAAGATACCGAAAAAAAAAAAAATATCTGTGTCGTTATAGTTTAATAATGCTGCGAGGTCTCCGTTTCCCACAAACAACTAGTAAAAAAGCCTAAAAGTATTTAGAATAAAATTTCATTTTTATTTAATACAGTCTCATATAACAGAGTCATATAATATTAGTTTCATGTATTTCGCACGCGTAGTTTTGTAACATATTCCCATCCCGGTTTAGATCTACGTTATTTTTAATAGTCTCTATAATAATTTAAATTACTTGTGATTTGTGAAATATCCCTAGTTTTTAGACACGTGTATTGAGGATTAAATCTACGGACGAATGTCGAGCAGTATCGAACCTCTAGATTCACCAGTTGTGTTAAGATATTTATAAATAATAGTTTTATTTCATTGTAGTAATTTATTTATAACACAAAGATAAGTATCACAAAAAATGTAACACTTTCGTTCTGAATGCGAATAGCAATGATTGCTTGTTTTTCTTGAACGAAGTTTGACGCCATCCATTTCTTTGCTTTCTTATACGATGAACGAATTCGTATAATAAAAACGAGAGCATAACAACAATTACCGTGAAAGGCACCGGATAGTCATACTTTGGAAAGCAGTTAACTTGTTGACCTTACGAATCCAGGTATATTATCATTACGCGAATACGGTTAAAATCAACTTAATGGAGCACAAATCGTTGTTTCTTTTGTTCCGCATATAATATTTTTCATTTATAACTTCATGAGTATTTAAAATTAGGTCTGACTTTAATTTTAAACACTTATTTTCGAAGAAAAGATAGATTTGTTTCTTTATTATTATTGCACCCTACATTTTTATAACTTTTAGATAGATTCATTATGTAAAATAATATATTCTAAGAATATTTTTTACTGTAATTAGATGATATGTACATATAAAAAATACAGATACAATATTTACTATACATTGATACGACATGTAAATATTTATATTACTAACGTAGGTTACGTTTTAGTACACAAACATCGATATTGAAGTACCTAACGACCTTTTTTTGGGTATTTATTAGAAAATGAAGACTATTAGTTGCTTATTATTCGAAAAGTAGGTGTTATGCTAAATTAGAACATAAGAAACATTTATATATAGCAAATAACAGCAACAATGTTAGGTTTTTAACTTAATGTAGTTTTAAAATAATATTTTTAACTCATGGATTAAGAATTATTAAAGTATCGTGTAAGATATCCTTATAATAGTATATTGAATAAAGATATAGTATTATATCTGTTCTTATTTATACTAATACTAATGTATCCCTGCTCACCCCGAAAGGTATACAGCATAATAATTTATTATTATTATTAATTAAACATGTAAGTAGCTTCGTTCATTAGGTATACCTATTTTTATATATACAGCGTCATCTTAGTAAATACTTTAATGTAAATAGACTTCCAAGTTCGACGACATAGGCGTCTTTAGCGATTGCCTGTTACTATAGCAAACAAAGTCTAAATCCCCTCTGCGACTTTGGACTTCATTGCGATTATGATTTTACTGTTGAGGTTGTTGTGAAATCAGTTCATTATCGGGTCACGGTGCAGTCTTTCAAATCCAGATGCATCTATTAGTGTTTTGTTCACTCCTCAAGTACCTTGACATTAATTGATTTATTTTCAGTTATTGCCAAATTGAATGATGGCAATGAATCATTAATCTCTAACAGTTGGTTTTAACAGTAAACAGCTCTTTGTTTCGAAACTTCCCTTCACAAATATAAACTTTAGGGAAAGACACTAAAAATAATCCTCTTAGGATAACTTGGGATATCTTTACCCTATGATTATATAAGTCAAATTTTACAGAGAAACAATTTTGCATTCTAAGTTCAACGATATACAACAAAGTTAACAATAAATTAAATGTTTTGAATCTATCTAATTAAGAATGTAAGGTGAAGCTAAATGATTGGTTGTTGAATCTGGCATATACATTGTACTGAGGAAATCTTGCAGGAATAACTGTGTTTAAAGATTAACATTATTATAAATTGTATTATGAATGTAGAAATAAATGTAGAATTTCTGATGCCTTGTCTGGGATTGTTAATATTGATTTGTTGTATTTATCATATTAGATATTTTTATGTTTGCTGAACAGTTAAAACACTGATTTCTTTTGATATCTATTGTTAACTATAGTCTAACTATATATTGATTGGAGTTAAGCTACGCAGCGGATATAAACTACACGTAATATATTGTGTGATATATATTATGCTAACACCAAAAATACAGATAGTCCTAGTTTGGGTGTCAGCTGACTTTAATATACCGCTTTGTAATAGTTTTTTCTAATAAATAATTTATTATTATTTATTTATTTATATGGGTTTATGCCTTGTGCACCTATCGCAGCTATTATATTGTATATGGTACCTTCATAGGGACGTTAAGAGGTAATATTAATTTCATATTATAAACAGCAAAGTTTACGCGTAAGTAGTTAATACGTCTGACCTTATTGTCTATATATGATAATAACCTTAGCCCCGATAGATGTTATATCACAAGTTTATTATAAAACAATGTTAGGTAATAGGTTTGTGACAAAACAATATTTAGAATTGATTCCGTCATAGAGTTACGTGGGTTGTTCAGGCGGAGAAAGCGTGTGTGTTATATATGTGACGTTCCTATCTAATAAAGTTTTTGTTTGTTTCGCGTATGGTATTTCGATTTTCATCAGTAACAATAATATATAATTAACCTTTTCTGAATTTCTATTACTTTTCGACGATATTTGCTTTGGCCTGTCGCGTTTTGGGATCAGCCTGTGTATATTCAGTTACTCATATACAGTTACTTCAGTCACGGTATATGTGGGTCAACATCACGACGGAGACTATCAAAGGATTCTCGTCCTTTGATAGCCGCTTTTATTTTGGGACTACACTGTACTTACCATCAGGTGCACTGTAGTTACTTTGTCAAGCTAGTGTAAAAAAAGAAATTTACAGGTTAGAATAACGATAATGAATAATCAATACTCAATAGATTCTCAGCTCTTGCGAATACCTTCATTCTTCGATCAGCTGTTACGACTTATTACATAGTAAATAGGAATAAAATGGTTTTTATCAGTTGTTAAATTTAATGTTTGTGTTCAATTATTGCTAGTAGGTAAATAACGTAACTAGTTAGTACTAGAACTGAGATCCAAGAAATTTAAGGGTTGAATTCCAGTATTTCTTCTACTTGTCTTTTCTAGGATCTTTTTATTCTACCAAGTGTACTTTAAAGCTAAGCAGGAATATGTATATTAGACTTCGGAACGAATTATACTTCGTAAATTATGTAATAATTTACTATATCTTACATAAGACATGATTCATTAGCAAAATGCAAAAGATTAAGGAAAAAAATATACATATATTTTTTATGGTAAGCATACCAAAATATTATCTCAATTCGTACTAGATTACTAAATAAGGTTAGTAAATATTCCAAAATCACAGTCGTGTTTCATATTCTATAGAAAAAATATTTTATGAACATATGATGATGATGATGAAATCCTGGCTGATTTCGGCCTTGGCGACGTTTCCAAAAAAGTATCAGGTAGGCGCGGGCTGCAGCCCCAATCGACGAAGCTGAGCTCGCTGATGACTTGCGTAGCCCACCTTAGCGCGGAGTGTCCTGTTGCATAATAGACAGGTCAGAACACCACCCACGTAATTATAGGAAGCGAGCACAGGTGGACGGGCCTTGAAGCGATCTCGCTGCTCATCCAACTCAAGCCTACGTTTGGTCTCGAATTCGGCCACCACGCGCTGCACGAGACTTCTCCACTCCAAGCGTCGCTCCGCATGCATCCGCCACTGCGTCGGCTCAATATTGCAGCGCTTTAAGTGTCGCATCAAAACATCCTTAAATCTTAAATATTGCCCTCCGGCCTTCCTCCTACCACACTGCAACTCTGAGAAAAATATACGCTTAGCCTTTCCTTCACTAGGCATACGGGACAAGTGACGACACCAACGCAACTGCCGCCTCATAAGATAAGCTTCTATTCCCTCTACATGAGCACGCCTTAGAACATTAGTGTTACGAATACGGTCAGACCAACGAATATTCATAATATCTCTGAGGTAGCTGCGGTGAAATCTATCAAAATTTTTTTATGCTTTCGGTTTTTTATATGGATTTGACAGGGACATTTGTGAGCTATCCTTATTGTTTATAAAAAGCATCATTCAGAAAGATTTTTCATATACTTTAGTAATGGACTTGATAACTAGAAAAAAATAATTTTCCAAGACCATTATAGTCGCAATTTACCAGTATTGACGTAAGATGAGAAAGTAAAAAATATTCTGAAATTGACTCATTGCAAAAAGATAATAGCATACCGGAACATTAAGTTTATTCATTATTGTGAAAGCAACATTGACATTACTGGCCAATTAACTTCGAGATTGCGTAACTAATGCGTCTTGAACGTCACGTTGCGCTGGCTTACAGTCGAAAGTGAACCACGATCCAGACTAAAGTGGTAAACAAAACATTAGTGCCCGACCAAAGCTTGATTTTCGTTCGAATCCGCAACCGAAACCGAATATTTAAAAATCGTAACAGATTTAGTTCATGACTTGCTAAAAGGGAATAATATAATAATTTATGATCGGTGGTCGTGGGTGTGGTTTTAGGAAGATACGAATTTGGCGTTTTACAGTTTATTTGGACTTTAAGGCACACCGAACTGCGACGTACACGCACATTCTCCCGCCTTGGGTCTCGGTAGTCGACTAACTTCCAAGCGTCCCGTGCGTGCGCGCATCCTCTTACCCCGCACGTCTCGTAACACCCTAACGACCCTTTGGGCGACAACTGCGTATCGGGTTACGTCTACATGCTATAAATTTTAAATACTTTTCAATCAAAGGTTTATGTTGACTGTTTGGTGTGAAAAATAACAACTATGACAATTGTACGGTTAGCGAGCGACTTATGCGTGGTGTCATTGCGATTGTGATAGCGAAACTGAAGTGGGCGAATGCAGCGCTCGCGTCGCGGTTCGGCCGCGCAGCATGTCTGCACGAGCTGGTATCAGCGATGCTCAACTTCACAGCCCACTATTTAAGATTCCAGAACACCACACGATAAAAATAAATAAATAGCAAGTGTGTTAGTTTGAAGTGTAAAGATAGGATTAATTAAATAAATAAGTAAAGATATATTTAATAATGTTATTTAAAATAGTTGTTAATATTATATAATATCAAGAAGTAGATAATGTTAAAGACAGTAATAAATAAATATATAGTGAATAAGCTACAACTGTATAAAAATGACTTCTAGAGAA
This sequence comes from Automeris io, assembly GCA_036320925.1. NCBI lineage: Eukaryota > Metazoa > Arthropoda > Insecta > Lepidoptera > Saturniidae > Automeris > Automeris io. The sequence goes on along the minus strand of JAUDJH010000012.1, from coordinate 1,783,589 downwards.
CATTAAATTTCCTTGCAACTTGTTATAATATTAACAAATATTATTAAATAATTATATTTCGACGTTTAGTTGGTTTTGGCCAAAACTTCGACCCATTTAGATCGATACTGAAAATTTCATTGAAGGAATTTTATTTGATCAAATACAGTTTCTTCCCGAAGCGTAAGCCGAAAGTTCGGGCGAACACTACAAAGCTTACATAAAGTGAATTTCCGACGGAATCGTTGAATTTTTTTATCCGCAAGTGATGTAATAACTATCACATTCGTGATAAAAATTGACTTACATAAGTATGTTTAAGTCGTTTACCTACTTTCGATTCAGTCATGCGATTTGACCATTCAGCTATTGCAACAGTGAGTAATTATTTAAAACTATAAAATTTCGTTATTCAATAGTTCCGTGATATTTCTTAGTTATTATTTGATTATATCTAGATTTTAAGCGCTAATTGCCTACATATGGATTCTCGCAGTAAACTCTTATAACTATATGAATACATACTTATATTTTTTCGGTCAGCACCATTTACAAATAATACATTGTAATTCAAATCAAGGATTTCATAATGAGGTAGATTTCATTATTAGCATCACTTTCTAGTACCACTAGTCTGATTGATGAACTGCGTTTATCTACAAATCACAAAAATAGCTATACAAAAAGTAGCATTAAAGGTAATCAGAGATGGGCAAAATGTAATCTGATTAATTACAAAATGTAGTCGTAATTTTAATTTTGTTGCTCTGTAATAATGATCAAATCCCTTCAAATCATTTAGGAGTCATAAATGTGTATGCTATTGAGGATTCCATAGTGTTTAGAACATAGATAAGCAAAATGCAGTCATATTAATGACGAAAAACGTAAAATTTAATCGTAATCGCTTTTCATTATTCTGATTATATTTTGCACATCTATGAAAGAAATATATGTTGTTACTAAAATATAAAACTAGGATCTATCTATTAGTAACAGCAAATACCTATTAATTAAATCGAAAGTTTTTTATACATTACTATAATATTTTTATATGTTAAATTTCAGATACAGCCAGGTAACAGAACTCAACGTTTTCTGTTTGATGCTATATTTGGGCTTGAAGTACCATTATTAGATGATCAAAGTGTCGAGGAAGATGAAGATGAAACAGAAATTAAAAACTGTTCGTGTGGTGCGTAAAACTTACATATTTATTATTTGTTTGAAATAAATTTTGTTTCTAGGATGCCAAAAAGATCAGTACATTTAGCGATAAGTGGTCATAACTTTTAGTCTCTATGGGCAACTGCAACACATTCTTGAATATCAAACAGCCTTAGAGAAAATATTTACATAAACAATTACAAATGGATTTGCTTTTTGTTACTTATTAGTTACAACTTTATATATTTCAAAATTATTTCCTAATTACTCAAATTGTATTACCCTACACTATTCAATCGTTTAAAAACATCTTAAAACTTAAAGAGCGTTTCTGAAACTGGACGTTAACCATTACATAATAATACTCAATATACGAGTACATTCATTACATTACTCATTCATTATATTTATTATTCAAGATATTAACAAACAATAATAAAATAAAAGTAGATAGTAATTTTTTTTTCAGAAAATTCTGGAAAATTATTTTAATCAATCTAAAATAATAAAATTTATAGAATAAACTTATAACAAGTCTATATGTTAATGTAATAGTTTAGAGTTTTGTTCATTAGTATTTTTTAGATACATGTTTATTTTAGTTTTTGCCAATATCTTTGTCTATATAATATTCTGAGAATTTTTTCTTTATGTAACCTTCATAATTCATATTCATAGAGTGCGGCAGAGCAAACCCACTGCCTAGAAAGATGGGTAAGTCCAAATGGTATTAAGCACGAGTAGTTGTACCCTTATTACAATATATTTTTATTGTTTTTTAACAATATTATATTAAGTCTAAATACGTATATATTCTATTATATTTTATACATTTATCTTAATTGGTTTGTCAGCAAATTTCAAACAAACTAAACACACCCAAGCCTCATATGTATTTCCCAAACCATTGCTTTAATTGTATTCTAAAATAAATACTGTGTCGTAACATAATAATAATTATACAGGGTTATAGGTAACTAACGCACGGCCTCTTAAGGGTGGCTTTGATTTATCAAGACTGACAACTTTTGTTGTACGACTTTTGCCAAAACCTAATACATCGTTAGATTTTTTTTTTTTTAGTTTTAGTGTGAATATCTAGTCATCGTTAGCTCTATATTCCAACTTTCATTCGATCTGGCGTAGGTATCCAATCAGCTGGTGCTATGCAGTCGTGCGCAAAGTTACGTTGCTACGCAGCGTTAAGGATCGTGTAGCAGAAAGTTTATTAACCCTATACCTTGTTTATTTAACAAACTCGCTTATAACAATTATTTGAACGTAAATTTCCATATTTAGTTAAATAGTGAAAATAAATGTTTATTGATTGACGTACTAATACACTATTAAAACAAACTAGAATCAAAATAAAACATTAAATAATTGTTTCACAAACAAAACCAACCTATTATTTGTCTGCCATAGGGAACATCGTAAAATGAACAAGGTAAAGGCCTCTACGTAAGTTAATGTTTCAAAGGTTGTACAATCTGTACATATTTATACACTGAATCCACAATCCCTTCATACTTATCCAGGCTTAGGACTGGCTACACTAAAAAATAAAAAAGTAAATAGAAAAACACGAACATTGATACGTAATCAAGCAATTCATCGCACCAAAAGAGGCGCGCGGTCTGTTTGAAGATAGATAATTGCAAACTATTTTTTAATGTAGGCGTATTTAAAAAGTGGAATCACTCTATTTACAATAATTAAACTATTTACAAAAATACTCACAAATCTATTTACTCGGTGTCAACACATTCGGAAATAGTCTCGCGGATTCACGGCAAGCTTCAGACAGATTGTCACCGCACCGAGCATAAACACGCACCATTTCGGTATATTCAATGTTAGTGTATCGATTTGACATTGTGATTTATGAAACGAACGCGTCACTGGGACAACTAACACGTCGGCGCACACGCAAGCAAATTTGCGACTGACATGACCCGTGTTACACAGTAGTCAAGCACATGTCTCCACGCCCGCTCACCGCGCCGCAGACCCCTTTCTTCGTTAGTAGCGACACAAGACGCCGCGCACTACGTAAGTCTGTCTTCGGTCGCCTATGTCGGCGTGGCGCGATCGTCGCCTTACGAAGAGTTAAAAAGTTCAGAACTGCAAATCTGATTTTTATTTTTTTTGTATGGGAAAAAAAGTAATTGAATTAGAAAAAGTCGTACAACAAAAGTTGTCTGTCTTGATGAATCAAAGCCACCCTTAAGAGGCTGTGCGTTAGTTACCTATAACCCTGTATATCCTATATTATAACATTTATTGTAATTATGGGCATGCATTTAAGAAATAATATAGAAAATATTTTGGTGTTTATAACTGCAATATACGAGTAATCTGTTTCGAATATAATAACGGTGAATATAGGTTCGAAGGAATCAAATTTTATCTTTTTTTTAACATATAGGAATTTACTGTATATCGATTTTTCGAAACAATTGCAACTGCTAGATTTTACCCGAGATAAGTCATTGTCATAGTCGCTGATGAGTTGTTCAAACCTCACCCAAAATATTGGAGCATGGCACCTCATTTTGGGAGTCTCTACGTCCGGTGAAGCCAGAATGTTATACCAGATAGTATTGCTTGTTGATTAATGCTTTTGCTGGTATATATGGAGGTAGTTTGTGTTACAATCAGGCTAGTGTTTTCTGTGAAACAGAAGCCTATAAATAAAATAATTCATCGAAATGTGGATACCGGTAAACTGTCTAATCTTTGCTAACCAGCCAATACTTCGCTTGTTTTTAGTTTAGCTGTAATTATTCCATTCCTAAACATTATAAACTATACTTACTTTATGTACGAAATTGTTTAACTGTTTCTAGCAACAATCTCGTTTATATTTTTTAATTAATAGCTGTGCTAAATGTTATACGAATTCACGAAAAACTAGCATATGAAGTCAGGGCAGCTTGCCTAAACGCCGCCGGTTTCTTTTACATATTTAATTAATTTTTCTGTCATAAGTCCCTAATTGAATTCCATTTAAAGGCATAATCTATTCGCGTACTTTTTGTACATAAAACCTTCCCTTTGTCGATCCGTTTTGTCGTAATTTTGGCAATACCTTGAAAAACCTGGCGAAATAGGGGCACTTTATAATATGTTTCTCACATTCCTTCGTGTCAAATTTCTAACAGGGTTAATTATAATATATTCTTGAGAATATGAATTACCGTGCGTATGTACGGAAGTGCAAGTGGTGCCAACGACTGAGGATGAAGCTGTGCATTGAACCGTGGAGTAGTGAAAGTATAAATGGACTCGATCTGATCGCAGTGCAGCGCTTGTACCCGATGTTTACGTCACACCATGCTCATTTCCCCCGTTATCAACGTTTCTTTGATTTCCCTTTTTCCTTGTTCCGTGTTATTAATGCAATATGATCTTGTTGCAACCTTACAAGTATAATTTAAATAGTTCGCAAGCTATCTGGATAATTAGCTAGTACCGATTGTAGAAAAAGGTTATGTTCGCGGATATCAGGTTATCATTCATACATTTGTCGTGATTCATATTATATTATGCATATAACACAATAAGTACATAATCTCATAATATGGTAAAGCCATTATTATCTATATCAATGAAAATGACAGTTTGTAACAGATCATAGTAAAGAAAAATTCCTTTTTATAATTCTAAACAACAATCAATAAATGCGGAATACCTTTTTGACATAAATACATTTAACCAATATTACATAATGCATGATGATTAATTATAAAATTTTGTGAAGAGTTTTCAATTTTAAAATATACTAGAATTACGTTTGACGTTGTTCTTTCAAATACATAGGAGTACGTTGCTACTTATGTAGAGTTTCGCTATATATTAGATACAATTTTTATAATGTATTGAATAATTTAACCCGTAAATATTATCACGAAATGTTTATAATTAATCCGGTTCATTCACATCTATCCATTAAAATTTATGTTAATCATTATTCAGTAGTTCTTAATTATTATTAGTAGATGATAATACGTAATAAATAACAAAAGTATCTACATAATTATAGAAATATTTGAAATATAATTGTAATTATACTTCAATTAATCGAACTAAGAACGTATTTTTAATTACAATTAATGTTACTTGCTTGATATACCTACATATAATAATATTATAATTATATACGTTTTTAGAATGTAAATAACATACTATTGACGTAATTTCATGTATTGTATTTAATAAAAAACTGGGAATATATACAATATAAAATTAAATATACCGTTATACATATCTCATAAGATAATCACATTGTTTTTAATTATTTTGGATATTAATATTTACGAGTATATAGATTCAGATTCGCATTTGTTACTTCCTCGTTATATCGAAGTGTTAACTTCATTTAGTCTAAGTTTATATGTTGGCGGAAATCTAGACTGTAGTATCTACCAGCTTAGGTCATTAAACTAGCGTTTACTTTCTCATCCACAGAGTGTGGCGGCTCCAACCAGGAGAACCGCATTGTGGGCGGGCTGCCCGCCGGCGTGAATAGCTACCCATGGCTGGCCCGTATCGTTTATGACGGGCAGTTTCATTGCGGCGCCTCGGTCCTCACCAAGGAGTATGTCATCACGGCAGCGCACTGTGTTAGGAAGTAAGTTAAAAGTATTATTGAAAATCGTTGATATCACCACACCACGTGATTATAATCTCGTGAAAGCCTATGAGAATGAAAATATTTGGATCTGGTATACAATATGACGGACATGTAGGAATCGGATTCAATGATTGATGAAGATTAACTCGATAGTCGTATTGGCTACTGAGCATATACGCAGAGAGCCTCAATTATTATTTCAAGTGGTTTCACTTGTTTGTTGAATTAAGTGTCAGTTACATTGGACACTACAAGTTACAATGTTATTTGCTGATATTACGTTGAAAATATACAGCTATAATTTTTAACTAAATACTTCCTGTTATTTAAACTTTGTTTAAATGTTCATGTTAGCCACATTACCCTTTAAATGGGATCATATATCCTTTAGAGATTTCACAGTATATACTGCTAATATTACCGGTTGTTTTTACTGGTTTTTTTCTATCTCTTTCTTGATTCTTCCATAATAGGAAGAGTCCTATCAACCTAGTCAAAGTAATCTTTGACTAGGATTTCTAAGAAGAAATCAGTTGATGAAAACAACTTGGTTAGGGCAGTAGTTGAGCGATCGACATTTGATTTACAAGTCGTCCCTTCGATCCCTGTGATGGAACAAATATTTGTCTGCTTTTATTTATATAGTCTGTTATTATTCCGGGTGTGTGTGTGTGATATGAAATTTGTGTATATAAATGAACCCACGAACCTAGAATAAATCGTACATTTGGGCAAAGTATACAAAATACTGTTAAATTGTACATGTGATAAGTTTTAAATCAGTTGTTTATTGTAAGCCATTGAAAGACAAATTGTTTTATTACTATGTAACGTACTAATACATTGTCTTAGCCACGGTAGATTTCCAAATAGTAAATATAAGACTTATAATCGATGTTTCCTTATTGCTGAAAATTAAAACGATTCGATCGTTGTTGTATGGAAGGATAGACGTGCGTTAAAACACAGACATGCAATGTTGCATTACGTTAATCTATTTCCATTACATATATTTTCATTTGAATAGACGTATCCGGTATTTTTTACATATTTGCTCTAAAAACTCAAAATAACATTGCGTAATTTATTTTTTTATTTTTATCATAGCTTAGATGATGTTAAAGCTTATGAATGTGTCAAAGTAAAATTATTCCAACAGGACCATAAGACATAAGAAAATAGGCGTAAAATATGGAACACTGTTAAAATTTCAGATAAGTATTTGAATGTTATTTTTCATTTCATTTTTAGATTAAAGCGCTCCAAGATTCGTGTAATCCTGGGCGACCATGACCAAACGATCACGACTGAGAGCGCCGCCATCATGCGAGCGGTCACCGCCATCGTCCGTCATCGCAGTTTCGATGCAAATTCATATAACAACGATATAGCCCTGCTAAAACTTCGCAAGCCTATTGTATACTCGAGGATCATTAAGCCAGTCTGTTTACCTCCTGCTAGTAAGTTTACCATTACATTTTACTTACTTTTTCTCATTTCGATGCCCGTATACAAGATTAATTACGAAAAAAATGTTTTTTGTCTAAACCAATTCGGTTTTGAGATGTATGCCAATTTGAACATTTTGCTAATAGGGAAAATATATATTACATTTAGGGTTCAACATTTGATGTAATATTGATGTCAAAGAAGAAAATGTTTGAAAATATTACAATAATAACAATATTTACTAGTACTTGCTCGACGGCCTGGATAGGGTGCAGCGGAGGGCTGTCCGCATTGCGAATGACCCAGACTTTACTAAGCATCTTGAATTGCTCCAGTTGCGCAGAGGTGTTACATTACTGAGTGTTTTCTATCGTCTGTATCTTGGCGAGTGTTCTGATGAGATATTTGTTATTTGAGTTATATGTTCTATCCTCTCCCTTCCGGAGAAAAAGCACGCGCGCGGGTTTATCGAGTTTCACATACCACATCCATAGATGGGCAAAATGTAATCAGATTAATGAAAATGACTAACTATTTTTATGTTATTAATTGATTAATATGACTGTATGTTGCTCATTTATGTTTTCAACACTACAGAATCCCAGATTGTATACACATTAATGATTTTTTAATGTTTTAAATGGATTCAATCACGATTACATAGCAAGAAAATTAAAATTATGACTACATTTTGTAATCGTTCATCATTAATCAGATTACATTTTGCCAATCTCTGACCACATCTCACATCCGTAACTCACATCCCGGCTAGGGCCAAGAAATTTTCTAACTCTTACTATTGCCAAGTCATTGGGCTATGGAATGGTTTTCCGGCGAGCGTGTTCATACTATGACATGTACCATACTATGATATTTCTTCTTATTATTCTTTAAGCGAAACGTGAGGAGATATTTGTGCATGCCGGCATAATCGTTGCGTCTATCGATAGATTTTATAATGTTGTTAGTCGTTGGCGTCTTCGGACTGTACCATACTCACCATCAAGTGCAGTGTAGTCACTATGACGTGTCAGGATAAAAAAATACATTTGAAGATCATACTAAATCCAAATTACGACGCCTTTTGAAATTCATTATTGGATACGTTATTTGATAAATGTTAAAATAAACAGCATATATCCAAGTAATATTCAATTTGATATAATTTTTGAGTTTTACAAATCATGACTGTTGTGGCCTCACGAATACGAGACCGATATCCATGCGCGGGTACCCGAACGGTCGTAGGTTCGAATCCTAGCTCGCACATTTAATTATATCCAGATTAACTACGGGATTAAGTACAACATGCTCACCGGTGAAGCAAATTGCGGGGAAATGCGCATGGTACCTAATAGAAATGTTATGTATAAGTGCCCTAAAAACGGCGATCAGCTGCGCCACTAGTCACTTTGGGCACGATATATACGCGCAAAGTGGATACAACCACTAATGTGTCTTTGCTCACCGCGAAAGGAATAAAGCGTCTCGATACATTATACAAAATCATTTAAATTTTCAGGTACCGACCCATCCGGCAAAGAAGGAATAGTTGTTGGCTGGGGTCGTACCTCAGAAGGAGGGCAGTTGCCAGCCGTGGTGCAAGAGGTTCGAGTTCCGATTTTGTCCCTCACGCAATGTCGAGGTATGAAATACAGGGCGTCAAGGATTACGAACAACATGGTAAGAATATTATGAAAATATAAACTCAACGTCATCCAATATTTATATTCGAGTTAAATACCATACATAGGAAATTAACACATTAATATACATTCAGAGGACTTCCATATAGTAACCATGGGCGTACACATGTTTTGAGTCATGGGGTGTTAAAACAATTGTTCTTTCAAGTCAGGCCTCGCGTGCTTGTTTTGCATTACACACTACAAGGAGACCCCTACATTAAACATTATGTACCTATATAAGGAAAATATCTATAGGATACCCTGCGAATTATTTATATTTATCGAATAAAATTAATCACATAAATTAAAACTATTTTAAATATTATATATATTATAGGTATTATAAAACTAGCTTTCGAGGATCTTCAGCAAAATGGTTTATAATGTTTGTCGTGAATAGTGATGAAAATGCCCGGGAATTTTCCCAAAGTGCCCAAAACTTGTATGGGGAATATTCCCGGGAATTTACGAAATGTTCGCGGAAGTGCTGGGCACTTTGGGAAAATTCCCGGGCATTTTCATCACTAGTCGTGAAAGAAACGCCCATAGCGTTAACAATTTTCCTACGTACATTCAGTAAATAAAGCCCTTGCTATGTGTCTAAGATTATAGTTGATCTTAGCCACGATTTTACGCGTCTGAGTGTACGGAGCAACCTTTCTATTGTAGCAGTGTAATAAGGCATTGTCAATAAAATTTCTGAGGCTTTATTCGTCTTCGGGTAAAAAGATTCGGCTACATGTATGAATTCCGTAATTTCAGTAGTCGGCTTCATTATTTATTCAAAAAGTGCTGCATAGTCCGGCGTGTATTGCAAAATAATAACTCTTATCAACAGCAATAGATAGTAGGGAGGTATACATAATTATCCAATGGGAGGGGTTACCTGAGATACTACAGTAAAAAAATGTTGCCATACGATGTCAAATTAAAATCTAGGAACCGTTAAAAACGTCACACAGATCTGTAAATAAACACCATCATGGAAGTTCATTCAGAGGCGAATTACAGTGATTAACGTTCATAAATTTTACTTATATTTCGTCAATTTTTAAGTTTCGATTTTCGTCAATTGCTTGCATTATTATTATCAGCCGGTGTTGTCCGTATGCCGAGCAAAGGCTTCTCTTTATTTTCGTCACGCTTATACGTTGCTATAATTTTAAAATAATGATTAACATATGTAATATCATTCTATATTTTTGGCACTTCTTAGTTCATATATGTATTTATATTATCAAGTTAATTTCGTTGACATCATTGTTTCCTGTACCAACAAAATTAACAAATCTTTTGCGGGTAGTAACTTTTTATTTTATTTCTTGAAAAGTGTGAAGGCGAAATGAATGTTCCTTACATATTTATTTCATCACAGTTGTGTGCTGGCCGAGCGTCTACAGATTCCTGTCAGGGTGATAGCGGTGGACCCTTACTGCTGCAGCAAGGTGACAAATACCAGATTGTGGGTAAGTTAATAGTAATAGCTGGTAAATTGTAATTGTATTATCGAGCCAGGTAGCGCGATGTCTTGTGAAGGGCTGACAAGATTTATAATGTTCCTTTTATCTAATCTCTAGCTCATCAAAAGTTTCGGGTAAAAATATTTACTTTGTGAGTTGTAAAATTTAAGATGATTTTAATTGCTATTTTGGGAGTCGAAGCTGCTCGCGTCCGTAGGCTTTACCCTAGTTTCCCTACGCGTGACTCCTGTGTGGTGCTAAACGAGCAGCAGCGAGGTGGTAGGGCGCCGGTGCCCGTCAGGCAGCCCGTCATAGTGACCAGTTTCGGCTTGTCGCGTTTCGGGATCAGCTTGTGCATATCCAGTAGCTCATATACCTAGCGACCTTGTAGGGACGTGGTATATGTGGGCCGACATAACGATGTAGACTATCAATGGATTTTCATCCTTTGATAGTCGCTTTCGTTTTTGGACTACACTGTACTTACCATCAGGTACTCTATAGTCACTATGACGAGCCAGTGTAAAAAAAAAACGCTAAGTGACAGCTGGCAGTGGTAGACAACGATGAGAGTGTACATCAGATCACGTCTCGTACAAATATTGCATAGTAGTACCATCTAACGTTGCAACACATCATCGCCGCTGCCGCTGGCGAATAATTGTTGCACCATAAGCGACGTTACTTTTAAAATTCCTTCAAAGAATAAGTAAAAACATTCTTTATTTTTTCTTTTATTTAGTTTTTGTTAAAATTTATCTGTAATAACAACGTTTTCTTCCTTAGGTATAGTATCATGGGGTGTCGGTTGTGGGAGGCCTGGATATCCTGGCGTATACACTCGGATCACGCGGTACTTACCTTGGCTAAGAGCCAATCTTAGAGATTCTTGTCTCTGCGAGGATTGAGCCTGCTGATTTCATCAGAATATTGACTGATAAAATAATAAGAATATCCGAAATGTTCTTTAACAATTTATTAAAAAATTAAGCTCACGTTCTAACAAAAACTTACCAATTGAAATTACCGATTTATGTAAACTTAAAAATATCCGAAGTTTAATATGTTTTATTATTTTTTATCAATACTGATTTTTGTAGTGTGTTTGTAACATTCAGTTGCCTCTGTGAGCTAGGAGCTTTTATTATTTTTTTTATTTTGTATTCTTTGAAATATGCTTACCTTTTAATCTATAGTTTTTAATAACTTTTAGAAATGTAAATCTTGTTACATGTTTTAAAAGGAAAACAGTAAGTTATTTTATATGTAGGTAATATAAGACGTTTATTTCTACTTTGTTAGGTACTTAAGGTACTTCTCACGCCAAGCAATCTAAACTCGGTAAAACAAAGTTGTTCTATGTAGAACGAATTATTGAAACACATTTGTAAAAATGTAAGTTTATGTCATATTTTAAAATGAAAAGTAGTATTTTTTAGATTGTCTCGTATGAGAGCTGTCTTAATTTAAAAAAATGTAGTTTATACTTTAGTTATACTATTAATTGAATAGTTCACAGCTATTTGAACATAATTAAGCATAGCTCAAATTAAAAATACTCGAATTAAACCTTAATTAAAAATATTTATTTTATTTCAAACGGTGTCAACGTAAATTAAATTATGTAAAGTAAATTTTGATCCAATAAAATTATTATTATTATTTGGTATATAACTCGCTAAGTAACCTCACATAAAAGTAACTTTTGTGGATAAATTAATATTTAAAAAAATAACGTAAAAGCTTATATAGTTTATTGCCTTTTTTTTTTAAATTAAATATAAGTCGACAGGCCGGTGGTGCAGATTACCAATAGTTTTAAGTTTTGTTCTGATTACCATAGTGCTCAACGAATTAATTGTCTTAATTAATAATATTAACTTTTTTCTCATTGTTATAATAAATAGTAAGTAATTGTTTTTAACTTGTGTCGTTTTCTAACTAATGTTAACTAATGCTTAAGTATAAGTAAGGCAATTCTATTTGTAGTGATGCTTTGTATTCCTGGGAATCCTAAATTATGTCGAATGAAATTTATAAGAAAGAGACATGTTTTAATACGATTATAATAATAATACGGCTTAAGGCTAGTATTAATCTTAATAAAATTGTGTCAGTATTGTTACCTGATAAACTGGTACTTAAAATCATTTGATAGATACATTTTGAGAAGATGAAACTAAAAAATTTTATTTTTCCAAGGGTTATGAATTATGATTAATAAAACCTAGAACTTTTACTAATTAGTCGAATATCTGTATCGCAACCATTGTGTGGCAAGATTATCACAGAGCTTAGTTTAAATAAAATGGAGCTCTTTCTTACTAATATCGTCCGCGATGTGATTATTATATACCTAATATAATTATTATCTTACGAACAATTGAAATAGTAAATTATAGATTCTAATATTAATACATTTAATGAGTAAACATGATAGCAAATATAGTTTCCTAATATCAGAAGAATCTGTTATCACGAAATAACAGTAAAGCCATATGTAAAAAAGTCAATATGTAACGTTTATGCCACAAGTTATCGATTCAATATAATTTCTCGAATCCATGCTTCAAAAACATACGATTTGTTATTTGAAATAATTTATAACAAACAGTGTTATTTAAATACACCAAATTAGTTAATTGATGTACCTCTTTATTATAAAATGTATTTTTTAATTATTTTAACTTAGAAATAATTGCTCTTTAGGCTTCAGCTGTGATTCTTCTCACGATTAAATTATGATTAGTGTTAATTATTGATTATTAGTGTTAATAATATCTTTTTATATATCTGCTTGTTTTAACTTATAAATTAAGTAAATTGAAATTAATTTATTAAAATGTTACTGGTTATAATATTATTCTATTAAATTTTATTAACAATTTGTTATTGGTGTCTTATTTTTAAATCCGTATATTTTTCAACAATGTAGATATATAAAATTGCTTTCTGATTAATCTTAAAATAATAATAAAAAAAACAAGAAGGCCGTACTGTTGCAGTCGATTAGGTGTTTGCCTTCATTAGGGAATATTTTGATGATGATGTCATAAGGAAAAAACACAAGAATTGCTTTGAGTGGGTAAACAATATTGCTTTTAAGGAAAAAATCAAAATAAATGCATGAGCCTCACCACAAATCAATTAAAGGTTGATAAATTGAATTTATATACATGGTACACATAAATATATAGACTGAGTGAACCCTGAGTCAACGTCCAAAGCTAAAGATATTTACTATACAGCGGGTCCCATCCGTCAAAGTCCGAAGCTAAAGAGCTGATAGAGGAACATTAACTCTATAGCTTACTATACTGAAATTTGAGAATTCTATTTACAGTAAGCTATTATAGTATATATTATTATGTTTAAAAAAATTGGCTAAGGGTAATTAAGACTCGCACGCCGAGAGTTCCAAACAAACTAGTGGGTATGTAAACATATGGTCTTGTAACTTGACAAAGAGACGGAAAAGGGAAGAGTTCCTATAAGGCCTTTTTATAATTCGGAGCCATAATATAATGTGACTATTACATTTATAGATTCATTTTGCTGATCAAAATGCTATGAGCATAAGATAGTCTTTACTTGAACCAAGTATATGTTAAGTTCGCTCTGAGCTGAAGAAACCAGGTAATACGGTATTGCTATGTCAAAGTAGTTTGATAAAATGTAGGTAGTAAATTTTTATATGGTAGCTATAATAATTACTTGATTACGATTATTTGGGGAAGAGGCGAAAGGAGTTACTTGTAAAAGTACGTATTTAAAATCCCCTTATGGTTTTCAAATAGCAATCTGCACGATAGTACTCATGTCAGCACACATAATTATTGTAGATGAATTCATCTACAATAATCCCACCGGCGTAATCCTATTATATTATATTGATGTTACTTACTATTTAAAGTATTAGAGTTTGGTCTGCTTTCATAATTCAAGCTTTTTCCTAAAGAAATTGCTTGAATAGATGTGGAGACCTAATGTAAAAGGAACAGGTATTCATGCACAGAAAGGCGAATGGTTTTAGGTTCAGGTTCCGGCTAATAATAAAGGGTTTTCGCAGATAGCTTCACCGGTGAAGGAAAATCGCAAAGCATCTGATAAGAATATCATGTGTGCGCCTAAAGAATAGCGTTCAGCTGCGCTACTGGCCACGTTGGGCATGTGATGTAAGGGCAAAGCGGAGACAGCTACTAATGTATCTCTGTTAACCTTAAAAAAGGTACAGCGTAGTGATATATTACTATTATTAAAACATGAACCTCATTTTTAGGTTGAATACTTTGGTAACACTTTAGTGTCCTTTACTAAAAACATATTGCTACGAGCGCGGGGTAATAATATGCCGGTTTTGACGAATAATCGATTTATTATTCAACGAGAGTGAACAAAATCAGAACGCAGCCGCAGAAATATCTCGAAGCGCAGCCGTCAAATGATGTTGATGATAAATCGACGAAAGTTCCAGATACCAGCCAAAGAATGCTCTCGAAGTTCGGTTGTTAAAAGTCCGATTGCCAAAAGTTCAATCGCAGAAAGTTCTCGAATTCTATTTGCAAATTTCAATCGAAATGTTCGCACGTAGATCCACTATGCAGTCGCAGTACTTGTATGATCGCAAAAGTCCTTTTTCATTACTTGAGATATCGCTCTGTATCGCTGTCCAAATTGAACTGTTGCCGATCTGGTTGGAAGTTACTTCATTCGAAGCAGTACCTCAAGACAATCTATGTGTTTAAAAAATGTAGTCGTTTGATGCCTAGAAGCCTAGAAATCTAAGGTTAAAGTTTGACCCTAGCTCCGTCGTAACAATATAATACCGAGGGGTGAAAGGCTATTTGGTTAAAGCGTAATTTTTTGGTGATATAGTAATATATATATATATATTTTCGGAATCAGCTGTTTTTACAGATTCAAAATATATATATTACTAAATCACCAAAAAGGTCGCTTAAACAAAATAGCCTTTCACCCCTCGATATGTATTACTTCATGTATTTGTAATATTATTTCCAGTTACACTGTAGGTAGCGGTTGCATCAGATTCGACAGATGATAATCATTATGTACCAGATAATTATTATATTTACGAGTGGGCGTGTAACTAGTGCAAATTGCAAAGTGAGCCATTGTGACTGTATTGGAAAGTGACACTTTCGCTGGCTTCCTAACCGGTTGTTATGTGACAACTCGTTTATCATCTGCTAAATATGTTTCTGTTATTTAAAATTTAGCTTATATTTTTTAATAATTTTTAAATTCTCATACAAATGAAAGATTGTAAACAATTCATAGCTAACAGAGAAAAGGTTCTGTGTGACGTTTGTTTAGTAATCAATAGATAAAAATATTATATTTTTATAATACTTATGCGCTTTTCTTATTATATTAATAATACAAACTAAGTTAATATCAGCAACATTATGATCAAAGACAAAATTATTATTTTTGGGTGCCAGAGACACTACCTACGTATAACGAAGCTTGATATAGTTCTCTTAGGTATGCCCAAGAAATAAACACTTATATTCTTGAAAATAAAGTTTTCTTTTTAATGGCCTATAAACAACAGCGTCTACAATGAACATTGTAGATTGTGTCGAACGATCGAGATATATTCAATTATAAGTCCTAAATAAAATTTATTTAATAAATAGCAATGATTTTACTTCACTGAATATTGCAGCGAACTCGGGATAGCTATCAACCAGAGATGGGTAAAATGTAATCTGATTAAAGATTAACGATTATAAAATGAAGTCGTAATTTTAATTTTGTTGCTCTGTAATCATAATTAAATCCCTTGAAAACATTAAGGAGTCATAAATGTGTATGTTATTGAGGATTCCGTAGTGTTTAGAACATGGATAAGCAAAATGCAGCCATATTAACGACGAAAAACGCAAAAGGTAATCGTAAGCATTTTTCATTAATCTGATTACATTTTGCCCATCTATGCTATCAACATATTAATAATGTTAATTTAAATTCAACTCTTTACGGTAAATACATAATGCTCATTATTTTTATAACTTATTCATTTAGTATGTTTTTCTCACATAAATTATTGAAAAATTGTTGACTATATTTGTTTTGAAGTTCGAATAAAATTACTTGAATAACTACAACAGTAAGGGTATTTACATTTCTAGAATATAAAGTTAGCTCTGGGACTTTTAGGTATTTATCGTTAAAGTGTGGTAGGGAATGTTAACATGGTGTTTATATCAGAAGGAACTCTTCGATTTCTGTTAATAAAGTATTTAAAGATGTACAAACTATACTGGCTTGTCAAATAAAAACCTGATTTTATTTTTAATTGAATATAACCCAATGTTAATGATTGCAACATCAACATTGGATTTTAATGTTTTTGATAGTATTTAAATGATTGCCGTTACTGACATATTTTGGCCATTATATGACAATCTCCCTAATTTCATCCCCCGTCCTACCAACATTTGTTCCCTTCTCCAATTAATGGACTCCCCTTTTGTTAATGTTTTGCTTCAGTTACATAACCCGTTTTAATATAAAGTTATAAATTTACTAATTCCACCTTGTTACGTCTATGTGTGTCTCCTATTGTTTATTTATTTATGTATATACAATATTTGCGATGTTGTAGTTAGTTTGTGTTGTTTTGTTTTAAGTACCGAACAATCTCAAGACAAATAGTACAATTTGACAACCGTCCATTATCTTAATCACATTTGAAACAGCAGAACCGGCTAACTTTTCTCGTTTATAAGCCAACACACTGACACTGGCGAAGTCACAAAGGCCCAGTCCTTGGAATAAAGTCCTAAATTAAGAAAATAATAATCGTACTTGGAGAGTATAACATACATCGTCTTGTTAGATTTAGAAATCCACAGAAAATCATTAGAAATTAATTCGCTCTATCTATAAATAAATACATTTCGTTTGAAAGCAGAAAGCCAGAAAGTATCTTAATTGCTAATAGATAAATACCGTTCTTTACGCACAACTTGAATACTGTTTTCTGTTTGTAGTCATTTGTAACTGTCACTACTGGTTTAGGTGTTGAATATCAATTGAGAAATTGCAATGATATGTACACCGTACTTCACGCGAGAGTCCTCTGCGAAGCTTGCGAACAGGTTTTTTCCAATAACAATGTCGATAATGTATCTATCTATATATTATCACACTGATTCACTCTTGAGGTAGACAGAAATAATAAAATGCCACAATTACCAGCTATACAAACTTATTTCGTGTCCTGGACTTTCATTAATCTCTTAATTTAGTCTCACTGTTTCCGACTACTTTTTATTTCTCTCCCAAAATATTCTTTAATTGATCAGTGTACGTATTTCACGGTTGATCTCGGCTTTTACTTCCAGTCACTTTTATATTTTATATTTTTTTTGTCGTTTTTTTATCATTCTACCTAAGTATCCGAACTAGTGATATCAAAAATAATTTGTACAATTTCAATATACTTTATGCGAAACTGAATCATTAGATCTAAACTTATATTTACAACCTACTTGAATTATAGAACCACTGGTACATATCTCTTAATTACGTGATGTAGAGTTGGTTTTGTCTACACTAAATGTTGTTTCGAATCGGGATAAACTTAATGATTTTTGATTATTTCATCATCTGTACTAGGTATAGTTTAAATCGATTTTCTCGTGTAATAGAAGTTCAATTTAGTGTGTTTTCCAAATAATATTTTGTATATAGAAAAAAAAATTCATTTGTATTCGGGGATATAATTTCTGAGTTTGATTTTATCTTATGCAAATCTGCTTAAGAAAGTTTTATGAGGAGAGGATGTCTATTATCGACACAGGGTTATTGTGGCTTATATAGATAGAAAAATGGAAATCTACATAGTGGTTTAGGTTTGATGATTCTATATGTAAAAAATACAAATGAATAACAGTTATAATAATATATTGTGGAGATATTAAGTAGCTTAAATCAACTTTATAAACGGACATCGAATAAATTGTTATAGTTTCTAAAAAACACATCCTTTTTCCAACTACTCAATTAAGATAAGTGGCAGATGACGCTTCGCATATCGGTGATTGAGATGAACCCATTAATTTTATCTCTGACAAGCCGCCTGATTTATAGGAAACACATAAGACTAGTGGGGTAGAATATTGACGTATCAAACCAAGTTTGTTGTTGGCGATAACAGTGTGGCGGGCGAAGGCATCTCAGTGTGTTTTGGGTGGCGTTCGCGCGCGACAAGTTCAAGATTTGGACGATGCATCAACGGCTTCCAACAGCAAACAACTGAATTAGTTATTCAAATCGACAGTAATTTTATTCCTTTTTGTTTATTTTCTAAAACCTGATTCATAATGTGGAAGTGCGTCTTTATTTTAGTGGTTGTGAGTTTGACTTTCACTTATTCGGAGGTTTGTATCCTTAATACTATCACGTTTATATTATTGCAAATATTTATGTTGCAGGTCTATTTATTTACATATTATATCATAAAATTGTCTATAATATAAAATTAATATAATTTTATAAGTTCTTAGCAATGAATGGATTGTTTTGTTTTTGTTTATTTCTTTAAAGATCTTGATAACAGACTGACTGATACCAAACTGAAGCATCCAGTTAATTTTATTACTTAATTTCCTGAGAAAAATATTAAAAATATCCGCACATAAGAAAGCGTATGCTTATTTAAAATACACTTTATTTAAACAAGGTAACATACTTTTAGAATAAAGAAGCAAAAATATCTATCAGTAGCTAACAAAATTATGGCACTAACTAGATACAACTTAACATAAACTATATTTTTATTTTGCTAACACGGCCTGGAAGATATTTTCTGCTACACTTATGAACATTGTAATAGTGTAATGGATTTACAACAAATATAGATTTTTGATTAGCTACCAAATTATATTGTTAATCAAAGTGCATTATCTGATGTCATATATACTATTTTTTATTCATGTCCATTATTACATAGTAACGTACAAATGTAGGGTTTTAGCGATATTTTATTTAAGAAAATGTCGGTTTGTAATTCACAATGCTGGCGTACTGCTTGTTAGCGAAAATTATAACGATTCTAATATTAGCGAAATGAAGTTTCAAAATCTTCGTTAACCAACGAAACCTAAAAAGAAACTAGGAAGAACTAGGAAGAAGGGTATCCTAACCAGGATACCGTTAGAAAATATAACAGAGGTAGAGCAGGATGGTCTAATTTAATTATCTAGGATGTGCAATTGGTCAACGTTACTCAGGGCAGTCGAAGGACAGATAAGCATTAACCTCGAGTCTATATTCAAAAGATCGTGCACCGGATAAATATTGGTTTTGGATTTATATTGTAAATATGAGGACATTTCCCCGGCTATTATTAACACCAATAATATTAAACTAAATCTCTTTCACGGAGAGCAGAGCGATTATAACTTCATTGTACGTCCTGTCAATCTTGAAAAAAAAAACATTAAAATATTTACCATTGGTAGTTGTCATCATTAGCTACGCATCATTTAAAACCTTTAGAAGATTTATTTACAAGTTATATCCAGATTTAATAATTTCAAACAGTAGTCGTCTGAATATTGAGGTAGCTAACCGATTTCATAACTCAGAAACAAACTATTTTGATTCAGGGTAATGGACCACGTGACACCCGAGGTGTTTTCTCAAAGAATTTCTTTGGTGGCGTTTGGGGCAACCGACCCCCCATTATGGATGCCTCACTGCCCAGAACAACGTGCACATGTAGTAAGGACTTTTTACTAATTATTTTATAGTACACTACATTGAATATTGTACGAACTACTCATTCCTAAGACATTTTCTGCAATTTTGTACCTTCCTTAATCCAAATGTATGGTTTTTTTTTTTGTTAACCCGGTGGAAATCCCTACGGACCGTCAGGGGAAGTGGTCAGGGCCACTTCCCCTGGTGTGTCGGACCTGCCCCGACTAAAACCACCGGGGTGCCAGCACTGCCCTCTCTTCGCCTTCGCTGAGCCTGGGAATCCGGATACTTCCGACGGCTCGGCGGGCGTTGGCCTTTGGGCAGGCCTCCTCTCGTGGAGGGGGATTTAAGCCCCTCGCCTCCTCTAAATGTATGGGTTCACTATTTGGATATTATTTATGTTTACAATTGATACCAACGCAGTAGCTGATATATTTTTTCAAATTACAGCCATTGATTTATTATATTTAATTTTACAGTAAAAAGAACACTTAATTGAATTTCAATATGGAAGTGGATTTATTTGTAAATGGTGCTAAAATTGCTGAGATTTTGAATATTAATTTATAGATAAAAATATAGTTCTATTTGAATTTATATTAGATAAGAAAGAGCTCAATCAGATCAAATAAAATCAGGCCTACAAATCAAGGGTGGTGGGTGGAGTTCTCTCTGCCGACGCTCATCCCAAGTATGGTCGGCATCGAGGGTGCATGGACAGCGGTGCTCAATTTTACTGAGTAGGTGCTTGCACAGAAGGAGGTGGCGGAGCGGCTTCCGGAGGCGCTTGCTACTGCTGCGTCATCTTAGCCCGCCCGCCGACACGCAAGAATGGGACGTCGTAGGGCGGCATTTCTAAGAAACGTCGGCCTCTAAAGACAGCACTGGGCGGCGGCACACTTGAGGGAGTGTGTCGTCACGCGAGAATACATCGCGTACCACTCAAGAACGCAAAGACGAGAGAGGGTTGGCTCTTTACAACACCCTTCCCGAGCGAGTAGAGGCCTATCCAGAGGCCACACGCCTTGCCGGGTATCGAGGATGAAGCCCTATTCGTGCCCTTAATTAGATGGAAAGTGTAATACCCCGGGGATTTTAGTCGGTGCAAGTCCGACACACCGGGGGGCGGCCCTCACCGCCCCCTGAGGTGCGAAAGGATTTCCCCTGAGTTACAAAAAAGGCCTACAAATCAAAATCTGTTAGAATAAAAAGATATTAATGAACAATTGTAATTAATAATTGTGCTACTTAACAGAAAATTGAGATACTAATTAATTGTAACGTTAATACGTTCAAAGAACTGGTGCATACAATGCGTTGCGTTGCAACGATTTATCGCATTAGCGGCCACACGATATGTAGTGACGCCGCATAAAAAAATACCAGAAGAGACTACCGCTCCGTCATCACAACGCATTGGTATTCCGACTGTAACGTTCATAAAGTAATGAATATTGTCCGAAATTCATCATTTACGGATTTTCTTACGATTTCAGAATGTGGAGAGAGAAACGAGGTTTCGCGAATCGTTGGAGGAGCGGAAGCTGGTCCCGATGAGTTCCCCTGGATTGTGAAATTGATATACTTCAAGCGTTTCTACTGCGGTGGAATGCTCATAAATGATCGCTATGTTCTCACCGCCGCTCATTGCGTTAAAGGGTAGGTTCTTTTTATTCCTGGTTAAATTGTTTTATCATATTATTTTTATAAGTTATGCCAAGTTATATGTCATCACAGGATACATAATAAAATAATATTTCATAGTGCTATACCAGATCATAAATACGGTGTAATGTGAACTTCTCTTTTTTAAAATTGTTTTTAATTGTGGATGTAGTTTTTAGTGTAAATTTTATATTTAAGCCTATTAATGTGATATAATATTACGCTGAATTCTTTTCGGGGTGCGCCAAGGTAGTAGTGTCTAAGGCTTAGATTTATAGACGCTACTTAAAAGGCACCCTACATTTGGAATTGTCACAATGTATGTAGAATATTAATGGTAATGTATTGAGCCACTGGTAACACCGGTATGAATAATATAAATAAATATAATCAAAGTAGTGTCTATAAATCTGTCTAAATAAGTCTCAGTCTATTTTTGTTTAAAATATATATCTAATCTTATGGAAATGTCGCGGTCTTTCCATATGATTAACAAGGTAACGATATCAAAAGCAACCGGTATATACCTACTAAAGTTTTCAAATATCCATTAATATAAAAAATTGTACAATTATTTATAAAATTCTTATAATTATATTGACTTAGCTCTCACTGTATACAGAGCAAATAATATTTCCAATTTTTTTTTACGCAAAATCAACATTATTTTAACTATTGATAGAAGTTATTCGTTGGAAAATGTGTCTTATATATTAAGGTTCATGACTTATACAGGGTAAATTACCAACAGAAAATAGTATGATTTTCAGAAAAAAAAATATATTAGGAATAGATACTTGGTTAAGTATCTACGATGTATACAATAAAATAAATACATTATTAATGTGTAGTATATATCTGGGAACATTGGAATAATTCATTAAGGCCAATGCAAACAAACATTTCGATTTCCAAATTAAATGAAACAATAGAATTTGTTAATTATCATTACATACTGACACAATTATTGCAAGTGGGTTAATGACAAGTTATTTATGATGTTAACATTGATTACATACTCTCAAATATAAGATATTATATCGATCTTATTTAACAAAGTCGCATTGTTGAGATCTAAGGCTGGGAATTATAAATGCTTCTTTGAATTTACTTAAATATTAATCAAATATAATTAACAAAATATATGATTTTATTAACGACAAAATACATATATGGTAAGTCCCCAATTTCGTCAAGTTGGACTTGGATCTCTCAATACTTAGGCTATATTCAAAGTGTTTTTATATATTTACTTTATTGTCAAAGACAAACTTATTATCTAAGCAAAGTGTAAACTAAGTCAAAGTAGCGTATATAAATTTTAGCCTAAAATTCTTTGAATAAAATTTGATCGATAAACAAATTTCGTGTTATCACCCTCGTGACTAATACCGGCGCGATGGCAATTAGATGCAGAGGCACCAAAAATTGCAGGTGAAACCGTAAATAATCAGGATACGAGTCCGATAACCTACGAGTTAGAAAACAAGTTTAAAACAAATTTGCTGTTCAAATTTGTGAATACCAATCAGTATCGAGAAGTACGTTCACCTTCAAACCGGCCCAAGAGCAGGCTCCGAACTTTAAAGTTCATTATCCTCCGCAAATGACCATTTTAGGCTCCTTTGTGCGTTGCCTTTTTGTTTGGGTCCACCACGGCTTAATTCGGACATTATTTATTTGTGTCGCCATGTCGTAAATGCGCAATAAGTTCGGGTTTAAAATTTACATGTTCTGATGAAGATATAAATTCGAGGTGAGCGCAGAGTAGGTAGTGGGATTTGAAAAGGTATCCCATGTTAAGTGAAAGCGTAAATGAAGAGTCATTAGCAATATTCATAAACGCGCTTTGCCAAAACATTGGGTTACTTTCGCTCAATGCCAACATAAAGACACGGTTACCTACGGTACCACTGACACAAGGTACAATCAATTACACAATAGATGGAGCGAAGCAGAACTGTCACGTCGCATAGTAAGACGATGCGTTCCAGTACTCCTTTCACATTAATTATATAATCAATAATTATTTTCGTTCAATATTTTAAATAATATTTACTAAAATAATACATTTAGAGATTATTTTCTGGTACAGGGACGTTTATATGTGCTAAGGCTATAAGAAAATGTTTCTTATTATTTTGTGGTTGTCGTTAATTGTTTTTTTTTTAGTTTTATTGGAATTAAGTTATATTATACTTAACACACTTATGTTTTACTGAGAATTTTGAGTATTTTTTTAGATTCGTTAATATGATGGATGATACTTGATTACTTTATTTTAAGTAAATCTTGCCGGTGACTGGAATGTATTAAATCAGATATTTATCCAAGTAGGGCAATTATTATTATAGTAGAGCTATTTATATTAAATATATTATCAACAAGTATAAGTAAAATATGTTATAAACGAGGGAACCAAACATCATCGATTAAAAATTCTTAACAAGACGTTACATTATCTAAAGAATTGTATTTTTTAAGAGCTTTTAAAGAGCAAGTGTCAAATAAATATAATTTATGTGTTTGTTTGCATCTAATAAGAAATCTAGTTTTATAAAATATTTTGTTTTCCAGTTTTATGTGGTTCATGATAAAGGTGACTTTTGGGGAACATAACCGATGTAACGCAACTCAGCGACCTGAGACACGATTCGTTTTAAGAGCCATCGCTAACAAATTCAGCCTAACAAACTTTGACAACGACATTGCTTTACTCAGACTAAATGAGCGTGTTCCCATTTCTGAAGCAATCAAACCTATATGCTTACCAAGCAACGATCGTGAGTATTTAAATTTAAAATTCGTTATAATCATCTTTCTATCTCACCTCAGATTTATAGTCGCTGCTTTGCTTAATCTTTACTCAAAAATATCTGAATATACAATAGGAACTTGAGTATAGCCTAAGTATTTGCAAATCTAAGTTTAAGTTGACTATATCAGTGATTTATCACATACTTTGATATTAATTAAATAATATATGTTTAGTAACGAATAGGCAAAGTGAAATTAGCACCTGTATACATCCGCCATAATATTTGAAATCACGGATACAATTATTATTCGTGTAGAATTAAAAAAAAAAACAGAAATTATCCTAAATAAATTTATTTGTCCATTTTATAAATTTATAAGTAAGAATAGTGATTCTTTATGAATAAAAGAAGTGTCCTTTGTTCACAATGATTAAAAGTTTGTAGTGGATGTACCAAATACAAGGAATTATATAGTCTGATTTTGGTATAGTAATTACCTATTCATATTAATCGAGAGTATTTTTAGCTAAAATAAAAGAAAATCTGAACCGCTGTTTAAAGCTCAATAGTTCTGTTCTAGTACTTCAAAGTATATACCATATACTACTTCCATTGTTCTGATTGATGCAAAATTTAGTATCTTGTGGCTTCAATCATATAATAATAATATTATTACGTTGACCTAATGCTGTTTCATGTAGAATTTCTCTTCACTATCTACTACAGAAGTATCGGGTTTGAGCTCATCGGAATTATCTTAATAAATAAATGTTTAATTTAATGTATTTATATAAAGATGTTTTAAATGATTTCCATGGAATATGTAAAAAGATCGCAGATTAATTATTGGAAATATGACTGCTACTGAGGATGACCGGCTACATCCAAAACTGCAAAAAAGGCCCATCAACATAAATGTGTACTTGTTTTACGTTAAGCATGTAGCTTAGAAAAATAACTTTAGAATAAAGGTTAAAGAAGGCTTTACATATGGAACAATGTAGAATATTTAAATGTTATTGCAGGTGAGCTCTATGTAGGTGTTAAAGCTGTAGCAGCCGGCTGGGGCACTCTCACTGAAGAGGGTAAGGTTTCCTGTACTCTACAGGAAGTAGAAGTGCCCGTTCTTAGCAATGAAGAGTGTCGCAACACTAAATATACCGCCTCAATGATAACTAATAATATGTTATGCGCTGGTTATCCGAAGACTGGTCAAAAAGATTCTTGCCAGGTAAAATCTTTTTTTAATCAAGTGTTATATATTTGAACAAAAGTATTTAAACAATATTTGCATGCATGAAATATTAAAAGAGGAAATTAATCAGAAAATATTATTATTTGATTAAACTACACTGTTTCATAATACTATTAAATGTTGTAGAATGTATTTAACTAAGTATTAAATGAAATAATAAGTAGAAATATTTTTATCTAGAAAGTATTGCTTTTGGAAATACCATCACTATTATGGCTTGTTTTATTAGCTTATAGGCGCAGTAGCAACTTGTCTGGATGAATTTGATTTCCCAGGCCAGGTGGAGTGATTAGAGGGACACCTCGCAGGTTTTTAGTCAGTAGGAGTCTGACACACCGGGGTCGCTGCCCTCGCAGTGTCCCTGATGGTTCTATGCAGGATTTTCACCCGGGAAAACGGTAGTAGCAACTTTCCGTAAGGTGCGCTGTCTGCCTTCCACTGGTATAAAAATCATTAAATAATAACAATGAAATTAAAGCAATAAATATCTACTTTCAGGGCGATAGTGGAGGGCCACTTATTACAGAGAGAAAGAACGACAAGCGTTACGAATTAATAGGTAAATTATTTTAATTTTTGAACAAATTTTTTTCAGGTCATGCATAATTGTTGTCATATACATAAAATATCATCATTTTTTAATAATATGCCCGTGGTAAATGAAGCTTTTACTAAATGCTGTAGTGCGCTCTCTTAAAATGTAACGATATTCTTTAATACTCGTTCTATTGTTTTTTATGATAGCTTTATTATTTTTTAGATTTTTGCTTGAATTGTAGTTAATATTAATTAAATAACTCCTACATTTAACTCTGAACTATAATAAAAGTATTGTAATTTATGTAGGTCTTAACACTTACAATATTTACAAAATGTAGTTAAAAGTTTCCATGTTGGATTAAGCTATAATTTTAGTTGATATATATTTTCTGCCAATTTCAGCCTTACCTATACCAAAATATTAACCAATTAAAACCCAAGCTTCCACCCAAGCAATTAATAGGTTTTTAACTCTTGAATTAACAACCGAAAAATCGAATTTATAAAAACATTTTTCGAATTTAAAAAAAACAAGTATTTCGCCTTTTTAGGATTCGTTTATAATATTACACAAATTTTCATAATTTTGCTACTGGTCAGTGCTAATTTTTAGCTTCAACTTAAAATTTTGGCATATAAATATATAAGTCAGTTTAATGTTTCAACGATATTTATAGGTGTGGTGTCATGGGGTAACGGCTGCGCCAGACCGGGCTACCCTGGAGTTTATACAAGAGTTACAAACTACCTGAGTTGGATTAAAGAAAATACACAAGATGGCTGCTACTGCACTAATTAGTCCTTCCTATTGCGTAGAACTAAAGGAAAATGCTCTGCTAAATAACTTATAAGCAGAGATGATTCGTTATAATGACTTTAAGAATGTGACGCCAATCCTGTAACCAGGAATAAAGTACCTTTATGGATCATCCAATGTATTACGATTAATTTTATATTTTAACGTAGAGTTAGTGAATAGTTTACTAATTTACTCACACTGTAAATTTTTACGTACGGTGTGTATGATAACAGTCTGAAATCTAAATCAGTTGCAAAAAGAAACAATTTAGTGTTAATATTAGTTAGAGTTTATTGTGTTGAATAAAGTTACTATAATTTCTCAAGTAGCACTTAAAAACGTTCTCTTATTTATTGTCTTTAAAAAAAATCAAATAATGATATTGTTGTACTTATGATAATAGCACAATGTATTGTAAATTATAATTTCTATACAATTCAGCGGATTCAGATGAAGAGAGAGACATAATCGCCCTCAGCAATAAACTTTAGTGGATTTGGATTCTTGCACCCACATTTGATATTTTCATTTTTTAATCGTACTTGATTGTTTGTTTAGACGTTACAATTTTATCGATCTATTTTCACAAAGACTAGGTGCGAAAAATAATCATTATCTAAGTCAACTTTTATTTGTATATTTTTTATCTTTTTCTTATTTAAATTATGCAAAAATCTGGATTGTGTTAAATAAATTATGATAATTTATACTTATAAGTTAATTATTGATATTATGGTACAAAGGTTCCGAAGTAATTAGACACCATTGAAAGAAAAATGAGATATGAAAACTTTCAAACATTTCACAACTTTAACACTTTAAAGAGTTAATTTTTAGTATTATATAAGCTATAATAAACAAATAAATTAGTTAATTATAATTGACTAATACAATTAATTGATGTGCTGATATAGTGGTGCTAGGTATAATCTAACCTTTATAATGAATGGTTACCTTTTGTCCAATATTGCATTTATTCTAATTATAAGATGAGTGTCTTTATGTCAGTTTATATAGTGTATAAGTTATTTAAATTGATCGATATTTACGACGTTACCATAAATTATGTTTTTAATGTGAAATCGTAATTTATTCTAACTTTTATAGAGGACTCATGCTGATCTCTAGAGTAGTGGAAAGTCGTACAATTTATTTCTTATTAGTCTTATAATATTCTGTTGATGATACGGTGCACTCAATGACATTTTAGTAGTATCAGAGTTTTATTAAATATCTATAAAAAGTCATGCGTAAAAAACAAACGTATTATTTATTGCGGTGTTCAATAAACATTAGAAAAATGTGATTGCATATTTGCCAATTATTTGTATTTTCAATTTAGAATAATGGAAAATATAATTCATGTAGAAATATTATTGAAAATTTATGACTTTCTTTAGAGATATTGAATTGAAATTCATTTTACAAACTGTAAAGCGTTTATAAATCAGAACAGGTAAAACAGTGCACAATAGTAACATTGCAGGAACAGTATTGTTACGTCTATTTTATGAATATTTAGTAATTTCCTGACAAAGAATAAGTCATTAATATAAAGGTTTAGTATGTTGTTTAAATATACTAATCCTTTATGCGACAGGAGAATATTCTTAATTTGTGATTATTTAATTAATGTCCTAAGAGTAAAATGATTAAAAAATATATAGGTACGTAGTAATGTCATAGGTTATAAATGCCATTTATAAATATACATATTAAAGTATATTCAATATATTTCTAAAAATAAACTTAAATAATACTGTGTTCAGTTTTATTTAAACTATCCTTTTTGTTAATATAGATACTTACACGCAAAGTTTTATTTACTTTTTTTTTTACATTTTACACACTGTATGTAATAATATTCCATACCTATAAACCTCTTAGTTATCTATCTTCATTTGTTTCTCGTTATAGATCTAACTTAGTGCAATTAACACAGATAAGATACTTTAAACTTAAATTATTCCTTATGTCAGAGATTCTCAAACTTATTAAGTTCGCAGCTACATAGTAAGTGGAGTATTTTATGCCGACTCCCCAGAAGTCTAAAAATATGTATTTTTTGTCTGTATTTTCAAATCAACTTTCAATCTTTGTTTTTCTTTTAATACTTGCGTGGTATAGGGATTACTTCGCACTGAAGGTTAACATAATGCAGTCTAAAAATCGAATACAAGTATCAAGAGACGCTCTTGCCGATAATTGTCGCGTTTTTGCCAACCTACAGAAATTTTTCAACTAAGCGAAACACTGTAAAATAGAGAAGGTTTACGATATAATTATCCTCTTATTATTAGCACAGGCATTTTTGTCGCTATAACTACTTTATTCTTGTATGCTACGTCCAATGAGATCAGTTTGTACATTTACAGCCGGATCACAGGCTTTTGTGGCAGTTTTTTCCCATTTTAGATTTATATTTAACAGTAGTTTAACGAAGCGTAAAAGTGACAGCTTTGTATAACAATTATAGTATTTTCCTGTCGTTTAAATTACAATTAGCAATAATGCATCTCTATAATATCTGCTCTTAAAATACTACAAAACAATATCGCATTAAAAGTTTTCTCATTTTCACAAAGAGCATGACTTGTTTTCAAACAAAAAATACGTGTTAAGATTCAAACCGACCATTCACATTACGAATCTTATCAATAAAACTCCATATTTAATTGAAACTTTTATCAGTTTTAGCAACTTTATGAATATAAATATAGCTATTTTTTCTTTGTAAGTTAATTGACTAAGCGAAGTAAGGCTGCTGAGTTAAGTTGGGGCTTGGATCTGACTGTTCGCCTATCAGAGGTTTAAAACTTCTAAATCAAATATGTAAACCTTTGACGCAAAGCTTATATTTATATTTAATGTGATAAAAAATTAAATTTAAAGAAAGTTCCCATACATACAATAGGGAGGCAATATTGTAGCTAAGAACTCTAAAAACCCGGGATTAATGTCTTTTTTTTTAAATTGACATCTTTCTACGTACGTATAGCTCAATGAGAAAATTAATAAACACAAAGTAATAAATATTATATCTGTAGAGATATTAATCAATATTCAGGGATATCATTAGTTAGAAATTGGAATTTTTTAAAATAGTTACTTTAATAGCTTTTCAATTTAATTATTGAAAAGTACCGAGAACAACGGATGCCACTGTACCTAGCTTTTGTTGGCTACCAAAAGGCGTTCGACACGGTAACACACTACAACGTTTGGCTGAGCTTAAGTGAACAGGGAGTAAATGAAGAGTACATAAATGTTATCAGGAGCATATACAGCAAAAACCAAAGCAAAATAAAATTAGAAACAATGGGCCCAAGCTTCCCTGTGAAGACAGGGGTGAGACAAGGTGACCCGCTATCCCCAAAAATATTTATTTCAATTCTAGAAACAATCATGCACAAGGTAAATTGGGACAAAATGGGTATTTATACACAAGGAACCTACCCAAGCCATTTAAGATTCGCCGATGACATAGTAATACTGTCAGAGTCAAGCACACAATTGCAACTCATGATTGAAGCACTAAGGACATCTAGCTCCAGAGTAGGATTGGAAATAAATATAAGTAAGATTAAAATGAGATTTTAAAATTTTACAAGTCTTATTTTTAACATAGAAACATTACGAAAATTTCCAAGAAATTGGGTATAGCTTTTCTATTCATCTTAAATATTCTAATACGAAATTTATCCGATGCACTTTCCTTAAAATAGTATCTAAAGTAGAGCTTAAAGTACCATAAGAGCTCAGATTGTATTAAAAATATTAGGGTTCCGTAAATTAAAGGATACCCTTATAGAATTATTTTATTTTGTCTTTTTGCTGTCATAACCCTTTTTCTCAGAAACGCGTGGATATGTCGAATTAAAATTAAATGAAATACTTAGGCTGAGAGTTATAGACGCAACTTTAAGTTTGCTTTGACTTTACTAAAACATTACAATTTATATTATTTAATGAATGTCAAAGGATTGGGTAAGTTACCGATTTTGTCAACAGGGACTTGGCTTTGCGAATACTATGGCTATACTCAAGTTCCTATTATTTATTCGGTTTCTTGTCAAAACGAAATTATTTTTTGAGAACTTGGTAAGCAAAGTCAAAATAGCGTATATAAATTTCAGCCTTAGTACCTTGTAAGCATAGATGAGCAAAATGTAATCAGATTAATGAAAATGATTAACGATTACTGATGACTGCATTTTACTCATATATGTTTTAAACAGTATAAAATTCCAGATTGTATACACATTTATGATTTCTTAATGTTATAAATGGATTTAATCATTATTACAGACCAACAAAATCAAAATTATGACTACATTTTGTAATCGTTCATCATTAATCAAATTACATTTTGCCCATCTCTGCTTGTACGAGTAAGTCTGTTTGAACGAAATAAATTTATACGGAACCCTCTGTACGCGAAGCCGATTCCAAATTAACCAGCCTTATTTATTATTCGTTCTACTGTAAAAATTAAAAATTTCGGAGTGTAACTATTTTACTTTAAATGCTAATTGCGAAGCGTTAAGGGCAAAGTTCTGAAAAATCATTTTTTCTTGTCATTACAATCTAATAATGTCGTGATGTCTTCGTTTGTATTATGTTTGTATTTTATTGGTGTTATATTTGTATTTACTTTAATGGTGATCTATTTTATTGACGATTTAGATGTGCTTTTAACGACTGTTTTGATTTTACGATGCGATCTAGTCTGCATTTTTATTATATATGTATATTATAACGGTTATTAGTAAGAAATTGATGACTGCATAGTTTCGGTCCATAAATAGTTACATAGATATTTTTATTTACGTTAAATATAGGGAAAATTGTTTCTCATTTATTTTTTTGATTTAATTTGCATTTTAATAGATTTTATAATGTAAGGTTTGATATTTGGGCATCTCATAAAAATTCAAATAAGGAAAAGGATTTTTTTATTATTACTTTATTATCTCTTTTGGTATAAGCATTCCTTTGTAGAGACCGTGTCTAATTAAATTTTTACAATCTTCCGATTTTTCCATAATTACATATGTGCTATATGAAGGATGCATCATGAAATTTATTGACTCTAAACGACACAGGATTGCACAAAATTCTTGTTTATACCAAATATTACCTTTGAATCTATAGAAATAAGATTCAAAATAATCACATGTCACTATTGAATCGAGATGGTTTCTCGGGGTGAATGTTCTGCGAGGTCATTGCCAAATAACACGCCTTCATTCCTTAAATTATCATGAGTCGCTAAAATGCCGCTTATGTAGGAAAATAGATATAAATATTGTTTTAAATCAACAGCTATTTTAAGCTTCATTTTAGTACAATGACTGGGAAAAATTAGAACTTGCGCATATATTATTATCTACTGATGCCGTTATTTTATTTATATGTTTTGTTGTTGGCATGTTACATTTTAGCGTTTCTGAATCCATAAAGTGCGTGGAGATCGAAGACATGAGTTAGTGTATCAAAAACATTGAACCTTACTGACTTTAACTTTCTTTAGCGAACTGTGAGATATTTATTTTAGTTTTGAATTAATACAACTTAGACATATACGTGTTATTTAATTGTTTTAGTGAAATCATGTGGTGGTATATTATATTTTGTTATATATGCGCGGTCTCTAGCTTTGCGCCGCGCGAACAAACTGAGGTAAGCGAACTGTTTTTACTATTTCTAAACATAGAGATAATTTTATTTGTAGAAAAGATTTCTGCGATCCTCTTAAACATTTTATAGATATTTAATTGCATATACGCCGAGCAATTAATTTTAATGGTCGTAAAAACCTTGTAAGTGTGACTTCTCAATAAAACAAATTAACAAATTGATTTTATAAAGCATTGATTAGTAGCTAGTCTAAAAATACTAAGGAAACATTTTAGATGATAGCTATTATATATTAATATATATCTTTTAATCTCATTAGTAATTCAGGACAATGTTTTCACGTCATTGAAGCAATACCAATATGGTATTCCATCGGTCTTAGATTGTATTGTTCTTTCCACCACGTTTAGTATATAATCATTCTGCTAAGCTGCTGTTTTCAAAAGTTTTTAATATATATAATATCATAACATATTGATAAGTATATTTTTTACTAATATTCTAACAACAAATAATAATAGTAAATAATATATCGTCATGCTAATAATAATATATCCCTTACGGGGTGAGAAGAGTTACATTATTGGCTGTATCCAGTTAGCGCTTATATATCGTTCCCAACCAATGAGACCAGTAGCGTAGGTGATCGCCGTTCTCAGGACACTTACACATGACATTTCTATTAGATGCCATGCGAGCTTCCTCACGATGTTTTTCTTTACTGGTTTATATGTAGTGCCTAAATCCGTACGTAATCTGAAAAAACCCAGAAGTAAGTGACTGGTTTTGAACCTGTGACCATTCGACCATTATCAATTATCTTAGATATTATGATATTTGTGATGAGGATTCCTAATTATTACAATTATTTTTAATTGTCACTGCAAAACAAATTCACGACTCATGCCATTAGAGTCATTAAAAGAAATGTATAGGCTATATTTATTAAATAATTGCTAATTCTACGCCTTGTCAATGATCATCGTTTATGGCTTGATAATTTTACGAATATTACGTAGAGAGATTATGTACACAAGTACTTAATGTATTATTTACATATCATTTACACTCATACTAAATTGTACAAGCATAGTTTACTCTAAAAGGGTTCAGAGACAACCAAGTACGTGTACAGATCTTAAGGTTAAAAGATGCTTCGTTGATTGTAAAAGATATTGGAAACTGTATAATTGACGTCCATTATTAGAAATATATTTTTAAAACTAGTACATGTTTTGTTTCTATACTGTATCAAACGGTAGACAAGTGCAGTGTGAATCAAGTTTTTTTTTTTATGTTGGATTCATGCCTGGTTTTCCGCAAAAGGGTTAGAACCTTTTAAAATAGTAGTAACCGTCATAATGCAAGTATAAATATACAATCAGAACCATAAGCTTTTGTACAAGCATCATTATCAATGTGTTTGGTCAAAGACGCGTGCTCGTCTTAGCCTGAAATTTGTAGACGCAACTTTATGTTTGCTTAGGCTGATAATTTATAGACGCTGTTTTGACTTTCCTTAGCAAAGTTCTCAAAAAATAAATTCGTTTTGACAAAACACTGAATAGATAATAGGAACATGAATACAGACATAGTATTCGCAGAGCGAAGTCCATGTTGACAAAATCGGTTACTTACCAAATTCTTTGGCATTCATTGAGTAATATAAATTTTAATGTTTTAGTACTTAGTATTTTAGTAGAGAACTTTGCTAAGAAAAGTCAAAATAGCATGTATGAATAGTAGCCTAATTGTGGCAATCTCCAAAAAGTAATAACCAGCCTTTAGTCACAATTTCAATATCTACGTACAAGCATAATTTTATTTACACAGAAGTCTTTACGCTAAAGTTTATAAAAATAAAGTGTTCTTAACTTTCAGGAAGGATTGACCATAAGTGAAGGTTCCTTTGGAGATTCTAGTATATATCTGCGCAGACAACTGCCTATTTGTGAAGATTGCAGTAAGGCTTAAAAATTATTTTAGTATTAAAAAATATGAAGCGTAGCTGTATTCTGGTAGCATTTCGTTTACTTTAGAAATTACGAAATATTTCCCGTATCATCTGAGTTTATCGTCATCTTTTGATGGCCAATTCTTTTCGTTGTCAAGCATTGGAAACACATATATTGTGCTACCGTCCTTGATTCTATGCTACCTCCATAAGTTAACCCAAGTTCGATTAATTACCCTGACCACATCGTCCAGCCATCTCATCAAGTCAAGCTAGATGTGTACAATGCATATATGGGCATAATGTAATCAGATTAATGAAAAACGATTACGATAACATTTTCCGTTTTTTATCATTAATATGACTGCATTTTGCTCAACTATGTTTTAACCATTACGGAATTCTCAATTGCATACACATTTAACTCCTGAATGTTTCGAAGGGATTAAATCATGATTTCAGAGCAACAAAATTAAAATTACGACTACATTTTGTAATCATTAATCTGATTACATGTTGTTCATCTCTGGCACAAAGTATAATTAATTGTGTAGTAAAAATATTGTAATTATACGAATGATAACCATGTCACTTGCTATCTATAATGAATAATAAAGAGCACTACGAACAGTTTAAGATCCCTAGATCCCTATTTCCAATCAACAGTTTCTAATTATTCTTATAATGATGTAGAATTTATAAATACGTCTTTATTTTTATAGATTTTATATATAATGTATCAATTTTATAAAGAGGGAAAATTTTATTGTATGTTTGTTACCGATAAACTCTGAAACAATTGAATTGATTAATAATTTTTTCATCATTGGAATGCTATGTTATCAAGAAGTAAGATAGGCTATATTATGTTAATTATAACTAGGTTTTAGTCTATAATAATGATCGAGTAACAAAATCACGAGCACAGACAGTAATGGATGTAGGAAATTAATATAAAGTTTTATGGTGTAGATTGTGGAGATCGGAACGAAGAGCCGCGTGTTGTTGGTGGTATCGGGTCTGATGTGAACGCTTTCCCATGGCTGGGGCGATTGATCTATCATAAGTCTTTTGGCTGTGGGGCTTCACTCATCAACGACAAGTTCGTTATATCTGCAGCTCATTGTATGAAAGGGTGAGTAAAGTTTATTATTTCTTACAAACACTGGAAGGGTTGAATTGTTATCCAGTAAATGATTTATTTTCATAGCACCAAGTCAAAATGAATACTGCACTTGATGTAAATACAAATTAGTCCTGGAACAGAGACATCCAACCAAGAAATGTGAATCCACCGACTAACAACCTAATCCTCCGAACTTTTGCGAGGTGGTAGGGCGCCGGTGCCCGTCTGGATCGCGACAACAGTGCATGGGTGTAAAGTCCGTCATAGTGACCAGTTTCGGCTTGTCGCGTTTCGGGATCAGCTTGTGCATATCCAGTAGCTCATATACCTAGAGACCTTCAGTCGTGGTATATGTGGGCCGACATGACGATGTAGACTATCAATGGATTTTCATCCTTTGATAGTCGCTTTCGTTTTCGGACTACACTGTACTTACCATCAGGTACTCTGTAGTCAATATGTCGAGCCAGTGTAAAAAAAAATAATAATAACAGAATTGCTATACCTGCCTAAATAAATCACGGCGAAATGCCTCTAGATATATTGTCTATTGCGTCAAGCAGAGATGAATGATGAATGATTACAAAATGTAGTCGTGATTTTAATTTTCTTGCTTTGTAATCATGATTAAATACCTTTAAAACATTAAGAAATGATAAATGTGTATACAATCTGGGATTCTGTAGTGTTTAAAACATATATGAGTGAAATGCAGTCATATTAATGGTTAAAAACGTAAAATGTAATCGTTAATCATTTTTATTAATCTGATTACATTTTGCCTATTTATGGCGACAAGGCTGTGGAGAATTTATTAATCTACCAATGTGCAGAAGTAGTCTCTTTGGGCTATTATGTTGGTACAAACCTGATTCCAACTGAAAAGCTATAATGCCTAGTGGTACGCAGGACAGGTAAATGTAAACGAGTTGATTGCAAGCGCGAAAGGCCTAGGCAAGTCACCATAACGGCCTCTTTACCAACGTACTTAGATGTAAAACGGCCTAGGCAGAGCAACCGCTGGCCCAAAATGAAAGCCAACAGTTGGATGAGAAGCCAAGACGATCGTATTCAGTTGTTTTTTTTATTACTGTTAGCCTTGCTCTTGACCTCAATCTCACCTGATGGAAAGTGGCGATGAGGCCGACGATGGAGCGCGCTCGCCTAGCAAATACCGATTCACTGGACGTTTGAAAATTCCCATGTCATAAGAAGTTGGAAACACAGACGCAGGAAGTGAATTCCACTCTTTGGCGGTTCGCAGCAAAAAGGTGGAGGCGAACCGCTTCGTGCGAGCAGCTGGAATGTCAACCACATAAGGGTGCAAACCCGCACGGCGTCTTGTCAATTTATGGCAGGAGGGGGAAGGGGGGAACCAAATCATACAACTTGGCCGCACTCTTCAGAGTATAGTCTATAGAAAACCGAAAGGCAGGCCACTCTACGCCGTTGAAACATAGTGCCTGTTTTTAGTAGTCGGTAGGCTGGTTGATGTTGAGTATTTTATAAATTGTCCAGGTTTATGTGGTTTATGTTTCGCGTGACATTCGGCGAGCATGACAGATGCGATCGTAAACGGATACCTGAAACTCGATACGTCGTTAAAGTGATTGCCCATAACTTCACACTAACCGACCTAAGCAACGATATAGCCCTTGTACAACTGCACAAACCGATAACCTACTCGCATGCAGTGCGTCCTGTTTGCCTACCACAAAATACAGGTAATTTCTACTCATCTAATTTTGCTACTTGTACCTTCCTATGAAAATAATAATCGTTATATAGATCACGATTTAAATACTTCAGCTTGGGATAAAATAAAACCAATGTTAAATGATTTAACACTAGATTGCCCGGAGCAGTCATTTTGACTGTTTTTAATGTTTAGTTATATACAAAAAAATTATAAGGAACCCATTTTTTAATATATTATGACTTTTTATATATTATCTTATAACATTTATTAATCGTTGTACTTTCCTCCCCCCTCTCTTTATTCAATATATACGTATGTGCTGTACCTATTACGCGGGCCGGGATAAGTCTTGGACTTATGCCGTTGCACAAAATGCACCCTCGTAGGCGGGATGATTTGTAAATAAAAGAAGATTGCGATAATTGAGACAAATCAAGTACTTACCGAGCCGCGGTATTCCAGGCACTTTATAACCACTCACTATGTATGTTTGATTGTGAATGTTGAGTATGGTTTTGAGAAGGATTTGTGTGTGTTGCGAGTTTGAAAGAATTATTAAATGCGATTGTAATGTATAAGGATGCGATGGGATGTTATTAAGTTTTAAAAGAATGCGATGCGGAGTTTGGTTT
This sequence comes from Automeris io, assembly GCA_036320925.1. Lineage (NCBI taxonomy): Eukaryota > Metazoa > Arthropoda > Insecta > Lepidoptera > Saturniidae > Automeris > Automeris io. The sequence goes on along the minus strand of JAUDJH010000012.1, from coordinate 1,745,403 downwards.
AAAAATGCGAGAACGTTAAGAAAGTAAGAATGAATGAATGTGTTCGCCAGGTGGCGTTGGGGATTCGGTGCGTTTACATTATTAATTTTTTTGATGTTCTGGAGTTGCGCCTTTTGGCGTGACTACCTATGTTTAATCTTTTTAGTGTTAAACGACGCTAACTGATCAAGGGACACATCGTGATCAAACCGGAATAGCATCTAACAGAAATGTCATATGCAAGTGCTCTGAGAACGGCGATCAGCTGCTCTATTGGTCACGTTAGGCACGACATATAAGCGCAAAGTGGATACAGCCACTAATGTCACTCTGTTCAGCGTGTAAGGGATTTATCGTGACGATATATAATAATTTATTTAAACATTTATATTTAAAGATGTGATATCTGTTTTGAATTGAATTTGAAATGAAGAAAACGTTTTAATACGAAATTTTTTACTGCAAATAATTTTAGTCCTTTACAACATTTATCGCTTTATTAATGTGGTCAAATTCTGGGAATACTATAAATTACGAAGTTATTTTCCTTTTGACCATTTATGGCTTCTTAAATGGTTTTGACTGTATGTACATTTTTCAGATAACTTGTACGTAGGAACTTCGGCGATAGTTGCCGGATGGGGTGCAACTGGAGAGGCTGGTAACTGGTCTTGTACACTGCTAGAAGCTGATCTACCGGTTCTTAGCAATGATGAATGCAAGAATACTAAATATAATGCAACAAAAATTAAAGAAGTAATGATGTGTGCAGGGTATCCCGCTACAGCGCATAAGGACGCTTGCACTGTGAGGAAGGAGATTTTTATTTTCGGTTCTTTTTTTTTATTACTGACAGGCTCACACTTGATCTCAATCTCACCTGCTGGAAAGTTATGATGAGGCCGACGGTAGAGCGCGCTCATCCAGCAAATACCGATTCGCTCGACGTTTGAAGATTCCCATGTCATACGATGTTGGAAACTCTGACGCAGGAAGTGAATTCCACTCCTTGGCGGTTCGCAGCAGGACGGAGGAGGCGAAACGCTTCGTGCGAGCAGCTGGAATGTCAACCACATAAAGGTGTAAACCAGCACGGCGTCTGTGATTGTAATGGATTATTATGAAAAGATTAAGTTCTTATTGGTACATTGTGCTTTCTAAAATGGTAGGAGATTTGTTTATATAATTATTTAAGTGCTTGAGACAAATCTTCCCAAACAAAATAATTGTTTTTGAGTTACGGTACTCATTAAAATTAATATTATATAAAGATTATGTTTTGGATTCTTTCATCTATCGTTATAATCATTATGATAATGGATTCTTTAAGTAATGTACCAAAAATAAGATACGTATATGTAGATATCTCTTTTATAATTTTAGCAATAAATACAAAGTACACAGTAATTCATAAGAATTGGACATTTATCGCAAGAATATGTACAAATTAGTTTTAGTTAGAAAATACCAAATGAATTTAAATGATTTTATTAGTGATATTGTTATTCTGTTTCAGGGTGATAGTGGTGGACCATTGATTGCTGAAAATGATGAACACGTTTACGAATTGATAGGTAAACAAAATGATTTTTAATTAATCTATAAACATTTTAAAAATATAATAGAATTCTCATTATTATCATCAAAATGAAAATTATTTATCAGTTTTGCATTTTATAGAATCATACAAATTATTTTAACTTTTGAAAAATAGCTACAAACTTTTGGCATGTATGTAAATATTGTTTACAACTTTGTTGGAAATCATTGTAATTAAATATATATTTGTTGTAATAACTAATGTACTTATGGTTTGATAGATTTAATGTAATATATATCAAAATATTAATGTGAAATGTTTTATCAGTTTATATTTCGTTTTAGGTATTGTATCTTGGGGGTATGGATGTGCAAGAAAAGGTTACCCTGGAGTGTATACGAGAGTCACGAAATATTTGGATTGGATCAGAGATAACACTGAAGAAGCATGTTACTGCACATATTGACAAAAGATAATGTAACAAAAAATTATTGATATTACGCATTGGATGATATAAAATACATAATATCATTGTAATTATATTTCTATCGTTTTTGTACCCCTATTAGTTATTTCAGAATGAAAATGATAAACCTTACAGTGATTTATCTGCTCTGGTTATTGCTATCCGAGAAATTAGGAAAAATAGAGCCAATATAAATTAAAAACCAAGAAGCGAACATGGATTGAACCATAATACTAGACTAGTGTAAACTAGTGTGCTGTGGCGACTATGATATCCAGAATTAAAAAAAAAAACCGGACTTCGAAATGTTAAAGTCAACATTTAATAGACTAGAGAATTTTATAAATCTTTTAACTCATAAAATAATAACATGTAATGCATTGTTGACTTTATTGTATATACTTGAACTTGGAACCCAAAATTGTTTCTCTGCATCATTAACTATCTTTTGATTTTATATTCCTTATATAGGGAACAAGAAAATATAAGCGATGTAGGTTTTGTTTAAGAATATTAATTATCATTTAAATTGACAGCATTATATGATAGTCATTTAGATAAAGACTACAGAATAATTAAATAAGGTTCTTGGTTTAGACTACCGTTATTTCAAAAACAATACCCTGTTTTACAATTGTTAAGGCAAGTTATTACCTTACTGCAAATAGTGTACAATGTTTTGTCCCTTTTCGACTACAAAGATATTTATCTCGTGTCTTGAAAAACACTGTGTATTGACTAGATCATAGAGATGTGTTCTTTACACCAGTTATAAAATCTGCATAGTTGCAGAGATGTGAACGAGGTTCGGTTCAACGTGCTCATTCCTGTTCTTAGCTTTCCTGTTAGATGTCCCTTCTAGTTGCTTGCGGACGTAATAAAATATTCTTCCTTTCCTAGATAACAATGATTTGTAAAACAATATTTGTGATATTTTTAAGTGTCTCTACGATTGGATATTCGGTAAGTTTTACTCTATGACGTGTTTTCCTCATTAATATTTTCGATGATGTCATTGATATTTACTTATTTTAGGTAAGAATTAGCGATGAGAGGATACCGGTTCCAGATAACGATGGATACGGGAAAAAATGCAATTGCCGTAAGTGCTAATGACAATGTAATTTATAAATATAGCGGTATAAACTCGATTATTGTTAATTTTAATATATCTGATTATATTAATTTCCTTTAAAATGTATATTGGTAACATAAAATAGATAGGCTTACTTATGGTACACGAACTCTTGATCGTGCAACTTGAAATTAAACGGTGAAAAGCCCACTGAACGGATAACAATTTTTTTAGGACCAGAGGAATTTAAACAATTGGAAACTAATTAGACTAGATTGGTATTACGGTAATTAAATTATGATCTTTAAAGCTTTAGTTAAATATCTCAGCTACAAGGAATACAGAAACAATTAACATGGTCTACGAATAACTAGAGTAAACATAAGTAGCGATGGTTTTCTTCTGTTTCCTTAACTGTTTATTTGTTTTACGATTTATCTTATATTGCAACATTATCAAGCCTGCAGATGTATCTCACTTTGGGCTTTTTTTGTTACTTATGTTTTTGTAATTTATCTTTGATTATTAAGCTAATACTGCTTTAGTTTTATAATTTATATTATATATTTTGGATACTCAATTTTAACTGGGTTTCATATATATGAGTCTTATTTTATTCTCAAGGATTTAATTTATAATAGTATTATTTAAAATCGCAATACCTATTAGTCTGCATTAAAAAAATGTCTTATAGGTTGTGGGGAACGTAATGAAGCTTCAAGAATCATTGGTGGTGTGGAGACTGCTGTTAATGAGTTTCCGTGGGTGACTCGACTGTCGTATTTCAAGAAATTTTATTGTGGAGGCACACTCGTCAATGATAGATACGTTCTGACAGCTGCTCATTGTGTGAAAAGGTTAGTATTTTTACAGTTAGTACAGATTACAGGGCCACCATTGACGGTAATCTTGTGCAATAATTGACCAAGCAAAGTTAGATCTCTCATTTAACTTTAATATTTGGTATTTTAGTCGACTGTAAGACTGTTGTAACTTTAAAAATCAAAACCAAGTAAAATAACTAATAAAATTCTCATATAAAAAGTATTGTAAACTGCCCATATTTCGCCTGATTTGCTGAGGTTTTGACAAAACTACAAGACGGAGCAACAAAGTGAAGGTTTGGTCCACAAAAAGTATACGATAACATTATACCTTTAAATTGAATTAAATAAGTAGACATATGATTGGATAATAAAAGACTATGCCATTACGGATGCTTATTGGATAGTTTATCGATAAACCTTTGACATATTGTCAAGAATTAGCGATAGCGTTAGACTGTTTTCTTGTCGATGTATTATCCTGGTTATTTCGCAGCGCTTACTGTGAAATCTCGAATTATTACTCAGTATTATAGACCCTACAGTTTTATATTTTCAGTTTTATGTGGTTCATGATAAAAGTGACGCTCGGGGAGCATAATCGTTGTAATAAGACGCATCGGCCAGAAACGAGATTCGTCGTTCGTCTTTTATCACACAACTTTACCTATACAAATTTTCGCGACGATATTGCCTTGTTGAAAATAAATGAACGGGTCACAATTACTGATACAATCAAGCCAGTCTGCCTGCCACACTCCGATGGTAAGATAAGTTTTGCATTTTTAATTAATTTTGTCTTTCCTTATTCCTCTCCGCAATCATCTAAGCATTTTATGTTGAAACTTTTATAGCATTTGAGTCATATTTTGTCGATATACCTAACGATTTGAGCCGAGTATGGTTATGAATTACAAAATATCATTTAAATGATAATTTATTGAATGACGAATCTAATCTATCTAGAATAACTAGTGAGCACATTTCTATTACATTTATTATTAATTGCACTAGTCTAGGGCAGAATGCTTTCACATTGCATCTCCAATTCGACTCTTCTATCGCGCTATAATTCGTTGATACAAAATTGACCGTCGACTCCGCCAGAATTGTACTTTTATAACTTTTTCTGGGAAATCCACGTGGTCTTTCCATTGCATTCATTACACCATATTTTTCACTGCTACGAGAATTCATAAATGTTGAGTTTTTAGCAACATTATGACGTCTTGAAACGTAACTTTGCTTCGTTTTTGTAAAGAATTAAACAATATTGCTTCTTCGGTATTCAATTTTCCTTTTCCTAGATAATACTTACGAAGGCGTTAAAGCTATTGCTGCTGGCTGGGGTTCTACAGCAGAGCAGAAGAATCACTCTTGTTACCTTCTGGAAGTAGAGTTGCCCGTACTTAGTAATGCTGATTGTAGAAACACCAAATACGAGTCATCTATGATAGCGGATCACATGCTTTGCGCAGGTTACCCGGATAAAGGGCAAAAAGATACTTGTCAGGTGAAGTAATCTAGTCAATTATACTTTTGTATGATATGATGCAAAATTGCAAACTGTTATTAAATTAACAAGAATACAGTAAATTTATTGACGAGTGATTATCGAAATCGGTTTATACTAAAAAAATATATTTAACGTAAATATATAATAATATTACTAAGAAATCGACACGCTATATCGTATATATTACGGGGTTAGCAGATAAATTATTTACGGGGTTAGACATTAGTGGTCGTATCCACTTTGCGCGTATGTGACGTGCCCAAAGAAACCAGTAATGTATCTGATCGCCGTTCTCAGACCACTTGGACATGACATTCCTATCAGATACCATGCGGATCACAATGTTTTCCTTCACTGATGGTGCCTAAATTCATAGGAAATCTGGAAAACCTCGAGGTATGTACCGGGATTCGAACCTACAACCACTGCGCGATGTTGCTGCGATGGGAAATCAGTTCCTTATCCACTAGGCCACCACAGATATAAATAGTCACTTAGATATACAATTATATATATATATATATATAGCTTTATGACATTACAAATTAAATAAATTTTACAGGGCGACAGCGGCGGTCCATTATCGGCCGAAAGGACAGACAAAAGATATGAATTACTAGGTAAAAAATACACTTAAATTCTTCTATAGACTGAATTTTTAATACAAATCCCTCGTAGTTAGTTAATTTAGGCTGAGGTTTATAGACGCTACTTTGACTTTGCGTAGAATTCACTCAAACATTACTATGTACATTACTCAATGAATATCGAAAGATATGATAAGTCACAGATTTTGTAAAATTCTATTTATAATATATTTATAATATATATAATAAAGTTTCTATTATATATTCAGTTTTCTGTCAAAGACCAATTTATTTTCTTTAAATCTCAGCCTTAGTTTAACAAAATACACTTACACAAAAGGCTAAATCTATTTTGGCTATATCTAATAAAATGATTAATTGTGGTCCTAAACTGCTAATAGAGAATTCACATCTATGACCTATATCTACTCAATTTTATTCTTTTAGTATATAGAATTATGTAGCATTGGTATTAGTGGAATTGGTATATTTATTTTTACTCTTTTTTATAGAAATTGCATCTTCATAGATTATCAAATTGGGCACTATATGCATTATTTATTTATATAAGTTACATCATCGACAATACAATAATAATGTTATTATCTAAATTTATATAAGCATATTTTGGGAAGATTGCTTTTATCGATATTTACTCTGTGTAAAGAACAATATTACTTCTATGTAACGAATTATGTTCGTAACTATGCAAAACATGTTTTCTTATTACCTACTTATTAATTAAAAAAGTGTCTTTGGTGATTTTACAATACGCAAAAAGTATTATTAAAAGTCTGTAATTTTATTATTTTGTGGTCATCAGGAGTGGTGTCTTGGGGTATCGGCTGTGGACGAGCTGGATATCCGGGAGTCTACACGAGGATTACCAAATATTTATACTGGATCCGACATAATGCTCGTCTTGGTTGTTTTTGTGCAGATTAATAGGATTTAATTTCTATAGTTTAATAACTTGATAGTTAATATTTGTCGAACAATACTTAATGTAATTTTACAAATATTTTTTACTAACTCTTTTAATACATCATGTTGAACTAATTTTTTCTAGTAATATTCAGATAGTATATTACTTCCTAGGTTATTTATACAAAATATTTATTCAACAATTATAAAATGTAGTCTAATAAAACTTTTTAAAACTGTCTCAGTGTTTTTAAACTCTAATTCTACCAAAAAATGCGCATATTATTTGTTCTTTTTGAAAATTCCGTATATTTTTTTTAATATTCTAAATTAACTAATCATTATTCAATATATGTATTTGCATTATAAAGACATCTGCTCCATCAAATTGCTTAAAATGTTTACGCCTGCCTAGATATTCTCTTCTTGGCTATATCGTCATTGAGGACATCTTTTTCATGAAATAATGGAAGTCCTTCAGGTTTGAGGATTGCTTCAGGAGCTTTGAGTGTACTGTTGTACGACGGGTTGAGTGGATGTAATATACCAAGTGCTGTGACTGCTGCCTTGTGTTCCTCGTTGCCTAGCAAGTAGTGGGATCCATCGCCGGTACGAATAATTCTGTTGTTCACCTGTGAAGTAGAACATGGCACTGTTTTATTTTATCTTATTGAAAACAATATATATATATATATCTATATATATATATATATATATATATATATATATATATATATATATATATATGATATATCAGAAATATGTGGTTTTCTAGAATCGAATAGTTTCTTATTTGATTACCTTGGTAAAGAAAGGTAAACGAATAAAAGTAGATCTTTGTTAAACGATAAAAATCGTAAAATATATAATCCACCGTAAATAACATGAAATATTAACAAAATTCCTAAAATATGTTAGGTACCATTTTGTAGTTATTGTAAAGAAATTATCATCCGGGTAGAGTGGGGAAAATAAAATATAAAAGATGATAAACACGCTATTGTGTTAGAATTTATAAGCTAAATATTTATTTTTTAATCATTACACACATTTAATTTAAATACACGTGATTGGTAGATGAAAGAAAAAAGACAAAAATCATTCAATTGTTGCCAAAGAAAAGCAAAAATTACTAAAACTAACTTATCCGTTTTATGATAATAAATATCACTGCGGCGCAAGTCTTCAAACGGCAACCTGAGTGTATGATTTAAACATATAGCATGCGTGTTCAATATGTATGCAAATGTATATTTCTCTACATATATCTGTACCTATTACACATCATTATTCCTCACGAATAAATTGTATTTTGTTATTTAAGACTAAAAATTGATTGAAGAATGTAATTTTTTAAGACTGACCATTTCCGGAGAGGCTGTTTTTAAGTCGTAAGCCAGGCCAATCCTTTCGCAGAATCTTATTAAGGTAGCTGTGAAATTGAAGTGCATAGAGAGTTCTGCAGCTTTGTAGTCCCATGGGAAGGCGTGATGGTAGTTGTGCCATCCTTCCCCCAAACTTATGAAAGACACAAACCAGGACTCCACGGGTTGTAAGTTCCTAAAAATAATGATTTAAATTAACAACACGAAACTGTATTACAATGGTACTTATGACTGTGCATCCATTTAGATAGATTTATTGTGTGTCTTTTATAATAAGATTATCAATACTGATTTTATGTTCCTTGTCTATTGGAGATCTCTAAAAGACATGATCTAATTATCATAATCGTTTGCTTGACAAAGGTAGTTCTTATAACATGGGAATCTTTAAGCATCGAGTGAATCGGTATTTGCTGGGTGAACGCGCTCCATCGTCGGCTTAATCATCACTTTCCAGCAAGTGAGTTTGAAATTAAGCGCAAGCTGTCAGTAAATATATGTATATATTTTAAATTATGAATGCTGGGTGCCGGGACAGACCTTTACAACTCAACCGGGCTTAGGGGGCGAGCACAGAACATGATCAGCCAGCGAATTGATGGGTTGTGTGGCAAGGCAAGGGCATCTCTACGGGTACGAACCTCGACTTGGGCCGCCAGCCAAAGTTCAAAACCTAACAGTGATCTACTAGCCTTTCAGAAGCGACTACCTTGAGAAGAAACGCTGAAAGAAACTCAAGTCTACGTCGAAGTATATATATGTATATAATTTGTGATTTTTATATAGATATAATGGTGGTTCTTACATGAGTAGTAATCGGTTTAAGATCCTAAAAGGTAGCTTGGAACCCAAAATTTATGTTAGAAATAGAAGTTGCAAGAATACTATTTTAAAAATTTCTTAGTATAACACTGATTTAATGATTTATCAAAAGGTTTAAAATTTTCGTAACTACCACAATGTCATTAGAGTTTTTTTTTTAAGTTGGGTCCATATTATACTCACTTATCATACGGTCTTGTCCCATAAAGGTGTGCAGCACTATTGACGAGCCAAGTTCCATTCAGTTGTAGAATATAGCGTGTGAAGTAGCAAACCAGTAAAGAATTTAGCCAATACTCGTCGAAATAATATATAGGTACAATTACAGGTATTGTCACAGCTAACACGAAGTACAACGGGTAATAGTACCTGTGGAATAAGTCGCGGATTTGGGGTTATTTACGTCTGAGCTCGGTTTTATTGTATTATACCTGATATCGTCTAATCTGGTCTGATTGCGTTTTGTGAAAAGTTAATTGATTTAAGTGTATTATTTTACATTTGTTATCATAATGGTTTGTTTTCCGGTTAAACAACAAACAATATCTAGTCAAATTAAAAAGTTAATCTTTTTAAAATCTTTATTTCAAGTCTTCAATTGTTAGAGGCTAAACTAAGACTGATCTTAAAAACTAAAAGCTCCAAACGTCTCGGAGCATTACTGTCCCGGTGGTCTGGCTTGATTTAGTGCGAGCTAAGCATATCCTGTTTGTTGTGTTGGAATAGAAACACTACACCACTACTTGAAGGGAGCAAGTTGAAAGGTGTAACTATCTACAAAACAGTTAAAATAGAGCGGCGTACGTCAAGAGACAAACATCGTCGTTAATATGACGCTCTACATACAATGGAAAACACTTTTAAATAAATAGGTAATTGGACGTGGGAATTAACAAATACCTGGATGGATAATCTAATAAAAAATATGCGGATAAAAGTGAAATAACACGTTTTCTACGTTTTCGTAAGATCATTCATACCTATTTAGCTCTATCGTGTTTTTCTTTAACTTAAGTAGTACATACATAGAAACGTTATAATATAATTAATATTCATTTAAACGTAAAAACTAACACTCAGAACAACACTCACCTTTGCATTTATAATATTAGAATGAATTGATACATAAAAAATTATAATGAAGATTTATTACAGTCTTTAAGAAACAAGAAGTTGTAATTAAAGAATCTTACTTTTTCTGAAACATGACCATCCAATCATTTTGTAAGTCACTCATGTCTACTTTCTTGCCCAGTTCGATGACATAAGGGTGTTTTTTAGTCATCAACCAACCCATATGAGAAAAGAAGAATCCTCTCTTGGAGTTGTGCGGATCGCCATCTGTGTCGGAGTAACGGTGATGCAAACGATGGTCTCGCACCCAAATAAATGTTGAGTTCTAGAACAAAAATTTTATTTTATTTTATTTTATTTTACATAATAGGGTGTCCAACATGGGTAAAATTAGACAAGAAAACAAAAGGATCATGGTACTTAAATAGAACATATAAATGCCCCCACAATTATAGGGCACCACAGCATGCACAGTGATTAATATATAAAGCTAGTTTACATTAAAGAATAATAATAAAATTGTAAAAAAGAAAAAACATATACATACATAGACACAACACAAAAGGATAATATTGTAGAATGTATAAGTAACAACTTTAAACGAAACTGTGACTGATTCCAAGTAACACAAAAAGTAACACAAAAAAAAGAAAAAAGAAATACAGTCACTTTCTACACGCTGTTCTAAATTTTGAAAGAGAAACAGTCAGGTCCAAGTCACCAATCAAAAATATCAATTAAAATATTATTATTATTTGTTATTATTTTTTTATTATTATTTTTTTTTTATTTCAATTTTGATATAAATATGATATCCCTTCTTTTAGGATACATCATTCGATGTTTTTTTTATTCAAGGAGTGATAACACTTATGTCGGATCTTTATTATGTCTCTGTTTAGCTTCGCATTGACTAAGTTATGTCAAACATTTAATGATAACAAAGACCTGAAACCATCTCATAGAACACTGAAGCTTTCGTTGTTTTAGAGCTAGTAGAGATGCTTTCAAGAAAGGATACTCCATTCATAAGTCTTTCCGGGTATCGCTAATCGCTAGATGACTTTTTGTTTTCAAATTATTGTATATGTAGCAGACAATGGAGAGCATGCCGGGAGCAAAAAGAGACTCTTCAATGATCTATTCGATAGAGGAAATCATTAAAATTGTAATATAAATAAATTTATTTTAATAGACTCGTTTACCTGACCGGCCAAAGTTTGTAAAAGCAATAGAATAACTTTGAGAGGAGGCTTAGCTTTAAATGACTTGTGTGTATAGTATCTGTGTGCGCCAATAGTGATACCTTCCGATCCAAAGTAGGTGACAAAGAACACTGAAATATAAACAGTAGAAATTATTTGAACCGACACGAAGTTATTAATTTACTCATTGTTTATATTTAAAAGTGTTTTCACTTACCCCATACGAACGTTACCAGTTTAATTTGACCAAGCAGTAGCAAGCCTAGACCCCACAAACCTAATACATGGAGTATTAAAAATCCGATAGCATTTTTCCAAACTATTTCATGCTTATAAGAAAAATCGGTTCCGATATATTTTATAGGTGACTCTTCTGATTCATATGATTTTTTTTCAGCATAATTCTCCTTATTACATTGTGGCACTAAATTGCAAATGTCTGTGGCTGACATGTCAAATTCCATTAAAAAAGAGAAACTTGAAGCAAAAATAAAACTAATAACGTTAATTCGAGCTGTTACATATAGTAAACTGAATTCTGATAGAAATTGTTCGCATTTATAGAGGGTATTGTTCTTTATTAACTAATGTATTGATTTCGTAAGGATCTAAGGCCATGGCTGATTAATCAATACGAGTTAGATTAATTTGATTATACATTAAAAAATTCTGCTTTTTGGACATGAATTACCCAAATACCTATATTTATTGACATTGATTTCTTACGAAACATTGTAAAATTAAGGTATGTAGAAACAATATTCTGTTTACCTTAATATAATACCTGCCTATACATGTTCTATGAATTAATTTTACAAATAATAAAAGAAATTAAATAATAATGCACTATTTATCGATTCATTAATTTATTTCCCATAGAAAGAGTGCGTGTTGCTATTGATAACTGGCCTCATCGTTTCAAGGACTGTATTGCAGCCAATGGAGAGCCCTTCGAATAAGCTTTATATATTTTTAAAGGTTTTATATTAATGTATTAAACATAGTATTAAATGTTACGTACAATAAAACAATGTTTTTTTTGTAACAATAATTATGGTAAGACTAAGTATATACATATATAGATTAATGATTTCAGTTTGTTTCTAGACAAAATAATCTAGACTATGGTAAATAAAGAATAAAATGCTAATCTTAATTTAATTTACCGATTTTAAATTAAACTAGTTGAAACATCCTTTACGATTCAATAAGCTTTTAAAGAAATTATATTATGCAATGCTAATACAGGCACCTACAGTCCTGATAACAGTAATTGGTATGTAAGTACAATCTCGGTTGAAATTTATTCTCAATCTTTATATTTTGTAAGCCATTAGCTGAAACCTTTTTTAAGAGGCTATTGCTACTCGATAGTGTGATGTGATAAAACGCCATTGCTATTGCCATGTTTTAAGCTAATGCAGAATTATAGAACAGAGGATGAACATGAGGCAGAAAAATATTAGTAAAATATGTGACGTAAGATTTAATAATAGCTATAAACAAATCTCAAAGCGTACTTCAACAAAAATGAAATTAAATTAAAAACTATGCATGGTTTAACTTTGATGAATGTAGAAATTTTAATTAAAATGGCATATGTATGTATGCTTTGATTGTCATTACAGTCTTGTTGTTGATGATGACCTTTCTCTCAACTATTTATGATACCCTAAGTACGGTTATAAAATGATGCAGATATGGTTTGCAATAATTATGGTGATAATCAATTTGGTTAGTTTAAGTAATGATGTGAAAAAACAATATTCTATTTTTTTATTATCGTGTAATTTATTTTTACTATATGTCTATAGGTAAATGGACAACGAGTAAACAAGTCATGCGGTAAGTATAATACAAAAAATAAATTTACGGGAAACTTAAAACATGGATGTCTGAAAGGAATAAATGTTTAAAACGAAAGTATTTTTGTATTTGTGACTATTAAACGTTTTTTTTTGTTTTAGACCGCACTTAAAATCATAATAGTTAGCAAAATTAAAAACAAATGAGGTCAAAACTATTTAAAAAGATTTGTAGTAACCTTATTAATATTTTAGAATGTGGAAATGCTGGAAAAAATCGCCGTATTGTCGGTGGGTCGACCGTTCAGCCACATCAGTATCCATGGATGGTGTCGCTGATGCTGGGACCCAAGTTACATTGCGGCGGTGCTATTATATCTGACCTTCATATACTTACAGCGGGACATTGCATTACTTTTGGGTCTGGAAAATTATATTTTTTTGTTATCTAAGCTAGGTTATGCCATTTTGGCTTAACGCGTTTTCAAACAATGCCTAGTGTTACAGAATTAGCGGTAAAATATATATATAGTGGTAAAAATTCGCAGTACGTGCTTGACCTTTTGCTTTGTAAACACTAGTAAAAAGTTCTGCAGAATATTGGTGTTTCTAAATAATAGGCATGCTACGAACCAAATCTATATAGAAACAATTTTTTAGTGGTTTAATAATATTAAGTCACAGTGCTCATAAAATAAATGGTAGTAAATAAGCTAATCATGATAGAAAATGATTTTATAATCCAGTACAGTATTATCCTAAAGTATAGTCTACCTGCTCTCGACCTTGAAAAATAATGAGTAAAATCTGGAGGAGGAAGATGAAGGGAGGATATTTTTGAGGATCCTGAAACACGAATTTCTGAACCGAGTCATGCCCATGACATGTTTAAAAAGTAAGACCAGTTAAATGATTTATAGAGATAATGACCATGAGATTAAAGCGAGGTGTGTATCATGTGTAGTGGGCGGTAAGGTTGAGCACCGCTGGTTACCGGCGCGTGTATGTATACTGCGCGCTCGATTCGCGACGCGAGCGCCGCAATCGCTATATACAAGTTTTTATGAAAATCGATAACGGCACGATTGGTGAACTAACAATATAATTATAATGATTTGTAGAGTACATTATGGCGATTTGACGGTGTATTTGGGAATGCATGATCGACTCGACAATTCTTACTCAATACGATCCGTTTCCAACGGAGTGAAACATCCTAGTTTTACGTCAAATGCCGTAAGGGATATTAATGATATCGCAGTTCTGACGCTTGACAAAAGGATAAAATTTTCGGAAAAAGTAAAGCCGATATGTTTGCCAAGTGAAGGTAATTAAGTACTAGTATTTTATAATAATTAATAAATGGTATAGCAATATCAATACGGTAGCTAAAATACCTGTAGTTGGATGGACAAGAAAGCTTTAGGTTAAAGGTTGCGTTAACTCATTAACGCCGAGATGATCAGAATTTTTAATAACTTATCAACGTGTTTATGTTATTCGACCAAAAAAATAATGCAATACCTCTGTTCCTACGCTAAATTTGATGCTCTTTCAGAATCTGAGCTCAAAATTTAGATTAGATACCGAGAAAACAAAATGGCAACTGTCAGTACCCGAATCAGGCTTAATCATATTGTGATTTGAATAAATGATATATATCATTATATATTTGTTAATTCATCGTATATTTAACAGGAATGGCTTCAAATACTTGTACAATAATTTAAGCGCCTGCAATGTGGGAGCGAAGATCAATTAATATTTCAAAAATTTGGTCTTTCACGTCCTGACACAAAATACAGAAAATAACAAATAACCTTGTACATAGAATAACTTATGTTATTATAAGTATCCACTTAAATTAGTCTAAGCTAAAAAAAATACGTTTTTATCGATTTTATATTCTACGTGATTACAAAAATGACCTTTGTAATTGAAGGAAATACTGGATTTCGTCAGATCGCGCGACTTAATTCAAACCAAAAGAATCGCCGAGGTCGAAATCGCAATCATTCATTTTCTTGTAAATACACACTACTGTATACATTAGGTATAAAAATCCTTTACGAAATCAATACATTAATTACAATCGGCTAAATATTTATTCAGATATGAATTTCGATGATCATCCTATAACGGTTGCTGGATGGGGTAAAACTAGACAAGGCGCATTAACATCTTCGAGATATCTTTTAGAGACTAAAGTAACTGTAGTTAGTCCGGAGAAATGTAAGAAATCATCAATATATAAAGACAATCTAGTCGCTGACACGATGATGTGTGCCTATAGTCGAGGAAAGGATGCTTGCCAGGTAAGTTATATTTTATAAGCAATGTGTGCTTATAGCAATTACTTTTGTTTGTGGATTTGCAGTATTCTTTTGTATAGGTACTTTTTTTATCCCCGGGAAAAATCCTGCATAGGACTATCAAGGACGCTGTGAGGGCAGTGACCCTGGTGTGTCAGATTCTTACTGACTAAAAACCCCCGGGGTGTCCCTCTGATTGCTTCACTCGGGCCTGGGAAATCAAATTCATCCAGACGCCCAGAGAACAAGAAGCCTTGTTGAGGCTACCTCTCTGGGAGGGGAAGGAGATTTGTAAAGAGAAGCCCACCCCTCCAAAACCCCTTTCCCAAGCGATGCGCCGGACACCGTGCACCGCTTCCAGCAGACTCCCTCAAGTCTACTGCCCGGTTGTATAGGTACCTATTGCTTATTTCCTTAATGTATTATGCACAGGCACAGGAGATATAAAATAATTGGTTCTTGATTGGCAAGATTCTAGATTTTTTATTTATTAAATACATCAATTTATTATTACAATTTTATTTATTATATATAAGTTACACTATGTCAAATTACATTTGAGGTCTTAGTAAGTTTATATTACATATAAAAAATATATTATAATTTCTAATAATGGATTTAATACTAAACTAAATAATATATAATGTTTTATAATAAGGAAGATATATATGAAGTTTATGCCTGAAAACTACGAATCTTATAAAAGTTCACATTCAGCTTATAATTGTAGGTACAGCTCATTTCAAAACCGACATCAACTCTCTGGTTTGTTATATTTATTAATGAACTATTGTCAATATATATACATAAATATAATATGAAAATAATAAGTACACAATTCGGCACAAAATCAATTATCAGACTAAAAATACAATTAAAAATATAATCATAGTCTTTATATAAAATTTTTAATTTTGAAAAATTTTACGACCTGTATTTTCTTTATTCGATTAAGTTTATTTTCATGAACTAAAGTTATTGCACTGTTATTGTTCTCCACGACGTATCCATCGACGGCGACTACTATAATCTCCTTACAATTACAAATTAGAATTATAAATTATACATTTCATGACTATAAAAAAAACATAATTATTTCTTTTATTAGTGAAGACTTCATGGTGTATTTAAATCACATGAATAGTTGTACCATGTAACTTTTATTGGCTGTTAAAAATTATCTCTGCATAATTAATGTAGGGAGGAAATAATGATTTACAAGGTACCGTCTTTTTCCTTTTCATCTTCTTTTCTTCTCATTTTCTGATCATGTTATATACGTACACTGATTCCAATTGCAATATAAGATGCTGAAAAAAAAAAAGTAATTGGGTTCAGAAATGTAGTAAGGTTCTTTAGAGGCCTTTACTGTAAAATTGTCGGATATAGCAATATATTATTGGACTGTTATTTATAAGCAATTTAATTTATAATACAATTTTTTCTCATATATATCAATTTTCCTTTTGTTAAGGGAGACAGCGGAGGGCCCTTATTTTCTACTCACCGAAAGACTCATAACAAAAAATGGTATCAAGTTGGTATGTTTACATATCTTTAAAGTTTCATTCTTGTAGTGTTTGTTTATATGTGTTATAGTTTTAAAAAATATGTCATCGCGTTGTATTTCTTTCGTGGTGAACATGCAGCGTTTCATTTTGTTTTTATTTATTTATTATTTACATAAAGTATTTACTCTTGTATCTAAGGTACATTTACAAACACAAGTCCCGTATGCATAAATATCCAGACTTAAGCAACTTCCTGTAATTCATGCAAATATTTGTTATGTTTGGGGATCGAATCCCTATTATGTAGTTGATTGTCAGTGATTGAGTTATGGCCGAAATTAAAAACCTATCCTATCGCCTATCTTAGATTTACTATAGCACTACTAGTTACTATAGCAACCATAGTACATCTCTTTTCATATACACAGGTTAGAAAAGGAGAGGTATAGCTATCGATCTACGAATTAAAGATAGATAGGTTATTAATTTTGGCAGTTAATCAAGTTGTTAATACTTGCTGTCCCGACTTTTGATATAGTATAAATGATATAAAAACGGTATAAACAGTTGGATTTCATAGTAAAACTAATATCAATATAATATGTTTTTATTTTTGAGGAAGTAAATTAATTTTATTGCAGGTATTGTGTCCTGGGGTATCGATTGTGCTATGCCAGATTATCCAGGTAGATATAATTGGAGTGATATGTAGTTTTAAGGTTTTTTTTTTTACAACAGCAACTACACTGCATTTGGTGTTAAGCACAACGCTGTTCAAAAACCGAGTACTCATATAAAAATAAATAACTTTGAGGATAGATTAATTGAAACTAAAATAGTATTTTTGTAGGTGTCTACACTGTTGTTTCGAAGTATATTTCATGGATTAAGCAACAATCAAAGGACGGGGTATACTGTGTGTAGAATATTTTATCTATAAGTTAAGCTATATAGATTGAAGCAATAAATATATTTTCTGATAATTTTTGTGTTTTAATTTTCAACTTGGTTAATATTTCTCGTTTCTTCTTATATATGTTATTCGGTATTTTAGTACCTGTCAAATGATTTTCTACTACTTAGTTCCTTATATTAGAAATATGTGTAGAATTTAAAATATTTATGAAGATACAATTTTTAATTAATTATACTGAACGACACAGAAGGAAATTAAAGAAAATTGGTTTGCAATGAATTTTTCAGTTATTTTTCACAACTTATCAGAAATATAATACACTTTAGACTATGATATGAAAACGAACAACGTTTCTTAGTGTAAAATAAAAAGGACATCAGTCCAAAATAAAGTGTTTCTCACGAAGGCTAACTCAAATAAACTAGTATTAAATTACGACATAATTGCAAAAGTATCCGCACTTTTCCTCATAATGCTAATTACTTGCTATGGAATTTGTTATTAAAATATTCACGTTATCGTATTTAGACACGTAGAAACTTAATATAAGTTGCTTCATGTAAAATTTGTCATTAAAATACCGGGACAATATTATCAGGTGCTTCACAGTTGGCCGAGAATTACTGAATGTAAGGTTTTTTACTAAAATACAAGTGCCAACGTGACGGATTCCCTGCGCTTTTTCAGGGTATGCTTTATGTAAAATATAAGACATTCATAGAAAATAATTTTAAACTCATACATACTTATGTAACTATAGCTACCACAAAAGTAATTGCATTTGTTAAGAATTTACCTGCATACAAGCGATAAGCAGTTTGGCATAACAAATATAAGATTTATAGTATCGATGGCATTGAAAATATTTATCAGAAAATACTTTGCACGTGATATGATTTTCAAGGCTTAGAAACTTAATATGCAAGAACTTTAAGTAATGTGCATATATAGCTACTAATACGTAATACGTAACAGTTATTGTTGTAATATGTCTAATAAAATTTATAATTTGCATTTAATTTACGAGTATATTAATCCGTGGATAATTTTAAATCATGTAAAGCGTAAATAAGTATGCAAATGACGGCGCAGTGCAGTGATTGTACAGTAAGTGAGTGAAGTTTCCATTACTCTCAATAAAATGTTTTATATATTCAGCGTTATATTGTTTATCGGCGGTTCTCAGGTTTGTAACCATTTCAAGAGAACCTGTTTTTTATTAATTAACCCTTGAGGGATTGAAAAAACTATTCACTAATTCTATCAGCTGGAAACCAATAATAGAACAAATTAACTTTTGCAATATCTTTATCCCAAAGATGCCGATTCTAAAAAAATAAATGAATTGAAAAAAAAATTTAAACGGTTACTTGTATTTTTTTTTTGTTGAGAGAATTACTTCAAATTTGAAATGATTTATGCAGTCGTTAATTTAGTAGCCGAAATACGAGCACAGATGGGCAAAATTTAATCTGATTAATAAAAATGATTAACGATTACATTTTACGTTTTTTACCATTAATATGACTGCATTTTGCTCATTTATGTTTTAAACACTATAAAATCCCAGATTGTATACATATTTATCATTTCTTAATATTTTAAATGGATTTAATCATGATTACAGGGAAAGAAAATTAAAATTACTACTACATTTTGTAATCGTTCATCATTAATCAGATTACATTTTGCCCATCTCTGAATACGAGACAGTGCGCAATGTACGGAGGGATGCGCTCTGTACTTTCATGCCTCCCAGAGAGGTAGCCTCGACAAGGGTTTTCGCTCCCCGGCCGTCTGGATGAATTTGGTTGCCCCGGCTCGGGTGGAGCAATTAGAGTGATACCCCACAGTTTTAAGTCAGTAGGAGTCTGACACACCAGGATCGCTGCCTTCATAGCCACCCTGATGGTTTTGTGCAGGATTTTCTCTCGGGTTACCAAAAAAGGAGTTAAAGTACGTCTTGAGTAAATTAATAAACTATAATGTTTGTTATAGATGCAGTCGGCATATGGATTCGAATGCCGTGAGTAATAAAACTCATACTACTAGATTACACACAAATAAACCTTCAAAATTTTAATTTTTTAGTAGGCATCCAAAGTGTGGCCAGAGTCTTAGGCTGAGATTTATAGGCCCTACTTTGAGTTTACTTACACTTTACTAAAACATTACAATTTATATTATCCAATAAATGTCAAAGCATTTGGTATGTCGCCGATTTGGTCAATATGGACTTGGCTCTGCCAATACTATTGATCTACTCAAGTTCCTATTATATATTCAGTTTTTTTGTTAAAACAAATTTATTTTTTAAGAACTTTACTAAGAAAAGATGAAATAGCATCTATAAATCTCAGCCTTAGACTTTGTTGATTTTATGAAATTGTTTTATTTAGAATCTCTATAACTTGAGCCACGAAATATTCGTACAGATATTATCCTAGGATGTTCTCATATCTATATTTAACTGAGTGGCATTTGTTTTGTAGTTAATATTGGAAGCTTTCAAATTTTATGTCTATTAGCATTCTTCTCTTATCATGTTATATGTAATAATATTTGTCTTGTATAAAAAGTATTATATTAATGCGTATTCTATTTCAGTGGACATTCTAAATACATAATATATTTTGTAATGTCATAAATGTTCAATTATACAAGGGCAGTTTCTATGTAGAATAAAAGTAAACAGTCAATACTTTCGCAGACTTTCGCAATATGCTTATAAAATTATTTGAAGCCTTTAAAATATACATTTCGATGTAAATCTGATAAAAGCAATCTTTGAAGGCTAAGGACGGAAATTTTATTATAATGTTTATCTAGAATCAGAACTCAAGCGTTAGAATAGAAACCGATTTTTTTTTCAATTTGTGTTATATTTAGCATGGTTATGCAAAAGATATAGGTTTTATTTGGTTTTAGACTGTGGTAAGCCCTCTGATACGATAGTATCGATGAGAATTGTCGGTGGACGCAGAGCGGAGCCTCACTCATTTCCGTGGACCGTGGCTATATTGAAAAGCGAACGTATGCATTGCGGAGGAGCCGTCATCACCAATAAACACGTACTTAGTGCTGGACATTGCTTTAAATGGTGTGTAATGTTTCAATGTCTCAGTAAGTGGTTACTTGAGGCAATCATGAAAAAATAAAATTCTACCTAAAATGGTAATAAATTATACTAGTGGGATTTTTAACTCGAAAAGTTTATTGTCGACGTAATAAGTGTTACGAAAATTAGTTGTTAATATATGCTTGTAGATTATCATCATCCACTTTAGTCCATGTTTGGATATAGATCTCTTTAATAAGTACTCACGAGCCCGGTTTTTGACTCTTCCACTTATTGCAGACCGTTTGTCACAAATCTATACTAATATTATAAAGCTGAAGAGTTTGTTTGTTTGTTTGTTTGTGTGAACGCGCTAATCTCAGGAACTACTGATTCGAATTGAAAAATTCTTTTTGAGTTGAATAAACCATTTATCGAGGAAAGCTTTAGGCTATATAACATCACGATACAACTATTAGGAGCGAAGAAATGATGGAAAATGCGAAAGAAACGGGGAAAATTATCCATCCTTGAGGGCTTCCATTGCGTGCGCTGCGAAAACGGTTCAAGATACGAAAAATATATGTATGAAAGAATTATTCCTCTTGAAATGATCTAAAAAATGTACAGGACAGTATATGTCTATCTTTTAAGATTAAGTCACTAGAACCGTTTTTATGGTAAACAAATTTGGTCAAAATTAATGCATTATTTGTTAAGAGTTGTATCAACGTAATAATACTAATATTTATCCAAATAAATGTGTTGTTGATTAAGAGTATTTAATTGTGAACAAAATTGTCTTTGACATCACTTAATGTCAATGAACATCTTAGAAGATATTACAAAACCTTATAAAGCAAAACAACTTTTGCCGGATCAGCTAGTTGTTTATAATACTAACACAGATGAGTCAATGACCAGAATTGCTATTACAATTTCAATTGCAGGGATGATTTCAAACAAATGGTCGTGTTAATAGGATTAGACACTCTTGATGATTTAAAGAATGTGGAGAAAAGAAAAATTTCTAAAGTTATAATCCACGAGCAGTTCACATCTTCACCTGTTCGAGATGAAAACGACATTGCTATTGCTACTTTGAATGAGCCAGTCGTGTTTAATGATAATATTGTACCGATATGTTTGCCCAAACCAGGTAAGTGTTGTTTCAAAAATTATTTGAATATTAAAAACTAAAAATGCATTATTACTTAGGTATAGAAAGGAAATTATAACGATGCGTATAGAAAATAATGTAGGTTAAAGTGCCACTTGAGCTATATCCAACACAGAATCTGTATATAACAAGTTACATTTAGGGTTGGAATCCAACTGCAGCGAATTAAATACAGATCTCACAAATTTTGCTAATGCGCAGAAGATATCTCGGAGCTTCTAGCCGGTACAAGTCCGACATACCTCGGCCCCATGTGCGTCCGGGATGGTCCTATGAAAACTTTCTCCAAGTTTAAGGGTTTAATAACGGTTGGAATCTAAAGTTTAAGCATTAGCTGTTTCTAATGATACTTTTCTAGTAAGGCTCTAATTATTCTTGTTTAACGCATATGCCTAATAAACGAGGAAGCAAGAATGAAGCTGAACTGAGGTATGAAATTAAAAGATAATTTCTAGTAAGTTTAAACCGCACTATGTTCGCCCTTATGATGATGATAATGTCCTAGCCGGATTCGGCCACGGCGACTGTTTCAACACCGATTAAGAAAATCAAGGCCCAGTTTTCGGAAACAGTCAATTGCGCAGGAGATATTTAAGTGCATAACTGGACGCGCTGCCAGAAAAGCACTCTCTCGTCCGAGCTCCCTCAGGCCCGATGGAATGGAGAACCAGTACGATCGGGAGGGAGCGGGATGCAGGTTTGGTCGAGTTTTCCTTCTCTGAACACCTGGTTGAATTGCGGTGTTAAAGAGATACCTTAGTCGCCTTTTACGACACCTCAGCAAGAAGAGGGGGGTGCTATTCTATTCTGCCGGCAGCTACCACGGCTAAAGCCCTTATAAGGATCTTTTAGTTTGAACCTATATTCTAAGGTTGGATTATCATATGATCGAAATAGAATAAGAGAGAATAGAACTTTTGCCCAAATGTTAATTGGCTTTATGTACAGGAGAAGAATTTGCTGATAAGGTCGGAACGATATTGGGATGGGGAAGGACTGGTGCGGAACTATCGTCTTCAAAGGTGCTGTTGAAAGCCATTGTCCATGTACTTTCTGACGCTGAGTGCATGGAATATGATATAGCAAAACATCTTAAACCTATGATGATGTGTGCTTTCGCGTTAGGAAAAGATGGATGTCAGGTGAGATCATTATAATATACTCTTATTTTTTTTAAATAATGCACTCTTGTAGACGCCATTTTGTCTTTGCTTAACCTTTACTAAACATTACAAGTTGTATTATTTTATTAATTTCAAAGTATGTATATGGTAAATCACGGATTTCGTCAACTTGGAATTGGCTTTGAGAATATTTAGGTTATACTCAAGTTTCTTTATATATTCAATTTTTTGTTAAAAATCGAACCTATTTTCCGAGTAAAGTCTAAGCAAAGTCAAAGTAGCGACAACAAATCTCAATTGAAGCTATTATTTTGTATTATCTTCTAACAAAATATGTTAATAAAAAATAAATCGAATAATTTATGTATTACTTGGTGAAGCAGCCTTTTTGGCAAACTTATAGGTAGATTTTATAATAACTAATATATACATTATTTTTAGATATAGGTACATAGTATATAAGTTTTAGGCAATTCACGGAATCCCAAAGACTTTTGGCGGTATAATCGAGAATATTTATAAATATTACTATCCAATAAATATATCTATCAACAAAAAACTGGGCTTAGAAAAAGTGATTCTAAGAATCTGGGTCTTTATTAAAACGAGACAAATTCGTGATATTAAATGTTGATTGGGTACATATAAGTACGTAATGGTAACGGCATGTTACCTAATTATAATTACCGTAATGATCTTGTAACCTTAGGATTAGGTTGTTTCTCTATTGGTCTCGCGGGATTTGGTTGATATATTTTATTTAATTGAAAAAAACTAATTGAATCTTTAAAGCTACTACAGTTCAGTAGTCATTGACTGAGCAAAAACCAATAGGTACTTATAAACATTTATAATTTTAGGGTGACAGTGGTGGACCATTCGTAGTATTTGAGCCAGAAGGAAGATATATACAAGCAGGTATTTTTATTATAATAAGTATTTCTTAGTGATTTGGTATACCTACTTATTTTTAATTTTACTAAAACTTCAGTAAGTTCAACTTAACCGCCACCTTATGAGTCTCGGGTCTGCAAAAATGTCTGACCATACTTTGATCAACAAAGCAATTGTTACAGTTTATTTTATTCGGATAATTTTGAATTTTTACGTATTGATGTACTGTCCTCTGACCTCAAAAAATACCTAGATAATTAATCTAAACGTGTTACCTTTCAAATTGCAGGAATTGTGTCTTGGGGTATTGGATGTGCTAACCCGAAATATCCAGGTATAATGATTTACTGTAAAATTACACATTAACACACATGTGCACACACAGTAAATAAACAAACACAAAATATTTTTAATTAATATCTTATTTTTCATATTTTCATATTGTAAGAAATATCATAATACAGCATATATATCTGGGCCCTTTTTCAGGTGTATATACAAAGGTTAGCTATTTTATAGATTGGATACGAAGACATTCAGCAGATGGTGAAACATGCACATAAACATTTTTTTTAACATGAAAAATATAAAATTAAGCACAGGAGCGATTAAAAATAATACAGTATATAAATTTAACTCTGTATCATAGCTATTTATTAAATAAATATTAAACCAAAACAGTTAAGTTATTTAACCTATATCTAATAATTTGTAAATATTTATAACAATTTTCAAGTCAAAAATATGAAATATTACGCCTGGGTAAGTACCTAAAATACGTTAATAAAACTAAGTATATAACGCTCTTCTTCGGGCAATAGTCTTGACAGAGTCTGCTGTCCGTATGAGTGACCGAACAAATTTAACCTAGCTTGCGAAACTTGCATAAAAGATAACAATTTATTGAGACATTTGTAGTTTTAAGTAATTTGTAGTAATAGTAATTTGTTGTGTATTTGTAGTAATCTATACTAATATTATAAAGCTGAAGAGTTTGTTTGTTTGTTTGTTTGTTTCGCGCTAATCTCAGGAACTACTGGTTCGAATTGAAAAATTCTTTTTGTGTTAAATAGACTATTTATCGAGGAAGGCTTTAGGCTATATAGCATCACGATGCAACTATTAGGAGCGAAGAAATAATGGAAAATGTGAAAAAACTACACCAAGGTACACCAAGCATCGGGCCGTCTACTGGTGGTCGGAGGACTTAACTCAACTTCGTGCAGAGTGCCTTCGTACCCGACGCCAGTTCCAACGTGCCCGAAGGAGGAGGCGAGCAGCGGCCGACGAGAGAGCCAGAGCGTACGCCATCTATCAGGCGGCTCAATGGGCGTTCCGAAACGCAATTTCGGACGCTAAGGCTCGATCCTGGAATGAATTACTCGAGGGATTAAGTAGGGACCCATGGGGACGCCCTTATAAGATTGTCATGGGTAAACTCCGTTCATGGGTTCCTCCTCTTACGCAAACCATGGATCCGCAGTTAGTCGCTGAGACGGTTAATTGTCTCTTTCCGCGGGTCCATGACGATTCCCTAACTCCCACAACCACCCTTGCACCGGGGTCCGATTGGTGCGACGAATACGGGGTGACTAAGGGTGAACTGGATCGAGCCGTCAGCTGCCTGAAAGCCAAAAACACTGCGCCAGGTCCGGATGGGATCTCGGGCATGGCTTTGGCTGCCCTAGGCGATAGATTAAGGCAGCTTTTTGATAGCTGCCTCCGTACTGGAATCTTTCCCAGGGCCTGGAAGTCGGCTGCGTTGGTCCTATTAAAGAAGGATGGCAGGGCCGCGGATTCTCCCTCTGCGTACCGACCCATATCTCTGCTAGACGAGAGCGGCAAGCTTTTTGAGCGTGTGATTGCCGCCCGTCTTAGCTGGCATCTGTCGCGCGTCGGCCCCGACCTGCATGATATGCAGTTCGGATTCCAACAGGGCCGTTCTACGATAGACGCAATTTTAAGGGTTCGGTCCCTGTCGCAACAAGCCGTTTCTCAGGGTAGGGTGGTCCTAGGCGTAAGCTTAGATATTTCCCACGCTTTTAACACCCTGCCCTGGGCTGCAATCAGGGGGCGCTCGAACATCATAACGTGCCCCCCTACCTGCGCTGTATCGTTGGGGCGTACCTGCGCGACAGGTACATCTCGTACGTGGGTCGGAACGATATTCGCTATACGTGGGAGGTGTACTGCGGGGTTCCGCAGGGGTCGGTTCTGGGTCCCCTTTTATGGAACCTCGCGTACGACGCGGTCTTGCGTGCTGAACTCCCCGACGGTGTCAGCGTCGTCTGTAATGCAGACGATACGCTAGTACTTGCCGCCGGGGAATCCTTCGCAGGGACCACCGAGCTCGCCGAGCATGGAGTAGCACGGGTCGTTTCTAAGATCCATGAATTGGGTTTGCGGGTAGCGCCTCATAAATGCGAGGCGTTATGGTTCCATAAACTGCCGCGAAGTAGGGAACCACCCGATTCGTGGATCAGAATAGGTGACGTACATATAAGGGTGGGCCGGTTCATTAAGTACCTCGGGCTCACCCTTGACGGTCGTTGGGGCTTCGAGGAACACATCGAGCGCCTCGTCCCCGGGTTCAGAGGGTAGTGGGTGCCTTGCATCGACTCCTACCCAATCTATGTTAGTTATGTTCGGTTGTGTTCGGTTATGTTGTGTTGTGTTCGGTTATGTTGTGTTGTGTTCGGTTGTGTTCGGTTGTGTTCGGTTGTGTTCGGTTGTGTTCGGTTGTGTTCGGTTGTGTTGTGTTCGGTTTTATTCGGTTATGTTCGGTTGTGTTGTGTTATGTTGTGTTCGGTTGCGTTCGGTTGTGTTCGGTTGTGTTCGGTTGTGTTCGGTTGTGTTCGGTTGTGTTCGGTTGTGTTCGGTTGTGTTCGGTTGCGTTCGGTTGTGTTCGGTTGTGTTCGGTTGTGTTCGGTTGTGTTCGGTTGTGTTCGGTTGTGTTCGGTTGTGTTCGGTTGTGTTCGGTTGTGTTCGGTTGTGTTCGGTTGTGTTCGGTTGTGTTGTGTTGTGTTCGGTTGTGTTCGGTTGTGTTGTATTGTGTTCGGTTGTGTTGTGTTGTGTTGTGTTCGGTTTTATTCGGTTATGTTCGGTTGTGTTGTGTTGTGTTCGGTTGTGTTCGGTTGTGTTGTGTTGTGTTGTGTTCGGTTTTATTCGGTTATGTTCGGTTGTGTTGTGTTGTGTTCGGTTGTGTTCTGTTGCGTTCGGATGTGTTCGGTTGTGTTCGGTTAGGTTAGGTTAGGTTCGGTTATGTTCGGTTGTGTTCGGTTATGTTGTGTTGTGTTCGGTTGTGTTCGGTTGTGTTCGGTTATGTTCGGTTGTGTTCGGTTGTGTTGTGTTATGTTGTGTTCGGTTGTGTTCGGTTGTGTTCGGTTGTGTTCGGTTGTGTTCGGTTGTGTTCGGTTGTGTTCGGTTGTGTTCGGTTGTGTTCGGTTATGTTGTGTGTTGTGTTCGGTTGTATTGTGTTGTGTTCGGTTGTGTTTGGTTGTGTTCGGTGCAGACCATGGACCCGTTATTAGTTGCAAAAACGGTCGATTATCTCTTTCCACGGGTCCATGGCGGTCCTTCAAGCCCCCCAGCCACCCCTACATCGCCTTCTGATTGGTGTGACGAGTTCAGGGTAACCGAGGGGGAATTGGACCGAGCAGTCAGCCGCCTGAAGGCCAAGAACACAGCTCCAGGCCCGGGTTGGCATCCCGGGCCTGGCCTTGGCCTTGGCTTTGGCAGCCCTGGGTGAAAGGTTGAGGCAGCTTTTTGACAGCTGTCTCCGTACTGGAACCTTCCCCAAGGCTTGGAAGTTGGCAGAGTTGGTCCTAATCAAGAAGGATAGCAGGGCCGCGGAGTCTCCCTCTGCGTTCCGACCCATATGCCTTCTGGACGAGAGCGGTAAACTCTTTGAGCGTATTATTGCCGCCCGTCTCAGTCAGCATCTGTCACGCGTCGGCCCCGACCTGCATGATATGCAGTTTGGATTTCGACAGGGCCGTTCAACACTGGACGCAATATTAAGTGTTCGGTCCCTGTCGCAACTAGCTGTCTCTCAGGGCAGGGTGGTGCTAGGTGTAAGTTTGGATATTTCCAATGCTTTTAACACCCTGCCCTGGGCTGCGATCAAGGGGGCGTTCGAACATCACAATGTGCCCCTGTAGCCTACTATCTTTCAACTTCTTACTTTTCGTACTGTGTCATGCTTTGGAATCATATGTGGTGAGTGGTAAGGTTGAGAGCCACTGTGTTCCGGCGTGCGCGGGGGGATTGCGCGGGCGCGCGCGACGCGAGCGCTTAACCGCCCGCGCGCCCGGCACAATAGTCTCGCTATCACATTTGACGCGCCACTACGTTCATCTCGCTTGCTATTTATAGTTTCGACATTATTGTGATTTTCGTGTTTCTATTCGTATTGTTGTGTTCTGTATTTTACTTCTACTTGGACTATCATACTTGTGCTTCACTACTTCTACTGGACTTTGTACTGTGCTTATTAAACGTCTATCTACTTGCTGTCTGGACTTTCTTTATTTCATTTCTTCATCATCACATCTCTATCACGCTATCCTGCGCTTTAGCCTACGGTAGGTTTACTATATACTTCCTGCATACCTACCACGCTAAACCCCCTTACCTGCGCTGTATTGTCGGGGCGTATCTGCAGGACAGGTACATCTCGTACATGGGTCGAAACAATACTCGTTATATGAGGGAGGTGTATTGCGGGGTTCCTCAGGGGTCGGTTCTAGGACCCCTTTTATGGAACCTCGCGTACGACGCGGTCTTGCGTGCGCAACTCCCCGGCGGTGTCAGCGTCGTCTGTTATGCAGATGACACGCTAGTACTTGCCGCCGGGGAATCCTTCGCAGGGACCATCGAGCTCGCCGAGCAGGGGGTAGCACGGGTCGTTTCCAAGATCCACGAATTGGGCCTTCAGGTAGCGCCTCATAATTGCGAGGCGTTATGGTTTCATAAACTGCCGCGAGGCAGGGAACCACCCGATTCGTCGATCCGAGTAGGTGACACACATGTAAGGGTGGGCCGGTTCATTAGGTATCTCGGGCTCACCCTTGACGGTCGTTGGGGCTTCGAGGAACATATCGAGCGCCTCGTCCCCCGGGTTCAAAGGGTAGTGGGTGCTCTGCACCGACTCCTACCCAATCTCGGGGGACCCACTGAGGGTGTTCGTCGCCTCTATGCCGGAATCGTGCGGTCCGTGGCCCTATACGGGGCGCCAGTCTGGGGTCACAGACTGCGCGTCCGCCGCTGCAGACAGAAGCTACACAGTCTGCAGCGGTTGATGGCCATACGGATCGCACGCGGCTATAGAACTATCTCCTATGAGGCGGCGACAATCTTGGCACGCTTTCTGCCCTTTAACATCCAGGCGGAGGTGGATACGGCAGTGTTCAAACGAGTTCGTGAACTCCGCCTGAGAGGCGTAAGTGTGACTCCCGCGGCGCTTGAAAGGCTGAAGGCGGAAGAGCGTCGATCAGCAATCGGAATGTGGCGCGAGCAGCTCAATGAGGTACGATGCATGCGCAAGCGCGTGGTCGGCGCCATTCTGCCGGTTCGGTTGTGTTGTGTTGTGTTCGGTTGTGTTGTGTTGTGTTCGGTTGTGTTGTGTTCGGTTGTGTTCGGTTGTGTTCGGCTGTGTTCGGTTGTGTTCGGTTGTGTTCGGTTGTGTTCGGTTGTGTTCGGTTGTGTTCGGTTGTGTTCGGTTATGTTGTGTTCGATTCTGTTCGGTTGTGTTCGGTTGTGTTCGGTTGTGTTCGGTTGTGTTCGGTTGTGTTCGGTTGTGTTCGGTTTTGTTCTGTTGTGTTCGGTTGTGTTCGGTTGTGTTCGGTTGTGTTCGGTTGTGTTCGGTTGTGTTCGGTTGTGTTCGGATGTGTTTGGTTGTGTTCGGTTGCGTTCGGATGTGTTCGGTTGTGTTCGGTTGTGTTGTGTTCGGTTGTGTTCGGTTGTGTTGTGTTGTGTTGTGTTGTGTTGTGTTGTGTTGTGTTGTGTTGTGTTCGGTTGTATTGTGTTTGTTGTGTTCGGTTGTGTTCGGTTGTGTTGTGTTGTGTTCTGTTGTGTTGTGTCGTGTTGTGTTTAATTAAAATTAAAATTATCCAGGCGAGAGCGCTGTGTAACCCCGGGGGTTTTAGTCGGTGCAAGTCCGACAACCAAAAAGCTCCTTGAGGTCCGTCAACAATATCCCCCGGGCTATCAAAAAAAAAAACCTTATATACGCTTGGAAACAGTCTCGATTCTCAACATCTATCTACACACGAGGGAGATGTAGAGGGAAATGGATTATGCTGTTGTCAATTCAAAAGTTCTGGCTTATACTTTCGAAGACATGTATCAATCCTGCACCATATTAAAATGGGATCAAATCTATACTAATATTATAAAGCTGAGGAGTTTGTTTGTTTGTTTGTTTGTTTGAACGCGCTAATCTCAGGAACTACTGGTTCGAATTGAAAAATTCTTTTTGTGTTAAATAGACTATTTATCGAGGAAGGCTTTAGGCTATATAACATCAGGATGCAACTATTAGGAGCGAAGAAATAATGGAAAATGTAAAAAAAACGGGGAAAATTATTCATCCTTGAAGGCTTCCATTGCGTGCGCTGCGAAAACGGTACAAGATACCAAAAATATATGTATGAAAGAATTATTCCTCTTGAAATGATCTAAAAAAATGTCCGCGACAGTATATGTCTATCTTTTAAGATTAACTAACTAGAACCGTTTTTATGGTAATCGAATTTGGTCGAAATTAATGCATTATTTTTTAAGAGTTGTATCAACGTAATAATATTAATCTTTATCTAAATAAATGTTTTGTTGATTAAGAGTATTTAATTATGAACAAAATTGTCTTTGACATCACTTAATTTCAATGAACATCATAGAAGATATTACAATAACTTATATAGCAAAACTACGTTTGCCGGATCAGCTATGTCTTGATAAGCGCGAAACTCGAGAACGACTAAACCGATTTGACTGATTTCTTTTTTGTTGTGTTTGTTGAAGTATGGGGAAGGTTATTACGGAGAGAAAAATTAAAAAAATTGTCTGAAAAAGTCTAAAAACAACACTATTCTACATTCTCATACAAAAGATTTGTTATAAGTCAATTTGAACTTTAACACCATAACATAAAGTTTAAATGTTAGTGGACGGGTTCCGGGAAGGCAAAACAATTGAGTGACGTATAAATATTAATGTCAATATTTGTCAATTTTTATACATATAGCATTAAGGCCAGGTTCTTTCAAACAATTTTCAAAAAAATCTGTCGGGGAAGCTATTAACATTAAAAAAACAATATGACTTTGTTTTAGAGAAATAGGGCAGAACAAGGTCTGCCGGGACAGCTAGTAGTTATTAAGAAGACAGAAATAAGAAAATTATTACAATTAGCATTGAAAATTATTGTTTTATCGACATCACGAATACTTATCAACGATTTATGTAATTAAATAATCATGGATAAATATTTCTTAGTTATAATTCGTATTTTCCTTTAATATTTTCTGTAAAAGTACTTAAGTTCCATGACCTGAATAAAATTTTAGCATAGATTTTTTTTTTCCAGTTTGTTGCGTGTTGATTGACCCAGAAAGGTCTTCACAACTAAACTGGGCAGGTTCAGCATAGAGTAAATATCTTTAGTAGGCATAGAACATTTCATGCATCACCTGCTATATAACAAAAAAAAAATTAAAATATTAATAAATTAAAAAAAAAACAGTGTCTAAAATCAATAATATGTCTCATCTGCTACAAGAAATTATAACACCTGTTAAATTATCATGCCGGCATGACTGAGAGAACTATGTCAAAACTATACGTGGAAAACAGACAAAATTTAAGAACATTATATATAATAATTATATGTAATTACATATTATAATATATTATTTATATTATAATATCATGTTACTTAGTTGCTATTTTTTTGGTGTCCCAGGAGGAAATCCTATGGGGGCAGCGACCACGGTGTGTCAGCCTCCTACTGATTAAAAATCCCCGGGGTCCCCCTCTGATCATTCCACCCGAGCCTGGGAAACCAAATTCATCTAGATGCCCGGGGAGCGAAATGCCTTGTTGAGGCTGCCTCTCTG
Organism: Automeris io; assembly: GCA_036320925.1. Lineage (NCBI taxonomy): Eukaryota > Metazoa > Arthropoda > Insecta > Lepidoptera > Saturniidae > Automeris > Automeris io. The sequence goes on along the minus strand of JAUDJH010000012.1, from coordinate 1,713,089 downwards.
GGAGGGGTAAGAGTAAAGAGATAACCCTTCCAACGCCTATCTCGAGGCGAAGCGCCTTAATGATTGGTGCAAAAAGGCCTATTTACTATACTTAATTTTTCTGTAAGTCAATATTGTAATAAACGGAGCATTACATAGAAATTCCAACAAAGATCGCCACTGTTGTAAAATTATTGCCAATGATATATTAGGTCCTTACATATGAAATTGGCGTTTTGTATGGGAGGAACAAAAAGTCGAATATTTTTTAATATAATATATTTAATTAATCAAAGTATGAACCATTATTTTCTATGCACTTTTGCCATCTCATAGGTAGTTCATTGATCCCTTTACTAAAAAAACCAGTTGGACGGGAATCAATAAAATCTTTGAAGGCGATTTGGACTGCCCCATCGGAGTTGAATTTTTTCCCTTGCAAGAAGTTATCCAAATTTCGAAAAAAATGGTAATCTGTTGGAGCAAGGTCCGGGGAGTACGGAGGATGTCTTAGACTTTCCAATTGAAGCTCTTCTAATTTAGTAGCCGTCTGTTGCGCAGTGTGTGGTCTAGCGTTGTCGTGAAGCAGCAGTGGCGTGGAGCGATTGACCAGCCTAGGTTGTTTAGCCGCTAGCTTTTCCATCATGGTTTGCAATTGCTGACAATAGACATCAGCCGTAATAGTCTGGCCAGATTTGAGAAAACTGTAATGAACAATACCGGCACTAGTCCACCAAACGCTTACAAGTAACTTTTTTGGGGTTAATTTTCGCTTGGGGCAGGATTTGGCTGGCTGGCCAGGATCCAACCATTGCGCTGAGCGCTTCCGATTATCGTAAAGAACCCATTTTTCATCACAGGTAATGATTCGGTTTAAAATACCTTCATTATTGTGCCGGTTTAGTAATGTAACGCAGCAGTCGACGCACGTTTGCCGGTTTGCTTCAGTCAATTCGTGAGGTACCCACCTTTCAAGCTTTTTAATCTTCCCAATTTGCTTGAAGTGAATTAAAACAGTTTTATCACTAACATCGCAGCCTGCAGCTAACTCGGACGTGGTTTGCGATGGATCCGCTTCCACAATAGCCTTCAACTCTTCATTATCAACTTGAGTCTCAGGCCGTCCACGGGGCTTGTTCTGCAGGTCGAAATATCCAGAACGAAAACGTTGGAACCAAAAACGAACTGTGTTTTCTTTTGCAACACGACCGCCATACACATCATTCACCCTTCGAGTTGTTTCCGCAGCACTAGTGCCACGGCGGAACTCGTACTCGTAAATAATGCGATATTTTAAGTTTTCCATTATGTAAAATGAGTGACGCAAACAGAAAAAAAACAGAAGAAAAAAACAAATGAATGACGATCATCGAAGCACAAATACATGAGTCTATAGCTGTACAAATTTGAATTTGGAATTCCTTACCAAAGAGGAGAAATTTGTGATTAAAGTGGCCAGTACGAAAAACGCCAATTTCATATGTAAGGACCTAATATTATCCGCTATATAGCAGTGACGAAGATATATATATAAATATGTAATAAATAAACTGAATGAATTATACTTGACTATTATTGATTTCTGAACGCACCTTTCTTAGTAAAGAAGTAAAATTCCTTTCTGTCCTTCCTGTACAAGCATGTCTTACAATATTTAACTATTAAAATAACATCAGTTGCAAGCGAGTATTTATTTTAATATCTGGAGCAGTTACTATATTTGGGCAATCTGTATGCAACAGAGTTCTTTGCTTAAGTAATGCAATTTGTGTTATTAATAAATTTAAATTGATAAAATGTGATTCATTATTTACTTTTACTTGCAATTAGAAAATCTATGGCTATTATTTTCGTAACATGCTAAAAAAGGATATAAATAACTCTCAAGAAATTTTCTTTTTTTATTTAGTCTCTTAAAAATCAAATACGAAACGATATAAGAAGCACACGTAAGTATTGATACTTTAAAGGTACTCATATGAGTAGTATTAAAAATGATTCTAGTACTACTTAAATAAGCAGGTTTTGATATCTTGTGGGTATCGGAACATCTCTAGTTGCCCTTAATCTCAAATGTCAAATGTGTGTATTAATTATTACCCGACCAAATGTAATCATTAAAAAGCAGTAACAAATTGTATAGGGATATCTCTTACTAACATACAATATTATACTATTTCATATTACATATCACAAGCAACCATTACATTTTTCGGTTGCATACTTATTTTATCCACGCACCGCAGTTGTATTTCCTTTCTTTTGTTTGATGGTCGTTCACTCTGATGTCGTTCATTCGTCTCTCGATGATTTGATCCCGTTTGGCCTAGTTTTTCTTTTTACCTCAATGTTATTTTTGAAATTTATAAATTCTTTAATACGGTGACATGACTTTGTGATAAACGAAACAATGCCAGGAGTAAGGAAATACAGACGAGATTCAAGCGAAGTCAGCTGTTGTTTAAAATATGTTATTTTTGGTGTAAACGTTTTGTTTTGGGTAAGTGCAATTTGTTATATCTTTTTTAGACAATTTAATACTTCGATTATATCCCTTTACTCCAACCAAAATCCACATCTTGTCTCATTTAACTAAACTTTTGCAAGTATATTAAGTTGACAGAACTTAAGATTCTTCACAGATTTATCTCGTATGTAATCGAATATTTAATTTTAATTAGTGATAAGTTGAATTCGACAAAAACGCGTCTATGATCAGAAAGTATTAGAAGTGATTAGAAATAAGAATAGTGTATTTGTAGTTAATGTTAATTTATAGTTGGCATACATAATAATCTGAGTTCATTACAGTTTTTCCATTTTTGTCACAGTATAATTACAAAGATGGTTTTAGTTATATACATTTTGGGTCAAAGATATAAAACAGTAGAATGAATTACTCTTCATACATTTGGAAAAAACTATTTAGGTTCATATCTATTAAATCAGATCATAGATGGGTTTGAAGATATTTAACTTGTATACTATAATGGAATTAAATATCTTTTTAAATATTTGACAGTGAATACCAAATCCCAGTAAGTTACTTTAGTACATAAAAGGTATATCCAATTTTGTAGCTTCATTAATAATATTTATACTTTTCTCTTCATATTATGAACATTATCTTAAAAAAAATTAACATATAATATAAAACTTCATAATTTTTTTTTAATCTTGTAGTTCCATTTCTCACATTTTACTCAGCATGGAGGTAGTGCTTTCAAAATACTTAACTTACTTTAAAAAATACTTTCAAATTTTTATATATTCTAGTTCCTGGGACTAATTGTCTTGGCTGTTGGAGTTTGGGCATGGACTGAAAAAGATACATTTAATAATCTATCTCAGTTGACCAACATAGCCTTGGATCCAGCATTTATTTTAATATGTGTGGGTGAGTTCTAAACAATTTCACTGATTTTTTTATTACTAAACTATTTTCCTAACTATTTTCCTGTCATACATGTTTTATTTAAATTTAAATATACCTGTGCTAGTCAGGCCATTGTTTACCAACCAAAGCTCTGTCCAATCCAAAAGGAATCCAAAAGGAAAACAAGAATAAAGTAGACCTTTCCTGTGTAGTGCTGATAAAAAGTTTTTAAGGATCTGCGAGTTATGTTAAGATGGCACTAGATATCCTTATTATTCTCAAAAAAGTTTGATAATGTCTATGTTAATCCATTTTTTTATTTACTAATGCTGGTATATGTTATTGTCATAATAAAAATTTACTGCTTAAGTTATTAATAGAAATAAATATGATAAAGACACATCTACACAGATATTTCACTCTTAGATGTGCGTTGAATGTTTTACTGGTTGGCTGTAATAACAAATGCTATATAAATAATAAGTTATTACAATAATTTTATGTGTCAGTCATGTCAGCTAAATTTAGCTGATTTATTATTATAGGCTAAATGTAAAATGCCTTAGGTATCTCTTTAATATATTATAAGTTAAGATGACAAGATTAATGCCATTTTCTGTTAACCTTATTTGTACTTGTTTATTATTAATAATATTATATCGACAGGAAAGCATTATCAAAAGTGTACAATAAAATAGATTAGCTGCTAAATAATTAATGAACAATAAAAACATAGTAATCTTTTACCACATAAGTGTGTAATTAGTTGATTATGACTTAACATAAGGAAAAAGTAAGGATACATATAGGGTAAAATATATAGTGATTATAAATTCTTTGTGGAAGTTAGAAAAAAATTTACCTCTATTTTGTTTATATACTTCCTCATAAAGAATTAATTAAATGTTCAAGCCATGGGAGCTTAAAATGTACTTTCACATAATAATAAAGATAAAATAGGATATAAATGAACATTTATATCTTATTTTCGTTTCGTAAATTATAAATACATATATTAATATCAATATATTATATATAATAATAATTATTATATATTATATTAATATTACAAATTAAATTTCTTAGGAATAACTAATAAAATAATAATCTGAATAAAAATATCTAATTGGTTGAAAGTTACTTTTCCTTTAAATAATAATACATCATTTATGCGTTATATTTATTTACCAAAGTTTCAGTAATCTAGATATTACATTGTTACTACAGAAATTTGTATTTTCCTTTCAGGTACTATAACATTTATAATTGGGTTCACGGGCTGTGTAGGCGCATTGCGTGAAAATACTTGCTTATTAGCTTGTGTGAGTATGAGGAATTCCTTAATATTTATTATCTATCATCTTTATAATGAATAAATGTTTCACCTTAGGACAATTTGCCATATTATTCTCTATCTTAATCAAAATGTGAATTTTAAAAGGGTGAAATTTGATTTCTGGATTTATTTTCTGGAAAATTTTTTGGATGAAGATTAAATCTATATATACTAGAAATGTGTACTCTATCTATGAACATATTTTTATTTCTCACCAGTTTGATTTAAAGTCTGGAAAGATGGAAATTATCACTAGTTTTTTTTCTAACACTAGAAAATGTTATTTCAAGTATTATTGATCATTTTAGTTGCATTGTTAAGCCAACTAAAGTTTTACATTTTGTTTATAGTATGCAGTATTCCTTGCATTGCTTCTGTTAGCTGAGATGACCACGGGGATCTTGTTCTTCGTTTTCAAAGAATGGGTAATTGTCTATTTTTTTTTATTGTGGCATTTATATTATATGTCTAATAGTAGTTAATATGAAAGTATTGTGGGCAGTGGTTGAGTTTTTTATGGACTGGTCGATATCAAAGGTACATTACGTATTCTGGCTTATATCTCTGGATTTTTTAGCTTGACTATTGATTTACTACAATTAATGAATGAAGTTATATGTAGTGCTCTAAAGTTGGCAACTAATTGCCTCACCATGAGCAGCAGTAGCGATCCCCACAAAGTGATTATGTGTGCATCACCGTGATTGCTTCAAAAGTAATCAAAAACTATCTCTCTATTAACGACTGTTTTAAAAATCGGTGAAGATACGTTAAAAGGTTTATGTGCCACATTTGCTGTTTATATTTATCTACTAATTTTCTAAGAGTCATCTTATAATGTTTCTAAACAGGTTCTAAATGTACATTGACGCTATTATGTGAAAAATATTTAGTGAAAGTAAAATCCAGTTAGGTAATTATAGGCCAGAGGCAAAATTCGTCAACAGAACGACTTAGATTTTGGGTTGTGGGTGTTTATTCTCGTTTCTCGACGCTTATTCCGGTCATTGTGCAAGAGCCGTCTTGTTTGGGGTTACGTTGTTAATGTTAGTATAATATTATTATTAAAAAAAACTCATGCGTTATCTTTTGTGATGCCGTAAAGGTCATGGAAGCTACAAATTATATATCAAAAATATGATACGGATAGTTGCGAATCATTTTCCATACAGCTCTGGGTTTATTACTTGAAAGTAAACATCCTCAGGCTCTGCGATGAAGGACTATGTCCTAAAACAATACTACATAAACACATCAACACAGTCTAAGACTCAAGCACACTTTTGATGTACACTAAAAATCGCAATTTCTAAAATAAACAAATTTTATAGGCTTTGAAGCTTAATTTTTTGCTTATTTGTAATTTGAAATAAAATTGTAGTAAAAACAAAAAATGTATTAATAAGGAACTAACTTAAGTAAAAAGTAATAAAAAACAAAAAAAATCGGAATACTTGCGTATATTTTTGAAAAAAAAAAAAAAGAAAGCTATTTTGTGTTTGTGGTGTTAGCATAATTTCGCGTCGCCATTTTATTCGAGAAGAAATGCTATGTGCTGTGGGTATGCTCGAAACTGCACGTTCAAAGCGTGAAGTTGTTGCAGCTATTAATTCTCCGCATTCTTGCAACATAAGTCTTATCATGCATAGTGCATGTGTCATATTTGCTCGGCAGAATGATATTTGAAGAGTTTTTATTCAAAATGTATGCACAGAACAAGATCTTTTGCTTGTCTCGCCAACTTGGAACAGGATTCCACAGGGGACTCTACACATCAATTGTAGCTCCCAATAATGATGTCCTTGTACTACTGTATGAATACATTACTTATTTGCTACGCTTTTGGTTATTATTAACATAATATTACCACATGGTATGATATACAGTACACCAGCATATATCATGTTATATATCATGATATATAATTATGATATTATGTAATTCCATGAAATATTTATATCTTAACACATCTTAGACACTTCAGGTTATTTTGAGTTAGTTTGAGTTGAGTTTTGGTTATTAAATAGTAGTTATTTATTTCTATTGGCTACCTATATAGGGTGAATTTATAGACGAAGAAGATATTTCAGGATACCATAATATTTCTTGCAACTAATAAAAATAGAAATAAACTATATTCCCTAACAAATAATAACAAAGAAATTATTAACAAATAAGAATTGATCCGTAAAAAGTTTGGATACCGTAGCGCGTGTGGTGCACGATTTTTTGGTAAGTAGATAAAGCTCCATTTACGTAATTTTACGTAAATAGGTATTGACTCGCTTTTCCTTCGCCTTGTATCTTAATTTAGGACAGGCAAAATACCTACTATTATAAATAATGAGTTGTTAATTAATTCATTCATATATGTAATTGTCTCTTAATAAGTTGACCATAATTTGCTTTGTTTTATTGGAAATATTAAGATATCACAATTTTTACATATTTGGAATTAGGATCGAATGCTGAACATCCTCCCTGATTATCTCCCTCGTCTATAAAATCACCCTGTATATATTATTTATACCCATTTATTTCTATGTTACAGCTGAAGCAACAAGCTACGACCGGTTTCCAAACATTCATCACACATTATCGTGAGGATCCGGACCAGCAAAATTTAATTGATTGGATACAAGAGGACTGGGTAATTTGATTCTATACATTTTTCGGATACAAGAATATTTGGTATTTATTTAGTTATGATGCTCGGTTCTATTAAAGTTCCATTTGCAATTCCATTTCCAGCTGCAATGTTGCGGTGTCGAGGGCCCCCGAGACTGGGATCGCAATGCCTATTTCAATTGTTCGAGTGGTGCGGTCGGTTCGCGGGAGGCGTGCGGCGTTCCGTTCAGTTGTTGCAGAAGCAAGCCACAGGACATCATTCGGAATAAGCAGTGCGGCTACGATGTCAGGAAACCTACTTTTGTAAGTTCATATCTATAAGTCACCTAAAGAATATTCATATATGAAGCCGCCAAAACAATGTTCATATGGGACCATCTAAACAATATCAATATATGAGGCTGCCAAAACTAATGTTCATATGCGACCATCTAAACAATATCAATATATGAGGCCGCCGAAACAATGTTCTTATACGGCCATCTAAACAATATTCATATATGAGGCCGTCAAAACTATTTTCATATGCGACCATCTAAACAATATCAATATATGAGGCCGTCAAAACTATGTTCATATGCGGCCACCCTTGCCGAGGGGTATTATGACGCCATCAAGACAATGATCATTTCCCCCAGTGAAGTTATAGAGACCATCACAGGCCAACAACAATTTGTCACTTCGGAAAAAAAAAGCAATCTACATATGAGTCCACCTAAATGATAATCACATGAGGCCACCAAAACTAATGGAATTCAGTAAATTAGGTGTTGTTATTGCTATTAAGCAAAAATTCTGGCACACTTGGGCTATAAAATATCCTCTTAAGGCATTATCACAACCTAACGCAAACATATTTTCACTCAGGCGAATTTGGTTGACATCATATGCATAATGTAATATTAAAAATACATAGTGCAAGTTGTGCGGTAAATGAAATATATTGAATGATGATTAGGATTACCAAATGGTCACTTTGACCACTCCGATTCTAGCGGTCTTATACTTATAATAGCTTAACTATGCAAATTGCTGCAAAGTATTGAGGGGAATAAATCATATTCGCTTACTGGTAAGATTTCCAAATTATTTACTTAGGCTAGTCTGGTTCTGGTGGTCTGATATATCTGTTACATACATTATTAGTAGTGGTATTCTGGTGAATAAAATACATTCAGTGATGGTTAGAATTTCCAATATATTTACTTGGGCCACTCTGGTTATAGTAGTCTCACATAATATGTATTGCATATACTAATAGTAGTGGTATTTCGGTGAATAAAATATATTCGATGACGGTAAGAGACAGCGTGTGGTGCAGCTTATAAGCGAGCGCGTGATCCACGAGCGCGGGTGTTTGGCAGCGGGAGAGGACTGGCTGCAGAGGCACGCTGCGCCCGTGGCCGCCGTACTGCTCGGCCCGCTCGCGCTTAAGGTTTACACCATACAACATTGCACCAGCAGTGTAGTTATGTCCATTCTGCTTGCATACAAGCATTCACTGACGACGGCGTGCTCTCTTACCTGATAATAATTTATACTGATTACAAATTAGAAAGACCATCATTCATTAGATCATATATCGTTTGGGTACAGACGAAAAAACAAGGAATCTTAGTTAAACGAAAATCGGAATAAATAGACCTAAAAGTGCAAAAGCCAATATTTAATTAGAAAATTCACTTTCGATTTGTTATATAATAATAAACTATAAAAACCCATTTTGTTTCAATAAGACAGCTATTACGATGAATTATGTATAATACACGTTCAATATACACTACCGGAAAAAAATTAAAGGATCAAAATATTATTCCAAATATTTAGAGGTTTTTCAAATAGCTGTATTTTTGTTATAATGTTCATATCGGAATTTAGAAAAAAGCATTTTAAAGCTTGAAGTTTCTATTTTCGAGACCTTGTAATTAAATTTTTTCTAAGCAACGTGTACCGCTCAGTGCTTAGAAATACGTTAAGAAGAATTTTTTCGGTTTTGTTTTTTGTTCTAAAAACATGATAAAAAAATATTTATCTTTTACTTCAATGCTTTTTATTATTACACATTTTATTGCGACATAAATGCAAAATCAGACAAATACTGTAACATATTATATCTGTTATATGCATCGATCAGAACTTGTACTCTACAACTTAATGTTGCTTTATTAATTTTGTATACACCTGTAAAGCCAATCTTCCAGAAATAGTCATATATAAACATAGATAATAAAGATTATGCTTATATCGTCGATAAGTAATAAATAAATAAACCTCAAGTTATCGCTTTCTTTAGGTACTCATAATTCCAGATATCTGTTAGGGATTTATGACTACAATATTACTTTTCTCTTGCTCGCGAGGTTTAAAGCTATTGCATAGAATAAAATAATAATGTAACAGATTGGTCACAGAAACAAATCTCCATAAAGGTACAATCAAAACTGCATCTCTAAAATAAATTTTGTAGTAAAAGCACTTCTTCGTCAGTGGATACTGCTATGTTGTAGTTATTATTCGTAGCCATTGATTTTGTTTTTGGCTTTGGTGTGAAAACTTGTATGGCGGTCTTTGAATCATAACCTTACAACAGACGTTAGGCAAAATAGAACGAGCTTTTCAATGAAATCACTGCACTATTCCGCCAAAATAAGAAAGCGACACTTTTGAGAAATGCTTCGAAAAGTCAAAAGCACGAACCGCACAAGCTCCCACTCACGCCCTCGCTTACGTTCTACAAAACCGTTCGCCTACTGTTATTAAATAGACTGTTCCGCGAGTGGACACTCTTTCTCTATCTCTCTACATTATATGCGCGCGTGCATTGCGCTGTGTAACATACCTGTAAACCTCATTCGTCTTAGGAGTTTTCGCTCCGGTCGTAAATGTTTATGAAAGTGTAATTTTTATTTTGTAATTTTAGCTCTTTATTTAGTTTCACTCATTTTTATTCTTAGTATGTACTATTGGCGTAGGTTGGCGTTATAAATAAATTTTCTCTAGAAAGGTACAAATAATACCGTTTAGCAAGATTATATGATTAAAAATTGTTGTACGCCTTTGATTTACAAGCGGGAATGAACGATTTCGTACAATAAAATATACATACATGGTTATTATTTGTGCTTGGTAGATTTTCAACGGTATTTTGTTTGTTTTATTTTTTAGTTACGATTTTTTTCGTTTTGTTCTAGAGCTATGATATTGGTAAGATAATATATGACAAAGGCTGTCTCGAGGCGGCCGAGGAATGGTTCGACCATAACCTGTTGATTGTTACCACGTCGGCTGTTTGTACTGCTTTTGCACAAGTAAGTTTTTGGTTGCACTGTTTTTGTTGTACTATAGCCAATATTTACCTATCCATTATCGTGACTGATTATACATAAGTATATAAAATCATAAGTGTCATATGGATGTGGTGGTCTCGCGGGTAATAGACCGGTTATGCCCGGCAATGCTGATGGTCGCAGGTTTGAATCCCTGCACGTAATTCTTAGTTTTTCCAGATTACGTATAGTTTTTGGCGCCACATGCTTACCGGTGAAGGAAAGCTTTGTAAGGAAACACGCATATTTTTGTATTACTCTTTGTTTACATGTCAATAGTCCTTGGAGGCAAAGAGAAAATGTATACAATAGAATGCTTGAAGGACAATATTGTTAACCATAGTCGATTCGAGGTAAACTCTAGATGCTTCATAAATCTTTACATGAAATTTCATCGCAAAAAATCGCTGGGATAGTTTTATAGATGTTATATACAGATGTTTTGTACTATATACCAATAGAACATAATTTGATTTAATTATTTGTGTTCAAAACTTATTTTAAAAAATATTATGTTTCTATCAGTAATAAAATAGGTAAATATTGTTTTATTTCTTGTACATGATTACACAATCGTAACTAAACGCATGAAATTTACACATGCCCCCTTACTTATAGAAATTGTTTATTCTTTCATATCATTAATTGACATTCTCGTTAATAAAGTAATCCTTATCAAAAAATAAACTAATTTATAATCAGTCTTAATGAACCTTAACCTTAACTTAATTAACCTTTAAGAGGCAATTAAGACAAGCAGCTGGTATAAGCAAAGGGGGTATCTTTTATCTATAAGTAGCTGACAATTTATTTTTAATTGTTGAGTTGAAGCATGTTGAAATATTGTTCATGTTTTATCCATATTTTAACTACACATTAATTTCCGTTGAATGTAGTTTTAAAATACTTTTTGTTCCGTTACACTTTTATTCTTTAGTATTACGGCAGTGTGACTTTTTTTTGCTTTGGTGACGCGGGGCAAAGTCTTGCATAGACCTATCAAGGGCGCTGTGAGGGCAGCGACCCCGGTGTGTCAGACTACTACTGACTAAAACCCCCGGGGTGACCTTCCAATCACTCAACCCGGGCCTGGGGATCCAGATTCTTCCAGACGCCCGGGGAGCGGACAGCCTGTTAGGCTTCTTATTGTGATTTATTCGCACCTGATGATAAGTAAGATAAAATCCTAAAATGATAACGGGATCGGGAAGGGGCTATAGTGTAACAATAGTAATACCCGCCAAAATATACCACGACCGAATGTCTTTAGGTCTATTCAAAACTGTACGTATGCAAGCTGAAACGTTACACGCCGAAGCGAGTCAATATGACGGGCTTTGAAACCACGTACAGTACATAGCTCGCTATTCAGCCAGACCATGACATTTTACCACTTCACTGCCGCTCGTTCAACATTATGAGGGTTACTTGTTATTGAGGGTTAAAATTACGAACAAAAAGTTAATTGATATGGATCAGCTCTTAAGTTTAGTCTGGCGCAGAAATGCTTATGAAATCGTGAGCTTAGACTGGGATTTTTGTGACTGTTGGCTGTATGTTTGTTGGACTATCCCTGTCCATGTATGACATATGAAAGAAAGATATTTGATGAAAAATATATAAGTCCGGTTGAGCGGTATAGGCATGTCCCGGCCATCAGTAGATAGTCCGTACAAAAAAAAAAGAAAAATACACACCACTAAAGAATAGTCATGGCATAGCAAGAGCACTCTCGGCTCATCGTTAATATAGTGGGTGGAGATCTTCACAATTAATTATTATTTATTTAAAAACTTGTATAAATATGGAAACAGATCCTCGGAATATGCTTCGCGCAGAATCTCCGCGCGGACATCTTCGCGCAAAAAGCGAAGTGGCACTGACAATCAGCCTCTCCTGCCGCCGTGTGACGCACTCGCGGTCACGCCAGCGACCCCTACCGGCCGGTCTACGCGCCGGCCTAACGCACGCACACAGTACGTCTGACCAACTAGATACGCTCTTACTTTAGTTATAATTTACATTATGGTGACTTGTTGTATTAACTGGTTTCTTAGACACCATTCGGATTCTGGTAGTTGTGGGTCGGCAAGAGCGGCAGCAACAGCTACCATTGCGTTGAAGGGAATAATTAAATAATTTTACGTGTTTTATCTATTTTACATTTTTTATTATATTTGACAACATTTTTCTGTTCTTAATTAAATAAAAATACAATATGGAAAAAAGGTGACTTTAAGTTGTAAATAAAGTCGCGAAGTACCCTTTTTTATCTATACTAATATTATAAAGCTGAAGAGTTTGTTTGTTTGAACGCGTTAATCTCTGGAACTACTGGTTCGAATTGAAAAATTATTTTTGTGTTGAATAGTCTATTTATCGAGGAAGGCTTTAGGCTATATAACATCACGATGCACCTATTAGGAGCGAAGAGATAATGGAAAATGTGAAAAAAACGGGGAAAATTATTCATCCTTGAGTGCTTCCATTGCGTGCGCTGCGAAAACGGTTCAAGATACCAAAAATATATGTATGACAGAGTTATTCCTCTTAAAATGATCTAAAAAAATGTCCGGGACAGTATATGTCTATCTTTTAAGATTAACTCACTAGAACCGTTTTTATGGTAATCAAATTTGGTCGAAATTAATGCATTATTTGTTAAGAGTTGTATCAACGTAATAATATTAATCTTTATCCAAATAAATGTGTTGTTGATTAAGGGTATTTAATTGTGAACAAAATTGTCTTTGACATCACTTAATTTCAATGAACATCTTAGAAGATATTACAATAACTTATATAGCAAAACAATGTTTGCCGGATCAGCTAGTGTATTTATATGGAAAGACCTCCGATGCAGGCGACTGCGCGGCCAGCGCATGTCAGGCGGCGTGACAAACTAGCGATCCTACTAGCTTACAGCGTTAAAAAGAGGTCGTCACTGCCGAGTCGCGTTTGTTAGTACCCGAAGCGCACCTTTACGTATAACACGTTGAAAAAAACTTCAACACTTGAGATTGTTCTCGTTTCTTGAAAACTATTGTAACAAAGACGTCGGCAGAATTTAATATTTATATTTTAATTGCCTCAAGACGACTTTAGTGTCGTTACAAGCAGTTATTAATCTGATAATTATTGCTGGAAGAGAGTTGATAGCATTGACAAATTATGAACCCTCGAAAATTAGAATACCGTTTCTTTAGTATTCTTAGCAATATTATAATATTTTGAGTTATAATTGACTTATTTACAGTTTAATTTAACCTCAAAACACTAAAATCGAAAAAATAGACATTGATATCATAACTTTTTTTTACACTAGCACCGTAAAATACCTACACTTATGATAAGTATAGCGTACTTCAGAAACCGTCTGCAATTATAAAAAAACAAGAGTTACGTACGTTTATTAATTATCTGGAGAAAGATCTTAAGATAATCAAATTTAATCGACATTGTCACCATAAAATTTGATTTATGTATAATAATAATAAGCTTTGTTGTGTGTTGTTAATAATTATAAGTTAGTTTTAAACTATATTTCCCTCTGGCTATAACTGCAATGTCTCCCAATACAACAATAGTTTTGCTTTGAGTTACTAACTGGTTATATGCTCTTTTACCGGCCAACACCAAATTGTCCAGCCGAAAGAAATGGTGGTATGTTGTTTCCAAATTAAACATTTACCCCGTTCACCATAAATGGATAAGATGTCGTGCGGGCTTGCATTCATATGTGGTTGACATTCCAGCTGCTCGCATGAGGCGATTCGCCTCTTTTTTGCTGCGAACCTCCAAGGAGTGGAATTCGCTTTCTGCGTCTGTTTTTACATCTTATGACATGGGAATCTTCAACCATCGAGTGAATCGGTATTTAATGGGTGAGCGCGCTCCATCATCGACCTTATCGTCGCACAGGTGAGGTTGAGATCAAGCGTAAGTCCGTCTGTAATAATAAAAATTAAAATAATACCTTTTTTCCATTTTCTTTTTTGTAACTAAAACTGACCTAAACTTCGATACGTATTACTGTGTTATATAAATTGTATTTTTTTTTACATAAAGATTTATATTTTGTAGAAAGCGAAACTATAGATATAATGTATAAAGATCGAAAAGTCCTAAGACATTAAAGACGTTTATCTATTAAAATTATCACTAAACTTCTTGCTTAATTAAATATTAATTTTATAACATAACTTGGCCACTTTCTCTTTGCTTCTTTACGAGAAATGAAGTTTATAAATTTTAATAGAATAAATTGTTAAAAGCATCCTTTCAAATACAGTTAATAATAAATCTTTTTAGACTTTGATATCTCGGAAAAAATAATTGTACCTACGATCAAAAAATTGATCAGTTTAGGTTGTTATAAAGATACCCGATTTAATATCTGTTGCAGAGGTTCTTTTCATATATAACATATAGTTTCTAAGTATTTGTAGGACATTCGCACTGATTTATTGTTCTACATTTGAAATTTGTTTTACGTTTAACAAAATGCATCTGTATAAAAGCGCGATTCAGATTTTTGCAGTTTGATAGCGATGTCCAGGTCTGTATGTAATTATACTGGAAGGCGTCCGATGTAGGTGACTGCGCAGCGCTACCAGGCGGCGTGTCAAATTCGTTGAGGTCGTGACAGTTGACAGCGCAGCTTCGTATAAGTGCATACAGAATGGTACATCGCGATTTCGCAGTTCAACTTCGACGCAGCCTTGAGTTTCTTTTGGCGTTTCTTCTCAAGGTAGTCGCTTCCAAAACGCTAGTAGATCACCGTTAAGTTTCGTACTTTGGCTGGCGGCCCAAGTCGAGGTGCGAACCCACAGGGGATCGCTTGCGTTGCCACCCAACCCATAAATTTTCTGGCTGAGCATCTCAGTGTTCACCCTCTCTCCTGGCTTAGTTGTGTGATCTATCCCGGCCATTTATTTATTGACCTGTTCGAAAAAAAAAATCGCGATCTCGCAGCCGCTCAGCCATACCTTTATATGAATTATTCAAAAATCATAGAAATTCTTTTGAATACTCGAGTACAAGATAAAAACTCTCGATTCTTATGTTATAATATTTTTTAATTTGATAAGTAACATGTTTGGGCATTATTTTTTAAGATGAATCCACTCTCGTAGCTTACACGTGTAATTCTGCATAAAAGTATTTGTATAAATAATATGCTGAAGCTAATTATACTTTATAGGGAAGTGTTCAAAGACATTAATCAATGTAAGCCTTAAAGGGAGCTGTGAGGTGAATTAAGTATTGATATATTATAATATTTGTTATATTATTAATATTAGAGAAAGTAGAATAGCCAATAGCATAGCTGAGTTACCACTCTTAAAATGAATATCCAATTCAGCTCAAGGTTCAGTAGTTTAAAAGTTTACAAAAACAATTCTGCAACATTGGTAGTGTGAAAAACGTTTGGGCTCAAAAGGGCTTGTATCCAGAACCGTAAAACTTAATATAAAAAAGAAAAACTTTCAATGTTATGTATAGTTTTATTCTTATAAATGTTTTATATTTTAAGTACGCATCGTACATAAAAATTGTAAAAGTCGTGCCTGCTATTAATTTCATCTCTTTTGCGTGCGCAGTTTTCAAATAGTGCTATCTCGTTTTCGGCCTGTGTAATTTTCAAATATCATTGTTAAATCTACAAGGATTTGTCATTTTTTCCCCATCTCTAATTGAAAGATATTAAAAGATCTTTTCAATTATTAAATTTTTTTTTTCTTAAGTGTGGTAACTCTTATTATATTAAAGTATTTATGATGTAGAGTTATTATTGTTAATATTTATAGCAGCTATATAAGTATGTAGCTTATAACACAAAAACTGTTTATGAATTTAATTGCTTTATGAAGAATCTCCGTCGAATGATATTGTTTATTTTAAAGATTAAATTTATTTACGCTAATCTATTATGTAATGGGGTGTTTTTTATATAGAACAGTATGGAGATATCCTAAACCATAACGGATACGACAATATGGTCTTAAGAACCTTTATGGCTTCGCTTAAGTTATCGTCGAATTTGACTAACTTCCACTGTTCAGATATTTTT
Organism: Automeris io; assembly: GCA_036320925.1. Lineage (NCBI taxonomy): Eukaryota > Metazoa > Arthropoda > Insecta > Lepidoptera > Saturniidae > Automeris > Automeris io. The sequence goes on along the minus strand of JAUDJH010000012.1, from coordinate 1,696,371 downwards.
CATGTCATACAAGACAATGATTCTGATACAAAAGTGAGTTTCATTTCTACAAAATTGATCAAACTTTTAAGTATACGAATTTTATTTTCAAACAAAATGAGCTTCTTAATATCGTATTGGCATACCTTTTGTAGGATAGAATTTCCCCATACTGTCTTATTAAAGACTAACACATTCTGTGTATAATAGGTCGTATGTTTTAATTAAAACCTGCCTTTAGAGTTTAAGCGATGAGTGGAGCGTTGTTTTTTGGGGTCGTCTGTATCGTAGCAGGAGAATAATGGCTGACAATATTAGGTTACATAATTAATAATTGCAATGTATAGTAGCTATGAAAGTGTATTTTAATAACAAATGAAATTAGACATAAGAATACTCATACATTTTATTTTTACACTGAGTATTATTTCTTAAGTTTTGGATTTGATTTTAATATTATATAAAATTACATGTTTTACCCTTATTTATATCAACCATTTAAGTGTATGTGGAGTTTTTTTAATTGTGTTGTAAAATTTATATGGACGTATCAACAATTTTATCTCAATCATGCATTTCACTTTAACTTTTTAATATTATAATTGTCTACGTATTTCTGATAAATTATTAAAATAAATTAACTGTTTCTTTTGTAATTACAATTTAAAAAGAAAGGCCATGAAATATTGTTTTTCATCTTTTTATACATTGTTTATCTAGTGACTCCTATTTGTATTACATGATTATTTGTTAAAGATTTATTTAAAATTATAGTTCTAATTGCATAAAACTCTATTGAAATTTATGAAATCTTAATGTTTACATGATATTAAGAAATATTCGTTGTTTGTTGTACAAGAATCTCTTTTGTCGAATTTTACAATCGGAGATCTGTCAATACGTAATCCTTTAAATATTTACACTACCCTCATTATAGATAAAACAATAGCAATCGTGACAAAAATTATATACACAATTTGCGCCATGATAATTAGATAATTTTTAATAATCTTTTATTTATGGAGTGATTATATTTTATAGAAATTACTATTGACTTGAAATTGGATATTTATAATATGTTGACATTTTTTTCAACTATATTTGATTAGACCTTCTTAGCACCTTAGCGGTAATTTCAACTTGAACTATTTAAGAGTGTAGGTTATAAAATCATGCTTTGCCTTTTGACATGATAATTGTATTAAAAAAAATCTTATTAAAAAAATGTCGTCCGTATTATTCAAAATTGAATTTGAAATTACAGTCAAATTAGAGCTCGCATTGATCGAGTGTTAAATGTATGATATATCTCAAAAACGAGTTAATGACGATTTGTTGTTCGTCATTTAATTGCAAAAAATTACCGTAAAACAAATCTGCGTTTAAGGGTTATAATTATAAGAGCCATTTTTGCATAATATGATAATATACTTACATAGATATTAAAGGACGATCAAGTGATTTTTCCTAGCACATGTGCCTTTATTTGCTGTTGTACTGATTATGTGGTTTATGAATTGGTTTTTTTTATGTCTTTTTTTATAAAGTAGTAACTAAGTACAATAATGAAACTCCTGTTTGACAAATCTAGTTTAGAAAATCATATTATCCGTTTAAAGTTAATATTTTATACATTAATAAAAAGGATGAGTTAAGGAATTGTTTTTTATTTGCCTACCTTAAATAATACGAACATAACAAATAATTTAACACAAAATAAAATTATTTAAACAAGCCTTTACATGCACTTAAAAATATACCACCGGTACGGTTAGCAGGACCTTTCGAGAACAGCGGGCAAGAAATTCTGGAAGTCGCTCTTTATAAAATATTGTTTTTTAAATACAAATGAAATTGAATATCCTATTAGAAACCCATAACATATCTTGTGCTTAGACATATATCTACATACGTATAAGAAGTAGCATTGGCATGCATCCCATAGAAACATAAAAATCATTACCGTCTTATGGTTGGATATTTAATAAATATACTGACTTAAAATGTGATATGTACTAGATTCAGAGTTACAGAATCCAAATTGGAGTAAATTTTAGGTCTATGTAATATATTAATTAAAATTCCAAGTATAACAATGCTTTTTATGCTTCTATGGCATGCACGTCACTGCGTAGTAGGTAGGTAACTAGGAAGGTAGTTAAAATACGATTCCTAGTTCGTAATGTGTTAGTTTTACTTAGTTTCAACATAAAATGCAATAAATAACTTACTTTGTTAAACACGTAGGGCACGTCCCAAACGTAAACAGTAATAAGTCCCGACAGAAATTGTGCATTAGTTTCAGTTATACCAAATGGAATCGGACACCAAACTGTGGCTCAGACGTGGATATACTACCGTGTTTACTGATTCAGGCAATACTGGAACTATAAACTCAACTTTGTTGAATTTCCAAACAGGTAAATACGTTTCAAGGCATTACTTAAATCAGAGATGGGCAAAATGTAATCTGATTAATGATTAACGATTACAAAATGTAGTCGTGATTTTAATTTTCTTGCTCTGTAATCATTATTAAATCCATTTAAATCATTAAGAAATCATAAATATGTATGTAATCTGGGATTCTGTAGTATTTAAAAAACAGATGAGCAAAATGCAGTCATATTAATGGTAAAAAACATAAAATATAATCGTAATTATTTTTATTAATCTGATTACATTTTTCCCGTCTATGACTTAAATATAGACTGCGGCAAAACGTCTTTTTGTAAGTAATCATTATAGTAAACCCTGATGGACATAAGCCACTCTTAATAAGCACCGCTAAGCCGTTTTTCGGTTCTTCTTATTCAATTATTACATGCCATCTTTGGTAGTTTGCCGCTCTTCCTTTGTCAGTTGTTATTTCACACTTCTAATAGTATTTACACATACAAATTCCAAATGCTCTAAAACGCAGGCCCGGAAAATATATTTTCAGGCCATACAAATATTGTTCCTTGTGAGATCACACCCGTTACCCACAATTAGTCTAGAAGTCTCGCCCAATTACTATCCCAACTGAGTCAATTATATAAAACTTTTGTACTTCGTATAATATATTTTCTTTTTATTTTTCTTGTGATTTTTCTATTGTCAATATTTTTAATTTGATTGATTTATACTTCTTTGTTAATGTGTTTATTTTATTAGTATTGTTTATATTTCTGATGCACGATGTGTTGGCCTTAAACGGCGCAACACATTAATGTACATTTTTTATCGATTTTTTTTAAATTGTTTTGTAGCGTTTTGGCCACTGGCCGCCCTTAATATGGTAAAAATAAAATAAAAATAAAATATCAGTTTTTGGTGGGCAAGCAGGCTTCATCGCCGATCTTATTATGGGTTTCTTCATCAGGTGTGATTGAAGTCAAGAGTAAGCTTGTATTAAAAAAAAACGAACTACGCCTCGATCAATACGTTAGTATCGATCCCGGAGCGCGATAGGCAGTCTTTATTAAATACAAACTAAGTAAGTTTACCATGGAATTGTCGTGGTTTAGATCCAATCAAGCATAGACGCCCTACAATCAAAAAACAACAGGCAATTATTGAGCTAAAACACAAGTTTTACATCTATCCAGCTCAACAATTTAATCCTTAACGAAGGTACCTATTCGCAAATATCTGTAACAGTGGTACAAGCCGCCCAAGGACTATTATATATATGTGAAAGCATTAACAATACAGTGACAAATTGAATCCATGTATAGACTGGTACGGAGATTGTTGTAATGTAATGGGATTCCGATGTAGACTAGATTTGGTAATTTGTGTCACAGACGTAAATCGCATTGTAATTGATAGCTACTATAACTTAATACAGGTTTATCAGAATTATCAATCAAACTTATATAGTATAATACTGTGCTATATATCTATTAATATATATAATAAAAAAAATATAATTAAAATAATTCAGGCTTGGATTTATAGATGCTAATTTAAGTTTGCTTAAACTTTGATCAAACATTACAAATTATATTATTTAATTAAATATCTCTAGCGGAACCAACCTCTGGTGCCGCTGGAATGTTGTGGAACATGTATAAATAGTTTATAGTTATTTTTTTGTTAGTTTTAATTTTTTTTTGTATTTTTAGGTTAAGCTATGATGGGGCTGACATGTTCAAAAGAACAAAAGTCCCTTAAAAATAAAGAAAAAAAAAATAAATATCTAACTATATGGTAAATTACCGACCTTCTCGACTTAGATATAGCTCTGTGAATACTTATAGCTATACAACAATTTATTATATATCCGATTTTTTGTCAAAGACTAACTTATTTCCGGAGCAACGGTTAAGCAAAGTAAAAGGAGCGTCTATAAATCTTAACTTTAGAGTCATACGAATTTTTAATTTTCTATTCAGCTTAATTTGAGAATATATTGTTATAAATATGTTATTTTATTTACGAGAAAAATCCTAATTACGATCCACGGCGTAAATGTCAAAGGAGTAAGGTTTAGGTTGACCCGTCAAAACCGGGCATCAATCATTCCTGCTTAGCGACGCCAGACGTTCATGACCAACAAGCTATTAAAGCGATTATCTGTACAATTAATTTGTTGTTCACCTAGCAATGATTCTGTTGACAAAGGACCTGATTGTTTTAGAATAGATAATAAATGACATCATAAATTTTATAAGCCCGACTGAAAAGTTTCAGGGCTTCGATAAACATTGTGTATTGGACATATCTTGGTATTTTGTTCTGTGATTTCGGTAACGTTCTAAAATATATGTAGCTGTATATTCTGATTATCATAATTCTTTTAGCCGCCGTTGGGTATTTAAAGATACACTTTGAATTGGGTTGTATTTCCAAAAAATATTATAGTATTTACTCAGATTGTCTTTACCCAGAATAAAAAAAAACATTTTTTTTATAAAACTATGTTAGAGAATTAATTATATATACGTCATGACTTAAATAATCGTCAATTTCTGAAATTTGAAAAAAAATCTAACATATATACCTTTGCGGCTTAAAACTATTATAATTGTAAGACTGTTATAACTTGTAGGTACTATATAGGTTTTTAAAGCGGTGTATCCAGTTACTTGTTTGTGAGATAAATATGTTTTTTTTTTTTTAAGTAAAATCTTATAATAATTATTATTATTATAAATCATTTGTATTATACCATAAGATTTTAATTGAAAAAACACCACTTTGTTGTAACTCGATAAACAATTCGGTGTTTATTCAATTTACAAACAGAATAGTGTATGAGTTGGCCGAAGATATATTAATAATTTCGACATACACTTAACATAGGACAAAAAAATAAAAAATAAAACCTAGATGTTGCTAGTCTTCATTAACTAAATTTTTATTGTTATTTTGTTTCATAGCTCAATCTGAGTAAAACTAATTCAGTTGTTATTGCTCAAAAGAAAGCGAATACATCCTGGACATATTATTTTTAATCAATTTATGAATGTTGCTGGAAATAGGGTTTATATTTTAATTTCTAGATTAGGTACTAAAATATGCATAAACAGATGTACATGTCAAAGAAATGCCACTGCCTTTTGCAGAAAATATGCACCGAAGCGCTGGAATTTTACTACGATACTGACAAATTTAAACGGAGCCGTAGCCTTACTGTGAGCATTGTAGTTTCCATCGATGTACTTAAAACGGGGGAGGTCTAGTGAGATTGGTCGGTGTATACGGCCTGAGGACGCGAGAAGGGCCTCTTTGTCCGCGTCGTAACGTTGTGGAAGCCGTCACGCCGCTCATTTGCTGAAAGCTCTGCTTGAAGTGTCGTCAGAATCAGAGCATTTTAGTTTCGTTTCAGCTTTTGAAATGAAACGTTTTTGATATTTGACGCGTAGGTGCTATTTTAATTTGTTAATGACAGCCACAAATATAAAGTGTGATATTTAAAGTTGTATCTTTTAATTACGTTGACTTAAAAGTATGATTTTTTTCAAACTCACAAGGGACCACAGAGCTGAGTATTTGATATTAATTTCAACTATCGATGAGTTCTTGAGAAAAAGAGTTCAGACATATAGACGGACAACGAAGTTATAAGGTTTATTTTTTACTTTTGAGGTACGGAGCCCTAAAAATGAATGGATGAGTTTTTGTTATCACATTTAAATTGATAAGAAAAATATTATTAAGTATGTATATTAAATTAGAATGATTAAAATACAATTATTAGCTGCGCTTCTGGTCGCGTTGTACACGATATATGTATAAGCTCAAAGTGGATACAGCCACTAATGTCTGCTCACCCCGCAAGAGATTTAGCGATGAGATATATATATTTTTTAATATACCTCTCAGCACTTGTATACAGTCAGATCATATAAAGAAAGGAGATGATTCATAACCGGGTCAATGCCAAATTACCGCCATAGAAGGGTAAAATGTAATCAGATTAACGAAAAACGATTACTATTACATTTTGCGTTTTTCATCATTAGTATGACTGCATTTTGCTCATCTATGTATTAATATATATATATATATACTATGTATATGTATTACACACTACGGAATCCTCAATTGCATGCACATTTGTGACTCCTTAATGTTTAATCATGATTACAGAGCAACAAAATTAAAATTATGACTACATTTTTTTTTTCATAATTTAAAGACGAACGCTTGACCTCAATCACACCTGGTGGAAAGTGAAGATGAGTTCGATGATGAAACGCGATCGCCTAGGAAATGCCTATTCACTCTTCTCTTAAAGACTCCCAGGTCATAAGATCGCGGAAATATGGCCGCTGGAAGCATATTCCACTCCTTAGCCGTTCGCATGTTAAAAGAAGAAGCGAATCTTTTCGTGCGAATATAAGGAACATCCACCACATACGGATGGTATTCGACACGATGTCATGATGATGATTTTGTAATCGTTAATCATTAATTAGATTACATTTTGCCCATCTCTAATTACCGCTCACAATCAAATAAATGTACCCAAAAATATATTTTCCTTTTGATTTTAAATGATAAAATTTTTTCATAATTAGTAAATTTAGGTTTATGCAGTCAATATTAAAAGATATTTATTACCGGAAAAAAATATTATAAAATTAAAATTCCACGCGGAGAGGAGAATTCTCTAGTATATAAAAATTAAAAAGATGAATAAAGTCTCATCCACGCAGATATAAATAGAAAAGATCTGTCTACAAAGAAAAAGGTTTCCACGTCTGCCTTTAAACATTGCACTGCGTGTATAATAATACTGTCGGAGGCAGACAACTGTATTAAGATTGCAAAAATATCTTAGAAATGTTATAAAAGTCTTTTTTACAGCCGTATAGCAAGGTGGGTGTACCACCCGCTGCGCGGCTGTCTGATGCAGAGCAAGTAGAAGAGGCCTCTCAAGAGCCTTCAACAGCAGTATTATGTCTACCCGCTCGATCTGAGTAGCTTCACTTAACATAATATTAAAAGTAATAAGATTTTTTAAATTATTTCTATGAAATCTTGTTACGGATAAAACCTGCAAGTATCAGTATGATCCATGGGGCAGTTATATACAAACTTTTTTTGGCAAAGAGATTAACATTCCACCTGATGGTATATGACTGTAACACAAGGAGTGATATCATTGCGTTGCTGATCAAATAGGAGTTTATACACTATTCTCTTGCAGAATTCCGTGTCATAGCTCTGTGGAAAAATTATACCCGGGAGCCAATTCCACAAATCTAAAGTGCGCGGCAAAAATTTTCTAGAAAACCGCTGCATTATCGAAATTCTGGTAGGCATTAGAGTGTTGCGATGAGCTACTAATCAACGGCGAATGGTGCGCGTTGAAAATGGTGCTGGAGGTATCAAGTTAAATAACTCTTCAAATCACTCCCTCTTGTACAAATGATATAACAAGCATAGAGACACCACATCACTGCGTAGATTTAGGGATACTAAGCCGTTTGTCAGTTCGGATCTAAGTTTGTGGCAACATATAATGTATTTTAAAATGTTACTGTTTTCCTTTATTTTACATTTACTATGGCATCGGAAGTATCTCAAATTATATATAAGTTATTCAAGAAGAATTTATATTTTGACGATAATTTGGCGTAAAATCCGGGTCTTTACCGATCTTTGAGCCGAGAAGTTGTTAGAAATAGTTCTTAAATATATTATCAGTATACGATGTTTACATCGCTACTTGAATACTTTAGAACTAAGAAGTTCACGAACTATTACTTTTGCCAGGTCATTGTGGTGTGGTCTTCCGACGAGTATACTTCCATCGTTCTATGATATGGGGTTGTTTAAGCGAATCGTGAAGTTATTTGTGTAAGCCGGCATGATCACGAAGATTCTGGGTACCTGATTGCCGCTCGATAATCGTATTTGGTTTTGTATTGAATTGTATTATCTATCAGAAGTAGCGTGGTTACTATGTCGCGTCAGGAAGGAAAAAAAATGTCTAGTAATTTGAAAGGTAAGATCTAAGAAGATAGCTATCTGTATAAATTTACTATTTAAAATGTTTCTAAAAAAGAGGAAAGTAGATAAAAGCTTTACAATAATGAGGCTATTATTTCTATAAGAAAAAAAATAAATGTTAACCAGGAATCGAAGTTAGAACATCTCAAAGTTTCCACGCACGAAACCGTGGGGTTTATTCATTGAAAATTATAAAAAGAGTTACAAGACAGTGAACCTCCTTAGTAGAGACCGTACCGTCTCGCCAGCAATAAATCCTTACCGATCCCACGACATGTCCGTTTTCTAGCTCATTAGTCTTTATAAACTCAGCAAAAATGCGGGACGCATTTATATCAATATTAACTGTACTGGTCCTCCTAACTCCAGTGAAATCTTCAGACATCGGGAAAGATGGCTTCAATTTTTATAAAGGTACTTTTAGTCTTTCACTCTTGCGCTCAGTTTCAGAAAAACTTCAAATTTTGATACATTTTTAAAGGATAACGATTCATCAATTACGTACTATACTTCCTTAGAGTTAAAAGCGTTTTAAAATTAACGGGGCTTTTCTGAAACTGAGCGTTAATTTTGATGTCCTCGTAATACATAGTTTAGAGTACATCTTTACTTTAGCAACAAAACCATAGAAACCTCGTTGATGTCAAAACAAATACAACTTGGCATTGTAAGAGAAAATTAAACGAACGCATAAACCAAGCTAGCCGCTTTTACAAAAGTCGCCTTATACAATTAATTGTGCCTGAAACAGACAATAGTATTATAACTTGAAATAAATAAGACGAAAAAATTCTCGTATCTTCTCTGGTGCACAATACACTAATAATTTTCTTTTCAAATTAAATTATTCTTGAGCCTGTATTTTTTGTCACACTAGTTAGTGAGTCTATTGTATATTTTTAAATAATCCTTTTTTATCCTTACTGGACACAGTGACCGGGCTACACGGTAAGCACTGTGCAGTCCAAAAAACGACAACGACTAACGACAGTTAAGAAAAAACCCATCGGTAGTCGCAGTGATCATGCTGGCCTGCACATATATTTTTTAAGTTACGCTTAAAGGATCCCATATCATAGGATGGTAGGAACACGCTCGCCGGAAGACCATTCCACAGCCCAACGACACGGAAAAAGTAAGAGTTAGAAAACTTCTTAGTCCTTGTAAAAATATTAATAAATTTTAATATTTTATTTGGCAGTAAATGTTTTTTTAGCTCTAGCTAAATTTGCCTATGTAAAGCGATATATTGAAATTGAAAAATTTTATCAACGATTTTGGTCAAACTTATTGATCAGGCTGACTCAAAGTTACGCTAAAAACTAAAAAGGTATATAAAACTTCTAGGTATTACGGATCATCAATCTTTAGCCGTTATTGTTTCCTTCTATGTAGGTTAGTTTTAATTAGAAATACGCTTCGCTGGCTCTCGTTCTGTATTCTCATCGTTCACTGGCAAAAATAAAGGATGGACGGCTTAATTACGTTTTGAAAGACAGCTTTTCAACGCGCGGATATAAAATGAAGTTTTTATAAATAAAAATATTCATAATTTTCAATGTCTTTGTTGTAGCTGTATGCTTTTCTGCAACAGTTATTAATATAATCTCCCCAATCATTATCAATTTTGTAAATTACTTCTTGATCTCAGGTTTATGCTTTGGGCAATTATTGAAAATAAACAAAATTATAGATAGTGCGAATTTGTCTCTGTATTTATTTTATCTTTATAAAAGGGTGTGGAAAGATTTTTTCATATATTTACATTTTAGATCATCTGCGGTCCCGTTCTGATGACGGTACGGGTGCAGAAGGAATATCGTCTGGTGAACGAATTCTTTGTAAGTACCCAAACTTAAATTGTGTGCCTAAATCAAGTCAATTCAAAAATTTTATTTGTGTCAATACTTGTATCTTTCTAAATATTGTGCATTAGATAGGTATATTGAAAAAATATATATTTATTCTACAGATTTCTATCGCAGACCTTTGCGTGTGTATCCGGATCTACTGCCTGCCCTCGAACAAGAGTATATAAAGAGGACAGCCAATGTCTTCAAAAGTAAGTAATTAAAAAAGCAACTACTAAAAACATAGCCGATTACTCTTTTGGCGCTGAATGATTGGTTTCTGCGCTATGTATTTTCGGTTTGATTCATAAGCCAAAGAAATATTTAAATGATCTATAGGTTGCTATTTAGATGATTGTGTATCTTGAATTTGTCGGACGAAAGACAATTTTTAAGATTTCACTTATTTGCTTGATTATATTTTAATTATTTGACTAAACCTATACATACAGTCATTTGTAACCTCTTAGGCTATATTCAGAACGATCATAAATATTGGAGAGAGTTATAGGTGTCTGTGCACAATTAGATCTACAGCTCATAGGCGCAAAGTCCGCCATAGTGACTCGTTTCGGGATCAGTTCGAATAAATCTAAATATCCATATGCATAGTTAAATGTTAGACTTTCAGTTGTGGTTGATTTCAGTCATTTTCAGACCGATATGATGGCGGTGCCTGTGATTAAATTCTTGTCACTTGGAGTGCAATTTCTTCACAAGAGAGATTTGAGAAGACATAATTGAGTTATTGTAATCTTTTTTCGCAGATCACATGCTAAGTAAAGAATTATGGATAGACCCGGAGAATCTGGAGAAACGCGTCTCAAAAGCAGCTCTATCGCATATGCTGAGCAAACAGCCGAGATATATGTGAGTTTTGTTTAAAATTATTTTGTTACCAATCTTTCTTTATAACTCTAAGAAGTTCTTCTTCTAACTGTTCGTATTAACTGCCTTTGCGTGTCTGTGTGTGTTTGTCCAAGCTTCTATAATATTGTGTTCTTCGATCAAAATATGAAGAAAAGTATACAGAAAAGTATATGAGATAATAGGAATATATTATATATAAATATAGTAGATATAGCATAACTGCGGTGACTGATCCCGATTTTTTCACAATCATAGTTGGTTATCGGACTTTTTTTTTGATAGCCCTGGGGAAATCCCTAACGGACCTCAGGGGGCGATGAGGGTCGCCCCCCGGTGTGTCGGACTTGCACCGACTAAAACATCCGGGGTGTTCCTTCTCCCCCTGCTGGGTGTCAAGGACAAGGCCGAGCCAGCTTCCTCAGCACCTGGTGACGTCTGGCCTTGTTCAGGGCCCGTTTACTAGGCGGGGTGGTTTTAGGACTGTGTCAAGCTTACCACCAGTTTCAAATGTATTACTTTTCGTGGCAGCATGACGAAAAATATGTTTCTGCAGTCTCGTATATTTTATACATTTATAATATAGTTATGAGTGTAACTTATGTTTTAATTTAATATGTTCATTTATACATTTTCTGGCGTAAACCGAAATATTAATTTATATTATTCCTATAATCTAACATGATATACCTTTTCGAATAATTGCTGATTGCTTAGTGGTTTTTATAATTATGATATTGATCTTGTATATTATTTTTAATACAATATAACTATGTTAATATTTCAGATACGACGCACCGCGGGAAGAAAATTCTAATATTTCTTCATAAAAGATTCAAAACTAAGTGAAAAAAAAATTGTTCATGATATAATATATGATGTAACGCTCATGATTTTTAATTAAGAGTTTTAATTTATTATATTAAATATGATAAAAATAGTATTTGTAGTAGATATATAATATATAATTAAATTGCTATAATTTAATTTGCGTTCATAAAAATAAAATAATTTAGATATTGAAAAAAGATAAAAGCGTATTTCTTCTAAATTACATTTATTTAATAAAGAAATAGGCTTTTTAGAATTTACTCGGCATATCTAGGGCTTGTTAAATTAATGGAGACTGTATTAATATGTCATTTAATATATTATTGATTAATTTATCACTAAAATTATATTATTAGGGTGGTACCCTAATATATCGTATGTAATATGTCAGTAGACAGATATATGCTTTTTATTATGCTAAAGTTATAAATATTCAAATTATAGAAATAAATTATTGACATTACATACTTTCTATTTTTATTATAGGTATACGAAAATAAATGCATCAGAAAACACAAAAACTAAGCAAATTACAAATTAAAAAAAGAGACGAAAGAGAAAATTGATAAAAAATGAACAAATACCTCATTAGTATTAATTAAAAGGCGATCATTGCCGCATCAAAGAATGGGGGCTAATTCGAAGTTGGGAACATCATTGTCACCTCACGCACGTCCTCGCAAATTGATACGGTGTACGTGCTCCACTCAATTCGATGACGCTCATTTTGAGTCCCTGTACTAAATGAGAGGACATATACGTGGAAAGTGATAAATAACTCGGACCTTCGACCTCATATATTAAACCATAACTGAACATGGTGTTCAAATTGCATCTCTTAAAAAGTATAGCAAGCTATTTTTCAGTTGTTAAAGATTATACAGGCGTCCATCTGAAATTAATTTTTGTTATTAGTTGACCTACTTTTAAGCTGGATTTTTAGGTAACAGTTTCAAAATGTAGTGTCGAGAATATGTCAATTTTTTTGTATAATTTTGGAAGTGGCGTGTGATAATATGCATAGCAAGCCTAAATGGACACCACGTCAATACGTGTAATTATAAATAAAGAATTTTACCTACTAAATTGATTAATGTGGATAATGAAATTAAATATAGGTATCACTCTTGTGAAGTTATAATAAACTAGCTGATCCGGCAAACGTTGCTTTGCTATATAAGGTTTTGTAATATCTTCTAAGATGTTCATTGAAATTAAGTGATGTCAAAGACAATTTTGTTCACAATTAAATACTCTTAATCAACAACACATTTATTTGGATAAAGATGAATATTATTACGTTGATACAACTCTTAACAAATAATGCATTAATTTCGACCAAATTTTATTACTATAAAAACGGTTCTACTGACTTAATCTTAAAAGATAGACATATACTGTCCGGTACATTTTTTTAGATCATTTTAAGAGGAATAATTCTTTCATACATATATTTTTCGTATCTTGAACCGTTTTCGCAGCGCACGCAATGGAAGCCCTCAAGGATTGATAATTTTCCCCGTTTCTTTCACATTTTCCATCATTTCTTCGCTCCTAATAGTTGTATCGTGATGATATATAGCCTAAAGCCTTCCTCGATAAATGGTCTATTCAACGCATATTTTTTCAATTCGAACCAGTAGTTCCTGAGATTAGCGCGTTCAAACAAACAAACAAACAAACTCTTCAGCTTTATAATATTAGTATAGATTAATAATCAATTAAAATAATGTTGACTCTAATAACACAATACTGATTTAGAAATTAAATTCTACGTTGGTTCCAATCGTATTGGAGAGTCTATCGAGTGTTGTTCGAAGTAAATGACTTCTGAGCCAGACATCGTTAAAAGCCGCTTGTCCCGTTTGTTGTGAGTTTTCAAAAGTTTTCCGTCGAATGGTCGCTCCTTGAATAACTCCGCTATTTACTTTTTCAGATAAAAAAAGGATCCAAGCACTCTTGTTATTATTTGGCGCTTCTGAGAAATGTTCTTAGCACTATTAAAATATTTACCATTGTATACTCGAGAATTGAATTAGTTTCGGGTGGTATCGGACCAATATACATACAAAGATTGCCCTTTAAAAAAAAACTGGTTTTTATGTAGATTAATTATGGTGGTGCGGCCATTGCCCGAACTGGATCATGACCACAGTACACAAGTGTAAATACCGTCATAGTGACCCGCTTTGGCCTGTCGCGTTTCGGGATCAGCTTGTGTATGATGATGTCCTAGCCGGATTCGGCCACGGCAACTGTTTCAACGCCGATTAAGAAAATCAAGGCCCAGTTTTTGGAAATAGTCAATTGCGCAGGAGATATTTAAGTGCATAACTGGACGCGCTGCCAGAAAAGCACTCTCTCGTCCGAGCTCCCTCAGGCCCGATGGAATGGAGAACCAGTACGATCGGGAGGGAGCGGGATGCAGGTTTGGTCGAGTTGTCCTTCTCTGAACACCTGGTTGAATTGCGGTGTTAAAGAGATACCTTAGTCGCCTTTTACGACAGCTCAGCAAGAAGAGAGGGGTGCTATTCTATTCTGCCGGCAGCCACCACGGCTTGTGTATATCCATTAACTCATATACCTAGAGGCCTTCAGTTGTGGTATATTAGGGCCGACATGACGACGGAGATTATCAATGGATTTTTATCCTTTGATGGACGTTTTTGTTGTTGGACTACACTGTGCTTACCATCAGGTCTGATCAGGTGCACTGTAGTCACTATGTCGCGCCAGTGTAAAAAAAAGTTTTTCTATTCCTGCCTATGCTTTATCATCAGGCTACGGAACAATCTTCCAGCCAATGTATTCTCTCCCAAAAAACTTTATGTTATTTATATTTTATCAAGTTGTAAGACATTAATAATTACGTTCACCTGTTGAGAAAAGGTCTCGTTGGCCGCAGACATCTATTACAAATAAGTGACCCAATCGACGTGAGTGGACGCAATTTTCCGAATCCGGTTCCACGAGTAGCCTGTACAGATTCGTTATGCGACTCACGTATTATTCAATAAACCCAAAATTAATACTAAGAACGTGAGTCGCATACCAAAAGTCACTTTTCCGTTATTTTGCCCTAATAAAGACGCCGAACGAACGCCATATTTATTTTACTCTTGCAAAACTTAGGTATGTCATCTATTTGCAAGTTGGTGAAATGTATTTTCTACATACTTAAAATCAATCAAAATAGGCATTATTCCGCCCCATAATAAGTTGTATCGGTTTGCCTGTGGACAAGTGTAGTCCAAGAGTATTTTTTACATTTCCAACCTAACTAATATACTTGTAAAGACTTGAATTAACAAGCATTTTTTCAGCAGAGATGGTTCTTCATCGGTCTCATCTTCACGTTCCACTAGAAGTGAGTTAGGTCTACCGTCTACCTGTAACTCAGAATATATATATATATATATATATATATATATATATATATATATATAATGAATGCTGCCTGAGAGATGGGAAAAAGTGGTTGCAAGTGATGGGCAATATTTTAAATAAATTTATATTACCGTTCTTCTATAATAAATATTTAATTTGTGTTAAAAAAACGGCAGAAACTTATTTGTACTCCTAATATATATATATATATATATATATAGATACAATAACGAAAATCTCTACATACATGAGTATAACTGGATATATAATTGATCGAGTGGAGTAAGCCTTTTGAGTCAAAGTGGAGCATTCGGCAATTTTGTCCGCCCGTCAGAAGCTTACAACTTTTAAACCAAGTAAGATAACGATTTGAAATTAGTATATACTATGTAAAACGCAAAGACAACAATGATATAATATAATAAAAAAGAATTCAAGAGAACCCCAAAACTTGCAAAAAGGGGGTGGGGGTTGACAAATTCGTTTTTAATCACTTTTAATATTACAATTTTAATGCAAATATTTTTTTTAACCGAGTTGAAACCAATGGATTTTTTTTCATTTTATACTTATTTTGTCATTAGGTGTCAATCATAAAAACAGGTTTTCGTATTCAGTTGATGTGTATGTTGAATTTTAGTTTATGTAGGAACAAATACTGAAAATTAGCAAAGCTTATAAGAAAAATTTAAAAGCAATACAAGAGAATAAAGTTTTTATGCAAACTGTATGTCATGACATACACATTTCAAATTATAATTTATTCAAATTATAATCATAATAAATCCAGTACCATATAAGTTAGCTATATATTAAAAGCAACAGGCGAAATTAAGTCACTATAACGAAACCAAGTCACTGTTACTGATATTTTACTCTGATCGCTTTCCAATCGAGCTCAGTTACCTGCATCTTATAGACGCTATTATAGCACAATTTGAAAGTTCCATTTCGAAGTACTCTTTTTTTTTGTTAACCCGGGGTAAATCCTCATAGGATCGTCAAGGGGGGTTGAGGGCCACCCCCCGGTATGCCGGACTTTTACCGACTAAAACCCCCGGGGTGCTCCTTCAATCGCGTCTGCACCAGCCCCCGGGCACACCGAGGACCTCCAAGAGGGCTGGGGCGCGATCCGCCCTGCGGGCTTCTCCACAGTCGGGAGGGTCTAAGGTCCCTCGACCACCGCCTAGTGGTGCGCGGAAGCACGCACGACACCACTGGAGCTTAAAAGTCAGGCAACTGCCCCCTCAGGCTCGTTGCCCGACGCTCGCCTCGAGGCGAAACTGCCAAGCAGCGACTTAGGTGTCGCCGCTGGCTCAGCCTCTCTTTCTACGTGCTCCACGCGCGCCTGTGACGGTGGAATATCGTCTGCGGTGGCGGGAGCTCTCATTGCTTTGCCCAGAGGCCTCTTGATGGGCCTCTTGGCCGCTGCGCAACTTCGAAGTACTCTTATTTAGGTTATCGAAAGGTATTGAGCCTATTTATGAACTTGAGTAATCTGAACCCTATGTTATTTTGTTGTACCATAAATTTAACTAAAATAAAGGCCAATTCTGTCTTCAAAAGTTCTCCTGCTGGACCGTAATTATATTTAACCACAGTAATTAATTTGATACAATAAATTTGTGAACAGCCGGTTAAATTGAGGGATATCGTATTGCTGCCGAAGTTTCGACGCAACTTATGTACGCCCTTTATTAATTTCCTGGAAAATGAATTTCCCAAGGATCCGGGAATCGAAGTTAACAAGAAATTAAATTATTTAAGGTTAATATTTTACAATTTCATAGCTAAATCGAACAGCGCGAGGCCTATAGTTCCCCAGACACCACCCAAACATAAAAAGCCTTTCTATTTAGTCTAATATATAAATTATTAAAAACCTTAATATAATTCATTAGAATTCGTAAAGAATAAAATATTATATTTTATGAAAATTTATTGACGATATGAATTCTAAGAAGTAATTTACGATGATTAATGTTCGAGGCAAACATCATATATACGCAAAAATACTCCTTTATACTGTTATTGATTCTAGTAAATGTGCTGGTTGCTAGTAAAAATATCACAATTCAAGTATTTCAATGTAAAAACACAGCCTCAGTAGTAGGGATTCACAGGTTCTCGCTCACCGCCTTTGGCTCTCTCATCGGTTCTAGCTCACTGATCACGGCGGCAACCCTAAAAAAAAAAAAAAAAAAAAAAAAAAAAAAAAAAAAAAAAAAAAAAAAAAAAAAAAGGTTTTCAGGGTCGCTGAATCGAATGCAAGTATTTAAAATTGCGTAGCTTTAACCGTTTCAGAGATAGCATAACATTAACTAGGCTATAATAATACAAAAGCAATGGGGTACAGTTAACAATGGATCATCCGAGCAAGGGTCGCCTATTGTTCGCTCGAACGCTATTGTTTGAATCGAGTTACGGTCGGGGGGTCTCAGGTACTTTTTCTATGTATAATAAAAAGCCGTCTACATTCCTTCATTAGTCATATTCATTTATTTTAAAACAGTAATTAAACAAATTCCATAATAACATATCATTGTACATGGTATCGATGTCAAATTGATTAATAAAGTAATTCATTGTACAGTTGTGCAACTTGTAGTACAAATACATTAAACAGTATTGACCACATACTGAAGTCCAATTGTTTTGCAATATTTTATTATTGAAACTCCATCGGTGGCTATTTCTCTTTAAGAATGCATAGTGATATCCAGAAGGTGGTCGTCCATAGGAGTCGAAAAATTCACCAAAACCATTTTTGTCTATATGTAGTGCAACCCAATGTGATCCAGGTTTTGTATCGGGGTCCAAATTACTAATTAAATAAGTAGGAGTTTCCATGTATATCGGTAATCTATTTGCAGCATACACATTATACCGCAAACTTGGATGTATTTCGTTCAAATATTTCTGTAGTTCTATTGTATTCATATTTATTTAAAAATACAACTTTCCAACCCCAGAGATCGCAAACATGTGTGCGATTGTAATTACAGTAACTTATTATATATCGAAAGGGTGATTATTAAAAATAATATAAAGTAAGTTCATTTTAATTAATTTATTCAAAAATGTACACACAAAGAGATACATACAAATATTACAAAGTTAATATTTTTACAATATATATATATTCAACTATTATAATCGACGGATACATTGCGGTTTTTATCTATCTCAATAACATTATCAAATTCGGCGTAAACAATACAGTTAATAGTTTGTACAAGCGTTGACTCAAATCGAACTTCTAATCTTACAGTGCCATGTCTTATAAGATTCCAATGACCTGAAGAGTTGGCTGATAAATCCGGAGTTAAATCAAAAGCTAACAAACAGTAACCGTTCGAATATTGTTCTCTCGAAATTCCATTCCCTTCATTTAAAAAATGTATACCCGTACCCGAAAATAATGTATGATAAGCCGTGGTGAAAATATGGTTTTCAAACGAAGGTTGTAAAGCTTTCGAAGGTATTTGTTGACCATCAATATATAAACAAAATGTGTTAATGTTGTAATTTTCGAAATTAAATGGATTTTTAGTGAGATTACCGTTAAATGCCCCGTTATCAACAAACCCAATAATACATCTTTTTGGGACTTGCCCCAAAAAAATGTTGTCAAGTGTTTTGCCTTGAATCCCAGATGGTATAGTTAAAACTTTCACTTCAGCTCGAGTGACGGGATATTTTGCTGTAGAAAAAGCCAATGCTTTTTGATGTGCAAGTAAAACAGTTGGATTGATTCGTGCTTTACGAACGATAAGTGTTGCATCTGTAATGCATACTTTAAACTTTGAATCACTTGAAGGGGTCATTAAGTTAAATGTTTCTCTAGAGCGAACTAATTTAACTGACATTTCTACACCATTGATCAAGAACTTTTCTTGGTTAAATATATCGCCATGTAAGTGTCCAATCATTTCAATTTCTTGACTTTCAGAAGCTAATTTTTGTCTTTTAACAAATCCTCCATTTTCCTCGCCGGTTTCATTCATTTTGTTGGCTGTATCTTCATACCAAAGGCCACACGTAAGATGAGATTCTTTAGCTGGTTTAGCATAATTCAACAAAGTTTCCATGTAGGCACGATACGCATATCTATTATTTGGAGGTGATATAAGTTTTTGATTTAAATAGACATCAAGTTGACTGAAGATTGAATGCAACCAATTATTAACCGGAGCCACTACCGTTGAGGCAGCTACCTTAGAGGAATCTTGATGCAATATCCTGGCTTTTATATGAATCAAAGTATGAGACAGATCTATATAATCTTCATATCTTCTTACCGTTTTGACGAATGCATTCCAAAATTTGTTAGTTATGACTCAAACATTTTTAACAGTTTCATGTTACAACTTGTTTCATTGTCTGATAACAGAAAAAAGTTCCAAAGTATTTCAAAAATTTCTAAACAATGAGTCAAAATATTTTTAACAATAGTTAATGGAAAGATGACTAACAAAGACACCTTACAAAATGTTATAAACCTATTCATATCTTTTGTTCATATCGAAGCCGGAATTCATTATCTTACCTTTTGTGCCTTTTGTACCTTATCATTACCTTTTGTGCATTGGACCCATGAGTCATGGTGTAGGAGCGATATTTTCTATATATATAGGGTTGGAACTGTTTAAGTTACATTGTGAAAGTGTCTTTTCTATAGTGAACATTTAGTTTGTTATATTTCGTGTATTTCTAAGTGAAGTGAAATACAAGTATAAATTTAATTTACAAAGTATTAGTGACATAGATTCATACAACAATGAATGTAAGTAATTTTGTTATTACTTTATACCACACTTATATACACTAAAAAACCATCGCTACACTACGAACAATCATCAATTCAGATTTAAATTTATAAAATATTTTTACAGAACTCACTGGAAATTATTGATGAAGAAAATACTTTTAAAAATTACTACTATCCTCTATCGGATGAAGGTAGTCAGGATTTATTTAGTAATGTACAATCAAAACTAAAGAAAAAGAGGGAGCAAAATATTATTACCAAGAATTTAGATGAATTCTTTGAAGGTCCTATAATAAAACGAAAAAAACTTTCATCCACTGTATCTCGAATCGATGAAGAAGGTAATACCGTCTGTTTATCAACAAACGTTGATGATGGTTCCAGCTCAAGTAAACTTATTAAAATAGAAATATATGACATGAAAAAGATTGCAAAAATAGCCTCCACAGAACATTGGAAGCACGCAGATTTTAGAGTTAAATATTACACAAATGATAAACACAAAAATTCTGCAAACGTTAGAAACATTGTTTACGAAATAACTAAAGAAATTTCTAAGACTGAAAATTGTAAAAAATCTCACTTTAGTAATAAGTAATAAACGCATTCCATTTAATTAATATTCGTGTATATATTATTTACTTATAGTTTCTGAATATAATAATCATGTGTATTTTATAGCTAGAATATAAAAAAACTATTTTTGTAAATACAAATTTTTATTAGTACTTTCTTTAAATAAGTTCGTGTCATATATTTCCATTTTATTGAAACATAATCTAAAATTATATCTGTACCTTTCTTCAACGCAAATCTAATATGGAATGTATAATTTGTGGGGAATAGTTCCAGAGAGTGGATTGAAAGACTCCACATATGATGAAGAATTGTACAATATTTGTGCAGTAGTTGAGGAAAACATAGCGTGAGTATGCCTTCTTAAATTATCTCAAAATTTACAGAATTATTTTGTTCTTCTTCTATAAATATGTTTCTTCTTTGTTTTAGACAATCAAAACAATCATATCAAATCGGGATGGGGTCTAAGAAACTTTGTAGTACGAAGGATGATGACAATAATAAGAAAAAGACTAGATATGAAGATAGGCCATCAACTTCATTATCATCGATCGGGATATCAGCAGACCTCGATGTCGACAAGGTGCAATGTAACACGTGTAAAATTTTGATAACTAGAAAATACTTTACCAATCATTTGAAAAGCAAAATTCATAATAATAATGTTTTAACTTCTCACACATCTCTTAAAAATGTATCAATTGCTGAAACAGCCTTTGGAAATAGAATAATTACATATAAAATTAAAAATAAATCTGATTTATCATCTATGTTAGATTTTGAAACGCCGGAATTGTTTTTAAGTTCTATAAAAGATGATGTGCTATTTTTGATTGAAGAATCTATGCAGAAACATACTGCTTTTAAAGTAAATTTTATACTACACGCAGATTTTATACAACAAACTAAAGATATTCTAAATTCATTTGATTTTCAAACATGTAATTATATAATTTTTCGAGGTGATGACTTAAATATTTTCTTTTCTTCATTATGTGATGCTATAACAAATAAAATAAGTGCTTTTGAACAAAAAGACAGTGGGTGGAGTCTTAAACAAATTAATTGCTTAGACATGAATATTAATAAATTTAATCCGCTACGTGGTACGTCATATATTGATTTACCTAAAGATATTAGTAATAAAAAAGCTGTGATAAACGTAAAAAACTCTGACAATTTATGTTTTCAATGGGCATTACTTTCGGCATTATATCCAGTGAGTAAGAACGCAAATCGAGTATCGTCCTATAGCATGCATGTAAATAAAGTAAAATTTAATGGTGTATCTTTTCCCGTTAAATTAAATGATATATCAAAAGTTGAAAAATTAAATAATATTAGTATCAATGTATTCGGTTTAGAATTTAATAAAGAAATGAAAAGGCATAGTGTAGTGGGTCCACTATATTTAACAAAATGTCGTAGAAATAGTCACATTAATTTATTACTCATAAATAGAGAAAGGACTTACCACTATTGTTATATTAAAAACTTATCAAGATTGGTCAGTAAACAAATTTCAAATCAAAATCATGCGGTTTATATATGCGATGGATGTTTATTGCATTTCCCCACAAAGGAAAGGTTGAATAACCATCGACAATATGATTGTTCACATATTACTGTAGAACTACCAAATATAGATAAAAGATATAAAAATTGGTTTGGACAACTAGTGTCAAATACTCAATTAAAATTTGAAAATTTTCATAAAAAGTTAAAGATACCCTTCGTTATATATGCAGATTTTGAAGCCTTTTTAAATCCAATAAAAACGTGTTCTAACGATCCAAATAAACCGTATACTAAAAATGTTCACAAACATGAAGTTTATAGTTTTGGATATTATATTAAATGTTCATATGATAATAGTTTGTCAAAATATGTAACGTATAGCGGTCCAGATTGTGTACAGATATTTATGAATCGTTTATATGATGATTTAAAAATAATAAGTAAGAAAAATAGTTTTCAAAAATGCCCCAAACCATTGACTGCAGAAAATGAAAAGGAAATTGCGAATTCTAAACTCTGTTGTATATGTGAAATAGAATTTTCTGATGATAAAAAGATTTCATATTTTGATTGGTATACAGGTAATTTTAGAGGTGTTGCACACGATGTTTGTATAAGCAAATTTAGGATACCACGTCATGTTCCAGTATTCCTACATAATCTCAGCCACTATGATGCACATTTCATTGTTCATGCATTAAACTTTGTAGAGGGTGATGTGGATGTCATTCCCCAAAACAAAGAAAGATACATATCTTTTTCTAAAACATTAATAATAAATAGCCAAATTTTGAATTTAAGATTTCTTGATTCCCTAAAATTTTTACCATGTAGTCTTGAGCAATTAGCTAAAAATCTCAACGATGAACAATTTATTACTTTAAAAAATAGTTTTCCAAGAAATGAAGATTTCAGGTATGTTAGGAGAAAAGGTATTTATCCTTATGAATTTATGACATCATACGACTGTTTAAAATTAACATCTATTCCCACTAAAAATCAATTTTACAGTTCATTAACTGATTCAAATGTATCTAATGATGATTATAATCATGCACAGAATGTTTGGCAACATTTTGGTTGTCAAAATATGCTGGATTACTCTAACTTATATCTGAAAACAGATGTTATATTGTTAACTGATGTATTCGAAAACTTTAGAAATATTTGTATAACAACTTATGGATTAGATCCTGCTCATTATTATACAGCACCGGGCTTGAGCTGGGATGCTATGTTAAAATATACAAAAATAGAGTTAGAATTATTAACAGACTTTGATAAAATTGCTTTCATCAAGGCAGGTATTAGAGGGGGAGTATCACAATGCAGCAATCGTTATGCTAAAGCTAATAATAAATTTTTAGATAATTATGATGAAAATAAACCTACATCATATCTTGCTTATTTCGATGCAAATAACCTTTACGGTTGGGCTATGTCTCAATATTTACCTGAAGGAGGATTTGAATGGGTCAGTCCAAATACAAGTTTTGATATACCCGACACGTCTGAATTCGGTTTTATTTTAGAAGTAGATTTAGAGTACCCAGTTGAACTTCACGATTTACACTCTGATTTTCCACTTTGCCCTGAGAAAATATGTATAAGTAGTGATTCTAAAGAAACCAAATTAATACCAAATCTTTATAATAAGATCAGATATAAAATTCATTATAGAAATCTTAAACAGTGTCTGAATATGGGAATGAAAATAACAAAAGTTCATAGAATACTAAAATTTAGACAGAGCTCATGGCTGCAAAAATACATTGATTTAAATACAAAACGTAGAATAGAGGCAGTCTCGGATTTTGAAAAGGATTTTTATAAATTAATGAATAATTCCGTGTTTGGGAAAACTATGGAAAACATTGAAAAAAGGGTTAATGTGAAATTGTTAACGCATTGGGAAAATAACGGTAAAACTCTAGGTGTACAAGATTTGATTGCAAAACCGGAATTTCACAGTTTATCGATTTTTGCAGAAAACTTAGTTGCAGTACAATTGCGAAAAACAAAGTTGGTTCATAATAAACCCATTTATTTAGGATTTTGTATATTGGATATTTCAAAAACTCTTATGTATGACTTTCACTACAACTACATGATGAGGAAGTTTGATAATAAATTAAAATTATTGTATACTGACACAGATAGTTTAATATATCAGATTTTTACAGACAACTTTTACAATGATATTAAAACCGACCTCGTTTATCGATTTGATACATCCGATTATCCATCAGATAATACATATGGTTATCCAAAAATCAATAAAAAGAAACTAGGATTTTTCAAAGATGAAAATAATGGAAAAATTTTAAAAGAGTTTGTAGGTCTAAGATCTAAAATGTATGCATTTGACGTCGAAAATAAATTGACAGCAAAAGCAAAGGGTGTTAATAAATGTGTTACAAAAAAAATGACCATGGAAAATTATAAGACTTGTCTCTTCACTAAAAATATCCAATTTTGCAACATGTACAGATTCAAATCAATTAAACACACAATTTTCACCCAGCAAATAAACAAAAGATGTTTATCTTATAACGACACAAAGCGTTATATTCTACCCAATAATATGGATACACTGGCGTGGGGTCATTACAAATTAAAATAGATTATAGAAAAATCTGTATGTAAATATTTCTTTGTTAATATATATTTCTATTCAATGTTCTAATTAAGTACCTTAATGTTAACTAAAATATGTATGTATTTCGATTAGTTTATGAATATAATATTTGTAAATATGTTGCTGTACACTGCTGTATTTGTATACTAGTCTTAAGATGTATCTTTTATTCAATTATTATTGTCAATAAATAGTTAATATTTGTAAATACTTTTTCTTATGTTTATTTTTTAATATGCATGTAGTAAGTGAATATATAAACCAACAATTGAACGAAATGTTTTATTTCTCTCTGTAACTCTCAAGCATTTACACACATGCAACGTGATGTTTCACTTTATTCACCCATTTACTGCAATAGTTGCAGGTCCAAGTGGCTGTGGAAAATCAAATTTTGTTACAAACTTCATTAAATATATTAATGACATATGTAGTAGGGAGTTTACACAAATTACTTGGTGCTTTGATGAAATGCAACCTTTATATAACTTGCCAAATGTAAATTATCATCAAGGTATACCAGATCTTAATATGTTTGATGGGAAGAATGCAAACCTTGTAATAATTGATGATCTTATGAGAGAGTCTGATGGTCGCATTGTTGATATTTTTACCAAAGGAAGCCACCATAGAAACTTAAGTGTATTTTACATCACACAAAATTTATTTCACCAAGGTAAAGGACAAAGAGACATTTCTTTAAATTCAAATTATATTGTTTATTTTAAAAATCCCCGAGATAAAACTCAAATACGATACTTAGCACGCCAAGTATCACCAGAAAATCCAAAATTTCTTGAAGATGCCTATCGTAATGCAACTATGGAAGCACATGGGTATTTAATGATAGATCTTAAACAAAACACTGATGAAATGTGTCGAATTAAAACAAAAATATTTCCTCCAGATGTACATTGCGTTGTTTATGTCCCCACCAAAGGCTTTAAATATAGCAAGAATCAACAAATTCCTGTCATTTACACATAATTCCGCGAAGTCTAAACACGCATAAAGACTTACTGAGAGCACTACATAAGCTTAAACCTAAATATAAGAAAGCTCTTTTACAATCGTGTGACGAAAAGGAAATTAACTGTATTTGTGAATGTATACATAACGTCCTCCAAGGTAAAGTGGAACTACCAGAAAAAGAGAAAAAAAAACTTAAACGATATAAATCTATACTGCGGAAATTGTTACATAAAAGTTCTAATAAAATAAGAAAAAATATTATTATTCAAAAAGGTGGTGCATTTCTACCAATAATATTGGGTTCAATTTTGAGTGGCTTAGTTAATTATTTTATGTAATAAAAATGGAGCAAGCTAAGAAAATGTTGCTCATTGAACCAAGTTTGATGGACAAACTAAAATACAACCAAGTTCCTGATAGACCCACTTCTAGATTAGATGCTGAGATGAAAAATATTTTAAATAGTAATATGGATGATAGGAAAAAATGTATTCTATATCTACAAATTTTACAAAGATATTTACACTTTACTGGAGAAGACCGTCAACCTCATGAAATACCAATAATAACTAAAAGTATTGATACTACCACTCCAGAAGTAAAAGTAAATACATCTAATAAAAGTAATTATACCGACGACAAGAGTTTAGTTACAGCTCTGCCACCAAACACTGAAGATAAAAATCAGGAGAGTACTATATCTTATGAAAAACTTCCTTACACGAAAGATCAAATTCTTAGTTTAATACCAAAAACCTATGTAAAGAAAGGTGGGTCTTTATTGGAATTGCTAACTCTAAGTACAAATAAAATTCATTGGAATGATGATGGTACAGTCATTATAGATAACGAAAAAATTCTTGGAAGTAATATAGTAGATTTGTTAAATGATGCAATTAGACCGTTAAAAAAAAGTGATCCAATAGGTTGGGAAAAGTTTGCAACAGCATTGAAGGATATTAAAGTACCGTTGACTTACGTTGGGAATCCAGCTAGAAGTGAATACATACACCGGCTTCAATTAAAGGATATTGACCAAGTATCTACAGATGAAGAGTTTAATGATAAAAAAAACAATCTAGAAAAGATAAAAAAACCTATAAGAAAAAAAAATAGTTGGGAAAAATGGACCCCATACTAGAGATAACTAAGATTTATTATGATCCATCACATCCTGCTGGTTACAGTAGTATTGAAAAATTGTCGAAAGCTATGAAAGGTAAAATGACTAAGGAAGACGTTAAAAAGTGGCTACGGTTACAAGAAACATACACGTTGCATAAACCAGTACATAGGAAATTTCCTCGAAACAAATATATTTTGTCCAACCTAAATGAACTTTGGCAGGTAGACTTAAGTGATATGAGATCTTATTCTACACATAATGACGGATTTAATTATATACTTTGTGTTATTGATGTGTTTACTAAATATGCTTATGCTAGACCTATGAAAAATAAAAATTCTGAAACAGTTAAATCATGTTTTGATAGTATTTTTAGTGAAGCTAATACCACACCAACACATATACAATCTGATAAAGGAAGTGAATTCCTTTCAAAAGATGTAAAGGGTTATTTAAAGAGTAAAAATATAAATTATTATACAACAAATAACCCTGATATTAAAGCCAGCATTGTAGAAAGATTCCAAAGGACACTAAAAATGAGAATGTGGCGTTATTTCACTCACAAAAATACCCATAGGTATATAGATATCCTACAGAACTTAATATACGCATATAACCATAGCTATCATTCTAGTATTAAGATGTGTCCTTGCGATGTAAATTTTGATAATATAATGACTGTTTGGAATAATTTGTATGACAGAGAAAAAGTTAGTCAACCTACAAATATTCCACTTCCAAAATTTCATATTGGTGACTATGTAAGAATCACCAAACACAAACATATCTTTCAAAAGGGATATGAATCCAATTGGAGTGATGAAATTTTTATTATATCTTCTATAATAGATAGATCACCGTGGGTAGTATACACATTAAAAGATTTACAAAATGAACCAATAACAGGAACTTTTTATGAGAAAGAGTTACAAAAAATATCTTATGATCCTACTTCAAGTTATAAAATAGATAAAATTATCGGTTCCCGCTATTCCGGTAACAGAAAGCAAGTGTTGGTCAAGTGGAAAGGTTATCCGGATAAATTTAATAGTTGGATATTGGCTTCTAGTTTAAAGAAAATATGATGAAGGAAAGTTTTTATTTAACATTGTTGAGTAATAGCTCCATGGAATACTTCCCAGAAAATACGACAACCCAGTTTTCAACCAAATTACCGAAACCTATTATACTTGAAGGTAGATGGTCTGTTGGTGTCGTTGAATTTCAATATCCATGCACGATGTTTACAGTTCAGGAACATGAAAATATTGTTTATATAACAAAATGGGCTGTAATGCCCCATGAGGATAAACCTTCACTAATATACTACAAACATTATATACCAGCCACCAACTATGATGATATTAATCAAATTTTAACAGCATTAAACAGCATTGATGATAAAGTTATATTTCGATATGATGAAATTTCAAAGTTTGTATCTGTAACTGTAATGGATGAATCAATAAGATCAGTTACGTTAGCACCTAGCTTAAGTCTTCAACTAGGATTTGAACCAACTAGAAACTTAGCACACAGGGGTGGTTTTGGAAAATGTTCAGCGAATTTACATCTAGGGCTACCATCCCAGTTATTTATTTATAGTGATATTATTGAACCGCAAATTGTTGGGGATGTGATGACACAATTATTAAGAATAATACCACTAGACCCTTCAAAATACATATATGGAGCTAATAAAATGCATGTTTTCTCACCACCTCACTACATACCTGTTATGCGCAGGGAGTTTGATACGATTGAAATAAATATAAGATCAGGCACAGGACAAAAAATACCATTCCAGTTTGGGACATTGTGCATTAAACTCCACTTTATGAAACTATAATGTATTCCAAAGAATATAATGAAATTTGTCCTTATGAGCACTATTATTCACATCAAGCTGGTCACGGTATTGGTGTGATTTATCGAGGAGCACCGTATCAGCGTGGACATGGAATTGTTAGTTTTTTAGGAGGCTTATTTAGATCTGTTTTACCATTGCTCTCTAGTGGTGCTAAAGTAGTGGGTAAAGAGGCTTTAAATGCCGGTGTGGGTCTATTATCGGATATGGTTAATGCACGCCCCATGGAAGATTCAATAAGAACTAGATTGAAAGAGGCCAGCTCAAATTTACACAAAAAAGCTCAAGATAAAATTAATCGAATTAACATGTCCGGTTCAGGATATATAAAAAAGAGGAACCGTTTGAATTCTCTCATTTCAGCACCGAATGTCAAGGTGAAAGGTATCAAAAAATCAAAGTCAAGTCATACTAAAATCAAAGACATATTTTCATAAAATGTCATTTCTACATAACAAATCATGTGAGTGCATTAAATCAGAGTTAGATTTATTTGCATTACCCTCAACACAAACTAGTATAGAAAATGGAATATGGATACATTATAAACCTATATCATCTCTAGCTGATGATGGGCCCCTCGAATTTCAAGTACCAGGAACTGGTGAAGATTATATAGATCTGTCTCATACTTTGATTCATATAAAAGCCAGGATATTGCATCAAGATTCCTCTAAGGTAGCTGCCTCAACGGTAGTGGCTCCGGTTAATAATTGGTTGCATTCAATCTTCAGTCAACTTGATGTCTATTTAAATCAAAAACTTATATCACCTCCAAATAATACATATGCGTATCGTGCCTACATGGAAACTTTGTTGAATTATGCTAAACCAGCTAAAGAATCTCATCTTACGTGTGGCCTTTGGTATGAAGATACAGCCAACAAAATGAATGAAACCGGCGAGGAAAATGGAGGATTTGTTAAAAGACAAAAATTAGCTTCTGAAAGTCAAGAAATTGAAATGATTGGACACTTACATGGCGATATATTTAACCAAGAAAAGTTCTTGATCAATGGTGTAGAAATGTCAGTTAAATTAGTTCGCTCTAGAGAAACATTTAACTTAATGGCCCCTTCAAGTGATTCAAAGTTTAAAGTATGCATTACAGATGCAACACTTATCGTTCGTAAAGCACGAATCAATCCAACTGTTTTACTTGCACATCAAAAAGCATTGGCTTTTTCTACAGCAAAATATCCCGTCACTCGAGCTGAAGTGAAAGTTTTAACTATACCATCTGGGATTCAAGGCAAAACACTTGACAACATTTTTTTGGGGCAAGTCCCAAAAAGATGTATTATTGGGTTTGTTGATAACGGGGCATTTAACGGTAATCTCACTAAAAATCCATTTAATTTCGAAAATTACAACATTAACACATTTTGTTTATATATTGATGGTCAACAAATACCTTCGAAAGCTTTACAACCTTCGTTTGAAAACCATATTTTCACCACGGCTTATCATACATTATTTTCGGGTACGGGTATACATTTTTTAAATGAAGGGAATGGAATTTCGAGAGAACAATATTCGAACGGTTACTGTTTGTTAGCTTTTGATTTAACTCCGGATTTATCAGCCAACTCTTCAGGTCATTGGAATCTTATAAGACATGGCACTGTAAGATTAGAAGTTCGATTTGAGTCAACGCTTGTACAAACTATTAACTGTATTGTTTACGCCGAATTTGATAATGTTATTGAGATAGATAAAAACCGCAATGTATCCGTCGATTATAATAGTTGAATATATATATATTGTAAAAATATTAACTTTGTAATATTTGTATGTATCTCTTTGTGTGTACATTTTTGAATAAATTAATTAAAATGAACTTACTTTATATTATTTTTAATAATCACCCTTTCGATATATAATAAGTTACTGTAATTACAATCGCACACATGTTTGCGATCTCTGGGGTTGGAAAGTTGTATTTTTAAATAAATATGAATACAATAGAACTACAGAAATATTTGAACGAAATACATCCAAGTTTGCGGTATAATGTGTATGCTGCAAATAGATTACCGATATACATGGAAACTCCTACTTATTTAATTAGTAATTTGGACCCCGATACAAAACCTGGATCACATTGGGTTGCACTACATATAGACAAAAATGGTTTTGGTGAATTTTTCGACTCCTATGGACGACCACCTTCTGGATATCACTATGCATTCTTAAAGAGAAATAGCCACCGATGGAGTTTCAATAAAAAAATATTGCAAAACAATTGGACTTCAGTATGTGGTCAATACTGTTTAATGTATTTGTACTACAAGTTGCACAACTGTACAATGAATTACTTTATTAATCAATTTGACATCGATACCATGTACAATGATATGTTATTATGGAATTTGTTTAATTACTGTTTTAAAATAAATGAATATGACTAATGAAGGAATGTAGACGGCTTTTTATTATACATAGAAAAAGTACCTGAGACCCCCCGACCGTAACTCGATTCAAACAATAGCGTTCGAGCGAACAATAGGCGACCCTTGCTCGGATGATCCATTGTTAACTGTACCCCATTGCTTTTGTATTATTATAGCCTAGTTAATGTTATGCTATCTCTGAAACGGTTAAAGCTACGCAATTTTAAATACTTGCATTCGATTCAGCGACCCTGAAAACCTTTTTTTTTTTTTTTTTTTTTTTTTTTTTTTTTTTTTTTTTTAGGGTTGCCGCCGTGATCAGTGAGCTAGAACCGATGAGAGAGCCAAAGGCGGTGAGCCAGAACCTGTGAATCCCTACTACTAGCCTCACTTCATGGGCATCATTATTTCAGACTACACTTCAAAGAATAACGATGCCTCGAAATTCGCTAAAAATATTCCTTTACACAAAAATACATATTAAGCAGTTGTTCTCTGTATTTCATTTGAATCGGAGAGAAGCCACGTGGCCGACTATTTTTCGAAGTAACCAGTATTATTTCCGAATTTTCTCGAATTAATATTAAGAGTAAGAAAATATTTTAAATAGTAAGAAAATAGTTTACGATATTTTAAACTGTATTGAACTCTTTTTGTTACACCAGACCTATATCAAACCTATAAAATATTATAATATCTATTGGTAATTTTTGTATTTAAAATATTAACTCATAATAGAAATATAAAATAGAAAAAAAAAATATTTCAGATATTCTACAAATTAAATCCATTCATTGTTGATTGTTTTCAAATTAATAATAGCTGTAATGATAGAAATAATTAACACTCTTGTGGATTTTTTTCCCAAAAACATCGAAATTAACTTTTTTTTAGTTCTAACCAAAAATTTAAATATCTGTTTTCATAGCGCTTACTACAAAATTTACGGGTTTTCAAAAAACTTTCCACCCCATTTTTACCCCTTTTCTGAAAATATCAAAACATGAGTTTTTTAGTTTTAGCCGAAAACCTAAATATTTAATAGATTTTCGTAACACTTACTTCAAAACAAGGACTTGAAATCCTATAGAAATAAATAAATAGAAAGAAAACTTGTTCATTTGTTTTTCTGTGTCCCAGTTCAAGAGTGTATTCACATAGTAAAAGAATATAACTAATGCTAAGTACACGAACGTAGGGGCTGTTCACTTATGCATTCAGATTGTAAGACAATGTTACAAAGTTTAGAGCGCTCGTTGAGCAGTTTCATGGAGTTACGCGAAATGAACGCGCGCACTATTTGATTTCAATAGAATTGAACATTTTGTTCGCAATTGTATGAGTACCACGCAGGAGTTCCGAAGAAGTAGCTTCGTTAGGTGCTTTTGAATATTTATTTCATTTTAAGCATTACCTTTTGAAACGGTAAGTATGATCAAAAAAACTTCATGTTTTTTGTAATTTTTTAATTTTATTATTATGTATTATTTGTACTTTTATTAACAATATATGTTTATTTGTATTACATTATCTTAAAATAATAGAAACATGCTTTAGAACATATACTTTGTGGTGTGCGATATGAATAAATCGCAAATTCCTGATTTTTCTATTAGTCATAAATACTTTAGAAATATTGGTAAATATTTAATTGTATATTTAATCAACTTCAGCATTTTAGTATATTACTATGATAATATATCATAAAATAAATTAATATACCTACTTTTTATAATATAATAATTTTTAAAAAACATTATGTGTAAATTTAAAGCCCAAATAAGATAAATGGTCTGTATGGTAAACATTTATAATTGATTTACTGTAGCGTTATAGAGAATAAATCCGCTTACGTTGAAGTGCAAAGTGGAGTAACATAAAACAAATTCACTCTTATCTATATAAGTTACGAAACATCAACCGTAAAGGTAAGACGCTCTCAGAATTTATTCATAAACTTCAAGGAACATTGAACAAAGCGGTGAAATTTACTAAGAACTGGTGTTAAGAAACGAGTAGGCGGTCCTTGATCAAATAATCTTGAGTTCCTGAACCTGGGAGAAAATGGCCTCAAAAGCTCTTAACAGATAAGAAACTTTGCAATTTTGGTGTAAACTTTAAAATCATGGATTCGATGAAGATCGTGGTAGACATGAAGACTGAGTTAAACAAAAAGGTATATAAACTTCTTATGAAATCCTTTTAAATTGATTTAGGAGTCCTAAAAATAGTTAATTCCATGGAATTCAGAAACATGTAGAAGGGTAATCAAGGACAAAACGTGCAAATCAACCTGCGTAAGTTCATTTAGTTCTTCCAGCGTATTATTTCTTTAAAACTAGTATTTTTAATACAATAAAATTAAAATCAGAAATTTTGTAATTTCAACAACAAAAATATGACATTGTTGTCATATTGTTTTATTAAGGTATATATTTTTGCCTTCACTTTTGGGGCTTGTATGCGGTTTTGTTACATTCCTTAATTCTGTGGTTTATTATTATGACAATATTACTAACTCTTTTGAGTAATACTAGTGATATATTCAGATCATTACAATGAAGCCATACACGACACATCACTGTAAGTTGATGGAGATTTTAATAACCTCTGATTTAAAATGATGATATAGCGTCATAATGGGATTACAATATCATTGTAATGTCATCGAAATCACAGAATAATACTTTTTTAATCGATCAGACTATAAGAAGTTACTCGCATCCCTTCAACAATATGAAAAGAGCTGATGATTTTCAAACATCTATTCATATTTTTTTATAAACATCGAGAAGCTAAGCCTAGTCTAGTCACCTTTCAAAGAAATGTGATTTTTCAATGTTAAGGAAGAGAATATGGTTTGAAAAAATAAATAGAAGTGACGTTCCACTCTCTCTCCCTACCCCAATCGGCGATCAGCGTAATTATAGTTAGACAGACTTTTTTCTTAAGTACGCATACGATGCTACATTATAATATAATATACATGTGCGAGTTCGAAACACTAATGTGGTAATTACTGCGACATCTCGCCCCGACAGTCATTTAGCTGGAATCAATGTTAATATAACCTCTATATATACCTGCTTATAGATTAGGACTATGGTTTTATTCATACAGATCCTAACCAATTAGGTAATTTAAGGAAGAATTAACAGCAATGTGCTGTGTAAACGCATACCATTACCGGTTTCATTGTCAACTTTACCAGCTTTACCATATTAGTTTATTCATTATTGTCGCAGTTTTGTTCCATTATACATTCATTTTTGACATTAGTTTGACTTACGCCATAAAGTTGCCAGTACTATATGAAAATTATACGAAATTCTTATTATTGAAACAAAACCCGATCAGCAATATTGTTTTATTTAACTTGTGTATTATGGTACTTAATATATATTAAATAATATGACAGCGATAACGACAAAGAAAAGTGTGAAATATATGAAATTTATATTACGTGATATTCAGAAAATGTATGCCAATTTTATACATTTTGCACTCTTATTAGCATTATCGTTTATGGAATATTACTTTGTCTAGGAGCACAGTTGTAATTGAGACCAAGCGAAATTACTTTAAAAAGATTACTTCTTGGATTTATTGACTCGTGGTCATTTTGGAAATGATGAATCAGCGTTATATTTTGAAAAGTAAATTAATTTTATGTCGATATGATGGTACGGGGGTTTATGCGATCTTATTATATCAATTACTGATATATCGCATATATATACACCTACTATTACATATAATTGTAATTATTCTTATTATTTATTACCTATATTACTATCATTCATTTCAACTCACAAAATTAAGCGTCCCATGCGAAATGGAGCGACGGGCTAGGGAGTAGTAACAAGTTGAAATTTGTAACAATATATTTGTGAAGGTTTCGTTCTAAGTTTGTTACCAAATTGTGATTAATTTAATAGCTACAGAATCTATGTCACATGAGCACAATATTAATAACACCCACTCTAAGCCTATTTGTAAGGCAAAACGCGGCTGTAAATGTCTCGAATGCGGCTCATAAATCATTTTACAGTATTGTAATTATCAACGGATCCGACTCGATATGCTATGTGTAAATATAATATTGTGATGATTTATTTTGATATTACCTTTCCAAACTTACTTCTAGGTATCGTACGGCTCTTTCTTGATCCTATAAGTGACGTCACTCATATTTATAAAGGCCCGTTCCAGCTTGCTTGCAATTTTGGTGATTTCCTTTTTCTACTCAGTGGATTATGAAGTCTGATCAAATCACTTTCTTCAAACTGACTTACGTTGGCTTTACGGTCATGATGAGTCTTCATCTTTTCATAAGTCTTCAGGCTATTTTCTCTCATTAGTTCGTGTATTTCATCTACTTTCTGTTTGGAAGTGACACACGCATATTACCAAGTGATTGAATACGACTTTGGCGAATATACCGTGATTGCACATTGTTTCTACGCGCGGAGATTTCGACTGGGTTTGCTATTTAACTTTTAAGCATTAGATTTTTGAAGGACGACGATCTTTGGGGACTCTATCGTCAGGATAACTAGAACCTTCGGCAATTGGATATCAAGATCATTCGGTGATAACCTTTCGAGACGTTTCTGTAACTGCGTGCTAATATTGTACGCTTTTTTTTTTATTTATAAATCGTTTGTTCGTCAATAACAGCGTATTAGTACCACACACTTGTAACAGTATTTTAACTTTTAATACTCACTATATATTATATGATTTTTAGTGGCCAGCAGATTGTGACCCACAATTAGGTAATTTATAAATTTCAATTCAATAAAATTAAATGTCCAGTTACAATAAACTATGAAATGCTTTTTATACTCCTATGGGAGGAACGCCATTGATGATTGTTACATAATTAAAGCATCATAATATTTAGTACTTTTACCTGAACAACATTGCAGTCCTAAATTTTTTGTGTTCAAAGTCTTTTTTCTCTTAACATCTTTCTCCTTTTTTTTTAAAACAAAACCTGTAGACATATTTATATTGGTTGGAATTATCGTTGCAACTATTCATAAATTTTATTATCTGTCCAATCTCGAGAAAATCCGTATAGACATAAACATAGACAGAAAGTAGCCGTAGCTGGTTTTTGGATTGCCGTGTGATTATTATTAGGTGCTATGTGGTCAATATGTCAAATTAAAAAAAAATTAGCCCTTGGAATATTCAAAATATTAGTTATACATAAATATCCGGACGTATTTGAATTTACAAAGGTATCTCTTTTTCGGTGACTTGCAAATTGCGTTAAGCCGTATGTACACTGGAATGTTTATTGGATTGTGAGCTACCTTTGTAAATATGGCTCTCGTTTGTCCGGTTGTCCGTAACGAATGTACCTATTTACTATGTAGGTAAAAAGTTGCAAACGAAATTTTGCGCGTGACAGCGGTTCAAGTTGTTTGGGCAGCTTCTATTCTCTTGTTAACATATTATATTCTTTTGTTGATTTTTAGGTTCAAATAATAATTTTAAAGATTAACTGAAAAATATTTATTTGAATAATAACTTATACCTCATATTATGCAAAGCAAAGCCAATGGAAGTTTTACGTTGCATTAAGTATGCAACGTAAGGATATTTACTGTCTATGCACGATAGATTTTCAAAACGGAAAACAGATTTCCAAGGAACTTAATAATTATTGAGTTGTACATCAACATAAATTGTAATATTAAAGGATCTATGAATCAGATACCATTAAGTAATTGATACTAATATTGTAATAATTTGGTAAAACACTTGGATTATAATATAAGACTTGAATGTTTGATTAAATCTTAAATCTGTAATTAATTAAATTGAAGATTTACTACACACTAGTAATAGTTCAATCATTATGAACTATTATGTTAATAATTTAATTGTATTGGTACATCGTACAACCTTATACTCATAAGGCTTAATTTAGGATCCACTAAAGTCAAATAAATATAATTGTTATAACTAATTGTCTGGTGTTTTTAATTAATTAATAAAAGCAATCATTACTTTTAACTATTTATTTTGACACCACGAAACTGACAGCTGAGACGAACCGTCTTAGATTATAAACATTAATGGCGGCAGCCTAGTGCTGCGCTCTATATATACAGACTATAACAATAATAATTTCTATGTTATAAAACCTTAAAAAAAAACTCGTACCTGACTACTTCAGAGTAAATTAAGTATACCATATATTGTTTTCAATACTATATTTATTTCCTAATTATACTTTTGTCATGTGTCAATGAATTTGGTTAAATGTTATTCAGATTCCGGATTTATAAATATTTATTATATATAGATATTGTATGATTAGTTCTTTATTTCACAAGCTTCTTTAAAAGGAAAAAATATGCATATATTTTGAAACAAATGAACTATCACAAAGAAAGAGATATGCTAATAAATGTTCATCGTGTTTATATTAAGAGCGTACACAAGTACAAACACAGTTAAACCAAATCCCGAAGCGTATAAATCGAATAGAAACTGCTCACTGAACATACGAGTACATAAGTGACCCACGATATTTAAAGTGCAGCTACAGAGCAATACCGTGGGGAAATTTCAAAACAAATCTCTTAACTATATCTACATGAGCAGAACTATATTTGATTTTGTACTAAATATCTTCAGTACATTTAAAGTTCTTACGGAGATAGCAAAAGTCACTCGCATTTTGAATACTTTTAGGTGTGTTGCTTAAAGTGGTTTGATATTTGTGTATTTACAAAATCAAGTAAAGTTATGACTTAGACTGAACGCTGAGACAGAAATTGTTGAGATATCTTGTAAAGCATGTAAACTGTTCATAATACGATGTTATAATTTGTAATATATATATGATAGTAAGGAACACCATCAAATGCTGCCCATTAATTAGTTACGGACTTAATAATATTTTCAAAGAATAAGTTTGTTTCGTGGTAATAAAATAAAATCTATAAAATTAATATAGAATCAAGAATAAATATTACTTTTTTTTCGAAATAACGTTAGTGTTTAGCTATTGAAAATGTATTGTTATTCAAGTATAATAAATTAGGAACTAATTTCAATAAATGAACATCCACGAAAATCAATTAATTTGTTTCCAACTGATGCCAATGTTAATTAATTTTAAATGTATTCTGCATTATATGTATAATTGATGTTCGTCGACGGTCATCCTGTTACATTCGATGACAAATTATTGCTGAAATTGAATTATCATTAACGCGTCAATGAGAACTTGTGAGTTGGCATCGGATATAGCAATATATGTATTTATTCTTGTCTGTCTCCTGGGTTCTTTTATTGTTAATTATATTATCTAATGGATTACATGTCTGCCTTTTATGTTGAGGAAAAGTATTTGTTTTAGATACATTGTTGCTTAAATATGTAGGTCATACGTAAGTATTTTGATTTTTATTACTATAGTAGATACAAATAGTTTGTTGTTGTTTTAAACAGCAAATATGTTAAGACCTCAACTTAATGGCATTTATCATTGAAAAAGTGCGTTCTTTGAACTATTTTAAGAATGAGTATGATTTCTAAGAGGAACTATTCTCGGTATAAATTTATATTTTATGTTTATTACTCTAATAGATTCAGATTTCATTGCAACAAGAAATCCTCCTCGGCACTTTGTCATGATAAATACAAACAAAATTTTCTAACAACACTTTATCTGTATTTAGAAGATTAATAGTTGACTCAATTTTTTATTACAGAAACTAGAAAATGTCATATATGTATAGTAACAAACTGGAAAAATAAAATGCAAAAAAATATTCGCATAAAGAAGCGCGTAAATGATTATATTCATTATTATAAACAAAGCGTGTTTCACACTGTTCACCATATTTGAATACAGCAACGTTTCATCATGCAAAAACATTTGAAATGTCCCAGACATCTACAATGTGTCGAATTACATTTT
Organism: Automeris io; assembly: GCA_036320925.1. Lineage (NCBI taxonomy): Eukaryota > Metazoa > Arthropoda > Insecta > Lepidoptera > Saturniidae > Automeris > Automeris io. Next base: position 1,657,194 of record JAUDJH010000012.1, on the reverse strand, counting down.
TGCGAATGCGCTCTACGCTTGATGGCTCTCAACCGAGCTCGCAAAACTTGTGCATCTGGTATTCGTTTAAATGTATATTATTATTTATACCAACGTTATAAGCCTGAACTATGAGAAAATTATATTAAGTGTATTGTGTCATCTTATGTTTTATGAAAACAAAATTATATTAAATCTAAAATGTCTAAGCTGTTTTAGTAATATATTACTTAAAATCTATTCGTAATCATATTAATATTAAAAACAAGAGTACTTGGGCCAAAATAAGTTTGAGGCTTATATCGTTGCTGTAGCATTCTCGTAGGCGGGATAATTTTATACCAGTTTTATTTAAGACAATCAAAAAGAGAGAAGGGAGAGAGGTCTTACTAATTACTAGTGATACTATACTCAGGATACTTTCACAATTTTTTTTTACTCTTTGTAATGCAAGGTGTACAATAAAACCGCTAATGTATATATGCACACCCCCAACGGGGCATAGCGTTACTATATTTAATTATTATTAGATATGCGAAGTTGATGTAGAATTTCTGAAAGCGTAAATAGTAATAAATGTACCCAGATGGCGCTGTAATTCAGGTGCGTTCACATTTTTATTATTTTATAGTACTGAGGTTGCGTCCTTATCGTGACTAAAGCGTCTAGTTTATAGATAAAATTATTATTAGTAGTATGTCTACGTTTTTTTTTAATTAAACATCTGGTTCAGTAGGTAAAAGTATATATAGAGTACGTAAGATTCTATAGCACGACCAGTTTTAGTAAAAGGAAATTTCTCAAAAACTTACAATCTAGCCTCAGTTGTCACATATGCTGCGGCTGCAAATATGTAATCTGCTGATGAAAAGTACAGCTGAGTCTAAGAATATCAACGATTACCAAGGGACAAATACAATGAGAGTCACCATAGCAATCTTGACCCTCATATACATTAATTAATGACTAACTAATATGACAAATTTATTTTAAGGAAAAGTCCAAAACTCAAACAAAAATGGTGGATTCTAGAATAATCCTCAGAATTTTTATATATTTGGTCGTAAAAATATTGGTACGACCGCAACTATCGAGTTTGAATATTATTTGTAGAGGTAGGTATCATACTTGTTAGCTTAGAATAATAAACAAACCGGCTAAATCATACGGCTGAATCACACGCCGCATAATAATTTTTGTTAGGTGTCAAGATCGTGAACCAAATTTCTTCCAGTGAAAACGAAGTCTTATCATCAAGTACAGTATGTATTATTTACTTCTTGGCCAAAATAAAAAAATAGTGACATTTTACCGCAGATTTTTCATTAATTATGTTTGTACTCAAAGAAACAAGTTATTTGTGAAGTTAAAATAAATTTCCGTCGCCATGTGCCCGGGGACCGCGTCGGAAAGACGTGTCACGCGCCGCCTCGACGTTTGGAGCGGGAATGAGATTAATAAATTTTGGCTTTATGAGAAATCGTGTTTTTAATATTCTTTTCTTCATAGCTGTGTTGTTATTCATAAAGCTAAATCAAAGATCGGTTTCGCTTTGATCGTGTCAATGTCTTAGGCACGATACTTTATTTAAAATACGTCGACTGAAGTCGTCGTTTCTTTAGTAGCGCTTTCTATATATATATATATATTTATTATTTATAGACGTACGCTTGACCTCAATCACGCCTGGTGAAAGGTGAAGATGAGTTCGATGATGAAACGCGTTCGCCTTGCAAATGCCTATTCACTCTTCTCTTAAATACTCCCAGGTCATAAGATCGCGGAAATATGGCCGCTGGAAGCATATTCCACTCCTTAGCCGTTCGCATGATGAATGTAGAAGCGAATCTTATCGTGCAGATATAAGGAACATCCACCACATACGGATGTTATCTGACACGATGTCTAGTGGTTTTGTGGTGGAATCAAATAATGTAGTTCCTGAGATCACTCTCCACCGTGCAACCGGTAAAAGACCGAGAGGCAGGCAACTCTACGTCGATGCTCTGCATTTTAATTTTTGTCAAGGAGTCGTCACCAATAAGTCAACAAGCTCTACGATCAATCGAGTCCAAAGTCGCCAACTGATATTTAGAGATATTAATTATTGATTTATTGATTTAAGATATTACTTATTACTTTAATAATATTCAGGGCACAGTCATACTACTTTACATATGTTTTTGTATGGATGTCTTCAAATTGCTGGAAAGCAGTTTTCGACAGATATAAGTTCTAAAGGTCTCTATGTAAACGTTCTATAACTTTAAATTATAGATGACAAATATATTATCGTTACAAACGTAGGCCGTACTTTTGATGGGCCCGATTTCCTTTATGGATGATTACACCATGTCAAATAGTTAATTGCACTTGGTTATTCATAAATTGGAACATATAGGAATTGGTCCTTTTGTGAATAACAATTATACTATTTAGTAGAAATAGAAGAGAAAATAGAAACACCACATCCTACTTTGTACACATTGTGGATGGATATCTAATTATGCGTATAAAAATTGCATAAACATGATTAAAATAAGCGTACACTTTGGTTTGTTATCAAAAAGAATAATAAACTGTAAAAAATGTATACATATAAATAAAAAAAAACATAAATAAATCAATAAATAAATTTGTGATATAAATTAATTGAAATTGAGTATGCACGTTTAAAAACCTATAATAAAATATTATTTTTGTACACATCATAAATTTCAACTCCTTTTAAACAGCATTAAAGATATTTCAAAGGCTATATTAAAATTGACGGAATTATATTATCAACAGTTATATCTTAGAACTATTCCAAAAATGACAAGGAGAATGGCATTATGTATGATTTACGTTAAATTGATCGATCTGTTGATATATAATTCCATGCACAAAATTTAGAAGTAATAAAATATTTTTATCTGCCGTAATTTAAAGTTCCAGTTACTTCGCCATATAAATCACAGTTAACCTCGTACATGGCGCTGAAAAATTATAACTTGTAAATACCTTGACCTGCTTGTTTCAGCTTGGGATAATTATGTAAAACTCGTGTGCCGGTCGGGGCAGATTGCGAGTCCGCACCTACGGCTGGCGTACAAGCGGATAAAGGAGTACCCGGGAGTGTTTAGTCGATGAGAGTCCGAAACTCCGGGAGGAGGGTCTCACCACTCCCATGAAGGCTCAAAATGGAGTTTCTCCTGAAAAAAAAATGTTATTACTTACTTATAGGCGAACGCTTGACCTCAATCACACCTGGTGGAAGGTGAAGATGAGTCCGATGATGAACCGCGTCCGCCGAACAAATGCCTATCCACTCTTCTTTTAAAGACTCCCAGGTCATAAGATCATGTAAAAATGGCCGCTGGAAGCATATTCCACTCCTTAGCTGTTCGCATGCAATCGGTAAAAGACCGCGAGGCAGGCAACTTTACGTCGATGCTCGATGCTCTGCATTTTAATTTTTGACAAAGAGTCGTCGCCAATAAGCGAAAAATGTAATGTAAAGCTAAATAGCTTTTAACCCATTAATCTATACTAATATTATAAAGCTGAAGAGTTTGTTTGTTTGTTTGTTTGTTTGAACGGGCTAATCTCAGGAACTACTGGTTCGAATTGAAAAAATATTTTTGCGTTGAATAGACCATTTATCGAGGAAGGCTTTAGGCTATATATCATCACGATACAACTATTAGGAGCGAAGAAATGATGGAAAATGTGAAAGAAACGGGGAAAATTGTCCATCCTTGAGGGCTTCCATTGCGTGCGCTGCGAAAACGGTTCAAGATACGAAAAATATATGTATGAAAGAATTATTGCTCTTAAAATGATCTAAAAAAATATACTGGACAGTATATGTCTATCTTTTAAGATTAAGTCAGTAGAACCGTTTTTATAGTAATAAAATTTGGTCGAAATTAATGCATTATTTGTTAAGAGTTGTATCAACGTAATAATATTCATCTTTATCCAAATAAATGTGTTGTTGATTAAGAGTATTTAATTGTGAACAAAATTTTCTTTGACATCACTTAATTTCAATGAACATCTTAGAAGATATTACAGAACCTTATATAGCAAAACAACGTTTGCCGGATCTGCTAGTGTCTAAGATAAAAATACGAGTACAAATTATTATTTTAATGTCATATTTAAAATTAATTACAAATATCAAATATTTTCATATTTCTGCCTATATTTTTAGTAACAGCTGTTTTATCTAGAACGAAAGTAATTACTGTATTTTATTGCTTTTTTAATAAAGAAGATGATTAATGTATCATGGTCATGGTAATGGAGTTAATGCCCGATGAAACTAAAATAAACTGTTTTACTGAAGTCTTGCTACATCTTTATTTCTTTCGTACTCGTAGCAAATTTTACCTGGCAATTTTCTCGTCTGTGTTCATAAAAGCTTAATCTAAAATCTAAATGACCTAATAATAGAGCTATTTATATCTTATCCACTTATCTCTATCTTTCAGAAACAATCGCTTAGCTTTGTTAAAAATACACTCATTTCGAATGCTCCCTTATTGTTTTATTAAGGTTTTAATATATATTGGTTATCGATTAGTTATTTTTTAAAAATAAATACACAAACTATATTAATATTACATTTATTTCATAATGTGGCACCTAAGGACATAAGTTTGCTTTTTTATTTTTAGTTTTTGTATAAAAAACAATTAAACTCTTTTTGAATCTAATTTTTTTTTATGAATAATATAGTCTGGCAAGAAATTGTAGCAAATAAACCACTGTTCAGAAAGTCCTATACTCGACGGGTTAGTATGCGTACGTTTGGGTTCGCACTTTATTTATATTAATGAAGCTGATCTGCCATATTTTGCTACATGTTTCACGTTAATATTTCACGAAGGTTTGTGTTACGTATGATAATGTATATATGTGTCGCCACACCGAAATATAAAAAACCAAAGGTTTATGTGTAAATATTAATTTGCCTACGTACTTTAAATAAATTATCTTTTAAAATATTTTCTAAGCGCGGGGTACATGAATCTTTGGGGTAGCAATGAAGCGTCGATACGCTGTAGGTTGGTCGTTTCATATACAATGGTGCTCACGTGGTGAGTTCCGGAGCAGCTCCGTACGTGAACTGGACTTGCGTTTTGCAAGACGAGATGGGAAAAGGTGCACGCGTTGCGATGCCGAAGCGGTCCCGTCACCACCACTACCACTTTTACACTACATTTTTGATAATATGCTATACTAAGCGATGCCGCTCCATCTTTGAAACATTATTTTGTACAATATATGAAAATACTCAATGAAGAGGTAATTTTTCTATAAACGTTAGGTACCTATATAGATCAAATGGAAAAGGCACTTACCATGATATGAGACGTCTCATTTCAAAACCCGCTAAAACAATTTTTCGTACAAAATTACTTAGGTAATAGTCCTAATAGTAATTTGAAATGTTTTTATGAAAGCAAATATTATATATGTTTTTTTCTTTTTTGCTTTTTCACTCTAGAATAATAATTTAAATACCTTATAAGAATGTGATTGTTATAATAAGTCAAAGATTAATTATAAGTTTTTATAAATTTATGGGATATGAAAAAAATATGTTATAGTGGGTTTTGAAATTAGACTCCTCATATAATGAGTCAAAAATACCTACTTTGAATCGGTAAGAAGTGAGAACACACAAAGGATTATAATACATATGAAACAGGAAAATAGCTATGTAAAATAGTGACGTTATATTCAATGTTTACGTGAATACCATTATTGACATATAATGCAATACTTTATCCTTATAAAGTAGATAAAGACAATATTTTTGCTTTCTCCAACAGATGTAAATAACATATTTTGTTATTAGAAAAGGAATCCCTTGAAACATTCATACATATTGTCAAGTTTTATCTAAGCCCGGATCGCAAATGGCTTGCATTCTTGAACGTCTTTGCAGTTCTCAACACAAAGTGAATCGCTGGGAGATCTGAAATGATAGTTTCATAAGCATTTTAGCTTTATACGGAGCAATACTAGAGAGTGGAATGTAACATATGCAGGACTTCTATGCAATAAAAACCAAAATAGATGTTTTGTTCGTCATAATTCAGAAAGCTATTTATGTTAGAAACTTTAGTATCTATGTAATGTCATTGTTTAACTTGGTATTTTATTTGTATTTATTTTTAAAGGGAAAACACAGCAATATATAAATGATAAATTATACAAAAAATGATACATAAACAAACAAAAATCAAAGCTACGAGACACAAAACAATAAAAGAAAATCAACCAGATATACATATAAACATTACACGTATATAAAAAGAAATACAGCAAGGAAAAAAACAAAATAGAATTTAAGCTAACATTTTCCTTCTCACCATACGTTTAAAGGGCCGAAAAGCACAGGACAGTATGTTGACAACACAAAAACGTTTATTATACAGATCGCAAGCACAAAAACAAAGAATTACTAACATAAAATGACCTTACCAATGGCACCTTAAACAGCGAAAGTCTTTTGCATTGAAATGCGGACACCTGAAACCTATTTGGCTTAGCAAATAGGATGACTCCACGAGACCGTTAACAATTTTAAACAAAAAAAAGTTGATCCCTCTCAATTCTACGATCATATAATATAGACTTTTTATATAGAATTGGGCAGATCTGTTGACTAGACAAAGTGATATCAGGTAGTTATAAAGAATGTATGGTAGCCAAGATTGGGTAACAAAGCGCAGAACGACCGGCAGCGAGATGATTGGATGTGGTCAAGGTTGTCGGCCATCACTGAATGATCTTGGCACGGGATCAAGGATGGTGGTTTTATATGTGGCTTCCCTCAGTGCTGGGTTGAATCTGGTTGTAAATGATGACTTTTCTTGTTGTGTTCACTTGTTATGGATACACCTTTTATTTATTTTCGTAAGAATCGTTTATGTTTTGTATATAGTTGTGTGACGTCCATTATGTGAAACAAAAAAAAAAATGTTATTCAGAATCACGTTCTGTTTTAAAGTACTCAATTTTGTTTCTTAGTTTTGCTAATATGTTTTTAAATTTAGTGCTTTTACACACTCCAAATGACTTTCAAAACAACAACAACAAAACAACATAAATCTCCCACTGATTTGGAAAGCAAGATCTACCGAGAAGAGCTGGAAAGAAAATCTGGTAGTTCTCTTTTAAAAACAATGTGCCTTATATATAAATTAATTCTATTGAATATCCTGTGAAAAACACGTATTATTTTACTCCACTATTTTCCACTCATCTTTTTCTGTCAAACAATAATTTAGAGAATAGTAACCTTTCATTGTTAAAGACCATTTACGAAACTTTATAAAAAAAAATATGTGGGTGCTTCAAAATGATTTTGATATTTTGCACAATATAACACAATTATTGGTACATTACATAACAATCAGGTACGACAGTACAATATTTTATACACATTCAACAGCGATCCCTTTTGATACGCCATTTTGTAGAGTTATTAAATTTGGGAGTATAAAAATATCGCAGAAGCCGTGCAAAAGACAGATTCTGCGGGGATTTCACAGGATTCTGCGTGGCTTTACGCTTGACATGCTTTCGGAATTAGCTTTAGTTATGATTGCTTTTTTATTTCGAGGGAGAAAATATTCTTTTTACCCTAATAATAATTTTCATATAACAACCAAATTACTTTAGTTACAATAGCCGTGATGACAGATTATGATGATCTCAGTTTAAGAAAAGTACCTTCGATTTTAAAACTTTTTCAAAAACTCATGAATGGGTCATAAAGTTTACCATTCAAAATTCATTAGTGTTTAAAAAGGCTTTAAAATTTAGGGAGCGTTTTTGAAACGAAAGAATCACTGAAATTATTTCCTGCAAGACTTAAGACATATTCTATAAAATTCTTATTTTTAGGTTACAGGTGAGATAATATTAATTTTAATAGAATAAAAAATATAAAACATATCAAGCTTTGAATGGTCGGCAGTGCGATGGAAAAAAATGTTACTTTTATTGTCAAGTATAGGAAACTGTAACTAACGTACTTATCGTCTTGAAAAAAGGTTATAAAACAATATAGATTAATTAGTAAAAAATATTATCAATATGGCCGGCTATTAGACTTTTATTGTGGTGTAAATTCATGTATGTTTTTCTTAGATGTAATCAAGCGTTTCGTGTTGTACTGAAAACTCTTAATATCAACCAAAGTAGGGCAAATCATGCTATTTATAAATGTAGGGCAGAAGTTTAAAGTAACCTTGTTAACTGGCCTCCGCTCCAGAGACCAACAGTAATTTTAAATGCCCACGCCGAAACTCCTGTTTGTCACGCAATCCAAGTTAGCAAACTTTGATTACGAACACCAACAGTGTACCTACTCGCCTTGTTACGGATATTTACCGTTTAAACGCTTATTAAGAACACTATTCGATTAAAAGTTTTATTTCTTTTATTGTCTGTCGATAGATGGAGCAGTTGCTACATTACATAGTGTATATAACATATATTATCAAAAATAAGTGGATGACAAATTAGTGCCGGTCGGTAATTTTCCTCCATTAAATATTTCAATAAACAAAAAATAAAACATTGAAGGGTTAATTTTATTAGTAACTAGCTGTCCCGGCAGACCCTGTTCTGCCCTATTTCTCTAAGACAAAGTCACATTGTTTTTTTTTTAATGTTAATAGCTTCCCCGTCGGCTGTTTTTTGAAAATTGTTTGAAGGAACCTGGCCTTAATGCTATATGTATAAAAATTGACAAATACTGACATTAATATTTATACGTCACTCGATTGTTTTGCCTTCCCGGAACCCGTCCACTGACATTTGAACTTTATGGTATGCTATTAAAGTTCAAAATGACTTATAACGAAATTTTTGTATGAGAATATAGAAAAGTGGTGTTTTTAGACTTTTTCAGACAATTTTTTTAATTTTTCTCTCCGTAATAACCTTCCTCAGACTTCAACAAATACAACAAAAAAAAAAACAGCCACATCGGCTCAGCCGTTCTCGAGTTTCGCGCTTATCAAGACATTTTGCGATTCATTTTTATATTATAGATAATATTTCATTCTTTTTGTTTTGATATACATTCGTAGTTGTAATCACTTTGCGCTTTAAGTCGTGCACAACGTGACCAGTAGTACAGCTGATCGCCGTTATCACAGTACTTTTACATGACATTTCTATTAGATGCTTTGCTAGTTTTTGTACAATGTTTTCCTTTACTAGTGCTTCTGGTGCCAAAATCCATACGTAATCTAGAAAAACATAAAAGTATGTTCCGGGATTCGAACCTACGCACATGGATTAGTTTATCCATATAAACAAATATTAAGTAGATTTGTTTTTCCTACAAAACGAATAGATATTTTTACGGGTTTTAGCTTGGGTGTTTCGTTTATAAATAGCTGAGTTATATTATCTGGGATAAGACTCTAAGATCAGATAGTTATATTATTATTGCGCCTTAAGAATAATATTCCTAGAAAGTTATTTCGTCCAGATTTCGTGAAGCATTAAATTGGGTTCCCGGTTGGCCGCAGATGTCTTCGCGGCAATATCCCTGAACGGGGACAGCGGGACCATATGCCCAATCCGGGATTTGAATAGGCCCACGAACTTTACCCAACCCGCCGAACTTCTCAGACGTTTTATATACTTATGCAGGCAATCGTATGATATACGGTTGGTGATACAACCACAAAAGGAAGGAAATAAGGATATTCAGTGAACCCTGTGGAAAGGGCTAATCGAATTCCATCTATTATCCGTTATTGCTCGTGTTTGCGACGTGTTTGTGCGTAGGTAGGATTATTTTCATTATTTGTTTTTGTATGTTTATATTTTATCTTTTGATGAGTTCGAAACACAGTGAAATGAGAAGTGAATTTCATATTACAACATCAAACGTCTTTATTTTGTTAAGTTTAACTTGAAAGTAATACTATAATCTTAGAAGTAAATATACTTTCAGCCTTAGATTATACTTTCAGCTAATTTTGATTACTATTATCACATATTATTCTAAAATTGTACAGTTTTTATTGATTGCCTGTTATTTAAATATAAATTGTGTTTAAAAGATAAACAGCAAACAGTTGTGTTGTCGAAATGGCAGGGCGTTTGCCCGTACTGGATCGTGACCACGATACACAAATGCAAAGATCGACATAATAGTTCACTTGTTTTTCCACCGGCTCGACAAAGTGACTACAGTGCACCTGAAGGTAAGTACAGTGTAGTCCAAAAACAAAAGCGATCATCAAAGGATGAAAATCCGTTGATAGTCTCCGTCGTCATGTCGGCCCACATATACCACGACTGAAGGTCTCTAAGTATACGAGTAAATGGATATACACAAGCTGATCCCAAAACGGGACAGGCCAAAGCGAGTATGACAGTCTTTACGCTTGTGTACTGAGGTCACGACCCAGTTCGGGCAATAGCCTTACCACCATAACTCACTTCATCACTTTGGGTTGTCGCGTTTCGGGATCAGTTGTTTATATACTTTGAGACCTTTAGGTCTTGTACATGAGAACCAACATGACGGATTCGACTTTTAATAGGTTTTCGTCCCACGGTAGTCGTTGCCCTTCTAGGCCTACACTATACTTTTCACCAGGAGCGGTCTGGTTGCTTTGTACTACTAGTAATAGATACGAAAAACGATTGTGGATTGTTTTATAAAATTTCTAAAGACTTCATGTAAGCTTGGTTATTTAAATTATAGATTATATGAAAGCCGCTAAACCAGAGGTTAACTGTTTTGCCGTTTATTTAATTATTTCACGTTGTTAAAGGAAGATAAATTACCAACGCTTCCTGCACTGTTTACTGGCTCTGTAATGTTTTATATTTCTGAGTTTATTCATTTTGTATTCTGATGACGAATGACTTTTAAAAATGTTGATACCTATGTTTGCTGTAACAATGGAATAAATAAAAAGGTTTTCTTTTATTTTATCACAATAGAACTCAAATATATAAAAGTACTAGCTGATCCGGCAAACGTTGTTTTGCTATATAAGCTTTTGTAATATCTTCTAAGATGTTCATTGAAATTAAGTGATGTCAAAGACAATTTTGTTCACAATTAATACTCTTAATCAACAACACATTTATTTGGATAAAGATTAACATTATTACGTTGATACAACTCTTAACAAATAATGCATTAATTTCGACCAAATTTGTTTACCATAAAAACGGTTCTAGTGACTTAATCTTAAAAGATAGACATATACTGTCGCGGACATTTTTTTAGATCATTTCAAGAGGAATAATTCTTTCTTACATATATTTTTGGTATCTTGAACCGTTTTTGCAGCGCACGCAATAGAAGCCCTCAAGGATGAATAATTTTGCCCGTTCTTTTCACATTTTCCATTATTTCTTCGCTCCTAATCATTGCATCGTGATGTTATATAGCCTAAAGCCTTCCTCGATAAATGGACTATTCAACACAAAAGAATTTTTCAATTCGAACCAGTAGTTCCTGAGATTAGCGCGTTCAAACAAACAAACAAACAAACAAACTCTTCAGCTTTATAATATTAGTATAGATTTGCTATAAAATTTGACGCTAAATTCTTAGAATTAAGCATTAACTAGATTTATTTATTATTAGTAATTTAAGAAAGAAAATTCGTACATAAAAAATAAATTACTATATAGTAAGAATCTTAGCCAAATAATAACATCAATATCTTTAACAATTTTACATATTTACTATTTGTATTATTTGAAAATTCAATGAGAATCTAATTAAGCTTTATAATATAAACTAACAATTATTACTGTAATTAAATATTATGATATATCAGCGTGTTTTTTATTATCATCGTGATTAATGAGAGAGAGATAAAAGTATCATGAGTCGATATCATCGAATTTTAATATTTTATTTTTGTGTGCAATAATCTCTTGGATTTTTTTTTAGGTAAACAGATATTTGTAGTTATATGTAAGAAAAATAATTTTCATTTCAATATTGTTGCAATACTCATATTTCGTTCTGTCAATATTGACAACATTTCGATTAAGAGGTTTGTGAACAATGAATTGAAACTTCGAACAAAGCTTGATTTAGTCAGAGACACAAAAGCATGGTCGTTCGATGACCCAGCCGATGAGTTGCTTTGTCCCACAGACTGCAAATTATAGAAGTCAGAGAGAAAGTAAGATTAATTAAACCAAAATCTAAAAAGATTAAACTGTCATGCTGTTTTTTTGTAAAAATATTGGTTAAGGAATAATATTTCTTTTTGTGTGTTAGAATCGTCAAAAACAAACACTATGAAATCCTCTAATATATTGTTTTAAATTGTGTTTTACTTTAATGTGATAAAGTATAATATCTAATTTACTGGAAATGCTCTATTTTATTTGAATTATTTATGGAGCAGCTATATTATATAGAAATATAACAATAATAACTTATAACCAGAGATGGGCAAAATGTAATCTGATTAATGATGAATGATTAGAAAACGTAGTCCTAATTTTAATTTTCTTGGTCTGTTAGCGTGATTAAATCCATTTAAAACATTAAGAAATGATAAATGTGTATACAATCTGGGATTTTGTAGTGTTTAAAACATAAATGAGCAAAATACAGTCATATTAATGGTAATAACGTAAAATGTAATCGTTAATCATTTTTATTAATCTGATTACATTTTGCCCATCTATGCTTATAACAACAATTATAAATGCATCAATCGGTTAAGGAGGTCACCTTAACATGCAGCAGGCAGCAGGCAGCATGCACCATAAGTAAGAAAAAGTAATAATAATATGTATATTTAATATAATCAAAATATATTAATTCAATTTAAATTGACTTTAGATTTTTTAGAACCGGTTTGGTCTACTGAACAAGACCCGCTTTGTGATATGATGGAAAGTGAATACAATGCGCGGGTTTGCGGTGTCACAGCTATACGGTATCTCACATCCCGGCTAGGACTAAGAGGTTCTCTAACTCCTTCTTTTGCCGTGTCGTTGGGCTGTGGAACGGACTTCCAGCGAACGTGTTCCCACCATCCTATGATATGGGATCCTTTAAGCGTAGCGTGAAGAGATATTTGTGCAGGCCGGCATGATCGCTGCGACTACCGATGGGTTTTTTCTTACCTTTCGATAGTCGTTGGCGTTTTTTTGGACTGCACCATGCTTACCATCAGGTTTGGTGCAGTCACTGTGCCGTGTCAGTGTAAAAAAAAAGAAAAAAAATGCAATGTATCACTGCTCATCACGAAAACGAAATAGCGAGGTAATATTATTAATAATATAATCACAATATACTTTAATTACTCTGTATTAAGCAGATAGATCACGGATTTTATTGCAAAAAATAACCAATTTAAATAAACCTTTTTTTTTGTTAACCCGGTGGAAATCCCTTCGGACCGGTCCACTTCCCCGGTTTGTTGGACTTGCACCGACTAAAACCACCGGGGTACCAGCACTGCCTACTCTTCACTTGCGCCGGGCCTGAGGATCCAGATACTTCCGAGGGCCCGGCGAGCAAATTTAAATTATACCCATATATAAAAAAAACTAAGTTTCTAAGTATTAAAATTATTCAATTATTACACATAATCATTTTGTTTGATTTTTTAAATATTACCTTAATGTAATGTAGTTTTTAATTTAGTTATTTATAATATACTTATATTATGTGTCACACAAAGACGTGTACAGTATTTCCAAGTAAGTTCATGTTTATAAATTGCATAACTAACTTTAGTCTCTTGAGTACTATCTAATCTAAACTTCTAAGTCCTATTTGATTTAAGATATTTATGTTCAAAAGATATTTCTCATGTATTAATATATTAATACGACTAACGTTTCATCACAGCGTTAGATGTTATCTTGTAATAAAACATCTGTAATATTATCTTCTATACTTTTTTAATATAGGGGAAAAAACCAATTGAGATATGTTGGGTGTCTCTTTGAAGGATAAAATCTGAAAAGAGATTATCTGACAGACCAAAGTTACTGGCATAGCTAAACTGAAGCGGCACTGGGTGCGACACACCCCGAAGCATCGATGATCATGGGAGTTGGTTGGTTTTTTAATAAAGATCACGATTCGGCAAACGTAGTTACACATTGTGACAGGATAGAGCGACGATTGGTGAAAGACGGTTAGCATTGGGTCAGAAGAGTGTTGCTTAATGTTGCTTATTAAGAGTAACCTATGCCCCGGGCAGTAGACTTGAGGGAGTCTGCTGCCCGGATGAGAGGGAGGTTATGGAGGGGTGGGCTTTTACTCCTACCCTTCCCGGAGAGGTAGCCTCAACAAGGCCCGTTGTTCCCTGAGCGTCTGGATGAATTTGGTTTACCAGGTCCGGGTGGAGCAATCAGAGGAACACCCCAGGGGTTTTTAGTCAGTAAGAGTCTGACACACCGGGGTTGCTGCCCTTACAGCGTCCCTGATGGTCCTATGCAGGATTTTTCTCCGGGATACAAAAAAAAAGTAACATATGACCAACAGTGGTTTAATGTGGCCTGATGATAGTGAAACAATACCAGTGGAAGTTAAAAGCAAAATAAATCTTTATAACCATGTGTTATACGTTCATATTATAACATTTATATCACTATTATTATAAATTACAATAATATTGAGATACGTGTGCTTAAGGTAAGCTCAGAGTCCGCCTTTCTTGCTCCATTCTAAAGTGTAATAGGGTGTGAAGCTTCGCATTGTTTTGCATGTTTGTAGCAGAGCCGAATCTAGGATACAAAAGTTCTGATATTTCTAAAAAATAGCATAAAATATCCAACTTTAACGTTAAAAGGCAGTCAAAACACTGTACTTCCACTAAATACATTTATTGTACAGAAACGTAATATTAAACAATAAAAACTCCATAGAATAAGTAATAATATTGCGAGCTAGTTTTCTGCAAGCGCTGTCGATTACAATTCATGAGACGTCGCACGATTCTCTCTTCTACCGTCCACCGCGGCCGGTGCGCAGGCGATGCGTAGAACCATTACGACGTCCGCGAGAGTGCGCCGGCAGAGTGCACGGTACACAACGCAATTAACTTTTTTTGTGCTCTAAATTTTTAAAGAGGCGATTGTAGTTTTTCATATTGGTATACATTTAAATCAATAACTGATTAATAACTTACATAAGAAATTAACCAATTCGAAACCAGCACTTATAAGCGCATATCAAATATTTAGACAGAGAACCGAAAGCGTAACACAGCGTTTTAATTTTGTAATGTATGTACCTATCAATGATGTTTAACAGAAACGCGAAAGCGAATCGATTCGAATTTATGATTTATATGATAGCTTATTTTATAAATAAACGCTTCGTTTCACTTTTGCCACCCATTCGGTTTGTTGACTGCTTGATAGAGGCTAAGGGTAAGTGTCAATTTTGATGCTGAAAGATCCAAAGGATGTAATCATAACGTAAATGTAATTCTGTTTGCGTAGATGTAAAGTTAGGTAAAGATTTTCTTTACTGTGGCACTTGCATCGCGTTTGATGATAAATACAGTGTAGCCCAAGATCATCGGTGACTGTCAAGGGATAAGAGATAAATGATTAATTGATTGTGGTAATAATCTACGCAGCGAGTTTTATGGGTGACATTATTTCTTTTCAGTACCTCTCAATAAATTTAAGACGAAACCTTAAATGGATGCCATTCCACATAACATCCCCAATGTTATCTCCTGAGTACACACCTTGAACGAATACACTTTGGAATGTTTCAACACTGCATTACAGCAGCTGTAACTTTCTGCGATATGTCGAAATTATTGTTACAGTCGCTCGCTTACTTCGTATGCATATTCTTTATAAGTATGAATTTAAAATAGAACAGAATTTCTTCATAGATAGCTCGGAAAATTGTAAGAACTAGTACCTAGTTTTTATTTGATATAGTATTTATACCATATTTAATTATAATCAACTTGATATTTGTTTTAAGAGTAACCTTTTACGCGTTCGCCCAGAGCGAGCGCGATATTTCTCAGTTACAATAACCGGCCAGTAGACTTGAGGGTTCTGTTACCTGGATGTAAGGGAGGTGGTGCGCTATGTCCAGTGTGCCGCATGAGACAGAAGTTTTGGAGGAGTGAGCTCTTTACTTCTATCTCTCCTAGAGAGGTAGCCTCAACAAGGCTTTTCGACCCCGGGCGTCTTAACGAATTTGGTTTTCCAGGCCCGGGAGGAGTGATTGGAGGGACACCACGGGGTTGCTGCCCTCACAGTGGCCCTGATGGTACTATGCAGGATTTTCCCCTGATATACAAAAAAAAAGTAACACTTTGTTAAATTTAAAGAATATTTTGCAACTAGGTTTTAGAGAAACAAAAATTAAATTACCGGAGATCATTTTTTATTTCTTTAAAACTCTATGTTCATTGGATTTGCAAACTCTTTACCATAAAGTAAAACTAACTATCTCAATTTATAGCTTCATGATTTTGCTAAGCCTGCGTATACTTTATTATATTATTAGAGAGTCGATTGTATGCTATCTTTAACTCCTAAGAATTATATTATTTTCACAAAAGTTACATTCACTTATTTTGTGACAATTTTGATCGATGATAATCAGAGTAAATGCTGCTTGCGTCCGTAGAGTCAACCTTTAATACCTTACACGTGACTCCAAAGTGGTGCTAAACAAACAGTAGTGAGGTAGTAAAATGAGGTGCTAAATTATCAATTTGAGTAAAGTAGGGTTCTACCGAAACGTGACAAGGTGGGACGGAGTCTACGAGATAAAAAGTTTTCGGAACTAAATGTGGCGTGCTTACTTTCTTTTTAGGCAAAATCACATTGGTCATACACCAGTGGAAAAGCCACAAGAAAGGAATAATACTTTCTTTTTAGACTACGAGTATATGTGTGTGTACATTGAATGTATTTAAAATGAAATATAACTTTATTCAAATAGGCTTACTTCCAAGCACTTATGAATCTTCAAAAAAAAGTAAAGCGAATCTACCACCGGTTCGGAACGCAGAATCTACTGAGAAGAGCCGGCAATAAACTCTGGTAATTACTGTTTTTGACATAATGAGGCACAATAACAGTTATAATATAAAAAGTATTGAATGTCCCGCGAGAAAGATTGCATATATTAAGACCACGCACTTTTATCATTCTAACAGTCATTAATGGAAGAATATCCCCTTTTTTTAACAATTTATAGCATTCGCTTGTAATAATTGATTCTTTTTTATTCTCCTTTACATTAATAATAATAATTCGTTTACTTCTATTTTTGATTTAATTGATTAATATTACCGATGTTTATATTATTGCAACAATAATAATAATATATCGTGACACTAAATCCATTTTCAGGCGATTAGAGATACAATAGTAGCTGTACACAATTTACGTTTATATGTCGTACTCAACTTGACCAGTAGCTCAGCTAATCGCCTTTAGAATACTTAAACATAACATTTTTACTAGCAAATTTCCTAGCGAGTGCGTTCAATAGTGAGGTGCCTAAGTTAGTACTTAATCTAGAAAAACCCAGAGATTGTAAATTTTTCTTTCATTTCTTTAAATTCCGACAACTTAATCTAAATACATAATATCTCTCGAGAAGTAGGCAGAGCATTGTGACGTGCTCTGCCTAAATACAATGAGTAGTGTCGGGGAAGATTTCTTTCTCTGAGTTTGTGCCCAGCGGGCGCCGCGACGGGGCTGTGGCAAATTGGTTACAGGTCCCACAGTCCCCGCCAATGCGCAGAAGAAGTCACCTTGGGGTTGTTAGTCGGTTCAAGTCCGACACACCTCGGTCTCGCGCAATCCCCCCAGTGCGGCCGAGACAGTCCTATGAGGATTTTCCCCAAGAAAAAAAAACATAATATGACACTTAAAGTAACATACACAATTAGGGATTTATTATTGTACCAATATACTTTAAAGTAATAATAATACAAAAACCTTTTATCAAAATAATATATGCGCATGGAAAGACTGAAGATATGTATCACTTGTTAATGGAGTGTGCCCGGAACGAGACTCAAAGGAAGTCGTTGATGAGCAAGTTGAAAATTAACAGACAAAGTATTGGAGCATGGCACGGCATTTTGGCCAATCCTTTGTCCAGTGAAGGCAGAATACTGTGCCAGATGGTGACGCTTACTCATCGGCGATTCCTCTAGGATCTAAGGACGTAGGTTAGGGCACAATGGGGCTGATACATTCAGCGGAATACAAGCCCCTAAATAAAACAAAATTAAAAAATATATGTATGTGCGGGTGTTGTTTTTTTTTACACTGGCTCGACATAGTGACTACAGAGTACCTGATGGTAAGTACAGTGTAGTCCAAAAACGAAAGCGACTATCAAAGGATGAAAATCTATTGATAGTCAACATCGTCATGTCGGCCCACATATACCACGACTGAAGGTCTCTAGGTATATGAGCTACTGGATATACACAAGCTGATCCCGAAACGCGACAAACCGAAACTGGTCACTAAGACGGGCTTTACACCGTTGCACTGTGGTCGCGATCCAGACGGGCACCGACGCCCTACCACCTCGCTGCTGCTCGTTTAGCACCACCCAGGAGTCACGTGTAGGGAAACTAGGGTAATGCCTATGGACGCGAGCAACTTCGACTCCCAAAAAAAAAAAAAAATGTTCTGTTAAAAATATTTAATTATAAATAAGATTCAATAAGTTTCAACAAAAAGTTTTCCTTTCCTATACTTTGGAGTCTGATTTAAAATGTAAATAAATTCAGAATTCCCTTTACGTGTTCTCAGGCGGTACGTATGTGTGAGCATGTCGCTACTCGACGCTCAATGCAATTCGGAATGTTTTCATAGAGGACTACGCTTATTTGTGGTTGGGAATGCAAGAGCGCTCGAGCACGATATTGCCGTTGAAGAATGCTAGAAGCAGTTCTGGAAATCCACTTACTTCCAGTTCGTATCTCAGAACCATTATAAAAAGCAGCTACAGAGGTGATGATTTTAAAACAGGATTTTCTTGTGATTTTAAAGTTCCAATCATATTATAAATCATTATATATTTCTTAACAGTAGATCCTTTGCTAATAGGTGATGTCAGAAGTTAAGAAATAAAAAGTAATAATTTCTTAAATAGTTTTGAATTAAAATTATTTCTAATAATGTATACAGAGTAAGTGACTTTTCCTCACGTTTAACATTAATGTCAACTATGTTACAATTAAGTATGTCGATTTTGGAAATTAATATCAACACAATATATTAATAAGGAAAAATCGTATTTAAGTGAAATCTTATTTAAAAACTACTGATAAATATTATATAGGATTCAAATGCCAGCTGTTAAGGTAAAAGCGATATAATTTTACGTTCATTTAAAACGAAATGCCATCTCTATCGCTAGAATAAAATTATCAGACGTCTTAAAAGGTCATAAGATTAAGTAAGGTCGCGATTTGTTTGATGTCACATCATTATGGATTTTATTACAGAAATGCCGCGACAGTCGAGGCCCGACGAGCCGAAATTATGTCTAATACCTCGCTTATAAAACTGGCATCGTAAAATTAAACGTTTCGGTTGTTATGTGCAATTTAATTTGGTCCGTTAATCGAATTTTACTTTAATATGATTTATTTATAAAATAAATGTATTAAAATATTTTAAATGTTTGTAAAACATTTAAATAATAATATTTAAAAAATATTGCATAAATAATAATTACAAAAGTATTTAATTAAGTGCATTAATATTCAATACATATCGAGGAGTGAAAAGCTATTTCGTTCAAGCGACATTTTTTGGTGATATAGTAATATATGTATATATTTTCAGAATCAGCGTTTTTTACCGATTCCGAATATATATATATATTACTATATCACCAAAAAATGTCGCTTGAACGAAATAGCTTTTACTCCTCGATATGAAGAGTTCAAAAGTAAAAAAAGTCTAAAAAGTAAAAACAATATCAAAAATTAATACTCCAAAAAGTTAACCTTACACTACACATTTAAAACAACAAAAACTTTAAATCTAGGTTTTTTGCTTTAGTACGTACTTGCTACGTGAATACGTAGTTCTGAAGTTAATTAAAAGCATTGCGAGGAAAACAGTAGCCAATTGTCATAATAATACTGGAATAAAGATTAGTTGATAAGTTAGTTCCTTATCACGGGAAACTTGGGTACAACACTATAGTTGTCAAAAATCGTCAGAACCACAATCTAAATTTTATTATTTATTCGATTAAATGAGTTTGTGAGCATCAAAAGCTTGCACCTATTTCTCTATCCATCATCACGTTCATTGTTAATTGGGGTAGACAGTGAGAATGGAACCCCACTTCCAAAAACGAATATAATCTCTTCCAATATAGTAAGAAAACAATAAAAGTACAACTGTTTTTATATCTTGTTTGTTCTTTATTTTGTACCACAAAGTAAATGTTATTTTATTTCAAATAAGTTGGCAGTTGTTTTTATCATTTTGTATTAAAGTGTAAAGGAAATACATATAATTAAAGTTGCTGTATGAGTTTTTAATCCTCACCGCATCAATTATGAACTGTTTATAAATTCAGTCGACAGCCGCTCTGCATAATTGCTACTAACTATAAAACTTTTATGATCTTAATTTTCCGTATTCATATGCAACAATGCGGTCGTATTTTAATTACGCTGGAATTATATTTGCGCCTTTTGTGCTTTTGTTGAGTTTATTAATGGCAAAGTCGCTGGCTGTCTACTGAATTAGACAATGGAATGAAAGCAGTCCTTATGAATGCTTCGGCGGGTTTTGCGAGATATTAATATTGATAGGCTGATTTACGATGTCATTTTAATTGATCAATAATTTTCCATATCGGTTTACAGTCGATCAGGAAATTGATCTTTGAAAATGTTAATATAGTACTTATCTTAAGCAGTGTATTGAAAATAAATAAATAATAATAAAATGCGCTGGTTTCTAATGTTAGTATATTTCTATGGAAAATTAGTGAGTGACAATATCTATCAAAAATTGAATATAATTCTAAGTAAAAAAGAAATCAATGTTAAAAGAGGATTTATAACACTCTCCCCGCACGTGAAAGAAAAAGATATTTACAATAATAAGAACTAAATAATAAGAAACCTAAATTACAAAAAAATTAAATAAACTAATTTATAGGTAACCTAATCAATTTCTTTGCTGGTCTTCGTAAGGTTCCAGCTTCGGTGGTTACATCGGCTACCCGTACTGAACCATCTTTTCCTGGGAATACTGCCGAGATACGACCTTTAGGCCAGGAACCCCGAGGAAGATTTGCATCAACGATAATGACTATATCACCAACGGATAAATTTCGGTGATCTGTCGAAGCTGATTGTCTTGGTACTAAAGTTGGCAAATACTCTTTAATCCAACGTTGCCAAAAATGGTCTGATAATCGGATAGCCTTTTTCCAATCTGATCGGCCACAGAGATCTCGATCAGTTAGAGACACCGGAACTTGTGCTCCTGGAGAAAATGATTCGGTGTGAGAGCCTCCTCTGTTGCATCAGTTGGTATATATGTCAGTGGACGGCTATTAACTATATTTTCTGCTTCTGTCAGTAACATCCATAATATCTGCTCCTGAGGGTGCTTCTGGAGTAAGGTGATTTTTAATGCTTGCTTTACAGATCGGACAAGCCTCTCCCAAGCTCCTCCCATGAATGGGGCTGCGGGTGGAATAAAGCGCCATTCTATATTTAAATTTGCTGCCGTATTTGATATAGCGTTTCCATAGAAGGCTTTCAATTCTTTATTAGCTCCAACAAATGATGTGCCATTATCGGACCAAATTTCTTGAGGTGTTCCTCTTCTCGCAATAAATCGCCTCAGTGCCAGAATTGCTGAATCAGCGGAAAGACTGTTTACAACTTCCAAATGAATAGCTCTTGTGGAGTGGCAAGTAAACAGTGCCACGTACCTCTTCTCCGTTCGTCTTCCTACGCAAACAAGGATAGGGCCGAAGTAATCCAAGCCAGTGAAGGTAAACGGACGGTAGTGGTGTGCCAGCCGAGCAGCAGGTAGATTCCCAAAAGATGGACAGCTTACTGAAGCTTTGCGAATTTTACACAGTTGACACGAATGGCAGACCTTCTTTATTATGGATCGCAAACGAAAAATAAAAAATTGTTGTCTCATCTCGTTCAGAACAGTTTCATTATTGGCATGAGCAAATTTTATGTGATAATGAAGGATCAGTAGATGTACAGCTCTATGATCTCCATCCAATACTACTGGTTTATTGAGATCTTCTGTTTGAAAGGTACTAGATCCAATTCGTCCCGACAAGCGCATGAGACCATCTTCAGTCAAAAATACTTCTAATTTGCGCAATTTACTGTCATGAGGCAAAGGCGCTCCGGTCTGTAAGCATCTAAGCTCTCTATTAAAGGAGTCAGCTTGACAGCTCTGCAGCACTTGTAGACGGGCGAACTTCAAGTCCTCTGCCGTGACATTCACCGAAGCTGGAATATCAGGACCTCTAATATTATATGGCTGCGAAGTTAGTGTTAACCCTTTTTTTTTAAGAGCCAACTGTTTTAGTCTTTTTATATATTTGTGTACATAAGCAGTTGTCCGCAAAAACCGTAACCAAGAACTAAATCTTCCAGGATCAGCTACTAATGGGTTCTTGGTGACGATTTCGTTTATTAAATTAACGTCAGCGAGTTTTACAGACGATTTAAGCTCGGTTAATGGAGTTAAATGTGCATTAGCATCATCTGGCCATGCGCTTGTTTCTAGAAAGAGAAATTTTGGGCCAGAAAACCACCGATCAGCTAGCGTTAGTCGCGTAGATTGGAAGCGAGTGGCATCATCAGCCACATTAGATATAGTCGGTACCCAGCGCCATTCGCTAGCAGCGGTGATTTCTAATATCTCTCCAACTCTATGGGCTATAAAAGGTTTGAAATTACAGGCGTCATTTCGAAGCCAAGCTAAAACATTTTTAGAATCACACCAAAAGAATCTCTTAGTAGGCTTATGAACTACGGCCAAACAAATTGTAGCCGCAAGGCGAGCTGCAATTAAAGCTCCTTGCAACTCCAATCTGGGAATCGATATTGGTTTTAAAGGAGATACACGAGCTCTACTACAAATCAAAGATGTGCGAATAGATTTATCACGAAAAACGAATCGCCAATAAGCAACGGCTGCATACGCACTTTGACTTGCATCAGAAAATACATGTAGCTCTGTATTGACTACGTTATCATTATTAATAATAATACTGTCCTCGTTAGTGATATACCAACGTGGAATTTTAATGAATTGAACTGCTTCTACGTCTGAAAACCAATCTTTCCATTTGATTTGGTCGTCTGAAGACAGTTCTTGATCCCAATCTAAACCTTTTCGCCAAGCTCTTTGAAACAATATTCTACCTTTAATTGTTAAAGGAGTTAATAAACCTAGTGGATCGAATATACGCATTAACTGCGATAGCACGTTTCTTTTTGTAAAAGTATATGAAAAGTTATTAGATTTATTAATATTAAAACCAATAGAATCCGTGGTGTGGTGCCAAATCAGTCCTAAGGTACGAACAGTTTGAGGAAAATTTCCTAAATCTATACCAGTACTATTATTAAGTCGAAAATCTGGTGGTATAAATTTCAAAGCCTCAAGATGATTTGTAATACCTATCGAATCTAATTTATAATAATTTTGGATAATAATATCTAAATCACTGGAGCTTTCACTCGTACATTGATTAACGAAATCTACGCAATCCGTTCTACTATTATTAAAACCGAAAAGAACCCATCCCAAAGCGGTATTACTAGCAACAGGTTCTGAGTTTAGGCCTCTACGAGTTTTTTTAGAGATTATTAAGTGCCAATTGTCTATTCCTATTAAAAGCATTGGCTTAACATTTTCATGATATGATAAGTTTTCCGCTAAACTAGCTAAATGAGAGTAGGATTTAAGTTCTTCAGTACTGATGGATTGTTGTGTAGCTAGATTAAGGTCCTTAATAGACCGCGCATTACGTACTCGATGTATTTCGCTACAATTTTTACCTTTAATATTAAAATTTACCATCTGTACAGGTGCTTGTTTTGATAATCCACTAATACAATTCATTTGTAGCAATGTAGATGGTCCCTTGGCACCTATGACTTTAGCAATATCAGCGTCAATGAAGGTACCTGTAGAACCATCATCTAAAAGTGCAAAGGTGTCAATCTTACCTAAAGGACCGCTCAATGTCACTGCAATAACTTTAAGTAAAGGTTTAGGAAAACCAGACGGAGGGCTCAGAGTAGAAGAATGAGTAACAATATCACTGTTATGATTGTTTTCTGCTGGTTGTGATATAATATGGAGAAGCTCGTGATGTTTCCTGGTACATCCTTCTACACCACAACGTTTCTTCGGGTTACAAGATATATATTTATGTCCACCTTTGATTAAACAATGATAGCATACCTTTTGATCTTTGACCCAAATCCATCTATCTTCCACAGTTAAATTCAGGAATTCTTTACAATCTACGGTATTGTGCTGTGAAGATTTACAGAAATAACAAAGTATATTATTAACATTCGATCTGGACTTTTTGTTATGCTGAGGATCTACATTTCTAAAAGAGGTTGAATAACAATTCGATTTACTTCCTTTAATATTCGTATTAACGTGGGGTACATCATTAGTTGTTATATAACCAAATCGATTCCGAATATCAGCCTCATGATCTAAGAAATTAGATAAAAGCTCTAGCTTACTAACATGTTCGTTGTTCATTTTGAAGGCGAAATGCGCCCATTGAACTTGCATGGATGTAGGTAATTTGCCAATAATTGTATTAGAAAGCTCTGGAGAAAATAAATATTCCCTTTGCTTTAAAAGCTTAATAGTTTCTACACAATTACGAACCTTGCAAGCAAAATCTGATACCTGCTTACCAGATTCAGATAAATTTATTTTTGGTAAGGCCTTGATTTTAGCCACTTCCTGTATAACAATTACCTCACTCTGGCCAAATCTTCTATGTAAGGCTTCGAGAACTTGATCTGGGTCATTGGCGGCGATTAAAAGCGTGGATACGGATTCTCGTGCCGGTCCGCGCAAAGCACCGCTTAGCCTGACCAAGTTTTCAGCAGGAGTATAACCAGGCTTGGTATCTTCAAATATACGTCTAAAAATCAACCAGTTAGTTGAAACACCATCAAAATGTGGCAGCTGAATATGACTCACTTTTATCGGAGCTGCAGCACAATGGCAAAATGGCCGTGAAGCCGAAGGTGGTTGCACCGAGCCAAGAGCCTCTGTCGGCTGCATCGGAGTGACCTTCTGAGTTGTGCCAATAATAGGGTTCTGAGCAGTAGTAAGAACATTATTTTTATCCAACCATAAATCTACAATGGAACGGCTACGACGGCTGCTACCAGCACTCGCTTCTTCAACAGCTGCAAGCTGAGCTTGCAGCTCTAATTCAGCCACAGCTCTCTCGCGTTCTGCAGCAGCACGCTCACGTTCTGCAGCAGCACGCTCACGTTCTGCAGCAGCACGCTCACGTTCTGCCTCTAAAGTAGCCTGTTTACGGGCATGCTCTGCAATTATTGCTAGTTTTTGAACTGTTTTTGA
The DNA here is from genome assembly GCA_036320925.1 of Automeris io. Classification (NCBI taxonomy): domain Eukaryota; kingdom Metazoa; phylum Arthropoda; class Insecta; order Lepidoptera; family Saturniidae; genus Automeris; species Automeris io. The sequence goes on along the minus strand of JAUDJH010000012.1, from coordinate 1,631,589 downwards.
TGATGATGTTGAAGAGTGGTGTGATTTTTTATCGGATGAGTATTTTGGAGAATGACTACCCAACTCACCTATTGCTTGTGAGGATTCTTGAGAGGGTTCCTGAGCCATAAAATCTCCAACATTCTTACTCTCACGAAGTTGCTGTCTTGTTTTTACCATTTTTTTGTGAAATATACTAACAATAATTGTTTAAATGCTATAAATATGTTCGAAGGACCAAAATATTGAAAATAAATAAATAATAATAAAATGCGCTGGTTTCTAATGTTAGTATATTTCTATGGAAAATTAGTGAGTGACAATATCTATCAAAAATTGAATATAATTCTAAGTAAAAAAGAAATCAATGTTAAAAGAGGATTTATAACACAGTGTTTTGAATTTTAAGAACACAGTCAAAACCATTTATGGCGACATCGTTTAGATCAACATAGCGGTTATCTATATAACCAGATCAAACCACTATATGGTCTATACGCAAAACAAAAGTCCCGGCTAAATGCAACGGACTTTATATCTTGAAAACGTTAAAGGTTGTTACTACTATCGGTTTTTACGACTATATATGAGCCGTACTAAGATGTCGTTATAACAGATTTTGACTTTATATTTAATACTCGTAACATTAACGTAACACCTAATTACAGTAAAGCCTTATTTTGAGGCATTTTGCAGCTGAATCACGACGAAATAACTTTGCGTGGCGAATTTATTTCGAGGGGCGAGAGGCTATTTGGCTTGAGCGACATTTTTGGTGATATAGTAATATGTATATTTTTAGAATGGGTAATAATGCTGATTCTGAAAAAAATATATTACTATATCATCAAAAAATGTCGCTTAAGCCAAATAGCCTTTCACCCCTCGATTTGAATTAAACATCTATATTATAAGTTTATATAGCGTGTAGCTGTGATGGCTTACTGGATAATTGACCGGTTTTCATGCACGGCAACGTAAATGGTCGCAGGTTTAAAATCCCGGCAGGTAAATCTGGGTTTTTTCAGATTACGTATGGATTTAGGCACCATATGCTCATCGGTGAAGAAAATGACATCTAACAAAAATATCATGTGTAAGCGCCTTGAAAACGGTGATCAGCTGCGCTACTGATCATGTTGGTCACGACATATAAGAGCAAAGTGAATGCAACCACTTATGTATCTCTGCTCACCCCGTAAGGGATATAGTGTGATGATGTATTATTAGTTTTATTATTTATATAGTGCTGTCACATTTGCGCCCCTTCGAATTGTGTTAAAGATTAAAGCAAGATGGAAACAATACTGCTATATGAGACCGTGGTGTGGCTGATATATACCCAAGTATTTAGAAAAATGCTAATCACGTGAAATTTACTAACTTCGTTTCGTAATAAAACAAAATAGCTACCTTATGGAACGAATTTGTTCTAAGTTACATTTATCCAATAATTGTTATCACTGCCGACGGTTTTTAAATTATAAATGAATAACCAAAACAGGCATGTTAGGTGTTTTTCCTACCATTAACTCAGTCAATTGAATATACCGTGCCTTGTATTAAATACAGTGTTGCCATAGATCAACAGCTACCATGATGAGACATGAGCTCATTAACTGTCGACCAGTGGCGTGCAGCTCATATAAAGCATAAAAAGTATTATATTATTATACTTGCACATTTAATAAATATAGTGACTTTAAATCTTGTAATCACCAGAACAGGAGTCTTAGAATTCAAATTGGACCATATTTTAAATTAATATACGTACTTAATACCTAAAAAAAATCAAGATAATGCGATTTGTGCTATGGTATCACTAATACATTTTGTAGTCGATTTGTTTATTGTATGTAATAGTTTAAATATATTAAAATAAATATATTTCATTTCATTTTCATCTTATTTTCATCTCATTTCCATCTCATTTTCATCTCATTTCCATCTCATTTTCATTTCATTTTCATTTCATTTCCATCTCATTTTCATTTCATTTTCATTTCATTTCATTTCATTTTCATTTCATTTTCATTTCATTTTCATTTCATTTTCATTTCATTTTCATTTCATTTTCATTTCATTTTTATTTCATTTTCATTTCATTTTCATTTCATTTTCATTTCATTTTCATTTCATTTTCATTTCATTTTCATTTCATTTTCATTTCATTTTCATTTCATTTTCATTTCATTTTCATTTCATTTTCATTTAATTTTCATTTAATTTTCATTTCACTTTCATTTCATTTTCATTTCATTTCATTTTCATTTCGCTTTCATTTCACTTTCATTTCACTATCATCTCACTTTCATCTCACTTTCATCTCATTTTCATCTCATTTTCATCTCATTTTCATCTCATTTTCATCTCATTTTCATCTCATTTTCATCTCATTTTCATCTCATTTTCATTTCATTTCATTTTCATTTCATTTTCATCTAATTTTCATCTAATTTTCATCTCATTTTCATCTCATTTTCATCACATTTTCATTTCATTTCATTTTCATTTTATTTTCATCTCATTTTCATCTCATTTTCATCTCATTTTCATTTCATTTTCATTTCATTTTCATCTCATTTTCATCTCATTTTCATCTCATTTTCATTTCATTTTCATTTCATTTTCATTTCATTTCATTTTCATTTCATTTTCATTTTCATTTCATTTTATGTTTCTATGAAATGCACGGCACTGCTGTCGCCGTCATCATATCGGCCGAAATAAACTACAGGGAATTACTTCTAGGTATATAGATAATTGAATGTAGACTAGTTCAAAATTAAATTTTCAGAAGTTATCTACAATATCACACTCGGTAAATGTACAGTTATAGTATTGTCTTCAAAAAGCCGTTAAATGTTGAAGATAATCGAATACAATAGAGCAATCTTTTAATAAAATTTGCCCTAATAGTGCTGTAAATAATGATTTCGTAGGCAAACGACGATTTACCACGAGCAAGGAGATTTAAATTACAAAGGGTTGCCCTTTCGTGCTTACAACCTAGCGCTTGTTTAATTGAAGACTTTGAATTTTAGATAATGTTAATCTGCCCATTTGTAGCTCGTAAAATATCATTAATATATTATTAGTTAATTAAATAATGGTTGTTTCCAGGAACTTTATCCGCTTGGAGAGTTTAAACATAATCAATTTCTGTACTCATTGAATACTATTACCACGTTTTTTACTCTTATGGAATTTTTGTTCTTCATCATTTCACTATAGTTCACTGCTGAACCATAGTTAAACAATACAAGTCGATCTTCGTTCGATTCAAAATAATGTTCAACAAATGTATGTGTATGTTCATGTTCTCAATAAATATGTATTATAAAGCTTATAACTATATTTATTACTCTAGATAACCAGAATTTTAAACAATTGTTTGTAAACTATTTTGGAAAACGTAAGTTTGGTTTATTAATAATCTTAATGTATCTAATAACTGTTTGTTAGTATTTTCCAAGATAAGAATATTACTAGCATTCTTTATAGTGAAATTGAGCACATAGAAAAAATACATAACTATATATAAAAATCTTGATATATAATAAACTTATTTTAATTTCAAGCAATTAAAATTATGTTTTAACCAGCTTACATGTATGTATTTAACGAACCGTTAGGTGAAATGCCTATTATTTCCAAAATAAGCCAAGAATACATAACAACATCGCTTTATATTTTTACTGAGTGCTACTGAAATGCTGGCGTATAGTATGCAAGTAGCATTTTAATCTTAACTCAATACCCTTGTGTCCTCTGCTATTTCGTTCGTACCACTGACGAGGGTCCAGTGAGTATCGACAGCCTGTTTTGTAGTCGAAGTAAATGTAGCCTTTTAAAGATCGTTAAAGAATGAAACCCGACACTAACTCGAGGTAAAGCAACATTTTTTTAATTTGATTGCATACCGCTGCGAGTATATCGTATACGATGATTATAAAAAGTATAGCATGTAGACGCCGTCCGATACGTGCTTGTGTTAAAACGCCCTAAGCGTCGTTAGGGTGATACGGGACGCACGGGGTAAGAGTATGCGCGCGCGCATGGGATGCTTGCTAATGCAGTCGACTAACGAGATCCATGGCTAGAGTACGTGCGTGTGCGTCGCAGTTCGGTGTGCTTTAAAGTGCAAATAAACAGTAATCGCCAAAATCCGTGTCTTTCTACAACCACACCCACGACCACTGGTCATAATAGGGGATTTATGTGAAAATTATCTGTTACTTATAATTATAAGCTTCCGATACTTTGACATTGAAATACCTTTGTTACTGGAAATTTTTAAACCTTATTAACTGAGATTTGAATTTTACATTTTTCAATATTACCCCTATAATTGAGATTTTGTGCCTGAATCACTTATACAACTGAGACAATTTATTAGGTTTAGATAAGTCATGAGACGTTTGTTTACAAACATTCTAATTTCTTAGGACGACTCTTTATAAATAAGACAACTGTCATTTCAAACTTGGGTATTTGGTAAACTGGGTAAAAGATAAGCCTCTATAACTGATAAAAACTTCTAGGTACTTTGAGATGCCACTTAACTAGGTTTCACTGTAACTTGCAATCCATAAGTATGCAGCTTTATTCATATCCGAAAACGTGCAATGTTGTAGTTTTAGACGTATTTCCTAGAGTTTATAATTAGATTATACAATTTGATCGAAATGAGGGATAATAAAGTTTGTTTGAGACTTAAAGCTTATAAATGCTGCTTAGCTAAGAATCTGCTCAGAAAATAGGTCCGACATTAACCCTTAAATGCACAATGTTGTTTTTAAACAACATACTAAAAACCACAGATAAAATTGATCATCTTTTAATTTTTTGTTAATATAGTCTATTAACAATTTTTTTTTTCAAGCGTGAAACAAAAATCGTCCATTTAAGGGTTAACAAAAAACTGAATATATCATTGGTAATTGAATATAGTCCAAGTTGACGAAATTAATGACTTACTATATACTCTGATATTAATTAAATAATATACTTGTATTTTTTAAGTAATAACTGAGTATAGTTATTACTAAATAACTTTATTCTTTAGTTATTACTAAGTTATTAGCTTAGGGTCTCTAAATCTCGGCGTTAAAAGTCTTGAGATTAGCCCTGGGATAGGCTAATTTTTGGAATAAATACCAATTAATTAACTGAGTTCTGACTCAGTGTCAATTCACAATTCTTCTTGTATAAATAAAATACGGTACAAACGCTATTGCACCCAAAAACGCCTTATTGGACGATTTTATTGCTGAGAACGGAAAAACGCTTTATCGGGCAGTCTTATCCTTTAGAATGTTTTCTTATACTGAGTCATGTTATTGAAAATATAAGCGATATTGGGAGACGTTGCTTACCGTAGCATGTGTGTAGTGTGTCTGTTATTTGACATGTCCTCTCAGGCACCGGATATCGGTTGATGTATCGGGAATGGAAAACGTATTCTGTATAAACCCTTCACTCAGTGTAATCGAGCGTGTTTTTGTAATAATGAATGTCTTTTTAGTCTCATATTCTTGAGATGTATGATTTGTAATGTGAGTGATGTAAAAAAAACACTTTATTTAGGACATTCGAACCGATACTTGGAAAATTCTCGTTATATGCTAACTTTTAGCAATTTCGGTTTATATAGGGATGTATTCAATTGAAGGATGTCAATGTTGTTTACGTGATCTTATAAATATCTCTATTGCTATTGACTTAACATAATATAGTTGACTCTGAAAATAATGGAATTACGGAAAATTGGCTTTCTTTTCAAAAAGGGAGATCTATAATATGTAAATATAGTATAAGTTTATAGTAATAACAGTGGATATATATAACTTACAGTCCAGGTCGACTTAAGGGAGTCCGATGTACGGATGAGAGTGAGGCGGTGCGCACTGTGTGGCGCGCCGCCTGAGAGAGAGGTTTTGTATAGGTTGGCTCTTTACACTCACCCTTCTCAGAGAAGTCGCTCTCCGGGCGTCTAGATGAATTTGATTTCCCACGCCTGGTGGAGCAATTAGAGGGACATCCTGGGGGTTTTTAGTCTAACACACCGGGGTCGCTGATGGTCCTATGTAGGATTTTCACCCAGATTACCATAAAAAAGTAACATTACAGGGACAATGAAGACAAAAAGTGTATATAATATACCTATGAAAGTATTTTTAGTACGCCGCAGTTTGAAAAGGGATTTGGTAGATGTAAGATGGAAATACTATATTGATAAAATAATTGAATGTTGCATTTATAAGGAAAAACAGCAGTAACTTTTATCAAATACCTCGTCAATAAGCGACAACTGATGTATGTACATGAGGAGTAAACCAAAAAAAATAAATATGTATATAAATTAAAACTTACTTGGAGTATTTGTATTAAATATATTTGACACTATTTACGAACGTAAATACATATTTACTATCGGTTACTGCAGAGCCGTAGTCTAGAACGCAGAGGCCAGAGAGAGGGGTGGCTTTTTACACCATCCCTCCCCAAGCGAGTAGAGGCCTAGCCAGAGGCCGCACGCCTTGCCGGGTATCGAGGATGAGGCCCTAGTCGTGCCCTCGATCCCGGTATGTGGAAAGTGGAACACCCCGGGGCTTTAGTTGGTGGAAATCCAACACTCCTGGGGGCGGCCCTCAGCGTCGCCTGAGGTCCGAAGTGATTTCCTCCGGGAAAGAAAAAAGTCCGGGAAAAAAGTCGTAGTTAATAAATAAAAGTAATTAATAAAAAAAAAGTAGAAAAAATATAGGTATAAAAATTACGCTGTTTGTTCATCATTTGGGTAAAACGCAAAATGACCTCGGCAATAAAATAAAACCACTAACAATAAATTACATTGCCAAAGACGCTTTTATTTAGAGCGCAGTTCCGTCCTCACATATGTGATTACAGTTAGAAGGCTGGTGGTCCGGTGTTTATTTGTAAAACACCGACTGGGGTCGATGTAGTCCAGTAGCTGTTTGAAATGGGGTAGACATAATCACCTTTTTTATCTGTTTTCAATATACTTCCATAAACATTACGTTTTTTAGGGTTGATATAGCTTACGTCCGTAATTTATGACATTCGACACCTAAAATTATCTGTCTAGAGATGCTAAGTGCGCGGCAGCGAGGTGGTAATCATTATTACGTTTGACAACTCAGTGGCTCTGATGGCATAGTGGATTTGAGGCTGGTATCTATGCGCGCAATCTTGAATAGTTGTAGGTTCGTATCTCAGAAAATACCTTTGGGTTTTTCCAGTTTAAATACACATTTAGGTACCACATGCTCACCGGTAAAAAAGAAAACCGCAAGGAATTTCGCAGGATGTCTAATATAAACGTCACGTACAAGTACCTTGAGAACGGCGATCAGCTGTGCTACTGGTCACGTTGAGCACGAAATATAAACGCAAAGTTCACCTCGAAAGAAATATAGCAAGTATGTGTGGTGATATTTCAATTAAACGTAGCCAGGATGTAATACAAATAAATAAAGATAATTCATTGTTTTTATTCCACGATGACACTGTCATCTGTCGGATTTTAGCCACAATTAAGGCTATTTGGTCCTAATAAAGGAACTAATTAATGAAGTTAACAATTATTATTATTATTGAGAAATAAACAGTCAATCGCATCAGATTAAATAACCCTGACCATTGAATTTGTTTCAATATTAATTCTATAACCAGTCTGTATAGATCTTGTTTAGTAGATTTACCTAAACGTGTTGGATTACTGAGTAATTAGTGATTATACTCCAGTATGAAGCCCGAGGGATGTAAGGGCACAAATCGTCAACTTAATTTCCAAAATTTACTGTACTTGTCCGCGGTGTATCCTGCCAAATAGCGAAAGAGGCTCTGAAGACCGTATGGTGGAAGTATAACCATCAAAATTCTAATATAGTTTAATGTAATAGGCTATTGACGTGCAGCAGTTTTACTAGTTTGGTAAACTACACCCTGCGTGTTGTACATGGGCAAAGCCCTCCTAATATTAAGCCAAAATAGATGAGCTGGCTCAGTTGTGAACTTTGGGGGAGGTCTATGCCCTGTATTAGGAAAACAAGAGCTGATGAAACAGTATATCCAGGGCTCTAAATTATCAGTGCTTTACAAAATGGGCTGAAAGTAAAAGGTATTAGACTACGTATATTACAACATTAATAGCTCTCAGCCCACAAAGTTTATGGCAACAATAAACCGGCCACACATAAAACTTTAGGTTTACGCCATTTGCTTCGCAGCTTTAGAGGCTGTAGTAACATGATGAAGGCCTCTATCCAGTAAAACTGTGGGATATGCGCTACATATATAAATATAAATTATAAGAATTTGTAATTAGTAGTTTTTAATCATGGAAGTTCATGTGACCGGGCGAGAAACGAGATTACATTGAGTGGCTGAAGGTTGAATAAAAAGTAAAAATAAAATTAAATTAAAAATCATAACAAACCTTATAAACGGTTTCTAAATTAAGAGAAAATCAAACTGTTAAACGAAATTCTAACAGTTAGAAAAACACTGCAAGGTTATATATAAAAAGAAAATTGTGAGTGGATAAACATTTTAAATTTGTTTATTTCTTAGTTTTACCCTTGTAGCCTGTTTCTTAATTTGAGAGCCTTTTAAAGAAGCCTAAATAATATAATAGTAAGATGGACAACTACACCCATTGATCTAGTTCCAAAGTAAGCCTGCACTTGTGTTATGGATAATAGACATATATTTACATACTTAAATATATCCTTGAAAAGTTTGCCGCTACCGGGACTTAAACTCAGGGCCTTCTGCGTTCGCTGGGCCATAGGAAGCATACGGATACCCAGGCCCGGCGAAGGCGAAGAGTAGGCAGTGCTGGCAACCCTGGTGGTTTTAGTCAGTGAGAGCCCGCACACCAGCCAGTGGCCCTTACCGCTGCCCTAATAGTCCATGATGATTTCCACCAGGTTAACAAGAAAAAGACCTTCTGCGATGAAGGCAGGGCCCCTACAATTGCGCTGTTAGTCTGTCAAATAAACGTTTGATAGGCGAATGCGGTCCATCATTGCTGTTATATTCACTCATCACCAGATGTTAATGAAGCCCAGCTTTTACTATAGGTAATAAAAAACTTGGAAATGAATGCTAATCTAGTTGATACGTAAACTATATACTTTAAGACAGCCTTTCGCAGACTGTCCCACAAAATACAAAAGAAATCATTTTCGTAAAGCCTTTGCTATTTAATGTTATTTAATTTATTTCATTTGTGATCTCACGAGGAACATGACGGAAAATTTGAAACAAATTCACGAGTTATCGTAGCGCACAAAAAACAAATGTGCGCATCTAAAGAAATTGAATTTCATTGAAAAGATCCGGACAAAGATTTGCCCGAATCCCGGGAGTGGGATTTAGAGAAATACTTAAAGTGGCTTAGAGCCCGCGATTGCGTGCGATAGGCAAATCCCACGTTCGTCTTAGGAGTAATATAAAATGGCCGTAATATGGACATTTCGGGAATGGTTACATGGGTAAGCAACGCGGTGATTACTAATAAGCCGTAACCTTTATCATTTTAACACCTTTTTTCAATTTTCAATCATTTTAAAGTTATGAAAAGTAGTTCTTGAATTAAGGTTACACTTAAAACGGTCATCGTCACCTTTAAAGATAACTGCTGCCGAGTCACGACTGGCAGAATCCGACGCGTACCTTTACCATTTCCGCAACAGATTAAAAAGTACATTACTCTTTGCTAATACTACAAAATTATAGAAAGTGTAACATTACACCGAATTCTTTTGTAATGTGGTCTCAACCTTATATTGACATTTGTGAAGCTAATTTCCATACTCCCTATGTTTCGGCAATACGTATTTTTTGGTACATGTTCACATTGAATCCTTATTTATATTCATTAAAGTTAGGTTTATTTGGGAGATCATTACATCGAAATGGATTATTCTTTATAGCCACTTTAAATAAAGCTATTAAGTAATTATACATTTCTTTTGAGAATTGTTTTATTTAAATAAGTTCGTAATTTCGTTTATGTAAATACAACATTATTGTCAATGATAAAGATCTATATTCTATAGAATAAACTATTCTTATTTTATTCAGCTTTAACTTTTAATTTATTTTTTCACTTGTTTTATTCACTAAAATTTTGTTGAAGTAACTAAATTATTTCTTTGATAGCAATATCATGTATTAGGTTTTTAAAGTTTGTACGCAGAACTCATTTAAGAAAAATAATATAAATATACCGTAAAGTAAAAACACGAATTTTGTAAAATAATTAAATAAGTTATGACTGCCATTAATCGTGCGAAGAAAATGTTTCAAGGCGTAATTTTCAGGTTGGGCGCACATTGTTTTATTGTTTACAGGGAAAATTGTCGCGCCAAACTTAAGGAAAGGGAAAACTAATTAAAATAACGGCCCGTACTTATTGTTTTTAAGACTATATAATAAACTTTTCTCTCAAGAAAGCTAGTAAACATTAAGCTATAGCAAAAGCAAATTTATTGCCACTGGAAGATGTAATTCTTTCTAAATATTTTTATAAATTGCTGTTTTGTGTATAACCATGATATTTTATGGTTTCAGATATCAAAAGGAAAATAAACTCCTATAAATTCACTTTGTTAACCATCTGTCTATTTGTCGAAGCCTTTTTCTCAGGAATGCGAGAGTATCAAGTTGAAATTAATACCGAATACTTCTGCAATCCCTTGGAGCTTTGAAAAAATCAAGCTGTTAAGTCAACACAATGAAAAAAAAAGGTAGCATATGCTACATATTTTAACATTCTCAAGAGAAAAACTTACAAGGGTTTTTTTATCTTAACTTGGCACAGTGACCATGTCACGCCTGATGGTAAGAATGGTGCAGTCCAAAAAATGACAACGACTATCAACATTAAGGAAAAACCCATCGGTACCTGCAGCGATCATGCCGGCCTGCAAAAACATCTCTTCATGCTACGCTTAAAGGGCCACATATCAAAGTCGGTGGGAGCATGCTCACCGGAAGACCATTCCAGAGCCTAACGACACGGCATAGTAAGAGTTAGAGAACTTCTTAGTCCTAGCCGGAATGTGAGATACTGTATAGCTGTAACTCCGTAAACTCGCGCACGTGGTTCTATTCAGGAAAGGAGAGAGTGGAACAAGGTTAAATAACTCTTCTGAACAGTCGCCGCTATACAGTCAGCAGAAAACGCTTGGTGAGGTAATATCTCTACGCGATTGGAGTGGTCCAAAAAAACTACTAGCGATTCTAACGATACATTCCGTAGACCACGAATTATGGTATTCGGCATGAAACAATGTGTTATATGAATAGAGAGAAAAATCTGAAAGCCGTACATTTTTTACATCGCAAAATAAAAGTTTATTTGAAACCCTCGGTGCGCAAGTTCGACTCACAATTGGCTGGTTTTTTTCAAAAGATCAAAATCCACGGTACCGTATGTTACTGTAAAACACATTTGGTTATAGATTTTCTTGAAATAGTTTTTGTATAAAACTATGAATCAAAATAAAAGAAAATTAATTTGTTCTTTTCCTGTCTTTAATATGATAATTAACTTCACGTAACTCGATGAGTATTTTAAGAGGAACAAGACTTTATTTAGTTCTAGCTATGCCCGCAACTTTGTCCACGTAGAATAGTGTCTTTTGGGTAGCATTTTTAATTATAAAGGCTAAGATTTTAACAAATAAGATACATACGTATAAATGCTTTAATGAGCTATCTTTTAGCTCTAAAAATGACGATACTTCAATACAATTTTTTATCTCCCCCTTTCAAATCCTTTCAATCTTTTTATGAATTAAAAAGTAGCCTATGTTCTTTCTTAAGTTCTAGATTATATGTATACCAAACTTCGTTTAAATCGATTCAGTAGTTTTGGTATGAAAGCACGACAGACAGACAGAATTACTTTCGCATTTATAATATTAGTAAGGATATTTAATACACCAGTTTATAGTGAAGGTTTATACTACACGCTATTGTCTAAATAGTTAAACGTTTTAAATCATCTTCGTTATTATTTTCACGAGATACAATCGAGATCAGGTGCGAGCACGGAAATACTAAAAAAACTTTCTTAGCAACCACCATCACACCTGCCAGGAAACTATTTTTAATTAAGGACGTTTACAGTTCATAGAGTTAGTAAGGCTCCAACCGTTTAGTCACGTTTGTCGCAAAGAGCACTTCATTTAGCGTGTAGAACACCTGTTATACTGGAGCGCTCTTAATTTTACTTAGTCTAGAATTTCTTAGAATAATTGCTCGGGAAAATTTACCTTTTATAAAAAAAGGGGAATAATAAACAAACACTTCAAGGCCACTTCACGTTATTAAAATATAAAGGGTGTCTCAGAATGTTTTTCATTTTTTGATGTTAAATAAAAAACAACATTATCCATTAAAACTTGTTTTATTTATTGTTAAATTAAAGAGCAGATCTTGAAGTTTATTTATGAAAAACAACCGTTTGCAAATGTTCACCATTTACTTGTTCACACTCATTTAGCCTGGAGCTAAAATTTTCAATCACTCGCTGGAGCATTGCTCTTGGAATAGCGTTGATTTCTTCAGTGATTCTTTGCTTCAAAACGTTCAGGTTTGGTGGCAATGGATTGTAAACTTTACTTTTTAGGTAGCCCCATAAGAAAAAATCAGCAGGCGTTAAATCAGGACTCCTCGGGGCCAGTTTATGTCTCCTCGGCGGCTTATCACTCTTCCGGGGAATAAATCGTGAAGAGCAGCTAATGAGTCATTTGTTACATGAGAAGTGGCCCCATCTTGCTGGAAAAAGGTGTTGCGGTTGTAGCCAGACTGGTTTTGCATTTCTGTAGCCAAAAAAGTCCGGATCATATGGCAATATCGATCAGAATTAACGGTCTGAGTTCGACCTCGGTTATCCTCAAAAAAATAAGGACCGATAATTCCTTGACTTGATATGGCAGCCCAAACAACCACTTTTGGTGAGTACAAGGGCTTCTGATGCAGTTCTAGCGGATTCTCGGTAGCCCAGTATCTGCAATTTTGTTTATTCACGTGACCGTTGATGTGAAAATTCGATTCGTCGGAGAACCAGATGTTATTGAAACTCCTAAAACGGTTTTTCATTGTCCTAAAGAATTCGACTCGTTTATCAGGATCATCAGGCTTCATTTCTTGAACAATAACAATTTTATATGGGTGAAAATGCAAATCTTTCGAAATAATGCGATAAACCGTAGATTTGTTCAAATTCAGAGAAGCTGCGCGCAATCTCAACGACTGTCGTGGGTCGTCCATAACAGACTGGCGAACGCGGTCGACGTTCGTGCTCGCCCTTGATGTCCTTTTGCGCCCAGATGATTTGTCCGGCATTGTATTCCCAGTCTCTTCAAACTTGCACACCCAATGTTTAATTAAATTGGCACTTGGCACATGTTTTAAGCTTGTTAAATTAAAATGTGTCCTGTAGAGACGACGAACAATAGTGTAGGAATCGTTGTTTTTATAAAACGCTCGCACGCAAAACGCGCGCTGCGGTCCCGTGAAACGATTCATGGCTACTAAACTTAACAAGCCGGCCAAGCGTTTGAGACCACTCCCCTCCCCCTGCTACCAGCGATCGGCGCGTATTGGTCAATTCAAAAACGAAAAACATTCTGAGACACCCCTTATAATAGTAGTAGTAAGTATATTAGATTGGGTTTTTCAACTTGTTTTTTTATGTGCTCTCACGAGATTAAACAATATTTTATTAGAATATCTAATACCTTTTCATAAGCGATGAGTAGGAATAATTATGTAGGTAGATAGAATTGTTAGTGGAGGATAGAATAAGAGTGCAATGTATAGTGTAGAGATAAAAATGTAAACAGAAAATAGAAATAGAAGCTAACTTAAGAAACAATAAATGTAATTAGAAATAAGGAATAGATATAGAGTAAAATAAGAAAAAGAGCGATGACGTTGCAATAAAACATAGCAACGGGTAATAAGGAAAAAAAATCTAGTGTATATACGGTAAGTGAAGTAGATATTTATTTGACTATAATTTAGACGTAGAGAATAAATCAGATTATAAGAAAAGAGCTAAATCGGAATTGGTTGATACATTTTAGAGCTACAATATCATAGACAGACACAAATACACGCAGCCAGATACACAAAAACACAGATGCCGTTAGACTAATAGCACCCACACTTCGCGTCGAGGATTAATATTGGATAATACAAAGATTAGATACTAGAACTATAATTCTCGAACTGTAAAATAATAATAATATATCGTTACGCTATATTCCTTACGGGGTGAACAGAGATACATTAGTGGCTGTATTCAGTTTACGCTTATATGTCGTGCCCAATGTGACCAGTAGCACAGCTGATCGCCGTTTTCAGGGTACTTGAATACATGAAATACAGAATACATGAAATTTCAATTAGATGTCATGTAGGCTTTCTCACAAGGTTTTCCTTCACCGGTGAGGTGTAGGTAATCTGGAAAAACTCAGAGGTCGTGCCGGGATTCGAACCTACGACCATTGTCCACTAGGCCACCATGACCATAATAAAAAATGTATAAATGTATGTTAAAATATATTTATTTAAACTTGTTTTAAATATACAAGTTTTATAACAAGACCGATTACACTATTGTAAGCTCTAAAACGTATACACTGAGATGTAGCATTAAATTAGGTGCACGGTAGAATATCTCGTGAGACTTTTAGCTGATTTGATTAAATTATTCAGCGGCAAACAATAGATTTGAAGTTAGTACAAAGCCCGCGCAAACATCTTTAATTTATTTGTAATTTGATGTCTTTAACTTTGACTTTTCCTCTAAATTCGTTCTAGTCACGGAAAACTTGGATTCCCTTTAACCGATTGAAGCCAGCTGAATGAAGATTAAAAAACTCTGATGGTAAATTGTTTTTAGTTAGTTAAAGTTTTGAATGAGGTTGTTTTGTTAAATCAATTAAGTGTTAAAGTAAAAGTGATTAATTGTTTGAAATTTCTTAATTTATTTGTTATATTGATTTAATTCAACTCATTGTTAAAAAAATCCATCCAGGATCACATTGAAATTATTGAAAAGCTCAATAAATTCCAAAATCCTGCCCGGTTATGTTGTGAAGACCTTTCCCGATAACCAAAGTAACGACAGTTCGAAAAAAAAAAATCCAAAATCTTGTCAATTACCTCTGACATGACTGCATGGCGAAAGCCTTTGCCTTCCCCACAGAGGGGAGAATAGAACAAAAAAAATCTTGTCAATTACCTCTGACATGGCTGTATGGCGAAAACCTTTGACTTCCCTACAGAGGGGAGAATAGACCCAAAAAAAATCTTATCAATGAATTATTATAATGATAATACTAAGTTAAGATGAACCATAATATATATTGACAATTTGTTACCGCAAAAGTCTTAAAAATTACGCTTATTTATATCTTTACAAATTACTTTATCACCTCCCACATTATTATAAAAATCTTCGGAGAATATTGCTTCATTTCTTTCATTTTATTCCATTATCCAAGCGCGGAAACCAAGTTATACAGTCACTTTTATGTTTTGTTTCGAACAAAGAATTTACCTTTTCGCCGACGAGATTTTCGTTAATAAATGATTCGCTCTCAATTTCAAATACGAATTCAAGATTAAGTTAAATATTTCTTACTCTTAAATTACTTTCAACGATAAATGACTTTATATTCGTATAATAAATGCTTTTATTATCATGAAGATGATCAAAGTTCTATTGAAATTATTGTAATTCAAAATATTGTAAAAATAAATATGCTTTGTGTTGTCGATTGTTATACTTGTTTAGATCTTTATACAACATAAATAATACTAAGAACAAAAAATCTCTTTAAATAGAGATGATAACTTGTTTTAAAAACTTGTACTTTTCTTTTATTATTCTACGTAATGACAAGTCGCAATTAAGGTACCTCAGCGTGCGATGGAATGGGCTATGTTTTGCATCGCTTTGAGGGATAAAGTCCGAAATTAGGTTATCCGACAGAGAACCAAATTTGTCGACATAGCTATCCGTATTAGTAAGCTGAAGTGGCAGTGAACAGGCCACATATGCCGAAGACCCAGTCCAAAGTATGTGTTGGGCACCTTCCAGTAAGGTAGAGCGACGACCTGAGAAAGGTGGTCGTAAATGATTGGATGAGAAGAGCTGAAGACCGGGCTCAATGGCACTTGTTAGGTTAGGAGACCTATGTCCTATAGCACTATTAGGCAATTAGAAATAATCTGAACAGTTAATTCATTTAAAATGTATAATTGTACCAAAATAAATTGTTTTTATGAAATCGGAGTCATCGATGTGCGTGTTTAACTTGCATTTCGTTATTTTCCTAATATAGCATATTATTTTGTCAATTTAAGTGTATTTTTGTCCCACAAGCCCGTGTATTGATTTAGTTTTAAGACAAATTTCTGTCTAAACCGCTTCGTTTGGCTGATAGTTGTCCTGTCAAACAATAAAGCGTGACTTTTCGACGGAGTAGTAGGTGATTGAAAAGGGATCGGTCGCAGCACGTCCGTTCCACGGACGGATTGAGGCTGACACTTTGAATTGACGACGGCTCCATCGATCAATGACGTCGACATCCCCTTGCCGTCGAACGATGAATTAGCTGAATTTTATCACCCATTTTTTATTGTTCACTGAGAATATTATCGTTACAAGTCAATACATACTAGAAATGTTACGTATTTCCGTACCTATAATGGAAACAATCGATTTATCCGAACTGATTTAACAACAATATCAGTGTCCGCATCCAATGCGAATAAATCGGATACTTTCAATTTTCTCTATTTTGTATAAATACTCCAAAACAATTCTAAAAATATCTCGTACTAGTTTCTCTTTGCAGCATTTTAATACTGCTTACTTGTACTACTCATTCGATAAATATCCATTATAAAAAATATAGAATTTCTCATATTTTCCACATCCTTTTAACAATCCCATTATCTAATAGATTAAAGACTCATTTTAAAATGCATTCTATTTATGATATCAGTCACGTGTTATCAGAAATAAGGTAGCTCTACCTTGTAAGTAATTATATAGTTAAAACAATTGGTAATATGACATTTGGATATAAAGGTAAATGAATACTTACCTAGATATTTCATTTGAGTATGTAACGAATCGATTTCTGATTTTATCCAGACTGGGACTTTTAGATATTACTTGCAGTTCATCGAGGTTCAGATTCCATTTGCGCGCATCTGGGTCTGGTATGAATAACGCTCTTTTAGTGTTTGGATTTGTATCTCTTATATTACTAACAGCGGAGCAGAATGCTTGTTTTTACATAGTGGACTGCATGTATAAATATTATGCTATTTACTATGTATTAAGAGACATAGCATGATTTAAAAAACAAAACTTATTGAAAAAACAAAAGATGTTCTAGGTACACTATTACATTTGTAATGAACTAATGCATGATGGTTTTACACTAACAATATAATACAGTATTATTACTTTTAAAAGCCGCAAACATAACAAAAACAAGAACCTTAAAATTTATGTAAATTCAACAAATACATATTCTATGAAATTCGTATTACAATTCTGCAGTAAATTATATAGAGAAGGGAATTTACCTGACAGAAAATTCAATTTCAGAATCTCTATTTTTCACTAGTTTTCAATTTTAAATCGAACTGTCTGCGTTTTATCTATAGTCGGTGATTTAATCTTATCGTGTCTTTTACAATTGTTATCATAGACATTTATAATGAACATAAGAAACAGATGTAAATACACGTAAGTAAAGAAGAAAAACAAATAGTTCATATCTCGAAACTATTTCCATGTTCACGTTTCACTCACCCTTTGAACATCGATAAAAACGGAACGAGTCATAAACATTGGTGTGAATCCATTCGATTGATTTATTTTACTGCAAGTAATCCTTTTAAGCTTTCACAATTCGTTTGCTAACAGAGTACACGAATAAAAAAGCATTGGAAACAGCCTTTAAAAAACGATTATTTAGAACCAATTAGGGCGAGTATAACGAGTGTTTTGAAGCTCCTGTGGAACAAAGCGACCCTTTTGATGCTTTTTGGAGTTATTGTACACTTAATGTGACATTGATTAGCAGAGTTTGTTTAATTAGAACTTTTTAACATTGATTTATTAAATTAAAATCATAGCTCATTCCAAAAAACATCTTAAGTAACACATATCTAACAAAAGATTAGCTAAATTATCTCAATTATTTAAATTTAAGCCTTTAATAAACTAAAAAAGTAATACTTAAGATATTCTTGTGATTAAAGTAATTATTATCAGTAACAATTTCAGTTTCAGTAATGTGATTATATTATATAATTGTATAGGTATATATGTACAGGGATACAGGTAACTAAAGCAAAACCTTTTAAAGGAAATTCGCTTGCGCGCGCGCCGGTAGTGACGTGTTAGTTATTCCAGTTGTGTTGTCGATTCACTATTCACAAAGTCAATCGATACACTAAATTAGCCTTAAGAGCTTTGGCGTTGTTTACCACTAGTAGCGTATAAAAACATAGTTTAGGTATTAATTTTAGAATAGAGGCACTAATTTAATTAATAGTGTTGTAAATATTACGGGAATGTAAGCTTTATCTAATTGGTCAGTTTTTATTTCTTATTGGAATAAAAAAAAAATAGAATTATTAAACAATTATTTAGTGAAAAATACATAATAAATAAACAATAATATCTTTGAAAGATCATATTGTTGAATTATTTTCAAGAGAAAAACCGAATAAAGTTGTAATCAATCTGTTATTTTAAATCTAAAGTTATAAAGTTTTGCGATAATTATAAAAATATAATATTTTTACATTATTATTTCAGTATGAAATTTGAAGACAACCAATCATACGATATTTTAGTAAGATTTAAATCTCTGAAGAAAACTAAAAAATATTGTATAATCTAAAGTTTACCAAAAGTATTAAATCTTGTTTATTTTCAAAACTTGCCTGTTTTGGGACTTAAATATTTTAAAAGTGTACTTGGATTCTGTCTCCAGACGGCGCGATTATGTATTGAATTTTTATTTTACTAAAATATATTTTTATATACATTACAAAAAATTTATTCAATAATAAAAATTGCACTAGCGTTAAGTTATTAGAATTATGTGATTTAAATATGTTTTTTTATGTGATTGTGGTTCGATCCTTTGGTAGATATACAGTGATTTTACAGACTAGGGAGATATTCAGGTAGGATATTCAGCATTCGATTCTAGTTCCATATAGGAATAGTGATATCTTAATATTTCCATTAAAACAAAGTAATTTATAGTCATCATATTAAGGGGCAATTACACACATGATACGAATAATTAATTATTAAGTAGGTATTTTGTCTATACAAAGCCAGGATAAAGTACTAAAGGGGAGCGAGTCAATTACATGTTTACCTAAAAGGAATTTTATCTACATGTCATTCCATCGTGCACCACACGCGCTGCGGTGTCCAAACTTTTTACGGATCAATTCTCATTTGTTCATCAATATTTCTTTATGATTTGTTAGGTAATACTGTTATTTATATTTTTATTAGTTGCAAGAAGGAACATATTATTGTGTCCTGAATATCTTCCTCGTCTACAAATTCATCCTATATACAGTTAATATAGAGAAATCACAGCACAATTAATGACTCTGAAGTCTTAATTACACCATAAGATGCGAGGTGAAGTCTAACTGACCATGAATACAAAATCCTGAACACCAACTGTTCAAACTTTTCAAGCGTTAAATCGCAGCTCATATAATTAGCGATTATTGTCATCATGCTTCGCTGAACGGAACAAATGAAACGAGAAAATTGCGTTCAGTTATTTGGGTTATACCCGAGAATATCTACTTTATTCTATATTCTGTTGAATACCATATATAATGAGGCGCCAGTATCAAGTTCTTTGTATCATCAGTCTACCTTATTCTACTGCTGTATATAGGTATTTCCTAATAAACGCCATTCAGCTCGGTCTTAGGCTCTTCTTATCCAAATCTTTCGCAAGTCCTCGCTCCACCATGACATTTTTTGCCAGTGCATGTCTGACTTCGGCCATAAACGCTTTGTGTGGCCGGAAACAGGCTTTGAAAGTTTTTCTCTAGTTAAAAAAAAAACCCAATTTACACGATATATAACATCATTTAGTACTAATACTACTACTAATACTACTACTACTACTACTACTACTACTACTACTACTACTACTACTACTACTACTACTACTACTAATTAGTAATTACTACAGGCAACTACAAAGCACGAGTGATAAACCCTTAATTGTAACTGGGTCTAAATTGTACAAAAACTAATCACCCAAAGAAGAAAACATATTGGCAATCGTAATAAGCAGGATAAACTTCCACCCACCCTCAATAAAGATAACTGTTATTAACTTACAACTAGTGTCCAACCGAAAGCTACGGTTTCTTCTTCGGCCACTTTCGACTAAAAAACTATATATAAAATACTTTTAAATAGGTTGAAATTTTAGCTTAAGTCGAATGTTTTTGCAAGTATCGATTAAAATCGATTGATCTGAGTTTTAACGTAAATTTACTTTTCATAACTATCCGATTATAAATCGAAGTCCGGTTAAAGCTGGAGCCGAATAATCGACCATTGTTACAACTTTCAGCCAAAACCAAAAGTTTTAAAATTGTAAATATCTATATTCTATATGAAGTAAATAATATCACGATATTAAAACTTTGAATGTAAGATTTATATTAATGTATGTAAACAACGTGCAGAAATGATTAAAGTGACGTGAAACTCCGAAGCCGAAGCGATGGCCGAAGCTTCGATCTGACACTATTTATAATGAATATTTTTTACTCGGTGCAGGTCGATCTGATTGAATTGCATAGAAAAGTAGTATTAGTCGTATTATCTCTCTCTTTAAAAAGGCAGTCCATTTCCTTTATCAGACGGCGGCTTGGAGAGTAACGAATGCGGTCGTCTTCGAAGCTAAAGGTTTAACTATCAGTTAGTTTTAACTGCTACGGGAAGATTAGCTCTGGTGGGCGGACATCATACGAGCAAGTTTTAATTGAAAAGTAGGATAATAAAGACAGTCCAATGTATGTTTTCTAATTGTAGTTTAGTAATAAAAGTTTTCGAGAAAAAAAATCATTTAAATGAGGTATTTACTTCAGTTGGAATGTAATTTTATTCAATTAGTAGATGTAATTTTATTGTTACATAATTTCAATATTACGCTATACAAGCGTAAATAAATACATTTATCAAAATCAGGTCGATGATTCGTATAATTTCTTCAAAGAAATAATCTTCAATTAAAAAAAATATATCAAACGTTTGGCATAATTTCATTTTCTATAATTGATATTTCGTGTACCTAGTTAATCGGCGGTGTAGGTAATTCTATCTGAACTTGAGCGTCTATTTTGCAGAGAATTTTAAATTTGTGAATTATGTTAAATGATTATTTAAAGTTATATTTAAATATTGTTAAGTGGAATTACAAGAAAATGGAAGTAGGCACAATATAACAATATGGGATAATGAAACCACCCAATTATATTGACACATGCATATTATTTTAAATTAACCGTTAATTTTTTTTCTACATATGAAATGGTAACAAAATGAATAATTTAAAATATTGGCATTACAAATCATCATAAATTCAACATATACAAAATAAATATCAGTAAAATCTTATTAATATACTAAAATTGTAATTAAATTAATTATATATTTCCTCATCGTCTCACTACAAGGCAAAAAAGTCCTTTCCCTTTTTTCACTTTTCTCTGTTTTTTGCTTTTTTGGACAAATCCTTTAAGCAGGTCATCCCTTCTTAATCTTTTAATAAGTATTAAAATAATTAGGTATTAGGTTTATATCAAATTCTTTGTGTAAATAAAAAAAAAACAATATTATATATATGTACAGGAATTAAAATTTTGTTTCTATCTGTTCCATTTTCGCCATCACTTGAACTCGCCGCTTGAACTCGCTGTTCTTTGATTTTTCTCACTTACCATTCGAAAGCTCAGTTCGCATCTTGTTAACTTCATAGGTTATATGACAAGATCGCTTCAAAGGTCACTGCTCCACAGGGATTGGCTTTGACCTTAAATAAGTTTCGGAATATTCTCGAGCGCATGTTATAATATTTCTTGAGGAATATGGGAACCTACCAGTATTTCATTGGTTCTTTTCCTCGTAGAATATTTATGTCAACGCTTTTTTAGTCGTATCAATTAAAAAGAGGATTTCAAAGCGTATTTAATTTAATTCTGAAGGTAATATCTTTACGCTATATCGTTTTTTCGGCGAGTAGAAACTGATTAATGGCTGACTCCACTTTTAGCTTGATACAGTCAAATATTCGTAAAATGAAACATACAAATATGATTTTATTTGATTATAAATGAACCTGAATATATTGTATATTATTTATAAATCGTAATTAATAATCAATCCTCATGTTGTAGAGTTTTCACGAATTATGACCCGGTCGATCTCCTTTTGGCTGTTTAAATAATCTCGGTGCGCAATAATGGCGGGTTCAGCAATATACTGCAAGCACAAGCAGGCTATTAGAGGGCGCAGTGCAAACATCCTCAGGGACTAATAGCCTGACCGCCCCGCCGGTAAGCTCGCTATCGACGCATCCAGGAATTACACATTGTGCGACGTACATGCTCAAACTTAGTTTACCCAATAATTTATAGTTCTTAAATACTCAAGAAAGCGTAAATAAAATATAGAAGTATTTTTTCAAAGCATCAGAGAGCAAATCTTGACAAAAATACGACCACGAAATAAAAACAAACTTGAAACAAAAGTTTTTTTTTCATTTAATTAATTAATGCTTGTAAGTTATGTAAACTCTTATAGGTTGTTTTAACTGTCCTCCTTTTTACAGAGGAGGTCCTTAAAGGGAAAGAGGAGGCGGAGCGTGAGCGGGAGAGGCAGGCTTCATCTTCCCTGTCCTTTCCGCCTCTCCGTCGCCCTCGCCGTACTGGACGTAGGAGGCAAGCCTACTCAAGGCACTTCCCTCCCTAACGGATTGACATCGGCTCGATGGGTTCCCGCGCACCGCTCAAAGAAAATGAAGGAGAGCGGAATGGTGTCCAGGGGCCTTCCATCAATAGGCCAGACGTCGCCGGGTGCTGAGGAAGCTGGCACAGCCTTGCCCTTGGCCCCGGCAAACGGGAGAAGGAACACCCCGGGGGTTTTAGTCGGTGCGACTCCGACACACCGGGGGGTGACCCTCATCGTCCCCTGATGGCCCATAACGGGTTTCCCCCGCGTTAAGAAAAAAAAAGGTTGTTTTAACTAGTTATTTTAAATAAAAATGAAATATGTGCCTATTAGTCTAGCGCTTTTCAGATAAATGTTGAAATAAGCTATGATTTCAATTTATTATTATTTACATGATATTCCGTAATTCAGTATTCCACTATGACGAGGATCTGAATGCAATGAAACTCACTCTCGCAATTTGATGACGTGGGACTAACTGTTTCACTCTCGGAATTTAAAAGAAGCTTGCGTGATGTGGCTGTGTTTCTTTTTTTTGTGCTTTCTTTGAAATAATTTAAAGAATTTTGTTTACTCATTACTATTATTATATATATATATATATACATGAATAATCTTTGCCCTTTTTTAAATTTCACTACGATAGTTTTCACATTACTGTAAACTAGCATTATATATTAATTATTGTGCATGCTGTTATGCCTTATTATTACACCTTATTATAGTACACAATTATGTAAAATAAAACAAAAATAAAAGTAAATAATTACAGTAGGCTAGTCGAGATAGATGCTAAATTTGCTATGACAATTCATGTATTACTCGTACAAATAAAAGGTTATACATTTTTTGCTAAATTGTATTTAATTTGGCATAAAATGACTTACAAACTAGTCTCAATACAGATTACTGAAGTTATATATATATATAAGCAAAATCATTTTCTCGAGTTAGTCCGGTTCTATATTTTATTTGCATTCACTGATTATACTGAACTAGAAGTATAAACTATTGTGATTTATTGGAGTCTAGTTTAGTTGAGAAGCAGTACGTTTTTGCATTAACCTATTTTCTATTGTTATAAAATTGTATTATATACTTATACATCAAGATATTAAAAAGAACTCGCTTTGGCCTGTCGCGTTTCGGGATCAGCTTGTGTATATCCAGTTACTCATATACCTAGAGACCTTCAGTCGTGGTATATGTGGGCCGACATGACGACGGAGACATCCTTTGATGGTCGCTTTCGTTTTTGGGCTACACTGTACTTAGCCTCAGGTGTACTGTAATCACTTTGTCGAGCCAGTGGAAAAAAAGGAAAACGGAACGAATTCTTAAGTTTAAAATAGTTGAGTGGTTTCGATATACTAAATATTTTTTTCAAAACATGTGAAACTATACAACTATGAAATCGGTCGTAATAGAGCTTTTATTCTAACTAAAATATTCTACATGTATATCTAACGCGTTTTCCAAGTTAACACATGATACCTATAGGTTTCTTTAGCTTTGTTAAGTAGAACTGAAGTTATATATTGACGAATGTATAATGAAAAATTCATCGAGATAATCAGTAAAAATGAGGATATATTCAGTCTCGACATTATTATTCTTATGATTAAAACTAATTGTATAGAAGTAGATATATCATTTAAACTATCTTGAGATCTATATATTTGAGATCCTATGTAATCAATTGGGATCTTAAAACGTCGCAACATTAAAGTTCCTAAAAAAGCTGTACTAAGAATGTTCAAATTTAGATGAGAGTACCTATTTCATAATTGCTGACGTAGACGAATTGGTAGTCAGATTAATTAGTATTATTACAAATAACTTAATTAATAATTTCATAAATTACGTGGGATTTATTGACAGGCACTAAAGTTACGTGGTACCGACCCACGGCCGTAAAACTTGTCAAGTTCTAATAAATGAAATTTAGGCACTGACATGGTTTCGCAGTTATTGCCGTAGGTTATTGCTTTCTACATAAAGCGTGCGGCAAATTAGTTTCACCTGTTTTATTGCTTATTATTTTCTGTAATCTAAGTCTGTAATCTTGCAATGATTTGAACGGAATGGTATAAAAATAGTGCTTATTTATTTTCATAAACATATGTAATTAAATTCAAGACTGAAATATACTCTGAAAAATTAAAACAAAATTCAAGAGGGATATCGTGGGCAAAAACTTGTAAAACTAAATATAATATAATACTAAGGGCGGCTTGCACTTACAATTTAAATCTAGTTTAGAGTTATATAAAATGCTATTTAACGCTGATCTGTACTTATTGTCTTGCACCAAATCAAAATCGAGTTATAACAACTCTTAAACTAAAATCATCATTAAGATGGAATCAAACCAATTCAATTAATTAGCGTAATATACAAGCTTAAACTAGATTAATTCGTTAGTGCAAGCCGCCCTAAGAAATAATACGAGAACGGATTTATTTTTAGATCAGTTATTTTAACCCTTTTTTTTAACTTGGGGAAAATCTTCATAGGACTGTCTCGGGTGCACAGGGGGGTTGTGCTGCCGAGGTGTGTCAGACTTGTACCGACTAAAAATCCCAAGGTGACTACTTCTGCGCATTGGCGGGGACTGCGGGTTCTGTAATCAATTCCCCACAGCCCTGTCGCGCCGCGCCCGTTGGGCACATACTCGGAGGAAGATATCATCCCCGACAATGCTCATTGTATTTAGGCAGAGCACGTCACAATGCTCTGCCTACTTCTCGAGGGTCACTAACCAGTCGCTCAGGGCCTCCACCCTGAGCGACCACGACCCCAAAGGCATCAGCCAACCGGTCGTGAATCGACCGATCGGCTGGGACTGATCTGCTGGGGCTGTTGCCGGCACCCCAGTGTCTTCTTCGAGCGGCCTTCTGCCGCTCTCGCTCTGCGGCCTCCTTCTGGGACATGACGTCCTCACAGAAGGAGACCACGGCCCTCCAATTGTCATGCCCTGCCAGCATGGCCGACACCACTGCTCGCAGGGAGAGGTCATGTCCGATCCTTTGGACCAGGTCCCGCCGCTCGCTGCCCCACGCCGGGCAATGTGCGAGCGTATGTTGGGCGGAATCCAGGTCCGAACAGTAGTGGTAGCACTGGGTCGTTACTTCTCGTCCAAACCTGCACAGGTACTCAGGGAAACATCCGTGTCCCGTAAGGACCTGTGTCAGGTGGTAGGTGACGTGATATCTACTATTAAACCAGGCTTCGAGGTTTGGCAGAATGGCGCCGACCACGCGCTGGCGCATGCACCGCACCTCATCCAGCTGCATGCGCCAAATTCTCTGAGCTGATCGGCGTTCTTCTGCCTTCAGCCTCTCGAGCGCCATGGGAGGCACCCTTTCGCCTCTCAGGCTGAATTCGCGGACTCGGTTGAACACTGCCGAGTCTACTTCCGCCTGGATACTGAAGGGCAGTATTTTAACCCTTTGTGCCATGGGGGCACTCTCGAGTGCCACCTGTTTTAGTACCATTTTCTGAGCAATTTCGACCGAATTTTCGATCTTTTTTTTGGTGTTTCAGCATTAGTGAAATATTCAAGAATAAGAATTAATGTGGAACAATTAAAAATCATGGATGATTTTGTTTATGCACATAAACAAACCTTAAGAAATCGCAATGTGAAAATTAATTATCTCCAGAAGTTTTAAAGTACACATTTTTCCTTACGTGGGATTAGTTCAAAATTTTGTACTCAGGAATTTTTGGGGTCGCTGATTATGATTCCGCCCTAAAAATAGTGAAATGAAAATCAAGATGGCGGATCCAATATGGCGGACTAAAATGCAAAAATCTTTTCATCCCTTTGTGACCTCTTTTTTTGTGAACTTTGTGTTTCATAACGATTTTCTAAGCAGTTTCGACCGAATTTTTGAACGTTTTGGGTTTTACAGCATCAATCATGTATTCAACAATAAGAATTGGCCGCCATTCGTGGGTCCAATAGAATTGAGAATCTTATGCACAAAGTTCCCCAGTCAGTCAAAACCAGAGACACGAACGAGGATGTGGCGGTTGTTGTCTTTATTTTTTGTTTTTTTCAATCGTTTTTCAAATTTTAATCTGCCATATTGGATCCACTATCTTAAATTTTGAAATTTTGAGGGTGGAAAACCCCCGAATACTAAGTTTCAAGCAGATTGGACTAAACAAAAAAATACGTGACACAAAGGGTTAAGTTAGTATTGTTGTCGAAATATAATTTACATACGTTTGAATTCCGATATCCGATTGTACAGTACACTTAAACGCTGCCGAACTTTAAGAGTCAATAATATGATGGCAGTGACCGTTTTTATGCCATTTTAGCCTTTATAACGATATAAAACAAAAAGAGACCTCAGGTGTAACTGTTTAATTTAGTACTATAAGGCTTGCGAAGATACATGAAAATTAATACCGTGGGTGGAATGCATTTGAACTGAGTATCTCAATATTAGCAAAGTCCATTCATTTAGCTTAGTTTAAACGTTGTTCAGTGACACTTTAAGCACGTATTTCTGGCTTAAATAGCTCGAGTAGGTTTATCTGTGCGTTTGTTGTATTTCACAATAACTATATCGCTCAATTTCATAGTGAGGTTTTTCATGCTAATTTATATAAAGCTAATTAGTAGAGGGCTTAGCTTTTCTACAAAGATTAAAAATATATAAACAAAATTATAGTTAATTAATTAAACTATTGCTCGCTATATACAAAATTTGTCTTTTTTAACTTTTTCAATAGATTTCACTGGAGAAATGCATTTCATAGAGAAACTGTTTTCACGTACTTTAATTAGAATACTTAAGACGAAGATACGAGATCTTAGGACGATTTTTATCAACTTATACAGTTCCTAAATCAAGGTTTTAAGCATATTTTTAGGTTAAAGTCTTTCATTCCGAAGCTTCCCAAAATATAACTGACCTATTATGATATTGTATTACAAACATGTCATTATTATACGAGCGTTATTACCTTTAAAACGATAGCCGTTATCAACGATAGTCCTATTAAAGTAGCTCCGTATCCTGATGTTAATCTCAGCGTTGTGCCAGGGTAGCAACGATCTCAGATTATCAAGGTCTATCCCACATATACGTCGACATCCTATGGATCACGCGTAGCTTAATCCCACAGAAGGCTCCGAATAAGACGTTAAATATGCATAAATCTTTTTGGTAATACATCAGTTTAATGATCTCTATTGTAGTCACGTGTACTTTCCTCAGTAACTGAGTAAATATTGTTGATTTTGATAATTAGATAAGATCAGTACGTATGTACCCGAACGTGCCATTGGGTTTTTTCCAGATTACGTAGGAATTTAGGTACCACATGCTCACTGGTGAAGAAAACATCCCGAGAAAACCACATGGCATCTAATATAAATGCCATATGCAAATGTCCCAAGAACGGCTATTACTTTGAAAGATTTACGCATTATCTCGTTTTACTCACCCCCGTGTAGCACGAATTCACATTGTCAGTAGATATCAGAATAGATATATGACATTGAAATGGCGTTACAACGAACTTCAGCAGGAATAAATAGCCTCGCTTGATTTATTGATTATTTATGTCGTTTTGTGCTAACCAATAGGAATAACTTATATTATTTGTAGTTGCCAGAAATATTCCATACTCATAGTCTTATCTTGATAAAGGTATTGTGTTAATTTGTCAAAATTATTATCAACATATTGAGTGTTATCCATTTGATACATAAAATGGGATATTACTGTATTAATATCGGTTTGATCGCACCCAACAAATAAGTTTTTCGTTTTTATAATCATAGATTAGTAGATATATAGATACATTTTATTAGTAAAGATGAACAGTCTACTTTATATGTCTAAGTTTAAACCAGAGCTTGTAACCCTTATTGTGTGTACTCTGCCCTGTTAATCTGTTAAGCGGAGATCGTAAGCCCGGGCTTCGTATAATATTGGGTATTTGCAGTTTGATGTGGGTGATTGGATGAATGAGTGCATGGATTTCTAATTAAGCCTTTTTACGGTGAAACGATGATGTCAGATTTGGAAGATAAATTTCGCGCTGTGGTTAATCGATTTTATTAATAGCTACCTTTTTTTACTTGAGGAAGATCCTGATAGAAACGTCACGACAGTACGTTGTGAGGATGGTAGTATAGGGCAGAGATGGGCAAAATGTAATCTGATTAATGATGAACGATTACAAAATGTAGTCGTAATTTTAATTTTCTCGTTCTTTAATCATTATTAAATCCATTTATAACATTAAGAAATGATAAATGTGTATACAATCTGAGATTTTGTAGTGTTTGAAACATAAATGAGCAAAATGCAGCCATATTAATGGTAAAAAACGTAAAATGTAATCGTTAATCATTTTAATTAATCTGATTACATTTTGCTCATATATGGTCTCTACCATATATGGGCAAAATGAGAGGTACCGGATTTATAGCTACTAAAACACCGAGTTGACCTCTTCTGTGTATTGGCGGTAACTGAGGGATCTATAATCAATTGTCCACAGTATTAATACCTACTTACACTACAAACATTATGTGATCCTTAAGAGTCATCGACATAGCTCCGAACATTAATTTACTGAAGTGGGATTGTTATATTTATCGAATAACCGATAACCATTGGGGTAGACGTGTTCATGAGTGGAGACCATATCTTGGTAAAAGTATTTTACTTCTCCCAGAGATGGAGTGTGAGAAAGGCTATTTGCTCACTAGGTCATAGGAGGAATATGAACTCCATGCCTCGGCTAGCAGCGAATTGAGGGACACTCAGGTTTTTAGCGAGTAGGAGTCTGGGAAACCATTACGTCCGCTTTGACAGGTCTATCCAGGATTCATTTCCAAATTACAAAAAGGCAATTATTCCATAAGAATAGCACGTATCAGCAAAAGAAGTTATTGTCGTTCTTAACACTACACGTAACATTTTTCTTAGATGATGTGCGGGTTTCCTTCCGATAT
Organism: Automeris io; assembly: GCA_036320925.1. NCBI lineage: Eukaryota > Metazoa > Arthropoda > Insecta > Lepidoptera > Saturniidae > Automeris > Automeris io. The sequence goes on along the minus strand of JAUDJH010000012.1, from coordinate 1,601,533 downwards.
TTTCCTTTACCGACCACCAAGTGATACTTAAGTTCGTACTTAATATGGAAATGTTTTCTAGGGGTTGCGAAAAGGTCAACGGTTCATTGCGACGTATTTACCGTTACGCTGTACCCTTTTCGGAATGAACATATGCAGGATGATTGGTAATGCGATACATTTCTTGATAGAAGTTGAAATACAGCTTATTTGCAGTCATTTAAGTCATATGACACCGTGCCCGAAACTTGTTAATTTCTGAGTTATTCAAGATTTAAATATTTTTTTAAAAAGCTTCTGTTTTTATGTTAAAATGTGCCCTTGTAGTGACGATGTTATAATGTTATTTTATAATGTTATTTTTATTGAAAATAATGTTATTGTTGCTTATAGTTTTTTTTATTGGCCCGACAAAGTGACTACAGTGCACTTGATGGTAAGTACAGTGTAGTCCAAAAACAAAAGCGACTCACAAGGGACGAAAATCTAATCGGTTGTATCTCTTTCGTCATGTTGGCCCACATTAGGGCGTTTCAAAAAAAAAATTGATTTATCAAAAATTGACTTCAGACCTTTTTTGTAGAGCGTTAAATTCTCTACAAAAATAATGAATGGGTATTGCAATACGATATATCGTTCATTAGTAATAAAAGTCAAAAGAAAAAAAACTTTTGTCCTGTGTTATTTGTATGGGAAATCGAAAAGTGCGATGCGGACAACCTAAATATTAATATTAAGGGCTCATATTTTCAGAGGCCTATTTTGGCATTAAAACGAAACTTCTGAGCGTGGTTCCGAGGAAAAATAAAAAAAATATTTTTTTTAAACGCCCTAGCCCACATATACCATAACTGAAGGTCTCTAGGTATATGAGTTACTGGCACACAAGCTGATCCTGGAACGCGCCAGGCCAAAGCAAGTCACTATGCTGGTCTTTACACTCGTGTACTGTGGTCATGACCCAGTTCGGGAAATTACCTTAACACCACAAAATATATCCTCATTAGTATATTCTTTAACGCTGTACGTTTATTTAAATACTGGCCAATTTTACAAAAACAATAACTTTGTCCTTTATTTGTATAACAACTACAGTGGCCAATAGAAAAATATAGAGTAATAGAGAATTAAGATGCTAAATTATAGAGGATATTTATTCCGTATTTACGAGAAAAATTTGATGCTATACTGGACTTAGTAAAAGCGAATAACCTTTGTGACCTCGATACCTATTTGTAGTGAACCCGAGAGCACGGTCGGAGCAAAGATCGTGCCAGAGCCGTGTTCTCTAGAAAATATTTTAGATAATACGTGTGGAATACAGTATGCATTGTTGTTTAAACTGTCATTGAAAAATGTTTTGAGTCTTCTGTTTAAAAACGTTTATAGTATACTGCTTAGGGATGTCGAAAATGAAAAAAATATCGTTATATCGATATATCGATATTTATTAAAATATCAATATCGGCGTCGATATATCGAAGGAAAAATATCGATATATCAATTAAATCTCAATAAACACAAACGTATTTTACTAGTATTCCTTTTTATTAGACAAAATTACAAAAATATCAAGAACTAAAAGACTATCTTCTAACTTTAAGACGTATTTAAGATATTAAACAAAAATAAATAAAAAAATAAATAAATGGTGGCAAATAATATACATGCAACAAATTCAGATGTCAATGAATGCAACGTAACAAAACATAATACTCAATAGTCATAGACTATATAGTTTTTTTTTTCGTTCGGTCCTATCTTCTACAGTTTCCTTCAGCGACTTCACTATCATAAAAATTAAAAAAATTTCGTTTTCGATACTGGATATTTTGTATCGATATATCATTAAAAAATATATCGACCAAAAATATCGATATATTGAATTGAAAAATTCGATGTATCGATATTTATCCGACAAGCCTAATACTGCTTTACCAAACGTTATGAGGAACACTATACGAAACTTACGTAGATTATTGACATATTCAAAAAACTTTGCAAGCAGTGTTAACACAGCGCTCGTTACAGACTTTTGTAGCAGTATTGTTTTTATCACATATTCACATTTAACAGCCGTTTAGCAAATCGTAAAAGTGACATCGCTATATAAAAACTAGTATCACCCACAGCTAGTAATAAAAAAAGGTATTTTCATTTCATAGCGCTTACTTCAAACCTGACGTCTTTTCGAACAAGTTTTTGAACCTCTATTTTACCCTCTTAGGAGTTGATTTTCCAAATATACCGGGATACGTATGTTTTTATTTGTACAAAAAATTCAAATACCGCTTTTGATAGTATTGCTTTAAAATTGACAAAATTTCGAACAAATCGTCAAGCTCTGTTTCACCCTCTTAGCGGTGAAATATAAATATATATATATTGAGTGTCTACGCCCTACAAAGAACCTAATGACCAAATTTTATGTCTCTATCTTCAGTAATTTAAACTCTACGATGACATGTCAGCCAGGACAAGTGTTTTATATAGATAAATCTCTGGCTTCCAAACAAAATTCGATCACTAATTTAATCATTTGGCTTGCAATAAAGCTGCAGATCATAATTCAGTGGCGAGTTATGACTGTAGTTAAACAACTGGACCTCTAAATATGAACACGAAACGCCTCGCGTAACTGTAGCGATTAATTCTTGATAACGTCAAACAATAACTCTGGTCGTGGCCAAGCCATTAATTTGAGAGGATGTTTACTCTGCGCCATCTAATGGCCAGCGGTTGCGCTTGCAGTTTATTGCTCGAAAAGCTTTTACTGCACCCACGTTATAAGACTTCCTACACACTGACGTAATCGTATACTGCAATCTATTTTTTTTTAAGTGAAACTTCTTTAGAATAGTTTTGATTTGAAACCGGATGCAACGGAAAAGAGACACAAATACAAAAATTAGTGAGCCAGAGCGAGAGAGCAAGTGTCGGTGTGTATGTGCGTATTACAGCTTTTTAGTAAATAGTCAGCGTGGGAATGTTATTATTTAACAGTGTTTGTGAGTATTTTTATATCTTGTGCTAAATAATAAATTTTATAAGATGCCGAAAACGAATGCCAAAATGAGTTGTCAATATCGACGCAAAAAAAATGAAATTATAAAAACCAGGAAAAAATTCAAGAGCACGTAGTCGCGAGTTTCGCGCGCGTAAAAAACAATTATTGAAGAAACAAAATAGATAGATGTTCAAATATAAGTGTTAATAATCATCAATAAATTATGTAACATATGTTAAATAAAATTTCTTTTAAAATTAAACAAAATACTTTCATTTTTAAACAAATAAACTTTGTAAGTATCGTTGTAGTTATCTTTGTAATTTCACTCCTATCATGTGTGAATCGCTCACACACATTTTTGTATATTGGAGTCCGAGCACCGCATCTAAAGATAACCACAGTATAGTCCAAGAAAGGGGGGCATATCAAAGAACGAATTGAATGTCAGTCGTGGTCGTCATTTCAGTTTAAATATACGAAGATTGGAGTTTTTTAAATGTATGGATAGCTTAACGTACGCGAACTGATCCCGAAAAGAGATAGGTCGAGGCGAGTCACTGCTCGGGTCTTTGCATGCTTGTATCGTGGCCGATATCCAATCGAAGTATTCAGGGGCAAAGGTATCCCATCACTGCGACCCCTATAGCGCCACCCACGAGTTATACGTAGAAACTAGAAAAACACCAATTTACCGTGCTCGTATAAAAAATAGGATGAAATTGTGAAAATACAGTTAATAAATTGCAAATGGTTGATGTTTTTTTAAATACATCAAAATATGGTGCACATTTTAGAATCACTCAGAATACGTAATATAAATTTAAAGGGAAATAAATTTAGATAATTTAATTATAACGTATAAAAGTTCGCTATTTGCAAATGACAGTGAATATTGTAAAAAACCCATACGAACTCAAACTTTCCCTATTTGACGCAGCCTCAAGGCGAGTTGTGAACTCTCATCATTTACTCTTATTAGAATCGCCATTTGTTGGAACTTTTCTTTAAATATTAAAACTAAGCCTTGTCCATTAACACATTTCGTACGTCACATAGTAATGATTTTTGCATATATAAAAAAATATAAAAACACATAAAGAATTTATTACTTAAGGCCGTTTCGCATCATCACACATTCCAAACCATCTTTCATACGTCACGCAATCATCCATCCACTGAAAAGGTTGTGATGAGCCGTTTATTCAATCCTACATAAAGTTTGTATCCTTAAAACTAGTTTAACAATAAAAACCTATACCTAGGGAACATAACAACTTATAACTACCTAATCAGAGAATGTACAAATCTTACGTGCTATATATACATATCCTATAAATAAAAATATTTACAACACATGTACAATAGAGTAGAAGAGGGGAGTGTGGGGAGACAGTGTCAAGGCGTAGCCTTCTTGCTGTGGCAATCTTCCGCAGCCCGCAACGACGGGCCGGTCTCTGGTGGGGGGCGCACACAGCGCTTCCCCCTGGCTTGTTTATATTTGACCGCGGAGGAGACGTGCCAGTTAAAGTCTCGCTTCGCCGCGGCGATTGGGCTAATCTTAGAGATGTTTAGGCCTTAATCTCGTCTGCGAGGAGCTGGCGCAGAAGGCTCCTAAACATCTTGCTTGTAGGATCGTCCCCCTGCAAAGGCTGTAATAAGCCTTTCAGTGTGGCTAATCCGGCTTCTAAGGTCTCTCCTTTTGTGGTGGTCGTGAGTGGAGACAGTGCAGGGGGCGCTGGCCCGCCCTCTGATCTGGTTGCAAGGTCGTCTGAAGCTTGCCCTCGAGTTTCAGATGTCTGAGTGGGCTTCTTGGTGAAGCGTTTACCGCCACGCTTCTTGTGGTGTCTACCAGGCCCAATCGTGCCGCTACGACCAGTGGGATCGTTAGCCGGCGCCATCAGCGACCCTGGCGCGGCCTCCTCCACGGCATTGCGCAGCGGTGGAGCTAATCCCTCTCGACGCGTTGGCACGGATTCGCCTGTTCGTGCGACCGTCCCGGCGCGCTTATTGCGCATTTCTCTGCGGTAGGTGGGGCAGTCGGAGAAATTTGCCGGGTGCGATCCGCGGCAATTCTTGCACGTAGCAGGTTGTTCTAGGGGACGGTCACAATCCCGTGCTGCGTGGCTCCCGCCACAGCGAACACAGGCCTGCGGCCGATGACAATTGTGGGAGCTATGTCTGAAGGACTGGCAGCGGTGGCACTGAGCGGGCCCAGCGCGCCCGCGCCATCCTTCGACTCTGATCCCACGCATGAACATCAGTTCGTCAATCTCAAAGATTGCCGTGGGAACGAGGCCTCTGTGTCGCTTCAACGCGACGAAAAATAGGCAGCCAGGGCGTCCTCCTCGGGCCCGTATGTTCTTGCAGAACTCTGGCTGAAAGCCTAACTCCTCCAAGGCGGCAATAACGTCGGCGGGGTCCGTGTCAGCGGGTAGTCCCCTTATCGCCACCTTTAGGCTTCGCTCGGCAGGGAGAGAGTACGTGAACCAGGAGAGATTCAGTGACGTCTCCTTCTCACTGAGGTATCTCTGTACCACTCTGAACTCGCACTCATCTGCTGGCAGGAACCGCAACCCCCTCCCAAAGGGGCGCGCGTTCGGAGGCCTGCCGAGCCTTAGGGTTAGCTCACGGAAGTGGCTCTGCCACTCTGGTAAGGATTCCACGATCAGAGGGGGGTACCGAGGTTCCGTCCTCTTGCCGCTTCCTGGGGTCTTCGTGTTTCCGTCGGTGGTGTTGACAGAAGGCTGGCGCGGTGCGGCCACCGGCGGTGCGCTCGCCGCCTCCTTCTTCGCCGCCGACGCATAAGAGAGTATCGGGGGCGTGGTTGTGGTCTTCTGGGGCTGCTCTGCTGCGGAGGAGGTCACTGACGGTCGGGGGACATCTGCGTTGGGTGCCGACACCGGGCGCTCCGCCCCCGTCCCAGCACTCGGGCTAGTGACGGGAGGCGGGACGCCCAGAGGGGCGACGACGAGAGTCCCGCGATCGGCAGTGATCGAGAAGGCCGCAGGGGTAGGCTTCGCGATCTTCCTCTTTGGAACGTCGTGGGGAAGAGACGAGAAGAGGAGAGAGATCTTCTTCGGCATCGATGTGGGGGGCAAGGGGGCTTTTTCGGGGACGCTAACCGGCAGAGGGGAGCGCGAGCGAGATTCCTGCACGGTTGGAGGAGGAGGAGGAGGAGAGTCCTTCGACGGGCACGGCGTCGGGGTGTCGCGCAGGTTGGGACGAACGGCGCGTAGTTCACCCTCGGAGCTCTGGCGTTTCCGCTTCACTCGGCCTGGGCTCCTCTCGAGGACTGCATCCGGGATCGGCGGCAGGACCACGATGCTCCGCGCAGCGCCCTCCAGGGCGGTAACATCTTCCGGTGACAGCGGGCGGCCTTCGATTTTGGCCTCTTGCACCCGAAGAAATAGCGCCATCCAGCGGAGCATCTCCTCCGACAGGGCACCAGCCTCAAGAAGCTGGGCGAGCGCGATCAAGTCACGCTCGTACGACGCTGTCGGAGATAACGCGTCCGCAGGGGGCGCCGCGCCATGGGGTAGGGGCGTGTTGGAGACCGGCGACGACGATCTCGATGGCGGCAGGGCGGTAGATGACGACAGGTGGTGGTCGTCACTAGGCGTCGACGGTGATGCGGGGGGATGTACGAATCGGCCTTCGATCCGGTCCCTCTGGCGTTCGTTGCGTCTCTGCTTAAGTTCTTGTGCAGCAGAGGGTATGTTCTGGGGGAGTGTGGCGATCTTCTGGGCGTCCTGCGGTTCCATCACGGCGTCAGTTGATTGATGGTAAGTCCGGGACGCCGGGTTTATGGGCATCTTTTCCTCCAGGACATCAAGTTGGCGTGATGCAGGAAGGCGGCTATATTGCAGTCTGGGGGCTGCGGTGGCTGCTGATTGCACGGTGTCTTCGGTATCCCCGTCCGAGTCCTCGTACTCGTCAGACGAGCAGAACCGGCCGTCGCAGGAGTTAGAGGCGTATAATCGCCTCCGCTGCGCTGGGATACCGTTGATCTTCTCGCTAGTCTGGTGAGGTGCGGTATATACAGGGCCCCTGGTGGCAGCAACGATGTGGGGAAGTCCAATTAAGGGTCTTCTTGGCTTCTTGTGGTTCACCCGGCCAGACATCGTGACGGGCAGGCAGAAACGGGCTTGAGGCAGCTGAGTGGAGTTTCGTCGTGCAGCTCGAGGGCCGTACGTCGCCCCTTACTCGGTTCTAAGCCCCGCGAGGAGCCAGAACACGAGAAAAGGTGGCGGAAAACGACCCGGCGCTCGATGAGTGTCGCAAATAGCAGCTCGTGCGCTCGTAGTTCGTGCGGTGTCCGGCCAATCCCAGCTTCGCGCGCGGCGAGGCCGGGCGGCGCAGACGCGGGCGACGACTGCGGGGGGAGCTCGTGCACGTGGCGCCACTTGAAGGCGATTAGTTCCGAAACTGGCCGTCCATTACTTAAGGCAATTTTGCTTATCTCTATATAGTATAAAAAGAATGTAAATTGCTATTTTGTCTGTCTATCGGTGTATTCGCTTATATTTTTGAAAGTGTCCAACGTACATAAAGTTGTAGTTTCTTTGAGAATCGAATAAAAAATCATTTAACAAATGTTCCAGATGGTTTATATAGAACACGTATTTTTGAGAAATTTAAAAATAATAGAGAAATCTCTCCCATGGAAATTCGAATCGCGTCCGCTGTTAATAAATTATATAAAAGCTGGAGACTCCAATCCCAAATATGTTAGGAAACATAAATAATTTAAATTAAAGTAATTAATATGTAAATAAAACCGAAGCTTAGTCTTTTAAAAAAAAATTTAAGAACAGATTGTGTATTAAAAGTTAATAATGAAAATTTAGAACACGTGACTGATATTGTATATCTTGGTAGTGTGTTTACAAGAAATAGTATGTGTGATATGCATGTAGTCAGGTGAGTTACTAAAGACTACAAAGTTAATGTTGCACTGGGTGTCGTTTAAAAAAGTCAAAACAGTACGACTAGCAGTGAAAAGAGCGGTTTTGGTGCCCACTTTATTGTATGGCAGTGAGTCCTGAGTGTGTTAGAAGAAGCATTAAAGTAGAATTGATGCACTGAAAATGCGATCTCTTCGTTCTATGTGCGGAGTATCGCCAAAGTTAAAAATATGAAGTCATAACAAAAATTACAATTATATTCCTTTAAACCTACTTTAAGAATTAATGTTTTATAATACGTTGAATTATATATGTGGATATATACGAGTATTATTATAATAATATGTCACGAAATATTTTAACCTTTAAAAGTTTTTCATAGCTAAAATACTATAAATTTAACACAAAGCACAATGCGGGACTTTATTCTATGGATAAAGTTTCTGTGAAATTGCACACCGAAATAATGCTGCAGTTAAACCTTTTTTAAATTAAACAATATTCCCTGGTCGTATCTAAGAGGGATTAAGCTCACGAGAACTCATCTTTTTTGCAGCTCTTTTTGTATTTTGCGAATATTTATGTTGTAATATGCGGAACTTTTGCAATAGTATATATAGACAGTTATAAAGATTGACCCAGTTCTAAGGAAAATAAAGTTTTAATTATATACTTTCTTGTTTTGTTCCTGGAAAATGTATATATGAGATTTGTCTTTACTGGCATATCATCGTAGAGTCTAAACTGCTGAAACTAGAAACATGAAATGTACATTGGGTATTTTTGTTACGCATCTATTATGTGCTATTTTTTATATTCCAACTTTAAGAGGGTAAGTAAATAGTTGTTGAAAATTTGTTATGAAAATTCCGTGTGAATATAGGCAAGCTACTATTATGTTTCATGTATAAACACTGAAAGGATAACTTAGTGCATTATCATGGAGGATAAAACCGTTAACAGAAGTTTTATGGTAACAGCAAAATAGTTTAGTTTCTCTGCATTGCAGTCAAACTAGCTTTATAACTAAAAACAAACTTATTCATGCATTACCAAACTAAATAAGCCTTGGGCTCATTAAGCATTTTATGGATAACGGAGCAACTCATCCTTGATTTCAGTGCTTTGTAGTTCTGTTTTAATTCCTAGCAAACAAATGTTTGTCCTAGTTTCGGCTAAGGCAGTCGGACTTCACGTTTTATTGTGAGTTTATTATGTACCTGTCTATACTGTTTTGCATAAATCCACTACTTTGATGGTATGTTGTTTCTCTAAGTGATTGCTTCAATACACATAATGCCTTTTTGAAATTAAAGTAGTACGTACAAGTATTTCTTTTTCTCATTAATTCAATACAATTAATCAATCAAACTTGTTTAATGATACGTATTAGGGCAAATTTAAATAGACAGCAATTGTTAAACCACCTTCGTACTTTTTTTTTAAGAATTACAGACAAACGTTTGACGTCAATGACATCTGGAAGAAGATGGAGTTGAGACCGACGATGGTCCGTCTCCTTCAAATGAGTACCTATTCAATATTCTTTTAAATGCTGCTTTTTAATTTATAACAACGTGGAAAAATAAACACAGGGAGTGCATACGATTCTTTAGCTGTTCGCATCAGGGAGGCTACGCAAGCGTCCGACCCGACTTTGTGAAAATATAGATCGAGAAAACCCAACCTGAATTCGGATGTTACTTTATGCGCTCGTCCGATCTCAATCTGTCAAAGTACTGATCTAGGAAACGAGGTAATTTGGAAATAACAAAAAATGAAATAAATGAATACATAAAGGAATGTACTCAAATCAGTGGCGTGCATCCCATAGATGTGTAAAAAAGCATTACATTTTGATATTTAAAGCAAATGTTGAATTTGATCACATTTGTATTCTGAGACTCCTATTCTAGTAATTACCAGATTTTCAATCAATATATTTATTAAAAGTCATGAGTATAATAAGATATTCCTTTTTATGCTTCTATTTGATGCACGCCATTGACTCAAATATATTACAGAAGTAATCTTAAATTTAATATGGACGTCATTCCAATACATATTACTATTCGGCTTCGCTATCGTCCGCTCCGCTTCTCGGATTATAATGTGAATTCCGTTCGGCCGCAGTGGGCGAGTGTTTATACAAATAGAACTATGTCTACTTAGATCCGTCAAAATTTTGACCAGAATCAGACAATGACGGATGACGGATAGAAATCGGAGACTGATGGTGGATATTGAGCACTAGCTGATCCGGCAAACGTTGTTTTGCTATATAAGGTTTTGTAATATCTTCTAAGATGTTCATTGAAATTAAGTGATGTCAAAGACAATTTTGTTCACAATAAAATACTCTTAATCAACAACACATTTATTTGGATAAAGATATATATTATTACGTTGATACAACTCTTAACAAATAATGCATTAATTTCGACCAAATTTGTTTACCATAAAAACGGTTCTAATGACTTAATCTTAAAAGATAGACATATACTGTCGCGGAAATTTTTTTAGATCATTTCAAGAGGAATAATTCTTCCTTACATATATTTTTGGTATCTTGAACCGTTTTTGCAGCGCACACAATGGAAGCCCTCAAGGATGAATAATTTTCCCCGTTTTTTTTTCACATTTTCCATTATTTCTTCGCTCCTAATAATTGCATCGTGATGTTATATAGCCTAAAGCCTTCCTCGATAAATGGTCTATTCAACTCAAAAATAATTTTTCAATTCGAACCAGTAGTTCCTGAGATTAGCGCGTTCAAACAAACAAACAAACAAACAAACAAACAAACAAACTCTTCAGCTTTATAATATTAGTATAGATGAGCTACTTTGCAAACAGTTATACGGATGGAATCGCAGTGCGTAAATTCCCGTATGAATGTAGACGGAATTTTTTTAGTGCAGATATATCATTATATGGTAGTAGTATGATAATTATAAATAGCACAGTTTTATAAGATGAAAAATGTAAAAATATCACCATATAATTTAGTAATAGAGTAATATCGTGGAGTAAAAAGATCGCGACCTTTTTTGGCGAAATTAACATAAGTATGTTTTTAGAATCAATGAAAAACGCTGTTTCCAAAAATATATATGTATAACTTGATACCCCCAAAAATGTCGCTGAAAGAAAATTGCTTTTCAACTCTCAGTAAGATATAATAACTTTTAAAAAATCCAAATCGATTTGATATGGATGAAGATTATTTGCTTGCACTTTACACATCGCTTCCATTAGTCCCGTTCTCCAAATTTCCGGAAAATTTTAGGACAAGCAAATATAACCTTGGAATTTCCCTTGTAATGTATTATTCATTCAGTGAACACGAATTTAATCTATCTCTGAAGGAAATATTTTTTTAGCTAATTACACATTCCCTCCAATAAAATAAACGGAGAAAGAGAATAAACTGTGGAATCTCGGCTAATCAATGTCATATTAAAACAATGTTCAATTCGAAAAAGCATCGTGAAGCCCCTTTGTTCCGAGAATGCCCCGAAACGCTCGTTACACCCTCCCCTAATTGCTTCTAAATAACCGTTTGGTGTAGCCGTTTCCAATGCTTTTTTGTTCTTGTATATTGCTTACAAACGCATTGTGAAGGCTTAAGAGGATTTTTTATTGAACATTTTTACATGCCATTGTTGAAATCCTTTCTGGCTTTAAAGGAAATAAATGCTAAATTCGCCTCTCTACTATCATAGTACTTTCTGTCGGATATGGACCATGTCAAATAAAGATTTTATTGAAATAATAATTATACATCGTCACGCTGTATCCCTTTCGAGATGAATAGAGATTATTGGTGTTTGTTTTTTTTATGACGGACTAATTACTGAGGGCCGGAAAAGGCCTATATAGCTCAACCGGGCTTAGGGGGCGAGTACAGAAGCTGCTCAGCCAGCGCGTTTATGGGTCGGGTGGCAACGCAAGGGCACACCTGTGTGTACAAACCTCGACTTGGGCCGCCAGCCAAAAGATATACGGTCCCTACGGGTGATACCCTGATCTACTAGCGTTTTGGGAGCGACTACCTTGAGGAGAAACGCCGAAAGAAACTCAAGGCTGCGTTGGAGTGTGGTGGTTGTATCAATTTTGCGCTTATATTTAGTGTCCAACGTGACTTGTAGCGCAATTGATCGCCATTATGAGGATACTTACACATGACATTTCTATTAGATGTCATGTGAATTTCCTCACGATGCTTTCAATCACCGGTCATGTGGTGCCAATATTCGTATTCAATCTGGATATTGAATTTACGACTATGCATATTTCCGCGTATGGATATCGGTTTCCACAAGACTACCACAACAGCGAAGAAAGAATTTGAATTCAAATAAAGGTTTAACCGATTGAATACGGACCCAAACAGTTAAACAGCGACAAAAGTTCATAACGACATTTTACTGTTAATATAAAATGTAGATTAGTTATTGATATATCCAGTTTGATATTTTTATACGAGGTAAAAGCCAATTTTTATAACAGCTGACTTTTGCCACTTTTTAAACTTTTACTTAAGTTGAAACTCGATTTTTAACAAGATTGTTTTTCTAAGAACATCGTTATCCGATTAGAGTAATAAATAGACAATTAAAAAACCAATGGGATTATGGCTTGAATAAAACAGAACTTGCTCATTTCCAAGCGACTAAAGCTATCTATTATCTATATTTATCTATTATTATTTATCTATTTTGTTCAAAGTTCTGCAAAATCAGTACTTAAGAACATTTTGATCCAGACGTGCATTATTCACGAATTATTTTCGTTGTCAGCGGGCAAGTGTAGACTCACTATATTATATCAGACTGTTATTGATTTGTTGTCCCGTCATCTCCATAAATTGACTACTCAGAGACATTAAATCACCGAAGTTTACAGATGATGTACTATTATACCTTGGTTCAGTAAATACATTATGAATTTTAAACTATATTAAGGTCAAAACATACCATACAGCACTTTTTAATTTTCATGTCAATAGAAGGTCAATAAGTAGCCAAATTACAAGCGATAATTTTTCCTAGACAACGATTGGATACAAGGATAGCATAAATAATGAAGAATATACATACTTTGGCTGATATTTATAAACACTAATTTCACTTGCTCCCACTTGGCTAAGAAAATAAGTTCATCTTTGACTGATAATTGAATATGTAACAGGAGTTTGAGTATTTTTTGTGGTGGTAGGGTGGCTGCCCGAACTGGATTATGACCACAGTATACGAGTGTAAAGACAGTCATAGCGACTCGCTTTGGCCTGTCGGGTTTCGGGATCAGCTTGTGTGTAGCCAGTAACTCATATACCTAGAGACCTTCAGTCGTGGTATATGTGGGCCGACATGACGACGATCACTTGATAGATTTTTGTCCTTTGATAGTCGGTTTCGTTTTTGGACTACACTGTACTTACCTTCATGTGCACTGTAGTCACTTTGTCGAGCCATTGTAAGAAAATGGCCTAAGTATTTGCAAACCCAATTTCGAGTGAAAGAAATCGGAGGCATCATAAATTTACATTAATTGAATAATAATAATAATTGTAGACAATACATTGACCTAGCCCCAAAGTAAGCTTGCGCTTGTCATATGGGTACTACACAAAGATATATATATATATATATCCATGACAAACCAACATATTCATATCAGAAAAGTTCTCCGCTACCGGTGCTTGAACTCATAACAAAATATATTAATAACGTAATCAATACTGTCTTAAGTTATTGTTTACGGACATATTTACCATTTTTTTTGTATTATCCTCTTCGTGTCATTCTTGTTTTAATTTTAAACTAGAGTCCATAGTGCTATAAAACATACAATATTGTGATTTATTCAAAAAAGTAGGCACAACTATAACATTTCAAATCGCAAGCACAAATTCGAAGCAAGAAGCGGAAAATTCCAATATCGTACTTATATGCGTGTTCCCATTATGCAGTACATTTCTCGGTAAAGTCGGGTAATATAAATGTAAATCTGCTAAATGAAACACAGTCAGATGATATCGTTAATGCTGGCTGCACGCGTGACATCATGATATCTACAATTGCTCTAGCAGTTTGCATTTTACAGTTAAAACAGCGAGAGCAATGTCTGTGAATGATATGCGGTTGGGAGCTTCAGCTTTATAAACTTTTGTTAATTGTTGTTATCAAAGGTTTCATGCAGTTCATTGTAGATAACCAATGACACAATAAGCCCTTAAATTCTGAAAACTGCAATATATTTCAAAATAATAATTACGATTTTATTTTGTATAGGTTATATAGGAGTTTAACTTTAAATGAGGTCACCCGGTATCCTTCTAAGAAAATTTATCACAGTTAAGGCGCTGTAGTATAAAATTATAAATTGTACAGAGAATTCACTTCCCAATCAGTTAATAAGTGATTACACTACTACAATCAAGTGGTTTATGTGTGCGTGTCCACTGGCTTCCTTTGCCGGTTTATATAATATTAGCACAGCCAGTTGAGAAACTCAGGGCTGTGCAAAATATGCGATTATTTTTTTATTCCATATTTATATATTTATTTATTTGTATTTGTAGAAGCGTGACATAATTTTTGTTTTGGTAGTCCGGCGTATAATCCTGCATAGGATTATTGTCTATTGTCCATTATCTTGTACTTAAGGTGATATTCCGTAAGACGCAGTGACGGCGCAGGATATTACTTTGCAGTATTAATTTAACATATATGAGATCGATTCCGAGAACATGACCGCAAACGTGATATTTATATACATGCAAATACCGCATTATATTGCACCGACCGCGTCCTACAAAATGTCACCTTTATAGTTTATAGCGCATACGATGCGTTGCGACGTCAAAGCTGTATAGTTCCATTTTTTCCATTTACAAATTGTAATAAGCTGCGTCGTAACAACGTTCTGACGTCGCAAATAATCATGTGCCTACCAATGCGATAAATCTTTATGTTCTGATACCGGACAGCCGTCGCAACGAATCGTGTGCGCCGACTCTTAGAATTAAAACTGTTACGTAGTGTACATATGTTTATATTTGCGTGAATGTATATAGATTGCGTTATATGAATTGTATTCTTGCGAAATTCACGGTTTTCAGCCTTTTTTCCTCAACCAGCGCACAATGTGGCTAGTCGTTACTCAAGTCAATAGACTCAAAGGTACGGAAGGGGATTCGAATTTATGTCCCTTTGCATGCAACGCGAACTCAATATCTTCCAAGTATTGGATTTGGAGTGTATTCAACTGTCACGCAAACTCGTCAATCTTTTTTTTTAATAATGGAAATATACGTTTTTACCTACAAGCGTATGATGTTGAAAAAAAATTTAGAAAAGAATTTCTCAATTATAATAAAATTCTATTCTATATGGTTCTGTGCACGAATGAGTGCGTAAATGTATAAATGTAGGAATAATATTGTATTATCTGTAGGAATAGTTGTTTAACGAAACTGTAGAAAAGTACAAGTAATAGGGAGGAATGAAAGTAAGTTTAAAATTAAAAAATACCGATATCACTGCGCTAAAAACGAAGGACGTGTTGTGCTTTCAAAGTTAAATATATATTGAAGTGTTTTATTTTCTCATCAAAAAAGGATTCCCAAGTATCGTGTCTTCTAAAATAGTATAATATGTAAATTTTCTCTATGAATTTTACTAATGACTTTCATATTCTTTTTCATATTTGTAAATAAGTATTCCTATTATAATAGTAACATATTTTCTATCTTACAATTAGAACTAAGATTATGTATTATGTTTGTAACTACAGTAGAATTTATATCAGTTTTAGATATAACAATATTTTAAAACAAGTAACTTGTCTTATTGAAGACGGAAAGTGACGGAAATAAACATAAGAACATATTTCAATTTATGTTAATTTTTATTGTATATTATAATTAGCACCTTTACGAGTATGTAGTATTTTTTTTTTCAATTATTGCTCACTTATTAGGGAGACTATTTTGACCTATGCAGAGTTTTTTTAACTAGAACAGTATAGAAAATTCTAAACTAAGAGAGATATGACAATAGTTTTAGGAAGCTTTCGTCCTTTTGTTTGAAAATAAAATTGGTCATTTTTAAATTTTAATCAAGCCTAAACTATCGACTATAAAATGCAAACTAGATTAAATCTTTTTTACAGAAATTAACACAGTGGCATGAGAGAGGATCATTATCTACTAAGGCATGAAAATATCTGAACAGCGAAAGTTTGTCATGTTCCTTCAATTTTTTTTTCATAAATTTCATTATACAGTTCTTTTATTGTTGATCTAGCGCCATAAGTTACCTTGCTACAAATAAAATTAAAATAACAATTCATAGCTACTGGATCCTAGTTCTTTTTTAACTATAACACAAGAGCAGACTTCGTTCAGTTGACGTATATTTCACGATCACAATAACACTTTTCATTTACGTTGTTGAACCAACTCCCTGGAGTCCACATTTATGGTTCAATTTCTGGTAGTGTTCTTAAAGTTATGTCGCATCCTGTCTAGACTGATATACGGTGTAGAATAAATAGGTGTTAGTTCTTTCTAGTCTTAATGTTTTCAATATTCTACTTGCAAGTGAAAGAAGAACGAACGTTAAGTCCAATTTATTGATGAGCAAAGGTTTAGTATAAAATACGATTTTAAATTATTTCAAGTGATAATTAGCTAGTATATATGATACTAGCTGATCCGGCAAACGTTGCTTTGCTATATAAGGTTTTGTAATATTTTCTAAGATGTTCATTGAAATTAAGTGATGTCAAAGACAATTTTGTTCACAATTAAATACTCTTAATCAACAACACATTTATTTGGATAAAGATTAATATTATTACGTTGATACAACTCTTAACAAATAATGCATTAATTTCGACCAAATTTGTTTACCATAAAAACGGTTCTAGTGACTTAATCTTAAAAGATAGACATATACTTTCGCAGACATTTTTTTAGATCATTTCAAGAGGAATAATTCTTTCTTACATATATTTTTGGTATCTTGAACCGTTTTTGGAGCGCACGCAATGGAAGCCCTCAAGGATGAATAATTTTCCCCGTGTTTTTCACATTTTCCATTATTTCTTCGTTCCTAATAATTGCATCGTGATGTTATATAGCCTAAAACCTTCCTCGATAAATGGTCTATTCAACTCAAAAAGAATTTATCAATTCGAACCAGTAGTTCTTGAGATTAGCGCGTTCAAACAAACAAACAAACAAACTCTTCAGCTTTATAATATTAGTATAGATTTAATCTATTAAAATTTAAATGTTTATGGCAGTTATTACTTTTAGGTAATTGTCATCATGTATTTTGTAACAAATATACATATTTAAGACAAAACAATATATTAAGTCGCAATTATGATCTTTATTAACACTATCATATTATTCATAAGATTTCCACTAATATACACAACGAAAATATATAAAATATGTTTAGTATTTAGAAAATCAAATATTAATTATTATTTTTTTGTTTTTATATCATATAATATTCATTTTATTACATATAGTGTCAATAATATTCCTATGAAGACGTAAGATCTTGATATTTTCTTATCATTTCCTAGAAATTACAACTCCCACGTATATTTTAGTTACAGATAAGATATTCAGGAGAAGTAAATGTAAATTATAAATATTTAATAGCTCTCAACAATTCCATTACTACATATGTTAATACAAAGCAATAAGTAAGTAAATGCTTTGAAAATATATACTTAATATTATATATTCATTATCTACGAAGCTCTCTAATAAATTTTTAGAGTAAAATATATGTGATATTTATAAAACAAGATCAAATGCTATTATTTTATTTAAAATATTATTCGTAACATAGTTATTTGTTGTTTTTTATTAGGTCGATCATATTTAAACGCAGATGCTAGCTTGTTACAAGATAAAGCTTTTATTTTGTGTTTAACAGACAAAACGGATTTCGTAAGGATTACCTTGTCGCCATAAATCTTATTAGGATCTGAAGACCCTATTTGCATGGTTTAAATTTTGAATGATAAGAGACTAAGCACGTAGCACTTAAAATAAATGAGGTCGTGAAAAAATGTGTAGATATTTATAGAAAACAGGAGTAAGTTCGATCTGAGTCAACATTTATGATAAAGATGAGGCTTAAACCGATTACTTTAGTTTTACGTCTATCGAGAACTGATTACGGCAAAAAGAGAGTTGTTTATGAAAGTGTATATGTATAATAAACTTCCCAAAAACAAAAAAAGAAATCGAAATCAATCTATAGTTTTAGGAAAACGTTAAAGCTGTATTTGTTTGGTAAATATATAGACTAAAAGTAAACTGTTAACAAAGCATGCACATTGAAGGCACATCCAGTCATTACTGTGTGTGACTAATGGTACTCTAATAATTGGTCATTTTTGTATGCCTACATTACAAAATTTATTTATACCTACGTTTGTCGTCAACTGTATTATAATTGTATTGAGTATATTCATTACAAAAATATTTCTGTATATTACTAACATTTAACGGACGGGCCCGTAGATTTACGTTTTTTCATTCTGACTTCCTAGGACGGTCCACGTAGATCTACATCTTTGCTTAAATTTTAGGTACGTTGTGTTAGTTTTTTTTATTTTACAGATTTTTTCTTGGTGATTTTTTGGCTTAGTGCCCGGAATCTAGGAAAGACAGAGCAGATACGGCCCGACCGTTAAGTGTTAAGTTCCCATGTAAGTGAATTGTATAATTTTTAATGAGAATAAATTTCTTTGAACCTAAACCAATGTTACCTTGCGTAGATTTGTCATGAGATCACTCACAAAAAATAATTACTACTACAATACATTTTATTCAAAATGAATGAAATTTTTATCTAAAAAAATAAAAATTCTGGGATACTTAAATATATTTATTTTAAAATTTATAAGTCGGATCCTTGTCGCTATGTTTCATGTCGCAGCAATTTTTGCAGCAATTAACATAAGAATGGCCATGTCTGTAAAATACAAAAGAGTTTACAAAATTTAAAATAATACATTTATGTAATATTTTTGTATAGGAATCAGAATATTTAGATAAACTTTTTAGACCTTTGTCCAAAACTGTGTTGATGTGTGTATTTTTAAGTTCAAAGTTTAATGATATTATGGCATGTCTTTTCGAAGATGCAGTTTTTATTATTTATTTGTATTCTATTTACATGTTATTTATTCCTTTTCATACAAATTCATTTAATTTTCCAATTTGCTAAAAGATTTTCAGTAATAAATTCTGGATGATAAAATAAAACAATATACTAACATACAGGTTCTTTTTAGTTGAGTTGGCAAAAAAACTTCTCGATATTATAGGATCATTACCGTAGAATTCAAGAGAAGAATTTATGAGTAATAAAAAAACTTTTAAGTAAGTTAATATAAATTTAAATAAGAAAGGAAGAAATTGCATCCCTCTTCGAATTTACTGAAAACGGATTAGAGTTTTTTAAATTAAAGATCGGTCTCATTGAACAATCTTATTACAAGCTTGTAACTGTCCATCAATACAGGCTTAAAAATGTTATTAAAAATATTTTGAAAGCTGTGTATTTTTAAAACATAGCAGTTAGCCAGACGGAGCGGCAGAGCGCTATGAACAAAACAGCATGTAATTGACGGCGTCACGGTGATAAGCCGAGGGCTTATTTTGAATATTTTATTTACAGAATAAATATTGAAAACTAAGGATTAATCCTGTTAACTTTTATTTATAGTTTTTTAAACTGTAAGCCTATCAGCCTTGACGCGTATTAGAAGACGCGTATTTTTATGGTGGTAGGGCTATTGCCCGAACTGGGCCGCGACCACGGTACACAAGTGTAAAGACTGTCATAGTGACTCGCTTTGGCTTGTCACGTTTCGGGATCAGCTTGTCTATATCCAGTTACTCATATACCTTCAGTCGTGGTATATGTGGGCCGACATGACGACGGAGACTATCAACGGAATTTCATCCTTTGATAGTCGCTTTCGTTTTTGGACTACACTGTACTTACCATCAGATGCAATGTAGTTACTTTGTCGAGCCAGTGGAAAAAAAGAAACTGATTACTTTTTTTTTAATTGTGGAAAATTCTCACAAGACTGTCTCGATCATCAGGGCCGTCGTTGGGCCTTACAATTAATGCTCCACAGAAACATACTTTAATCAATACAATCTTAAAGTAACTAATCTAGCTGATGTTTGACGCGGCAGTAACTAGCTTTGCGTTGTCTAGATAGCGTTTAAAACAGTATGGGCCGTGGTGGCTGCCGGCAGAATAGAATAGCACCCCCCTCTTCTTGCTGAGGTGTCGTAAAAGCGACTAAGGTATCTCTTGAACACCGCAGTTCAACCAGGTGTTTAGAGAAGGGAAAACTCGACCAAACCTGCATCCCGCTCCCTCCCGATCGTACTGGTTCTTCTTTCCATCGGGCCTGAGAGAGCTCGGACGAGAGAGTGCTTTTCTGGCTGCGCGTCCAGTTATGCACTTAAATATCTCTTGCGCAATTGACTGTTTCCGCAAACTGGACCTCGAATTTCTTAACCGGTGTTGAAACAGTCGCCGTGGCCGAAACCGGCTAGGACATCATCAAAACAGTATATAGAATAGGTACGTAACATTTCGGCCAGTAGATTTGAGGGTGGCTGTTGCCCGGATGAGGTGGAGGCGGTGCCCAGGATTTTTTTGCACCGCCTGATAAAGACGTATTACTATAGTGCCTGAACTTTTTTCTACTCAGAGACGATCAAATAGTTTCATAGATAGATCTTAGTTTTGTTGATATTATAGCATTGACATATTATATTTTATTACTGGGTTATTACATATAATATGTAAATAGTTTATTCATATATGGAGTACCCGTATTCTGATATTTGACTATAATAACTGTATCAAAATAAATAATATACCTTATCCAGACTTTATAAATACCGTCAAGCTTATAAATAGATGAAAACATGTATTATAATAAATTATTCGATTATCGACTGCAATTAAATTTTTTGTAGAGATAATAATCGAACGATAATTTAAACTCAATACTTTATAGAAGTTTGTTTGAGAAATTGAATTGAAACTTTGTACAAAATATCTGGAATATGTCCGTAGAAGTGATAGGCGTTAGTCCGGGTGAGTGGACCGATTCATCCCCGGATGTCACGGTAAAATCCAGCAACATAGTTCTCATTCGACGTAGCTCGTTCACTATTTGTCGCGAAAAAGAACATGATACGTGTGACACATTTACGATAAAATATACTGGCTTAGTGTAACAAATAAAAACATTCAAAGCATGGCTTCTATACGACTTGTTAGCGACCCTCAAGAAGTCGGCGTAAGGTCGAGAAGCATTCTGCAAAAATTCATAGAGTAGTATCGGAGGAGGCGGGATCTACATCCAAAATTATGCCCGGTGGGCGCGACGTGACGGGACTATTTTTTTTTTATTTATTTTTATTTAGGGACTTCAGGCGAATATATGAGCCTCATTGTGCCCTAACCTACGACCTTACATCCTAGGGGAGTCGCGGAAGAGCAAGCGTCACCATCTGGCATAGCATTCTGACTTCACTGGACAAAGGATTCGCCAAAATGCCGTTCCATGTACCAATATTTTGTCTGTTAATTTTCAACTTGCTCATCAGCGACTCCCTTTGTGTCACGTTCCGGGCACACTCCATCAGCAAGTGATGCACATCTTCAATCTTTCCACATATGTCACAGTTGGGACGGAACTATGGGAACTTGATTACAAGAGCCACAGTGCACGTTGCTGCGCAGAAGTAGTTCTCTTTTTTTAGTCGATACAAGTTCGGCAGACATCAATCCGCCACTTCACTCGAGTGGCCGAGATGGTCCTATGAGAATTTTCTCTCTAATTAATAATAATTACAAAAAAAAAACATTTATAAAATATAGGCTCCAACGGCCAAGACTTGTCTTATTAATTGATTCTAAATGAGAAGCTTGGTTATTTGTAATATACAACCCCTAAGAAAATGAAGTATTTTTTATTATTTAACATTTTCAGGAAACCAGCGCCAGATCTAGGTGGGCAAGCCGGTGCCCTCTCTCGAGCGCTAAATTCAAGGGCCGGCAGACAAGCTTATCATCCAACATACCTACTGAAATAATATATCCAAAAAAACTAGGCCTACCCCTCCATAAAAAAAGAGATTGAAACTTTGTATAAGCCTTCATTTTGACGTATTGAAAAATTAATCAAAAGTCTCGTAAGATATCTTAAGTTATGTAAGGTCAAAGGTTGTTTTCCGTGAATATTCAGTTTTTTATGCGATAAGTGATGTTTAAAATGACATTGAAAATTAACCCCCTTAAAATATTTAATTACAACCATAGACCTCTTAAATTTTAAATCCGCTTTAACTAGTTAATACTTAGCTCCAAAAAGTCTAACTTATAATAGCCTTATTTAAGTTTAAAGAGATTGTTAAGATGGGCAAAGTTTATAAGTAAGGTCAAGGGATATACTAGCCTGCATATTTTTATATTAATTCAAATATTAGTCTTGGCAAGTATAATCTTCAATGATTCAGGCATTTGGAGAGAACGAATGATGAAAGGATGACGAAATAGATATACAAAATGAATATAAGTGGAAGTGAGAACGGAGATCGACTGACACTTACTTACACAGACTGAAAGAAGAGAGTTCAGATGGAGAGTAATGTCATAAGTACTCGGAATAAGCGAGAGCGCATGAAGGAAATATTGAATGTTAAATAAACAAAAGAGGCTTACAAAAATAGAGAGAAGTGGCTTTCCATTGTCTCTACCTACCCCAATAGTGATTCGGCGTGATATATTATAGATAGGTATTAGTTCCCTACAATCATATCAAGGGGTGAAAGGCTATTTGGTTTAAGCGACATTTTTTGGTGATTCTGATTCCGAAGATATAGGTATCAACAAAAAATGTCGCTTAAACCGAATAGTCTTTCACCCCTCGATATATAATCTATAAATCAATAAATAAATCAAGGTAATCTTTGTATAGTATCATAAATTATCTACATATATGTATATAGTAGTAAATTAATTGATCAACCTACGGTAGATTGTTAACGATCCAAGAACAATAGCAATTCATCTTCATGCCAATTGCAATATTCTCGCCATCATAGCTTATACCTCCAATAGTCACCGCAACTAATCGACCCTGCCGTACCGCCGGAGCTCCGGAGTCTTTCTGAAAGTTTAACACTACAAGTTGACATAAAAAAAATGATTTTGGTAGGTATAGATAAAGTCACAAGTGTGATTTTTTTAAAGTTCTTTTTAAAAGTGAGATTTGTATTCCCTAAACGATCCAGTAGACATGCTGACTTAACTCTACACCGCATAACCATTAACTAATAAAAAGAACGCGAAGTTATTCGCGTTTTACAATTAAGAATGCAATAAGATTCAATAGAAGGTAAGTCGCTTGGTCAGTTGATAATAAGATGTATCTTTAAATATACATTGACAAGACAGTGACGCATACTTTTAGACATTTCTTTGTCTTCATTTATTTATATTGTTAATTTCTTTGCTTTAAGGTTGTTGAATATTTTTAATAAGTGACTTTGATATTTAATAACGCAAAGTTATTCAAGAAATTAATTTTATAAAAACTCACATTTGGACTTCTGACTACATATATTAACATATTAAGGTATTCTATAATCTTTATCATAATTCATCATTCATAATAATTGATAATTCATAATAGAATTTACGAATGCTCTTGTAAAAGAAAATATTAAAAATGAGACAAAATGATGTGGTCGAATCAAAATGGAACAACCTTTTATTTCGTAGAAGGTTTATAGCGTTTCTTTCTTTAATAACCTTTAAATAAAATCAATGTTTTCTGAAAAGTAATTGAGATCCATTCCATTTGAAATAAAAATAGTTTGGAAACTATTGTTTTTAAAGGTATAAAGGATAAAGAAATATCTTACATCAGTTACATGATGACCTTCTGTAGAATAACAAACAATGTCATTTGTGCCTGCTGAAAGTTAAATAAACGATTACCCGAAATACGCTTATAAAAACTAATCTAAGTTAAAAACTTCTACTTCTTTTCCAAGTATATTAAGTGTCAAGAATTACCTGAGCGCTCAGACAAAGTAACTTTATATCAACGGCAACACTAAAGCTAAGATTTATAGACGTTATTTTGACTTTGCTTATCAAAGTTCTCTAAAAATAAATTCATTTTGATAAAAAACTGAATATAAAGGAACTTGAGTATAACCATAGTAAAGCCAAGAACATGTTGATAAAATCAGTGACTTAACAAATACTTTGACATTCTTGAGTAACATATTGAAATATCACACGGTAAAAGTAAAATAAATTCAATATATTTCAGGTTTTCCACCGGTATTGTAGAATTTCCCTTTGCTAGACCTACACTGGCCTACAAACTAAGAAATTGTTTTGCAATTTTGTCGCTACGGCTAATGTCATGTATAAAAGTATAATGGAAAGAATGATAAAATTCTAACTTATTTCATCCTTGGAGACGTTTCTACATCACATCAAGGAGGCGCAAGCTGCAGCCCCTTTGAAGGTGAGATCGCTGTTAATATTATATTCAGAAACAGTCAATTAAACGATCTTTTAAACGTAGCGTGAAGAGATATTTGTACAGGCTGGCATGATCGCTGCGACTACCGATGGGTTTTTTGTTACCTTTCGATGGTCGTTGGCGTTTTTTAGACTGCACCATGCTTACCATCAGGTATGGTGCAGTCACTGTGTCAAGTCGGTATAAAAAAAAAAATTACACAGGGTTTATTTATTTAGTGCGTGAATGCCAGCGCTTGCATAAACGCACCCTCTTGATCAAACCCCTCTTAATTTAATAGCGCGGGAAACCGACACAATTAAAGAGGGGCAAAATGCAAGGTACCTGAGAACTAATAACCTGCATCAGCCTGTATCAGCACCTTAGCCTTTCGTAATGCCTTGCTGCCTATGACATGACAGATGATGAATAAATAGGCAGACTTTTGCACTAAGCGGGGAGTCAACGCGACAAATTACTCTATAAAACATCTTTAACCAGGTTTCACCAACGAACCGACGTGATTATCAAGGTGCCATTGGCTTCGGCCATTGGTGAGCACACACTGGTTCATGGAAACTAAGAAGTTTAACTGATTTCCGTCACTTCTAAATATAGGCCGGCTGACAGAAATAAACGTTTAGTTGAAGGAAACAATACTGCCACAACAAAGCGTATTACGACTACTAGTTGTAAAAGAACAATAAAAAGTAATCTTTAAATACTTAGTAACTCCAAAATATAACGGATAAAATGTACCTGATTCATATTTGGATGACTCGGTATATTCTAAATATCTATTACAAGTATTCATGTTTATGAAACCGAATGTTTCAACAGTGAGTTTGTTTTGCTGGAAATAGAGAGTACAGTAAATAAGCAAATGCAATTGAAATTGAAACTATATGTTTCTGATTTCATGTAACCTAGTTTTAGTAAAATACATACGAACATCCGAGCAAGTGAAATACATTTAAATAGCTTACAATTTACTTGAATAAAGAGAGTTTAATAAAAATATCAAATAATTGTTTTAAGCGAATAATTACATTATAATAATATATCGTCACGCTCTATCCCTTTCGTGATAGACAGAGGTACATTAGTAGCTGTATCCAATGAGAGGGAGGCGGTGCACGTTATCCAGCGCGCAGCCTGAGAGAGGAATTTGGACGGGTAGGCTTTACTCCTACCCATCTCAGAGAGGTAGCCTAAACAAGATCTTTTGTTCCCTGGGCGTCTGGACGAATTTGGTTTCCCAGGCCTGGGTGGAGCAATCAGAGGGACACACTGCCCTCACAGCGTCCTTGATGGTCCTATGCAGGATATTACCCTGGGATACAAAAAAAAAGTGGCTGTATCCACTTTGTGTTTCCTAATTAGTACCCAACGTGATCAGTAGCGCGGCTGATTACTGTTCTCAGGGCACTTACGCATCACCGTATTATTGGATACTTTCACGATATTTTCCTTCACCAGCGAGCATGTGGTGTTGTCTAAATCCATATTTAATTTGAAAAAATCAAGAGGTATGAGATGGGGTTCTAACATACGTCCATTCGCGTTTCCGCGCTTGGATACCGGGCTTTTATTCACTAAACAACCACCGGGACAATAATAATAATGAATTTATATTTTATATTTATTTTTAATTTATATTTATATTTTATATATTTATTTTTTTTTATCCTACTCGTCAGCTAATTACTGTTTTTTTTATTACTGACAGGCTTGGCCTTGTCCTCAATCTCACCTGCTGGAAAGTGATGATGAGGCCGACGATGGAGCGCGCTCATCTATTAAATACCGATTCACTCGACGTTTGAAGATTCCCATATCATAAGATGTTGAAAACACAGACGCAGGAAGCGAAATCTACTACTTGACAAATCAAGTAAATAGGTCTTATGTTACTTGATATACGTACATAATAAATACACATTAATAAATTATTAAGATTAATTTACCTGTGGTCCCATTAGACGACGCCAATTTTTGTAATATGATTTCATGTTATACTTGTCAAAATACTCTCCATCACGTGATAGTACCCGCTTTGAGTGTAATATCTCCTTATTCTTGTGATTTCCGTTTGCCTATAATTACAATATATTCTCATAGCCTGTTAAATATCTATCTTTTACGTAAAATGGGTACTGTAATCAAATATATTAATTCATAGGAATCTTAAGGCATAGAGTTCCATTTATAGGTTGTATGTAGATGACTCTTTCAAGTGCCGTAACATTGCTTCAAACTCACTGCTACTGAATCGTTTTAGTAATTTTAAAACAACGCACCCTCAAAATTGGTCCTCCCTTTTCAATGTTTGACTTGTTTATATCCATTCGAATCCTTTGGCCATTGTAGTGCGGCTGTTTATTTTTTTTAAGTAACGCCTAGATACATTAAAAATTTAAATTATATAGAACATTAATTGCTAGATTCTTTTAATTGATTATTTTTTATGAAAGAAAGCAAATTACTTGAACAGCCTACTTGATGGTAAGCGGTTAATATTGCTTACCGATAACTGCAATACAAAAATGTTCATCCTTATTCTAATCCTAATAAATATTCAATATTATATGAATGACATTTTTTTAAATAAAGTTTTTGATTAATTATTTCAATATATAAGTGTCATATACATACAACGTGTGTGTGTATACATTTTCTCAAGTATAAAAGTTCGCGTTTCATCATCGAACTCATCTTCACTTTCCACCAGGTATGATTGAGGTCAAGCGTTCGTCTATAAATTATAAAAAAAAAGTATCAATAATGATCATCCTTTTGCTCATGAAGTGCCTTTGGAGAGAAATATTCTAATATTTTAATAAATGTATCTCGTATCATAGACGGGCAAAATGTAATCAGATTAATGAAAAACGATAACGATTACATTTTGCGTTTTTCGTCATTAATATGATTGCATTTTGCTTATCTACATATGTATTACACACTACGGAATCCTCAATTGCATACACATTTATGACTCCTTCATGTATTCAAGGGATTTAATCATGATTATAGAGCAACATCTACACCTACATTTTGTAATCGTTAATCATTAATCAGATTCTATTTTGCCCATCTCTGTCTCGTATTATATGCCATATTCATAGCCATTTTGATTGTTTTCATTTTAATTTCATCGAAAATAATAAAACACATGTTTTGTTTTTGTAAATGCGATTTTGTATAGTTTTTCGATAACCAATAAGTCGCTGTTAAATTATTTAGTGATACGTAATTTAAAAAAAACCTACTTACTACTTCCTCATCCTCAGCTATGTTCAAATATTTACTCTGAAATTTCTTACTAATGCTTTTATCTTGTGTCTGTTGCTTAAACTCCTTAAAGCCTACATGGAATTGTTTTAGCGCTTTGTCTCGAGGTATTTTTTCCCGAAGTGATATTAATGGTTGTTTTACGATTTTTGTAAGTTTCCTATTTGATTTAGACTGTCGCAAGTTGCTTGCAATAGATAGTGATGCCGTCTAAAAATTAGTAATAAAACAGGGTGAGCTGTTATTAACATCCGTATAAATCTTATAAAATTGTTAAATAAGTAATTTATTTAATAAGATATTATAGATAAATCCATCCATCCAGAATCCTCAAATTAAATTCATCTACAAATTATTATGTTAATATAATTTTAAGTATGTTTTTCAAGTCGCATTAAATTATTATAACAAGCATTATTTTTAAATTTATTCTGATTAATACTTACTATTTTGTCTTCAATGCTATCTTCAAGTGCTCTTAATGGGGCAGCCAACGTAAAACTTTCCATTTTTGCTGACTATAAAAGAAGATAAACTTGTTAGTATTCATACTAATTGTATAATTAGTAAACAGCAATCTAAATAAACTTGCTATTCAAATAATAATATTTAACCTGATCATACCTGAATTGTGTCATCACAATCTGGGCTTTCCTAAAAAATGTTAAAGTAATATTTTATTAATTTCAAAGGTCAACTATTTATGAATCCAGTTTAAATGTAATTGGTATTTTAAAAAAGGTTTGAATTTTATTTAAATATATATTACAAAAGAGTTATTTCATAACTGACAATACAATCTCGCGACTTTTGGGTAATAACTTAGTCGTTAATTAGTTACCGAAATAGTACCTATGCAGCTATAGCCTAAAATCTAAATATCACTTTCGATCGTTCTCACTTATTTACTTCTGATCCATTAACTGCATATTAGCCACAATCAGCGGTGTGCATTCCATAAAGGCTTAAAAACGATTTATCTTGCAATATTTGGGCATTTAATACATATATCGTTTTAATTTCGATTCTGAAATCCCTATTCGGGTAATTGCAAGATTTTAAATCAATATATTTATTAAAAGTACAAATATAATAAAATAATGCTTTTTGTGCTTTATATGGGATGCACGCCATTGGCCACAACAATAATGACAAGTACATATATAAGTACGAATAATATAATTACGAAATAGTAAAGCTCCAAATGCACCTCTAGATATTATTTTTTATAAAAAGGCCAACGCATTTAATCAAATTTACTCCTGTACCATAGGTGTATTTACATGCACCAACTAGATATGCGTGAGTACCAAGACCAGGAAAAGATACTTATAGACAATAGAACTAGAAAATACAAAGAGACCACACACACCCAAAAAATGAAACCAATCAAGTGTTCTTAAATAGAACATCATGATTTCAACTATGTGTAGCGAATTGACGTGTCGTGACGTACTAGTTTTAATTACATTATGTCGTTTCTGTGTTAATACACATCAAGAAATGCTACGGAGTAATAGAATAATGTGGTCAACAAAAAATATTATTAGAAACATTTAAAATGCACAAGCCATAAATATTATTGTACTTACGTCATCATCTGCAAAATGCCCCCAGCTGATTACAGTGACATTAGAATCTACAGGGGTAGAAGTTCTTCCACCTGCCAAGGGAAGAACTGTGCCAGGCTTATCTGATGTCATTCCAGCAAAAGTAAATACTAAGGCTAAATCTGCTGTCCAGTCCTTAAACTTAGGATGTGTGACAATTTTTTCTATAGGAAGGTATTGTTCGTACCCTGTTTCAAAGGAATGCTTTGTGCCGATGACCACGAATGACGCTGTTAATTCGGGCCTTGTATTTTTGTTTTCTTTTGAATAACTGTAAAAATATGACCTTAATTTTAACAATATTGTTTTATATTGTTTAGATATACGTTGATCTATTTAAGAGAATTGCTAGTTCCAGAACAAAGATAAGTATTATTAAAATATTGAAAAATTTACAAATGAAGCGTTTCGAAAACATTTACTATTTGATTGAAATGTCCCTTACATTTGTTTAAAACGATAATTTAATCAATTAAGAAAACCTCAGATTTAGGGCCCGAAGCAAACAAAGAAAAATATTTTCTTAATCAATCTCAATAAATAATATATTATATTTAAGTTATTTTGTGGCAGTAATTACAGTAAAATTAATTACAATTTTCCTTGTACCATGAATACCTTCACAAAATTTCCGACTTAACCTTTGGCTTTTCGTGGAACAATCCAAACAAACAATCCACTGTTTTTATAAATTATTTCCTGGTTGAAAAGGCATGTTTTTGGCACGGTATTGTTTTTAATATTATTACACATTTTTTGATTATATTAAAGTTAAATGAATGAATTTACGTTAAACGTCGGTATATGAAAATAACGGAAAGGAGCATTCATAAATAACAACAAATATATATGTATAATGCTGTTTTCTCACGGCACACGTTTTATGAATAAAAAAAAAGATCTAATTTATCTCCTGTGCCATTTCAAACGCACACCATTTGCTATTACTCTTTGGGGGATGCAAACAAATTTAAACCTTACAGAACCGCTACGGTTTTCTAAAGCATTTTTGCCGCGCACTTTGGAGTTGTACAATGGGCAGCCGGGTACAGTTTATCCTCTGAGCTATGGCATGGGCTCTTTAAGAGTGTACAATATATTTATTGGTTGGCAATGCAATAACAACGCTTCTTGTCTTAAATTTAGCCATAGGTGTCTGTAACCATATATCATCAGGTAGGCTGGTAGTTTGTTAGGACGCCGAAGGGAGGCTTTCTCACGAAATCTCCGTCCCTAACGAACTTGATGCCCGAACGGCGCTCTTGATGAAGTGCGCCGTCCAATATTTCCTGGCGTGAGTGGTAAGTGATGGGTTCTCACGTTCAGCTCCAAGATACGAGGCGAGCAAGGGTTGACTTTCTACATCATTACTCTCATAATGAGGACGAGGTCTGAAAAAGGCCCAAAGTCACCAAGTAGTGAGAGAAAGTTGACCCTGCGTTTCCTTCAGTACTCGTGAGACGGAAGAAGAACACCCCGGTGGTTACTCCTCTTCCCACACACAGTGTGACACAGCAAGGCAGCAGACCTCACCGCTGCTCTAAGAGTCATTAAGGATATCCACCTGGTCAAAAAAGGAAGGTAGCCAGTTTGCTGACAAAAATTAATGCGTAAAATCATCGTGGTCTTAAAACGCATTCCCATATTTTTTACCTCTCCAACTTAATGTTTAATATTACATCGAGTAACACCTCCAGGGCTGAGATTTGTAGACACTACTATGACTATGCTTAGGCTTTGATAAAAAAGCCAAAAAACTGAATATATAACAGGAATATTGAGTGTAGCCTAAATATTTGAAGAGGCAAGTACAAATTGACAAAATTGGTGCCTAACCATATACTTCGACATTAATTAAATAATATAATTCGTAACGTTTTAGTAAAGGCTAAGCAAAGTCAAATAGCGTCTATAAATCTTAGCTTTAGACCTATTATAGGGTCGTACTGGTACAATTCGACTCGTTCATAAACATGCCATGACAAAACGCCGTAATAAATACACTTACAAGCAATGCGCAGCAGTAATAACTACGTTATCGTGAATTATAGTTCCCGTGCAAGTCCTTTTCGTGCCGTCCGTGAACATGACACTGTAAAATGTTAGTTCTAATATAAAACAGTTTGATTTAACATGAATACGGTGTTAAAGTTCTTACTCAATCAGCGCCACAAACGTGTGATGATCTGTAGGTGATATGCTCGTATCTTCGAATGACTTTTCATCTTCGGGCCCTTTAAATTGTAGCAAAATGTTCATGATTACGTACATATATTTATTTATAAATAATTTATTTAAATGCCATTGATTAACTGGAGACTTAAAGAATTTTTCAAAACTAGCTATTTACAATAGCATTTTTACCCACAATAATATTAGTATTTATTATCTAAATTTTTACTTCCTATTTTATTTCGTGTTCCTAGATCACTACGCCTAAAATAAAATAAGTCTGACACTTAAAAAACAGAAGGTAATTAATAATTTAAAAAATTAAGAAATAGACAGAACAACAGCAACATGTGCACGTATTTACGCATTCACGGACACACACACCCATAAATACAACTGCTGTGTCAAGTTCGTGCTGGTGAAGCTTGCTTTAATTCAGTACACCCGTTTCACAGACCTTAACTCTTTTCAGGCAAAATCTAGCGCGTTTTAAAGTAATTGAACTTGTATGAATTTGATAATACATATGGATTTTTTTAATAAAATATTATTTCAACGTCTTACAAGCTAAATTACAACAAACACACTTTGGGATCCGCTAATCCATCTTTGATTAAACTACAAGTGATATTAAAATATGAATTAAGTCCATTAATTAAATAAGTATTATGTCTATATATGGATAGATTCCACTTTACAGCAGTTTACCTGATGCGTATTACATATTTTAAACATAAAATACATGCCTTCATGTCCTTGACTGTCAATAAATACAAAATTTATAACAGCACAACAAGTTGCCGTGAGCACAATATTCAGAAAATACATATTGGAATTAATTTCGCTTCGATACACCGAGCTGCTGGCAGTAAGTTACTTTTTAATTAAAAACGATAAGATATTTATGTTAAAGTCTTGCTTACAATAAAAACCTTATTCGAGATATTATTTATGAATAGTATTTTGATTTGTTTATGATGCGTTCTTTGATGTTAATCAGTGCAGATATTTTTTTACAGAGAATGAATAAAATCCGCTATATCCCTTATGAAGTGAGTAGAGATATATTATTAGTTGTAACCGCGTCATGCGTATTCACTTTAATTATTGTGTCTTTCTGTTTGAACTAATTCCTTGTTTCATTTCTTATAAAAAAATAGGGTGGTGCCTAAAAGCGACGTTAAACAGTCCTATATTTTATTATAAGGACATTACTGTAAATACAAAATTATTTTATAAATAATAATTTTGGCTTCAAAATATTATACATAATTTAACTTCTATTTCATAACATCCATTTCAGACTAACCAAATTATTTAAATTAATTCAGGGTTTAACGTTTATAAAGCCAACTATATAATTAGGATTAGTTTAAAAATTCAGTAACGTTATATCGAGCTTTTTCTGATAAAAATTTGGTTGAAAATTTTGTCTAATTTTTTGATTCGTTGAAAATTTCAAGTGTTATTCTCCATATGAAAAAGTATAGGTAGTTTTAGACCTAGATGGGCAAAATGTAATCAGATTAATGAAAAATTCCGATTACGATTACATTTTGCGTTTTTTATTATTAATATGGCTGTAATTTTCTCATCTATCTATAAAACACTACGGAAACCTCAATTGCATAGACATTTATGACTCCATAATATTTTGAAGGGACTTAATCATGATTAGAGAGCTACAACATTATAATTACAACTACAATTAGCCTATTTCTGGTTTTAGATCTACTTAACAGATATCTAAGAATTCATTTCCAGTGTGTCATGATTCCCGGGCTGATTAACTGATAATAAAATAAATAAATGTTCATTCATTTTGCTACTCAATTTTAGAGTCAAAGACTAATAATTATTATAGATAAAAAATGTTTTAAATCTTAACAAAAACACACATTGTAAATTTGTAGCCGCAGTCCCTCCTCTGGCCTTGTTTATATTAATAGCATCAAAGAAATTAAGCTTCTTAGTGACATTGCTTTTTGTAAAGAGCTCAGTATGTCTAAGGTCCTTTGTGCACTCTCATTGTACTGCGTACGTAAACTTAATGTTTATTGAGGTAAATACGTTATCATTTGTACATTAATAATTAACATTCTTAGTAATAACTAACAATGTTAATTTTTAAAGTAAAATATGGCACAATCAAGAACTTTTCAAACTATTCAACAACTTTGAGTTTCAAAGGCAGCCCCGATACTAGTTAAACAAGCCCGCACTTAGAAAGGATGAAGTGAAGTAGCTTTGGAAATATAGGTTAAGAGAGTTACGCTGGCAGTAACCTACTATGAAACATAAAGATATCATTTTATTGGTATAAAAAATTGTAACAACAAATTTATATTTAGATCAAAACTTTTAATATGGCATTCTTATTTATATGTATGTACATTGTATATTCTAGGATGACCATGACGAAAGAAATATATTTTTTTTATATAATTATAATATTTTGTTGAAAACAAGTACGAAGCTTCTTGTCGCATCTACTTAATGGAGCTTTGTTTATTGTTGGCTGTTCTGAATTTTCTAAATTATGTTCTGCATTGTAACAAAAAATATTTTTAGGCATATAAAAATATAGTCTTGTACAAAATTCCAGCAAATGATAATGATATAGTAATAAAAAAAACTTTAACAAAGATTAAATAAAATTGAAAAGGCTCAATAGTAATTAATATTTTTAAAAGAAAAGCTTAACGTTATAAATAATCGGAAGGATTTGATATAATTTTTGTACTAAACTATTAAAATCTTTATCTAGTCAGTCATTTATGGATCTATAATGCATATTTATTATTATATTATTATTTTTAATAAATAATTAATAAAGAATGCATAAACTTTTGTTGAAGGAAATTACTTTGAAAAAATGTCCGTTATACTAGAATATATTTCGAGTTTTTTCATATGGATCGTTTTAAAAAATATTTATCTCTCCTCTGCCTTTTTGATATTTTTTACAGACATTAAAATATAATTATTGATAGAAGCTTCCGACAATATATTGATGCACGTACTCTACAGACGAATAATCTACTTAGAGCCATTAAATAAATTGGTATTTTACTCACTCCTTGTAATAATTTATTTAGAATGTGAATATCAAACATCGTGTAGAACATTAGAATAAATACTTATCTGTTTTTGACATCTGGTTGATTTATTGAATTTCTAGCATTAGCATTTAATCTACATAATCAAGATTAAATTGATATTTTATGCTTCCATTGCAAAATATGGAACTTATAAATGTTCATTTTTGTAAGTTTTTATAATTCCGAATTCCTACAGAAGATATACATTATTGTATAATTTTAGTAACAAAAGTAAAATTGTATCGAGGTCTGTCCAATATTTTTGTTTTGTTGTACATATCGCTGTATTAATTGCTTATGTAGGTATAGATTTGAGATTGATAGATCCCTTTTGAAACCAGGAGTTTAAAAATATGTGTGAAGAAACGACATAGTTTTTCGAAAGTACTAATATATTGAATTAAGATAAGTAAATAACTACAACGTGGTATCTATATAATTATATATGGCAAAATTAAGGCCAGTTTTCCTAAGAAAAACAAGGTAAATATTTACTTTTACTCTACAGTATCATGCGACGCGGCTTGCACGATGGCCGGGTCGGTTCCCTGGGACCTGGATGCTCGAGCCCTCGCGTCACATTTTACATGGCGCGAGGAGTGGCGAGCCCGGGGCCAGCGAGCCGCCCCGTCCGAGTTGCGAGCAACGAGGCGTTTGCTGGACGCTGAATCTATCGAGGCATGGAGGTCAAGGCTGGAGAACCCACGCTATGGTCAGCGGACGATTGAGGCAATTCGTCCGGTGTTGGCTGAATGACTAAATAAGGGTCACGGCACAATCACCTACCGGTTGACACAGGTGCTAACGGGGCATGGCAGCTTCGGGTGGTAACTGTATCGCATAACCGGTAGAGAGCCAGACCCCAGATGTCACCACTGTAACGGATGCCTCAACGAGTCCGCACAACACGTAGTAGAGGAGTGCCCAGCCTGGGCCTCCGAAAGGACCGACCTTGCCAGGGTCGTGGGTGGTGACCTGTCGCTGCCGGCGCTCGTTCGCGCGTTGGCTGGCAGCGACAGGGCATGGCAGGCGGTCCTCACTTACTGTGAGGTAGTCATGGTGAGGAAGGAGGCGGCGGAGAGGAACAGGAAGGCAATAGCCGGCCCTGACAATTCGATCCGCCGCCCACGCAGTTCAGGACAAAGGAGGAGGGCCTTCGCCAGAGGCCTTCCTCCTTAAAACCGGATAAGACACCTGGGCGGTGCGCTTGAGGGAGAGTGCCGCCCAACTTATCTAGGCGAGAGCGGTGTGTGACGTGTTTCCGCACACCGCTCCAAGATATTGAGGTGTGCGAGGGGTGGCTCCTTACATCACTCCTCGCAGTGCATAGATGCGGCTTTACAAAAGGCCAGACGTTGCCGAGGGTTGGAGAAGAGGATGGCGCTGTTCCTCTGGCCCCGTTCAGACAGGAAGAAGGAACACTCCGGAGGTTTTAGTCGGTGCAAGTCCGACACACCGGGGGGCAGCCCTCATCGCCCCCTGAGGTCCGTTAGGGATTTGCCCCGGCCTATCAAAAAAAAAGAAGGTAAATATTTACTTTAAAGACCAAATTTCAACCTCGTATGCACCCTTAAAATATTTTATTACATATAAAAAATATAATACTTCTACGTAAGTATTGTATTGCAATAAGTATGAATATTTTATAAATACGGGACCTTTTTTTTAACCCTGTGGAAATCCTCACGGACCATCAGGGCAGTTGTGAGAGCCGCTGTCCTGGTGTGCAGGACTTTCTCATCGACTAAAACCAGCGGGGTGCCAGCACTGGCGAGCGGTTGGCCTTGGCAGGTCTCCACTCCAGGGAGGGGGTATAAAGGTAACCCGCTCACTACCTCTTAAGTACGGGAGTTGGAAAAGTAAACATTTTTGAGCTTTTAATATGAAAATAATTAATTTAATAAGATAATATAATATGATAATATAATTAAAAACGTATGATACATTTAATTTGTTACGTTTGAAAATTTAAGTATTAGTTGACTTTACTTTTAATTGTATTACAGGTTATTAAAATATTTTCTTTCATACATATTTGTGTCTAAAAGCTTGTATTCTTCTTGCAACCAATCTTGAATCTTTTTGACTACTTTCCATTTAAAGCGGCCGAATTTGCGATGGTTTACTAAATGTAAAAATAAGTCTAAAAGTCTAAGCGGTTCCAGGTAACAGAAAAAGACCTAACTGGGAGTGAATATCAAAGGAAATACTTTATTTACCTTACTTAGTAACTGAGTAAGAAATAAAATGTAAATGTTTTATGTAAAAATGTCACGTAGGTATCTCGCAACACGCCTTTTCTAACGTTAGTATTTATACAATTGAAAAGCTACAGCGAAAAATGTAGGATTTAGAATTGGACTGTACAATATACAAAGAAAATAGAACTAAACTCGCTTTCGACTAAAAATGCAGCCATTGACACAAAAATTGCTTTGGAATCATTGGTAGTCCCGACTATTATTAAAATAAATGTTTATAAACAAGATTGAAGATATCATGCTTATTTATTAGTATGGGTTTAAAGATACTATGTATGCTCTTATTACGGTTTACTTTAAATTTTTTAATGCTCAGATAATTGATATTGTTACTGGAATTATGTGAAAACATGAACCCTAGATTTTTAGACTTATAGGTGTCACATGGCTATGATTTTAAAAGGCGGAGATTGTTTCGAGGTGCTCTTTCGAATAGACAACTATCAAACAAATCGTCAATGCTGATTGAACATCAGAAGAATGCCGTCTTACTACACCGTTGACTCTAGGAAACGAGGAGCTCGTGAGCATAATTTTAATTAGATAGTTGTTTATATATGGAATTACGAGCTGCGAAAGATCGATAAGTAATTCTGAAACTTTCGGGCAAATAAAGACGTCACGAACAATATCTACAAATTACCGAATATTGCTTTTGCCAACATACAGGATTCATAATAATAATAATAAGACTATTGTTTCTATGTGAGAATATTTTATCTAGTCCTTGGGACTGGTCTACGAAAACTCTTTGCAATTAATTGGATTTTAGTTGACTACATCTTATGGTTGAACTTCGAAAACTTTCATCGATTGGATTTCTAGAACTTTCGCCGATTAAACATCGAGATCTTTCCACGACTGTGCTTCGTGCATTGAGTCATTTCTGTGCCTGCGTGCTAATAATGTAAACTCTTTTCATTTCATAATCCGATTGTTCGTCAACACTAGCGTTTTATTACCCAACGCTAGTAATAATATATGTTTTTTTTTTTGTAAAAATTGTATCTAGAGTGATTGATAAAATAAAAAAACTCGGTATTATGATATCTCACTCAATCTTCTTTGGCATTAAATAGACAGATAGCAGGAAAGGTATAAGATAATATGTGGCACTATTATTAATATGAAAATAAAGTTACATATTTGAAATTTATAAAAATCCTGCAGCCGTCCCTGTTTGTAAATTTATGCGAAAATGTGCACAGATTGAGTAAGTGGTATTCTCATACATTCAAAAGGAGAAACTACAGTATGAAAATGTAGGAGAGAATACTAGTAATAATTAATGAAAATACATTTTACCATTTTAACTCTTTTGTTGTTCTAAATGACTCAATTAAGAATTTATGCAGTTTTAATGGTTATTATAAAAATGCTCACCTGTAAATGATTCTATTCTTTGTATTTATGTAGAGTAAATTATATATATTTATGCAATATTTTTCGTTAATTTTCCTTTTCTTGAAATATTTAGATATTATTTAATAACTTCAAAGGCAGCAATTATATTTTAAGCTATGAACTATGAATACAAAAATTGGTATGAGACATATAGACACTCATAAAAGTAAACATTATCCTCATAAAGTTGTATTCATTCTTCTTCAAATACTTCTGAAGTAAGAGTGTTTTAATCCCTATTAAAATTGATAAAAATAGAATCATATTGTGAAACAATCAGAAAATTTAATTTAATTTCATTAAATTTCGTTTACCTCGGTTTAAAGGACTGGAGGTGTTTTCGCTTTAGATGGTTCATTTAGTATGAATAGTATTGTCTTTATTATGAAACAATTAATGTACTCCTTTTGCTTACTATATTATATCAAGGGCGAAAGGCTTTTGCTGTCAAAGACATTGTTTGGCGATATTGAATTATATATATCTTTGGCACCAATAAATAACGCTGATTCCTAAAATATAACTCAATATAACCAAAAAATATCCTTCGATATATAATGTACTATGTTTTTACTATATAATTTACTATTTAATTTATAATGATAAAATATAAGGATTTTATAGTTTTCAAGATTATTATTAAAAGCCAGGTAAGGGATAGCGTCATACATATTTAATGGTTTCCGAAGTGAAAATCACTCACAGAATGACGGTAAATATAGCTTCAACCACAATAAAGGGTATAATGGTTATTTCTATGGGCGATTTTTACCATCCGACTCCGATAATAGCTAGAAAAATGGGTGTTGAGATTATGTTATTTCTTTCCTTTGTTTGAACACTGAAATGTTGAGCGAACAAAAAATAAATATATTTACCACCGCCGTTATTAAAACATATTGAAAGTCTAGTTGTTGCATACTTTTGCTTAGATCCATATTCATGTTTCATTTTCAATGTTTTAATATAACATTTAAGATATTAATAATAATACAGATGCTTGTTTTGTTATATTTCCTACTGAAAGGAAAATCATTGTAAAATTAGTGTCCTATTAATTACCACCAATATGGTTTTCCGGTTATTTAAACTTTTTTTTAAACCGGGGGGAAAATCTTGCATAGGATCCTGCATAGTTCAGGGACAATGTGCTGGCAGCGACCCTACTAATTAAGAACCCCCGGGGTGTCTCTCTCATTACTCCACCGGGCCTAAAAAACCAAATTCATCCAGACGCCCAGGGAACAAAAAGCCTTGTTGAGGTTACCTCGCTAGGAGAGCGAGGAGTAAGAGCCCACCCCTCCAAAGCCTCTCCAATTATTTTAACATGAAATATGTACCTGAACTTTGTGTCTATATATTTTTGTGTAACTTTTACATTATTAGTATAATGACTAATTTGCCTATTCAATTTTTGTACAATTTTCAATGTTAATTTGTTCTCACAATGTATTTTAGATTTGCTTTATATAGTTAATTCTATTTTTGATAAGTGTGGGACTGAGAATAGATCGAAAATTAATTTTAAGCGTTTATAATTTACGATAACTACTCAATAGCACGGCCGCCAGAGGGTATGAGTTTGTCTCCAATCTAACCTCAAAATAGATGTAGCTTTTAGAATTTCTCTAATATTTAAAATTTTTGACGTAACGAAGTAACGTGAATTGGTAAGATTATTTGAATCTAATTTTCTGTTACTTTAAAACATCTAGCGTTTAGGTAAAATTGACTAATTACGAGATTCTATTATATTTAGTTCTAATTTTTGTTTCGTGACCAATGAACGCTACAGATATAGGGATTTTGGAAATCTGACACTAGTCAATAAATTATGAGACTGTCTTTACTTGCATATGTAACCGGAAAAATGTACAATTAGAGTTATATTCTACAACAATGTCCAATGAGTTTCAAGAATGCTTGTAAGTCGAAATTACCTCGACAAATTATTATAAAACAAGTAGGGTAGTGTTTAGTTTTGTACAGCACTGCGGCAGGAAATAATAGTGGGTTTCCGCCGGTTTATGCAAGAAAGGAGTTATAATAATATGGAGAGTAATTCAGTTGACTTGAAATATATACGAATTTCCTCGTTTATGTGCGCGAATTATATATACTACAGTACATAATTTTTACATTAAATAATAACAATAATATATCGTCACGGTGTATCCGTTTCGGAGTTTGCACAGATACATTAGGTGTTGTATCTACTATGTGCTTATATGTCATACTCAACGTAACCAGTTGTGCAACTGATTGCCGTTTTCAGGGCTCAGAGTAATTTCTAGACTAATGATTTTTTTAATACTTACGGACTATTGCATAGATTGACTGAACACAAACTATGCTTGCCCTTTTTCCATGAATACTTATATACACATGTATAATTTACAACAAAGTATTATGCCTAACACATTGTAGTTTGATGGCATCGGGAATCGAATCCAGGGCCTTTAACGTCGCACGTAGGAACACTACAAACTTCGTTATTGGGCTTTCTAATTATATTTATATATATATAGAGATATAGCTTAGATTAATAATATAAATAAATAAATAGCTAAATGTAATTTATAATAATTTGGATAATATTGGTTTTCAATATGAATAAAATCGAAAAATTGGAAAAATTTCTTTTATTTAGCTCACTTAGCCAAAATAATATTATAAATAGCAGTCAGAGTTATGAGAAAACCCTTTTTTTACCAGTACTATAATTTATTTTATATAATTAAGTTTTAACTTCACTTCACCCAAATTTGAAAACAAGATATAAATTATATATGAAGTTATTACCGTATTTGTTGGGTCTGTTGGATAATGTGACGCTTTGCGGTAACCGTCATAATTCTTCAGGATTATCTAAAATCATTCAAATAAAATATATACATATATATTTCAATAGTTATAGTTAAATATTAAGTTTTATAAAATTAATTAAATAATATATATATATATATATAATACTTATTGGTTCCTACTTCTGATTGCTCCTAAATCCTTAATATTATATGAAAATATTATCCGAATCCCGAACTGTGCAAAAACGTCTAGATATACTTTTCTATCACTTATATAAAAACAGAAAGTAACTTATGGATATACCTGGTATTAGCATTATATACAGCATAAGGAATGAACACTTAACGAGGCTCCCATACTTTGTGTTCGTTTCATTCATTTTGCATACGGCCTTTGAGAAAGATATGTTCCATAAAAATACGGGAAACGCACACTCCTAAAGCCCAATGTACGATAATGTACAATCATTAAGAAACGTGATATATTTGATCTACAGTTTCATTAAGACTTAAAATCATTTTGGTGATGATACACAAAGTAATTTTAGGCATATATTAAAACTCATTAAATCTTTCTTGTAATACTGTATTTAATTATTTTAATATTTATCTATAGGAAATTGATCCAGAAATTTAATTAACTCTATAGCGTGCTCTCTGTCGGTGTACTCCCGCGGACGCCGTAAAGGTTATACCGATTGCTTGCGTAATGGCCGCGGTGGACAGTAGGATGGATAAACATACGTTAGAAAATAGATCAACCGTTCCACGAAATACTTACTCACATTTTTTTACACTAGTACGGCAAAGAGATTACGCTGAACCTGAAGTTAAGCAAAGCGCAGTCCAGAATCCGATCGCAATTGACTATAAAAAAATGAGTCTGTTTGTCGATTGTCGTCGTGATTATGCCAGCCAGCTTAAAAGTCTATACATACACTTTTTAAAGGACTTAATATCATAGAAGGTAAGGAACACATTTGTTTGAAGATCAATCCCGTGGTTTTATTGGGAAAGGACAAACGTGGAATCCAATCAAATAACTAATTAAAAAATTACCATCATAGAAACAAGAGAAGATGCTAGGGAAGACATTTAATATCATGGAGATGAGAGGAGGGTGGCACTTTACACCACTCTCCCCGTCAATGTGTTATGAGTACGCGGGGTGTGGTAACTATATAACCATCCCTCACCAAGTTGTTGGGGCCTGCAGAAGGCCAGACGTCGCCGAATGCGGAGGAAGATGGCTCAGCCATGCCCTTGGCACTCGGCAGACTAGAGATGGAATACCCCGCCGGTTTTAGTCGGTGCAAGTCCGACACACCGGGGCGCGGCCCTCATCGCTTCCTGAAGGTCCGTTAGGGATTTCCCCCGGGTAACCGAAAAAAAAGGAAGACATTTAATGTTTTCTTTTGTTCTAATATAAGTTGTTTTGCAATAAAAAGTAATTATTTGTGGACATTAGAATTTTTGCTGCCTCTGACGTTATAACATTTTATTTTTGTGTGATAAATATTTTAATAAAGACAAAAATAATAAGGTAAGCAGCTTTTTTCTGAGGGGTTCCGAAATTAGCGCTTTATTCTGTTATATTTAAAAAAATATAATCACATGCAATTTACAATCTTTCATTCCGCAATACCTCACTAATAATACTTAACAGTGAGTATTGAAGAACGTGTTTGATTTCGATACCCTTTGGAATAAGATTCCAAATAAATAATAGGGAATAAGATTCCTTATTATGTGCTTAATTCTAAATAATTCAGCAAATGGTAAACATTTTGTGACAGGAATTTGATCTTATTATCTTTCAATTATTATTGTATTAAAATCTTTTCATTATTAGGTTTTTTATAGTATGTCAAATATATAAGTCCATTGTTTTTCAAAATTAAAACTGGGAATAAAATATTATTTACCACGATATTTAAAACAAACTGTATTGGGTAAGCGAATATCCAATCAGTTGAGAACAATATTGGAATTCGATACCCATTAACGCAGTGCTCTAGATTGAAGCTGGTTGTAATTATCGTTGGAACCAAAACCCACAATGATGATGAGTGCTTTTTGAAACTATTCTGAGACGTTTAAATTAAATACAAACTATTCATTGCATTTAAATAACATAGGTACTTGAAAATCTTGAATGTATGGGATTAATAAAAGGTTAATAATTATTGTAAGGATTATATTATATTGGACAAATCAATTCCTATGCTTTCTTCTTAATTTCAATGGAGAGGTTTTTTCTCGTTAATATAGCTATTAGTTGTATTTTTTTATCGAAATTCGTTATACAATAGATAATGATTCAAATAGTAAAATGACAATTTTTAATTGTTTAAAGAATCTGCAACTGACGATGAAAAAGAATATTCAGAATAACCATTTACAACTTTAAAAACAGAACGTACGTTTACAAAAATGTAATCAAGTATCTACATTAATTTACATTTTACATCGCTTACAATTTTTGTCTGACCTATTTTGAATATAGGTTATTATTCACCAAAAAGTGTAAGAAAAGAAACAGAAAATTATTGCAAGCCATGTATTCAGAAAACGCGATCAGAATAAAGCAAAATAAATAGCTGAGGGCCGGACCAACGTGAATATTTTGTGGGAAGGGTCTCGCATTTATAATATGTTTTGAAAACCTTGTCCGACTTGAAAGGGCCGTCCTGGTGACATATAACATTACCAAAATACACCAGGAAACTATATTATTCATTAAAATTAAAATGTTATAGTCATATAAACTTGAAGAAATCGAATATTTTACATACGTTCTGTGCATGCATTACAAAAATCAATTTAAACACTAACGATTTAATTGATAAACGGTGCACTAAAGGGTTCAATAGCTATGGCAACTTTGAAGTCATGAAAGGTACTAGCATCATCCTTTGCTTGTCTTTTTCCTTTATTTACAAGTAATGCACGCTCGTAGGATTGCCATGTAAGTTGATCTCCATTTAATTTATTTCAATTTGATTTGGATATATTTGCTCTTTAAAAATCTAGATATCGACAACAAGTAACACCTATACGGGCTGACAGGGTTTTTATGGCATACTGTATGTCTTAGGATTAAAAAACGTTTTTGTACATAAAACACAGTATACATAGTAGTGTAATATATTTATGTATGTAATAGTTAATCTAGACAATATTAAATGATCATGAATGTATTACAATAAATACATTTACA
This sequence comes from Automeris io, assembly GCA_036320925.1. NCBI lineage: Eukaryota > Metazoa > Arthropoda > Insecta > Lepidoptera > Saturniidae > Automeris > Automeris io. The sequence continues at coordinate 1,557,151 of JAUDJH010000012.1, read as the reverse complement.
GTTCAAATTAGTTACGGATAATAAACAAATATTTATCGTTGATTATAATATTTTTTTAATTATTAACTCTGCCTTAATAATTTTGATATCTATTGGAAATTGTATTATAATAACACCAATCCAACACAGATTTTCTTTTATCAAACAATTCTTCTTAGTTAATGTTTACAAGTGTTCGGTTAAAAACAATAAATAAAATTTTAATGAAACACATTAATTAAAACGTTTAATTTCAAAGATAATTAAGTACCATGTGACTGAAATATATATATTTTTTTTATTTCGCTTGTTTACGAAGCGTGCTCATAACAGTGCATACTACTTTGAAGGTAAGTAAACATTGAGTATTCATAAAGTACTAAACTATTTCACTTATATCCACTCCAATTTTCAATAGTGGGGAGCACTTTCTGTACACCTTTCACAGTAATATTGTTGTTTTTCTCCTTCTTATTCAATCGAACGTTTTCGATATAAGGAAAATGAAATGGTTAGTTTGTGTTTATATCAGAATGAAAAAAAGCTTTGATTTAATATCTTCAAGCTCTAACGGTCTTAACCGATGTTTTTATATTATTTTATTGGCTCTTTCCATACCGGCCGCACCAATCTTTTGTTTAGACAAGTCAGATATATATATATATATATATATATATATTTGGTAACTCGGGGGGGAATTCTACAAAGGACCATTAGGGCTGTACTGTAAGAGCAGCGACCCCGGTGTCTGACTCCTACTGACTAAAAACCCCGGGGTGTCCCTCTAATTGCTCCACCCAGGCCTGGGAAACGAAATTCATCCAGACTCCCGGAAGACATGCCAGATATAAACCCCTAGTAGTCAACTTTATTACAACTATAATTTTATTGAAATTTTGTTTAACCAAAATATATAATAGTAATTTGTTTACTCTGACAGTATAATGTACATAAATAATATTCTATGGCCTCTTTCTGGGACATCGGTCATACAAAATGTATTTCTATTTCGATCCGTTTTATGCATCTCATTTCAGCTCGCTCCACGTCTTTCCAACGTCCCTCGACTCCGGTATGACCATGCGTATTCATATTTGTTACGAATGGCCATATTGTATATCCTGGGCACTCCATTCAAGAGCCTATTTGGGTATAAGGGCGTTTTCCTATGAAGCGTATGGCCAATCCAGGTCCTTTTCCAGCGTTTGACTAGATGGTCGATCGAAACCTATCAACAGTGAGAGCACAGATCTTCATTAGATATTTTCTCAATAATACTGTGATATCAGGAAATATGTATAATTTTGATTGATAATATACCTGGCTTATTTTCAAATAATGAAATCACAATTTCTTTAAATGGGTAACGTAATTTTAAATGTTTTTATAACGTCATGTAATATTTGTTGAAGGAAACACTTTATATTTTAATATACGTTTACCTATATTTAATAGCTTGATAATATTCCTTTTACATGTGGAGTCTACGATATCAAAATTAAATATTTTTTTACAGCTATCGCTTGTTTCCTTGTCTTTCATCTTTGTTCTAAGTAAAATTTGAATACTATTAGAAACAAATTATATACAATTTTCATAAATTGTTCATTAGATTACATTTTAAAGCGATTAAAATTTCCGAACTTTGAAAGGTAACCCCGAAATATTTAGTCGGGAATTAAATAAAAGGGATGAATATTAGAGACTTCGTCTGAAAGCTTTTGGTACACTTGAAACAAAATTAGATATTTTGTTTTCATTATAAAGTAAAATATTTGTTGTACATTTTAAAGATCTCATGATTACATCGACAGATCCATTTACCAACAATATAATGTTACTTCATTATTATTTCGATAAAAAACTTTTAAAACTGTGGAATAATAACTTACGTTGTGTTCGGATATATCGTTGTAATCCACGCGTAGAATATTTTAGTAAACATTATATCAGGTTAGAATAATAACGATAATAATGCAGTCCACATTGTCAAGCATCCCAGCGTCCTGGAAAGTTTTTGAGGCATGTGCTTTCTGACTGTTCGTTTCTCGCTAACGGCGAGTACTTACACAGACATAATCAAGTACCCAAGATCATGTATCAGCAACTTTCTCTTTCAAATGGTCTTGTAAATAATGAGGTACCATACTACCATAGACGGGCAAAATGTAATCAGATTAATGAAAAACGATTACGATTACTTTTTGCGTTTTTCCTCATTAATATAATAGCATTTTGCTCATCTATGTTTTAAACACTACGGAATCCTCAATTGCATACACATTTATGACTCCTTAATGTTTTGAAGGGATTTAATCATGATTGCAGAATAACAAAATTAAAATTACGACTATATTTTGTAATCGTTAATCATTAATCAGATTCTATTTTGCCCATCTCTGCATACTACCAGTTATCAAACATGGTTGTGCAATGTTGTACTGGGACTTGACATTGTCAAAGTAGATCGGTCGGCACGCCGAGTAATATTAGGTCCTTACATATGAAATTGGCGTTTTGTATGGGAGGAACAAAAAGTCGAATATTTTTTTAATATAATATATTTAATTAATCAAAGTATGAACCATTATTTTCTATGCACTTTTGTCATCTCATAGGTAGTTCATTGATCCCTTTACTAAAAAAACCAGTCGGACGGGAATCAATAAAATCTTTGAAGGCGATTTGGACTGCCCCATCGGAGTTGAATTGTTTCCCTTGCAAGAACTTATCCAAATTTCGAAAAAAATGGTAATCTGTTGGAGCAAGGTCCGAGGAGTACGGAGGATGTCTTAGACTTTCCAATTGAAGCTCTTCTAATTTAGTAGCCGTCTGTTGAGCAGTGTGTGGTCTAGCGTTGTCGTGAAGCAGCAGTGGCGTGGAGCGATTGACCAGCCTAGGTTGTTTAGCCGCTAGCTTTTCCATCATGGTTTGCAATTGCTGACAATAGACATCAGCTGTAATAGTCTGGCCAGATTTGAGAAAACTGTAATGAACAATACCGGCACTAGTCCACCAAACGCTTACAAGTAACTTTTTTGGGGTTAATTTTCGCTTGGGGCAGGATTTGGCTGGCTGGCCAGGATCCAACCATTGCGCTGAGCGCTTCCGATTATCGTAAAGAACCCATTTTTCATCACAGGTAATGATTCGGTTTAAAATACCTTCATTATTGTGCCGGTTTAGTAATGTAACGCAGCAGTCGACGAGCGTTTGCCGGTTTGCTTCAGTCAATTCGTGAGGTACCCACCTTTCAAGCTTTTTAATCTTCCCAATTTGCTTCAAGTGAATTAAAACAGTTTTATCACTAACATCGCAGCCTGCAGCTAACTCGGACGTGGTTTGCGATGGATCCGCTTCCACAATAGCCTTCAACTCTTCATTATCAACTTGAGTCTCAGGCCGTCCACGGGGCTTGTTCTGCAGGTCGAAATTTCCAGAACGAAAACGTTGGAACCAAAAACGAACTGTGTTTTCTTTTGCAACACGACCGCCATACACATCATTCACCCTTCGAGTTGTTTCCGCAGCACTAGTGCCACGGCGGAACTCGTACTCGTAAATAATGCGATATTTTAAGTTTTCCATTTTGTAAAATGAGTGACGCAAACAGAAAAAAAACAGAAGAAAAAAACAAATGAATGACGATCATCGAAGCACAAATACATGAGTCTATAGCTGTACAAATTTGAATTTGGAATTCCTTACCAAAGAGGAGAAATTTGTGATTAAAGTGGCCATTACGAAAAACGCCAATTTCATATGTAAGGACCTAATACTTGTTGCTATTACCATACCCCATGATGAGAATCTTGTGAAAGCGGAGTAATAAAAATTTTCACAATATTTAGACCTCGCACACGAGATTACCAGCATGTGGGATGTAGATTCAACGATTACTATCCCGATAGTCTTATCGACTAATGGGCTGATCGCAAAGAGCCTCGATTATCATCTTAAGAGGCTCTCTCTTGGTTGTTGGATCAAGGGTCGGATACAGAAGACAGCATTTATTACTCGATACGGCACGCATTATTAAAAATTTCCTTACTCTGAGCTCCTAACTACCGGTGGTTGGGACGTAGGCCTCGCCTCCGTAGCTCTACCTATTTCTATATTTTAAAATGTTGGTTATAATTTAATGATATTGTAAATGTGATAAATAAAGAGCTAATAATAATAATATAATAATTTAGGTAATATTAATAGAATCAATTAGTAATGCTCAATAAAAAATATATTTCTTGTTTTGAATATCTTAGTAAATATACCATATAGTAAATATACTAGTTCAAGTTCGAATCAGAATTAATTAGCAAATTAATTGACTATTGTTAGCATCTACGGCTGCCCCTGCTACATAGTTAGGTAATGTGTACACAGAAAGGCTTCAGGCAATGCAATATTAGGTACATTCAAAATAATATTAGAATCCATGAAAATTATTCTTATATCGAAAATTATTTATTTATTATTTTTAGGTAGTAGGGCGATCGCCCAAACTGGGTTGTGACCACAGTACAAATCAGTTTTTACAAATTCCTAATCAGTTTGTGTACGTCTAGTTCTTAATATACCTAGAGTCCGTCCGTCGTGGTATATGTGGGCTGACGTAGCAATGGTGGCTGTCAGAGAAGTGTCGTCCCTTGACGGTCGTTCAGGTTTTAGACTACGCTGTATAATCCATCAAATGGAATGAAGTCACTTTGTCGAATCAATATAAAAAAAGCAAAGGTTTTTTTTTTTCAGTTAAAATCTGGTCTATGGAAATCCCAGTTAGCAATTTAATTCTCAATTAGTTTTCTCATTAAAATATTATTTATTTTCGGGAAGCAAACATTTTATTTAATTAAAAAAAAAACACCCAGGCATCGATAGGTTACCACTATATACCAATGAACTCAATTTAAATTGAAATAGAAAACACAGTAAAGAAGGTAGTCTTCACCAGAAAGCTCGCTAAATAGAACTAAATAACTAACTGACATGGATATAGAAGAAATAACACACTAATTAATGTTGCTACTTGTCTGATTCTCTTGCACCATAAAAGGAAAACATCTTGATAGATGTTGTGATTGTCTATGGATGTCACTGCAAAAATCACACAGAAGTTTGATTTCATTGAAAGTCACGTCGACTCCGCCGCATGCAAGTATTACTTAAAACTCGAAGTAATATAAATGTAAATTCTGTGAAACAAAGCGCTGGGCGCGTCGGATCAACTCGCAACTTCTTCTGCTATTAGGTACGCCCGACTTCAGTACCATAGACCTATAAGTAAAGATTTGTTTATCACGAAGGGATGCTTTATATAAAAACTGGCTGTTCCCGTGAATTATCTTCTTTCGAATTAATACTTAGGCTGAGATTTATAGATATTACTTTGTTTTTGCTTATAATTAACTCAAATATTACAAATTATATTATTTAATTCATGTCAAAGTATAAATTAAGGATAAGCTATTTATTTCTTCAGTTTGTTCTTGGTTTTGCGAATACTATGGCTATATTTCTGTCATGTATTCAGTTTTTTAACAAAGACGAACTTATTTTCTGAGCAAAATCTAAGTAAAGCTTCCATAAATCTCGACCTTATTACTTGTGGATCACAAAGCTATGTAATGGTGAAAGAATTATTAAGATAGCTTCAATAATTTCAGAGTTAAGCGATTACAAATAAAGAAACAAATACGTATATTATATTTAACTACTGAAAAAGAGGGATGTGTTATAAAATGAATGCGTATATGTCTTCTGTGGCATCATAACTTTGAAATGAATAAAGTGATTTTTATTTAGTTTTTTGTTTGAAAGCTGACTTCATCGAGAGCGTCCTTAGGTTTTAAAAAAAATCTATTCAACTACTTGAATATAATCAGCTCTTATAGCACATACTTGTGGAAGGAATATAAACCTATTCTACTGGTTTAATCGTTTCAAAATTTAGTATCCTGTGGCTTCAATGACATTAAAATAACAGGGTAGCCTGAACCTGATGCTACAGCATCAAGTCTTCGCTAACCTATAGTAGAAGTATCGTGTTTTGGGTCATGAAAATGATCTCAATGAATAGATTACAAATAGATACATGATAGAGTCGGAGGGTGTTTTAAATTATTAATTCAATAAACATTAGTATAGATTTGATAATGTATTGATATTTCGTCAAAAGAATAATCAGGTATCAGTACCATGTGAGCCTACCCTCTTCCCTTATAGCAGTATTTCTATATTCTTATTTATGTTATGTATGGTTCGATACTGCAATGAGGTTTATTGATTGTTTTAATGTTTTACGCTGATAGGATAGAAACATATAAAATTCCCATTAGAACGCTTGAGAATTGCTTTGATTGGGCAGATCGTTCACAAAGTTTGTCTATAATTCATAGATGGGCAAAATGTAATCATATTAATAAAAATGATTACGATTACATTTTACGTTTTTTACCATTTATATGACTGCATTTTGCTCATCTATGTTTTAAACACTACATAATCCCAGACTGTATACACATTTATTATATCTTAATGTTTTAAATAGATTTAATCATGATTACAGAGCAAGAAAATTAAAATTACAACTACATTTTGTAATCGTTCATCATTAATCAGATTAAAATTTGCCCATCTCTGGTCTATATTCTACTAAAAAAACGAATTCAAGCTTTTCATACGCTTCTATAATGATTTCTGAAAACAATTGCCAGAATTAGCTGTATTATTATAGTACCTGTGATACGTAAATATAAAGTGAGCAAATAAGAGTTTATTTGACATTTTCCATTAGCCCAAAGCTAGACCTTTTGTTTTTCTATTAGGGGGAAATAATTTATGCATAAACCTTTTCTTAGGACGTAAATAACCGGTGGCAAGAGCTCGGAATTGTGTTAGAATAATGCTTAAATGCCAGCTACTAACTTAAACCACCTATTTCTCTAATCACCAACGCAATAAAACATCATAGACCTTATTAAAAAACAAAATTTGTATATTGTACGACCTTAAACGGTGTTTTAGTTCGTTATTATAAAATATATCAAAAGTAATAATAAATATATTTAAAAAAAATCAGGCTTTTCGCCATCCCTTAAAATTGTATTTCATGGAATACTTTAGTTTCTCAATCAGGAACTAATTCAGTTTAAAAGTACTATACCAGCGAGATTTACCCAAATTGGTTAATATAAACAAGGCTGTTAGAAAACCTGTTACGTACAACTACTAACCTCTTTTCTACACTAATATTATTCATCTGAAGGTTGCGTACAAGGAGATGCTTTTAGTAATAAGGTCATCTATTGTAATTCTATCTATCTCATCACTGCTTCATTAATCCGTTCATACAAGAATTCAAGAATTTTAATTTCAAGGACAGACCTTTTGTAGTAAGCTTTAAAGAGTGTATTATTATCTATTATTTATATTTTTTTTAGTGTTAGACGTGATTTCCGCATTGCCAAGTTTTATTAAATCATATATCAAAAATTTACGCTCGATCAAAAAAATCTTATGGCTTCCTATTCTATTTAAAAAAAAAATAGCTCTCCTTAAGATTGTCCTATTCCAGTTTAAAAATGTTATTGTATATTTTTTCGAAAATTATAGCCTACTCCTTAGACCCTACCGTGTTTAGATAACGGTGTCATAAAAGCAATAGTATAAAAACTTTAATAGTAAGTAATACAAAATACCTGTATCAGTATTTTGCACAGACGCGGTGCTATTATATTTTTTACCAGATCTGTCAACTTATTCCTAATTTTATATTACCTGTGTGTACAAAACCTTACCTGCCTCGTCAATATCGTCCTTACCTTAAACGACACCGCCCCAGAGTTTTCTCATTACGCGCCGTTCCCTTATAAACATTTATGTTTGAGAAAATAAATAGTATATTTTTGACAAAGACATAGTTCATAGGTTTTCCAATCATTATTTATTACTATAGGACTTAATTTTAAATAGAATATACCTATTATATGAGTTCGGTCTGAAATTAGACCAAGGTATTATTAATTTTAGTATGTATTGTAAATAATTTTCATGCAGCTATTGAACAACTCCATTAATCAATTTATATATATGTCGGAGTGAGAGCGTCTAAATTGTTATTAATTGAAACGTCAGGTTTAGTGCCTGGATAGAATCAGAGATAGCGTTGCAATCGTAATCAACTATTTGATTTGGTACAAAATTGAATTATGAAATTGGCAACACTGAATTAAGGAGAGTTGGTCGGGGTTAGTCATTTTCGAAGGCATTCATATTTGGACGATCGCAACGATCAGATGCATCTCAGAGATCGTCGCATTTCCTTTCTACAATGAGTGATGAAGACAGTGCACGTGGCGCCCTGTCAGGCTGTATCCCTTCATATATATATATATATATATATTAGGGATGTAACGGAGGCAGTTTTATCGGAACCGAAGTCGGAGTCGGAGTTTTTAAATTTGATTTATCGGAGTCGGATTCGGAGTCGGAATCGGAGTCGGAGGCAGCGTCAGTCACAAGTGACGGCAGAATAAAATAGTTTTATTAAGGGACAAATAAAAACATTATTTAGTGAACCTTTTTAAATAGAAAGTGATAAATTTACAAATACACAGACAATAAAAATTGCTGTTTCTTATTAACATTTTCATAGTACTGTGAGAAAGCGATTACCTGAGCTACTGGTCGCGTAGTCCACGACATTTAAGCGCAAAGTGGATAAAACCACTATTGTATGTCTGCTCACATAGCGTGATAGCGTGAAGATATGTTATTTATTATATCATAAATTTGATCCCATTTTAATATGGTGCAGGATTGATACATGTATTCGAAAGTATAAGCCAGAACTTTTGAATTGACAACAGCATAATCCATTTCCCTCTACATCTCCCTCGTGTGTAGACAGATGTTGAGAAACGAGACTTTCCAAGCGTATATCAGGTTTTTTTTTGATAGCCCGGGGGATATTGTTGACGGACCTCAGGGAGCTTTTTGGTTGTCGGATTTGCACCGACTAAAACCCCCGGGGTCACACAGCGCTCTCGCCTGGATAAGTTGGGCGGCACGCTCCCTCAAGCGCATCGCCGGCGTATATCAAGTTGGGTCAACACAACACAACACAACACGACACGACACGACACGACACGACACGATATGACACAACACGACACGACACGATATGACACAACACGACACGACACGACACGACACAACCTAACTTGGGCAAATAAAAGTTGTTGTTCACAAAGTGTTGGATATATTAGAAACCGTTATCCTCCAGTGAACATTGTCCAGTTAACAAATTAAATCAAATTTGCTGCAGGGTTGTTTTTGTGTTAATTTCTATTTTACTTAATTTAATGTAAATGTAAAATAAAAAACATTTTAGTAATAAATTAAAATGTACATTTAGTTTTAAATTTAATAATTTAATCATATTTTTTTAATCTAAATTTTAAAAAATGTCTTCTACAAATTAAGTAGCACTGATTGTTTGATTAATTGATATTATGTTTCAACAACATATAAAGTAAAATCAAATGAATTGACTACAACAGTGGTGGTGATTAAAAAGTTTCGGAACCGAAGTCGGAACCGAAGGTGTAATAACAATCGGAAGTTCCGACTTATCGGAGTCGGAGTCGAAGCCGTGACATCCCTTATAAATCGTTAAAGCCCCAAACATATTAATATCCTTAATGTTCCTAAAAATATCTTTAAAATAAATTTTAAATGAAAAGCCCTCATTTCTAGGTTCTAGGTGAAAAATATGGTCAACTTTATTACAGCAGTTATAATAAATAAATAAGAATTATATTGTCCAAAATCAAAGGGAATAAGTATTTAGAATTGTTAGTATAAAATAGTAAAACTATATTACTGTTTGAGAATAAACGAACGCTATTTAATCAACCTTAAAATTAAAACGCGTTATAAGCGAAAAAGTAATAGGAGATGAAATAAATTGCTTTTCCAAAGAACGGGCTTTAACTTTATTCACTGTAGATTTTTTTTAATACGCAAGCCAGATCTTTGAAGGCAGTAATATAATTGCCAAGAGAAGAAAAATGTCTTAATACTTGAGGGATCGTTTAGTCCGTCGCGGAGGGCAGTAAAGTTACGGCCTTGTCACTCAGTTGTCCTCACAAGGCGGCCTCAAGCTATATTAGCATGCAAATTGATAGGCCTACGATTTATAGTCCTCCAGTCTCATTTTTAAGGCATTTTTAAGACGTTCTTACGGCTTCAATTCCTTGTTATAATTGGATTTGCTTATCAATTATTTTTGTTGAAGTTACATACAATATTAATTAATTGGATATATTAGAAAATAATTATAAAGCTTTGACTGACTATTAAAATTGTTGGCGACTATGTATATGGCGAACAAAACGAATTCTTTGTAGCATCACTTCGCAATAGATATAAAGTAGGAAACTGCGTTTAGAATGCCCTACAATTATCTTTTTGTTCAAATGCTATTTATGTACGTTTTATATCGTTTGATTTGAATAATTCGGTGCAGAATTTTGCATACGCTTAAATAATTTGTCATATATGATCATCAAAGAAATTTAAGCGTTCAAATACGTTTGATAAATATGAGTACGATAAATGGTCAGAAAAAAAAATCTATCAGAGGACGCCTTATTAACCTAAAAATATAAAACAGGTTATTTGGAGAACAAAACAATTTAATGTGTATTGAAATTCTAATGTAATTAGTGTAAAATATTCCAATCAAAGGAATCTTCGACTATAAAACGGATGTAAACCTTTTACTTAATTACGAACATACGTATTCCAGGCAACGAAAGGCCCTTTTGAAATAACTTTATCTTTGATCTAAAGGTTTGAACGGTAAATTGCTATCGTCTTTAAATCACTGCGTTTAGAGAACGATAGTTTTTCTATAAAATAATAAAGACATATGGTTATATTGCAGTATTAAAAAACAACGTTTCCGTGTTCCCAATATAATAATTTAGATCCAGAAAGATTAAAGAGGTATGGAAATAAATGTGTTCATTAAGAAATAGTAAAAAAAGCAATTAAAAATAAACATATATTTTTTTATACTGACTTGATAAAGTGACTACAGTGCACCTGATGGTATGTACAGTGTATTCCAAAAACGAAAGCGACCATCAAAGGATGAAAATCCGTTGACAGTCGCTATCGTCATGCCGATCCACATATACCACGACTGAAGGTCTCTGGATATATGAGTTACTGGATATATACAAGCTGATCCCGAAACGCAACAGGCTAAAGCGAGTCACTATGACGGTCTTTACACTTGTGTACTGTGGTGTTGGCCCAGTTCGGGAAATCACCCTACCACCAACTAGTTACTACTTAGCTGAGGCAATCGTCCCACCACCTAATAACAAAACACCTTCACATTTTTTAAAACAATATGACAAATCCAGCTTAAAGTTTTTCTGTGAACCTGGAGCAGAAAAAATAATAATATAACAGTTGTGGGGTCGTTCCGGTGGGATGCGAGAAACAAACACGGGTGAAAGAAACAAAACTATATTGGGATTAACTAGATACCGATTACAACATAGTCTTATATCTAGGCTAATACAGAATACGGATTGGAAGACGTTTCGATGGAAACACCGAACTAGTCCTGACTCGTTTATGTTCTCAAACAGCAGCAGACAGAAGTTTAACAGCTTGAATGCAACTATCGGCATGACATCGTCCCTATGATGATCTCAAAATTTGTCTCGCTTACTTCGTACAAACTATAACAGGTCTATACACCAAGTATACACAACGATTGCGTGATCCATTCGACCACTCACGCCATTTATTTGTGTAACGCTGCACTGCTCCCGTATAATTATTTATATACTGTTTGTTACAATAACAATTTGCAGATTTCGATCAAGAGATCGAAATCGAATCGAGGAGCCCAAGAGGCTTGATTAAATATTGTTTTAAAATCTTTTTCTTTGTTGAGATTCGATACATTTATTTTTTATGCGAGTACTAGCACAGGAAAGTGACTACATTACATCGGACTTCAAATCAATCGATTCAAAGAAATCATGCCGGCTTACTCAAAAGTATTTTTACACTTCTATTAAAGGATCTACCACTACCTATTTTAGAAGGAAATAATATATTACCTGGTAGATCATCCGACTGCCAGATAACACGACAAAGGTGAGATTTTAAAACATTTTAGTGCGTTTTTTCGTACGTTTACTTATCGATTGATAATCACTCTAAAATTAAACCTACTAAGTGAATTAATGAAATATAAATGTACGGAATTGTGAAGTTCTGTTTGATCGTCACTCACGAGGTCCCTCCCGTGTGTCACCATTGAAAGGGTTTAAGTGTTTCCCATCGAATCCATTTCAGTTTTCCAATAATGTGGGTCCATACTGTATAACGATTGATACTTGAATTTCTATTTGTTCTAAAGAGCTTTGTTTTAAGAAAGGAAATATATGTGTAGTACTTAGTGCCCAGAGAACACAAATCAGTTGCGCTACTAGTCACGTTAAGGACAATTTACAAGAATACATTGGATATAACTTTGCTCCTCTTGAAAATGATACACACAAGTATAAAAGTGATAAGACCATCATAGTGACTCACTTTAGTCTGTCACATTGGGTAATCAGCTTGTGTATATCCAGTTGATATAACTAGAGACCGTCCGTCGTGGTATATATGGGACGATATAACAATGGCGACTGTCAACGGATTTTCGAGATTTGGCGGTTGTCACCGTTGTTAGACTCCACAGTGCTTTCTATCAGGCATAATGTAATCACTTTGTCCAGACAGTATAATAAACCTGATAATATATATTGTTTTACGATGTACTAATAACAAGAACACACAAAACTGCCAACGAAGGTATATATAGAGAGTGGTGATTATATGAATGTTTTCTTTTTTGATTTTAGTGATTTATCTAAGACTTATTTATTGTAAGGTATGCATTGCTTTTTTGGCTATATGGGATGAACGCCACTGATATATACATACAGTAAATATAGTAATTACTATTCATAGAGCGCAATTAGCAATCATTAACACAAAAAATGGTATAAGTTCTCTTTGTTTCGTTAATTGAGCTTAGGTAAAATAGTTTTTTGTTATTATTAAATTATAATCATTAACACTTTTTATGCTAGATAAAGCTGATTTTTCACTAATTTTAGAGCGAAGATCCTTAAAAGCCTATGTCAGGTACTTGATTAGGAAGCCCATCAAAAAGTATTAACATTCCACTATAAACAGGAAAATTGCAAACGCATGTTTCCGAAATGAATATTTTGTTTAAAAAATATATTGTATTTGTCAATTATTGTGAGTTCGATTAGTCTTAATTAAGAAATAAGTACATCGATAACTGTAAAGAGTTTTTTACTTTTATCACTTGAGCACGTACTAGCTATTGTGGTATTTTCAATAAGTTGTTCGAGGTTCCACAGGCTAAGTTAAAAAATAATGATGTGTTACATAATATTCATTTCGCTCAGGGTCGATACTTAGGAAGTTTCTAGTTTTTCGTTCTAATACCGCTGTATTTCGTGATAACACTCTTCTATTCCTATTACATATTTTTTACACTGGCTCGACATAGTAACTACAGTGCACTTGATGGTAAGTACAGTGTAGTCCAACAACGTAAGCGATCATCAAAGGATGAAAATTCATTGATAGTCTCCGTCGTTATGTCGGCCCACATATACCGCGACTGAAGGTTTCTAGGTATGTATATGAGTATATACTGGATATACACAAGCTGATCCCGAAACGTGACAAGCTAAAGCGATCACTATGACGGTCTTTACACTTGTGTACTGTTGTCATGATCCAGTTCGGGCAATCGCCCTACCACCATAAAAAGTACATAGAATGTAGTTAGATTTCTAAATTATTCAGCTTTTGCATACTTATTTGGAAACTACGTACGTAAAATTGCTTTTTAAAGGTTGGCATAAAAATACAAGTTAAAGCCAACTTATTATAAGGGAATCTCTCAAATCAGCACTACATGGGCTATGGGTATTTTCAAGCAACGTGCAAATCGATATTTGTTGGGCGAGCGTGCTCCATAATCGGCCTTAGCTTTATTTCCTACAGGTAAAAATTGAAGTTAAGCCTGTCTATAATAAAAAAAACTGAAGTATTTTATAACGCCGTTCACATGTAATTTACTAAAATTTTCTAATTTTTTATATTAATGCAAGGGCATTATCTAACATAATTATTATTATAAAAAAATTATCCCCTTGGGGACTGGTTTTTCAAAAACGACGATAAATGTTTTTTTTTTACTAACCAAAAGTGTAAATATTAGGTCCTTACATATGAAATTGGCGTTTTGTATGGGAGGAACAAAAAGTCGAATATTTTTTAATATAATATATTTAATTAATCAAAGTATGAACCATTATTTTCTATGCACTTTTGCCATCTCATAGGTAGTTCATTGATCCCTTTACTAAAAAAACCAGTCGGACGGGAATCAATAAAATCTTTGAAGGCGATTTGGACTGCCCCATCGGAGTTGAATTTTTTCCCTTGCAAGAAGTTATCCAAATTTCGAAAAAAATGGTAATCTGTTGGAGCAAGGTCTGGGGAGTACGGAGGATGTCTTAGACTTTCCAATTGAAGCTCTTCTAAATTTGGTAGCCGTCTGTTGCGCAGTGTGTGGTCTAGCGTTGTCGTGAAGCAGCAGTGGCGTGGAGCGATTGACCAGCCTAGGTTGTTTAGCCGCTAGCTTTTCCATCATGGTTTGCAATTGCTGACAATAGACATCAGCCGTAATAGTCTGGCCAGATTTGAGAAAACTGTAATGAACAATACCGGCACTAGTCCACCAAACGCTTACAAGTAACTTTTTTGGGGTTAATTTTCGCTTGGGGCAGGATTTGGCTGGCTGGCCAGGATCCAACCATTGCGCTGAGCGCTTCCGATTATCGTAAAGAACCCATTTTTCATCACAGGTAATGATTCGGTTTAAAATACCTTCATTGTTGTGCCGGTTTAGTAATGTAACGCAGCAGTCGACGCGCGTTTGCCGGTTTGCTTCAGTCAATTCGTGAGGTACCCACCTTTCAAGCTTTTTAATCTTCCCAATTTGCTTCAAGTGAATTAAAACAGTTTTATCACTAACATCGCAGCCTGCAGCTAACTCGGACGTGGTTTGCGATGGATCCGCTTCCACAATAGCCTTCAACTCTTCATTATCAACTTGAGTCTCAGGCCGTCCACGGGGCTTGTTCTGCAGGTCGAAATTTCCAGAACGAAAACGTTGGAACCAAAAACGAACTGTGTTTTCTTTTGCAACACGACCGCCATACACATCATTCACCCTTCGAGTTGTTTCCGCAGCAATAGTGCCACGGCGGAACTCGTACTCGTAAATAATGCGATATTTTAAGTTTTCTATTTTGTAAAATGAGTGACGCAAACAGAAAAAAACAGAAGAAAAAAACAAATGAATGACGATCATCGAAGCACAAATACATGAGTCTATAGCTGTACAAATTTGAATTTGGAATTCCTTACCAAAGAGGAGAAATTTGTGAT
The DNA here is from genome assembly GCA_036320925.1 of Automeris io. NCBI lineage: Eukaryota > Metazoa > Arthropoda > Insecta > Lepidoptera > Saturniidae > Automeris > Automeris io. The sequence goes on along the minus strand of JAUDJH010000012.1, from coordinate 1,541,596 downwards.
TAAAGTGGCCAGTACGAAAAACGCCAATTTCATATGTAAGGACCTAATATATATTTTCAATACTTACTTACTTCAATATCGACGGGATTTCAAACAGAATATTAATTCCTATCTTACCCCTTTAGGGTAGAATATCAAAAACACTGTCCTTAGTTGATGCTCACATCAATCAAAGAATCTAATGTCAAAATGATTCTACCTTCAGTAGTTTAGGCTCTACGATGATACGTCAGTCAGGACAAGTATTTTCATATACATATATAGATATAATAACAATGCTATATCCCTTTCGGAGTAAGCAGAGATACTTTTGTGGCTGTATCCACTTTGCGCTTATATGTCGTGCCCAACACGACCCGTAGCGCAACTGATCGCCGTTCTCAAGACTCTTACACATGTCATTTCTATCAGATGCCATACGGGCTTCCTCACCATGTTTTCCTTCACCGGTGAGCATGTGGTGTCTAAATTCCTACGTAATCTGGAAAAGCCCAAAGTGCCGGGATTCGAACCTACGACCGTGTGCATTGCCGCGCATGGAAACCGGTCCTTTATCCATTAGGCTATCACGGCCACATATATTGATGATATATAATAATTCTAGATATATGTATATATAGAGATAGATATAGACATTATAAAATGTTAATATTAGCAGTAATAGTAGAAACAATTGTTAATAGTAATTAAAAAAATTATGACCGGTGGTCGTGGGTGTGGTTTTAGGAAGACACGAATTTGGCGTTTTACAGTTTATTTGCACTTTAAGGCACACCGAACTGCAACGTACACGCACGTACTCCCGTCTTGGGTCTCGGTAGTCGACTCTCTTCCAAGCGTCCCGTGCGCGCGCGCATCCTCTTACCCCGCACGTCTCGTAACACCCTAACGACCCTTAGGGCGACAACTGCGTATCGGGTTACGTCTACATGCTATAAAATATATATCTGTATACACTGTAGAGTGCAATAAATGATTTGATTTTATTTGATTTGAAATAGATAACTTTAACGAATTTGTTAGATGATCTACAATTAGCAGAAATGTAAATTCACAAAAACAAAATGGACGAGAATATTCTACCCTTTGGTTTTATATAAAGCTTTTCTTATATAACATCATGTATAAAATTTTATATGCAACTCGTATCCGTAATAAACCTTTGCCATAACCCGGTTCACATTCCCCACGTTATAGTTACGGTACGTTAATACTATATGAGTAATTTAAAAGATTAAAGTTAAAATATCTACCCGTTTGATAATACTGACAACATAAGTCCCGGATTACCACGCCCCTACTTTCTAGGATAATCCCAACAGTTTCCTTTAATTCATTTTATGGCTCTTTGGACTGACTCGCTCCCGTTGCGTCTGCAGCATCAGTGACTGAATTACATGCTACTTTATAAACGTGCTAATTAGTATAGATGGCTTTTGTATTATTTTTATACTGTCCAAGGGAATCATAATATTATATTGTGATACGAGTGTGGTAAGTTAGTGATTACAGAGGAGGTGAACTTATGCGTGTATCGCAAGGCGAGAGTCATAAGAAAAACAAGTCTGAAATGACCAAAAAACACACGATTCTTACACGACGATTTTCATTACTCTTGCTATAAAAAAGCAGATTATATTTTATGTGACTAACTTTTAATTATTGAAAAATAAATACAAAGTGCTCACAATTTGGTGATAATACACGTTTCAAAAATTAATAATCAGTATTTCTGACGGGTTCAAAATTACGTCTTGTACACTATTTGAAATCAATATATTTTGATAATATTCACAGTGAAAAAAAAAACAGAATCTACAGAGAAGAACCGGCAAGAAACTCTGGTAGTTGCTCTTTTAAACAGAATGAGGTACAAAAACAGTTATATACATATATATAAATGTATCTATAAAAAAGAAACTTTTATCGCTTAAACAGCCATCGATGGAATAATATCCCTTTTTTAGCAATTCAATTTAATGTATTTACAATGTATGACCGGTGGTCGTGGGTGTGGTTGTAGAAAGACACGGATTTTGGCGTTTTACTGTTTATTTGCACTTTAAGGCACACCGAACTGCGACGTACACGCACACGAACTGCGACGTACACGCACGTACTCTCGCCTTGCGTCTCGGTAGTCGCATAACTTGCAAGCGTCCCGTGCGCGCGCGCATCCTCTTACCCCGCACGTCTCGTAACACCCTAACGACCCTTAGGGCGACAATTACGTATTGGGCGGGGTCTACATGCTATAAATGTATATAAAGTTGCCCGGATCGCAATATACATAAAGATCTTATTTTTGTACATACCGCAGGTTAACAACTAAAACAACTTTGTAAACAGAACGCTATTAATAGCATTTAACCTCATATTCGTCTGTAATTGTTGCAATAACTGAGCTTTTATAACTCTATAATAAACTATTTTCGTCCATCGATAAAAATCACTGGCGCCTATAGCGATCATCGACCGATTTCATTATAAAACCAATTATAGTGTCAAAGACCTCGACAATACTATTATTAACAGACATCTCCATTTGTATCGCCGATAGACTTACCCAAACTAAATAAATGATCCCCTTTTTGAGGGTTCGTAATTATTCCAGTTTGTAATGGGCGGACCTCAGGTCTTTGCCCTAACAAGCTCCGGGGCGGATAACAGTGTTTACATTTTAGAAAAACGTTGAGAACTAGCTTATAAAAATACTGACTTTTTCTTTTGTCGTTTTTTGTATATTTTATCTTAATTTTCATTGTAGATTTCCATTTGCTTTAATTTTTTTTAGTATTTAAACAAACTTAAAGATATTTCCGTATGCATACAGAATTCCATTTACCTAGTGGATCCTACGTCCATTACAGGATCCTATTTTCATTGCGAGTGCATTTTTAGTTATTAATTTCTTTCTCTATTTATATCTCCAACGAGAAATTCTAGTCTAACCTGTGTATGTCGATTTAAAAAATCCAGCTCCAAAGAAAATAGAATTCGGCCCACTTAAGTACCGACTACCGACATTAAAGCCAGTATTCGTGATGAATTGGTTCAAAATACGAAGTACGTTTTCAATATAATCATCATCGATAAAATTAAATCGGACCTTGAGTTTAAAATTAAATTTAATGGTTGTATTGATGATTTGTAGAGTTTGTTGTACAAATTATTTTATATTGACCTTACTGTTCGTTTGATAAAGTTATAGATGGAAGTGTCCCTTCTGCATCTGTGAACGGGTTATTCTTTGACCTCATCTAATTAAATCTGTATAATTTCTTCATACTCGTACAAGTATGACACAGGAACAGCGTTATTGAATAAAAAATAGAAGATATCTTCGTGTAAACTCGCAACAGGTCGTTAAATTTCATGTTGTTCAATTATATTAAAAACATATTTTTGATTTCACTTTTGACGCGTGTTTATATTTCCTAATTCTATGTTATGAGTCCCTTTTGTACCAAAGTAGCTCTCGACTGTTAGACTGAGATTTATAGACCCAACTTTAAGTTTGCTTAGTCTTTACTAAAATATTACAATTTATGTTACTCAATGAACGTCAAAGGATTTGGTAAGTGACCGATTATGTCAACATGGACTTGGCTCTCTGAATACTATGTCTTTACTCAAGTTACTATTATATATTCAGTTTTTTGTCAAAATGAATTTATTTTTTGAGGACTTTGCTAAGCAACGTTTGAATAGCGTCTACAAATTTCAGCATAAGTGTTTATCCATTGCCTGACCATGCAATGTCATTTTGATATGATTTACTCTATATTCACCATAGTTTTGCTTAAGGTAACATTTATTGCATGGGTCAGAGAGCGAACATCTTCTCTGGCCACTCGGCGGCCAAGGCACTGTCGCCGGAAGGACGCGTTCGCTCAGAGCGAGCGCGACATCCCCCGGTGACAATAGCCGGGCAGTAGACTTGAGAGAGTCTGCTGCACGGATTAGAAGGAGGCGGTGCACGGTGTCTGGCGCGCCACCTGAGAGAGAGGTTTTGGAGAGGTGAGCTTATTTCTACCCATCCCAGAGAGGTAGCCCCAACAAGGCTTCTTGTTCCCCGGGCGTCTGGACGAATTTGGTTTCCCAGGCCCGGGTGGTGCAATCAAAGGGACACCCTGGGGGTTTTAGTCAGTAGGAGTCTGACACACCGGGGTCGCTGCCCTCACAGCGTCTTTGATGGTCCTAAGCAGGATTTTCCCTCGAGATAAAAAAAACATTTATTGCATCAACATACGAATAGATAATAAATAACACATGTTAAACTTTTGCGTTTTGTACTCATTATAAATACTTTGACAAGCATTATGTAAAAGTATCGTACTTTTAATTATGGCTCTACGTTTCGACTTGGTTACAGGTAAAAGTGATTGGAGGACAAAAGTCTCTTCGACACCGCTGCGTTTTTCGGCGGAGCGCGTCACCCCGCTTTATCAACTTTTTAAGTATCGTTAGCTGGTCGCTCAGGCACCCTTTCTCTGAATAGCAACGACTCCAAAAACATTATTCAATCGATTTTGAATAAATCTATCAGCTGCGACTGTTACGCGGGGCGGTTTCTGGTACTCCGATGTCCAGTGTAACGGGTCGTAATATCGAGCATTAACTAAAAGCAAGTTTCTTCACGCATAATACCAGTTAAAGTGTTTACATTAGATAATAAATATTTGTAAGGCTTTTCTAGCGGACTGAACCTAACCCGAGAGGGGTTAGGTCACGTATTCAAAGAATTTCACTTTCTCAAGCCCTGCGCATTTCTGCATAAATTTACAGCTTTTCAGCCAACTAAATATACTGGTTAGGTCGAAGAAACGTGGCGTCATGACGTACGTGACAAGGTTACTTCAGTTAATATGTGAGTTACACACGCTGTGATATGACTGAGTAAATGTCAGAATGATGTTTCAAGATAAAACTCGAAAAGTTTAACTCCCTGAGTTTAAAATTAAAAAAAATCGTGTATAAAAATATTATCAGTTGTGATTACAAATTACTAGTGGGCCCGTTATGATTCGCCCAGGTATGGTTTACACACAAAACTGGTGAATTTTCAAACAAAAGTTTATATTTTATTTAACCCCTTGAATATTGATTTTTCAAAAACACGTTAAAACATACAATATTTGTTATTTCTAACCGTAAACCTGAATAAAAGATTTTATGGTATTTGCATCGAAACCGACGGATTTTCAAATAGTCTTTTATCCCTCATTTATTTTCCTCTTAGGGGTGGAATTTAAGAAAAATTCGCCCGTAGTGTACGCTTCATAAAGATTACCTAATGTCAAACATGTTTCTAACTTTAATAGTCATCAAAGCATTATCATATTATATTATCATATGTTCATCTACTATATCTGTTCTGATAATTATTATTATTTGTATAAATAAATTTAAGTTATTTTAATAGTATTACATAATCGTATTAATTTCTTTGAGGGAATAAAATATATATATATATATGTATATATATATATCTTTTTATTTTATTTAACGTGCACAAAGATTAGTGCAATTATTTGTCTACTTACTATCAAAAGATGTATTTTAGTTTCATTCGTGACATGTAGGCTATTACGGTATATTTTCTTCGTAGCTAAATTGTAGTAAACTTGTATTTATACAGAATAATAAACGAAATATTCAGAACTAGAGTAGTTTATAGTAATTGTTTGTAGGCTTCTCATATACACTTGTATACCCGTATCTCAGGAACTAAACCAATTTAACCGTGGATTGTTTACAATTTGAACAATTTCAACAAGGTGAATGTAGTAAAAGCGAATTAGTCGAAACATGGAATAGTTTGCGCTTGATAGCGGGAACGTAGCTACCTACCTATAAGGGATAATTGATATATATATATATATATATATATATATATATATATATACATAGATTGTGTGAATTGTATATAAAGTTATTTATAAGCCTACCCATTAATTGTCGTAGAGAATATAAACCTCCTATACTCGCATATGGAACGTTTTAGCGAAAAACTATAATAGTAATATCGGCATGCTGTCCCTTTATGGGGTGAGAAGAGATACATCAATGGATGTATCCGTTTTGAGCTTTTGTCGCGTTAATCATAGTCAGTAGTGTAGTAGATTGCCATTCTCAGGGCACTTACATATGACATTTCAATTAGATATCATGCGGGTTCATTCGGGATTAATGAAAATGATTAACGATTACATTTTACGTTTTTTACCATTAATATGACTGAATTTTGCTCATTTATGTTTTAAATACTACAAAATCCCAGATTGTATACACATTTATGATTTCTTAATGTTTTAAATGGATTTAATCATGACAGAGCAAGAAAATTAAAATTACGATTACATTTTGTAATCGTTCATCATTAATCAGATTACATTTTGCCCATCGCTGGTTGTAACTTGTAGATGCCTTAATAGGAACTGTACATTGTTGATTGTAAATGTGTATGCATTTTTTCGAATGGAATAGTGTTTCGTGACACTGGCAACCCTGTATGAATAAAAGCAAAAAAACTATTCTTTTTACATTTAAAGTCTGTTAAATTACTTAGATTAATTTCAAACGATTACTATCAAAATGTAGAAGACCGATATTCCTAATAGTTGAATTCCCCTTGGGGTATTGCAATTATTTAAATAATGCGGCTAGTTTTAGACTTTAGAATTAAGATTTTATTTCTTTACCCTGTATTGGTTAGATATAAGCACGTCAGCACCATAAATATTTGAAATGCAGTCGTGACTATCGAAGTTTGAATAATTTTGAGTTTCAGAGTTCAAACTACTGCGTGTGCCAAATGTTTTACAGCCTCTGGCAGTAGATTTTATTAGGAAAGTTATTTTAATTGTTCATCCCTTTTGGCCATGACTTGGTTTGATAGTTATAGATATTCCAATTAATTAATAGAAGCCAGTAAGACATCAAGCAATTAATAAATATAATTTGCTTTTTCCTTATGTACCAGTCTTACTTGACTTTTATTTGTAGGTTACAGTAATTAATATTAAGTAATTATCTCTTTATTCCAAGAAATTCTGAAATCGACAATAAAAAAAAATCTAAGAAATTTAGAAAAATGCCAATCACGCACAATTTACTAAAACATTTACCTCAATACACCTTTTTTATTTGGTAATCTGGGGAAAATCCCTAAACGGACTTCAGAGGGCTAGATGAGGGTTTCCCCCCCTGTGTGTCGGACTTGCACCGAGTAAAATCCTCGAGTCGTTCCTTCTCCCGCCTGCTGAGTGCTAAGGGCAACGCCGGGCCATCTTCCTCGGCACCCAGCGACGTCTGGCCTTATTCAGTCCTCGCCTACTTAGCAGGAAGTGTTTGAATAGTCGCCACTCCCCGCAGCACTTAATACATTGGCGGCGGAGGTGGTATAAGATGCCACCTTCCCCTTATCCTCTTGAGTGTTCACTAGAGCTGTGTGCGGGGACATTTCGCACACCGCTCACGCCTGGATTTACCTCAATAGCTCAATACCTCAAATTTATATTTATGAGGTATTGCGGTAAAAAACGGTAGTAAATGACTTGCATGTGATTTTCTAAAACCTCAGAAAATTATTTGAATCTCGGAATCTCTCGGAATATTATGACTTTATCTTAAATACGGGTTTAGGCAGGCAGCATATGACCATGCGTAAGTGCCATGAGAACGGCGATCAGCTGCGCTACTGGCTACTTTGGACACAATATATTAGCGCAAAGTGGATACCACTACTAGCGTGATGATATAATATTATTAAAATTTTAGTAGAAAAATTATAAATTAAATGAATTAATAATTATAACCATAACAATAGGGATAAATTCTTATGTACTTATTTTTATTTATAATAGTATTTTAGTTTTGTATCCTCCCCGTTAGTTTTAATTGGTAAGACTCCGACACGCGGCCCTCAAAGCTGCCCTGACAGTCCATCAGGATTTGCATCTGATCAAAAAAGGGGGGCTATCTATGTAAAATATTTTTTTTTACACTGGCATGACATAGTGACTACAGAGTACCTGATGGTAAGTACAATGTAGTCCAAAATCGAAAGCGACTATTAAAGGATGAAAATCCATTGATAGTCTACATCGTCATGTCGGCCCACATATACCACGACTGAAGGTCTCTAGGTATATGAGCTACTGGATATACACAAGCTGATCCCGAAACGCGACAAGCCGAAGCTGGTCACTATGACGGGCTTTACACCCATGTACTGTGGTCGCGATCCAGATGGGCACCGTCGCCCTACCACCTCGCTGCTGCTCGTTTAGTACCACCCAGGAGTCACGTGTAGGGAAACTAGGGTAAAGCCTACGGACGCGAGCAGCTTCGAATCCCAAAATACGAATTAAAGCGTGTCAGTGTAACCAAAAAATATCTGGATGTATTTTTATTACTTTTATATTTTTATTAGCTTTCAATAGTGCCCCGTACTACCACAGTGACATACCCATAAATAAATATTTCAGAAATCCGAACATGGGTAGACAGGATAATTATAAGATTTTGAATAATGAACAGGCTTAGATTTGTATTATTCACAGTTAACTGTATTGTAAAATGGTGGCTAAAACTGAGACTTATTAATGTTATGTATGTACTGTCGAAATCTACATGCGTATTCCTCAGGCCGTCGACATCGCCATCCGTCGGACAAACAAACCTCGGGCGGACTGCTGCGTAGCTTATTTTATAACATTACCCTTTGTTTTGTTTGTATTTTATTTCATATGTTTCTATTTTGTGTAATTAAGTTTGGGTTTTACGAGACACGTGAACATTTTGCAAAGTACTTAAAATATCTTTGTCCCTATTTCATTTAAGATTTTATAGTTTTAAGTAAATTTTGACGCATTTATTAACTGCCTTTGATAGCATAACTGTTTAAATATTAATGTAATAATAAATTAACCAGCTTAAAACTTAAACAGAAACCGTAACTCCTAGATACCAATCAGTGTATTAAATCACTTAAAAGAATTTTACATTAGTACAATATATTGATATTGACTTATAATTTGAGGTGGTGGAGAGATTGCCTGAACTAGGTCGTAACCACAATACACAAGTGCAAAAATAGTCATAGTGACTCGCTTCGGCCTGTCTCGTTTCGGAATCAGCTTGTGTATATCCAGTTGTTCATATACCTAGAGACCTACCGTCATGGTATATATGAACTGACATAGCGATGGTGACTGTTAACGGGCTTTCATCCCTTGGCGGTCGTTACTGTTTTTGGACTACACTGTACTTTCCGTCAGATGTACTGTAGTGACTTTGTAGAGACATTATAAAAAAAATTTGATGCCAGTGCCTTGTATATTTAACTTAATTGTAAATAGGCACTTTAACTTATAACAGCTTTAGTTAATTATTATAACTTGTAATATTATTATATGTCTATGCGTGTGTGTGTTTGTTTATATTAATTTGTGTGTATTATGTTTGTTGTTTATAATAATAGTAACATATCGTCACGCTATATATCTTATAGGGTGAGCAGAGATACATTATTAGCTGTGTCCACTTGACGCTTATATGTCGTGCCCAACATCAGACGACATTCCTATCAGATGCGATTTTCCTGATCGTTTTCTTTACCGGTGACCATATAGTGCCTAAATCAGTACATAATCTGGATATGGAATTACCGGAATTTAAAGCTTTGCTTAGAAATAAAAATTTACATGCTTCGACGTTTTTTTAAATAAAATCCACTTAGGAGATAACTTTTCCTATCCGGGCAACGCCGGGTCCTTCGGCTAGTATAATATATATCAGCAGAAAAGCAATAACTGGTGACAACAGGAAATTTGTGTTCGATGAATAAACTATTTTAGGTCGTCCTTTGTCTAGGCGTACATCGTTTGTGGATATTGAGCCCGCCGCCAGGTGACACGCGGCGGACACAGCGCCTGTTCAGGAAATTAGCGTTGTATATTGCGGACGGTATTTCGATTTAGGTCACAACATCCTCTAAATAACCAGAAAGGCGTGGAGTTTGCCAATTAATATATTTAAATAATTTTTGGTGTAATACATACTTATGATGTAATAATTCGCATCTATACTAATATTATAAAGCTGAAGAGTTTGTTTGTTTGTTTGTTTGAACGCGCTAATCTCAGGAACTACTGGTTCGAATTGAAAAAATTTTTTTGAGTTGAATAGACCATTTATCGAGGAAGGCTTTAGGCTATATAATATCACGATGCAACTATTAGGAGCGAAGAAATAATGGAAAATGTGAAAAAAACGGGGAAAATTATTCATCCTTGAGTGCTTCCATTACGTGCGCTGCGAAAACGGTTCAAGATACCAAAAATATATGTATGAAAGAATTATTCCCCTTCAAATGATCTAAAAAAATGTTCGCGACAGTATATGTCTATCTTTTAAGATTAAGTCACTAGAACCGTTTTTATGGTAAACAAATTTGGTCGAAATTAATGTATTATTTGTTAAGAGTTGTATCAACGTAATAATATTAATCTTTATCCAAATAAATGTGTTGTTGATTAAGAGTATTTAATTGTGAACTAAATTGTCTTTGACATCACTTAATTTCAATGAACATCTTAGAAGATATTACAATAACTTATATAGCAAAACAACGTTTGCCGGATCAGCTAGTAGTTAATAAAGATTGAATCGTTCAACGATATATCTACTATTATTGCCCGACCGAAAGTTTCGGCTTCGGCCATTTTCGGCCAAAAAAATTAAGCATTCGATAAAACTTTCAAAAAGGCCGAAATTATATCAATAATTATATCTATTGTATTCAAACTTGTTTTCTTTATAAGTTACTTTTAGTTAAGTTTTTTATTGTAACGAGAACATGACGTCTATATTATTACTATCTTAGAGAAAAATATTGTCTTTACCATACAGTAACCCATCTCAAAATTTTCTTCGAGCAGAAACACCTTTATCAATCAGGAAGACGTTTACATGTGATAAAAACAAAATAAGTCATTTATGGAGGTGATATCAACACTTTGAAGTGATGTAAATATGTATAAGCAGAATGATAATGCTATACAATTCTATGTAGAGATTTAATAATAGTATTTTTAAACTAAAAAAAGGATGTTATTTCAGAAGATTGTGCAATACGTTGTTGTTTGTTTGCTTTTTATTTTTTATAATTTTTACAAATTAGATTAGTATTTTTCTTTTTGTTAATGTTCCTGTTCGTGTGTTATTCGTATTTTCATTTTTCTTTCCTCTGTGCAAATAATATAGTAATAATAATATTTTACTAACAATTACACATATTGACCTAGTCCCAAATTAAGCTTGCGCTTGTACTATGGGTACTAGACAAAGATATACATACTTAAATACATATATACAACCATGACTCGTGACAAACTTATCTGCTCATCACAGAAAAGTGTACCACTACCAGGACTCGAACCCAGGACCTTAGCATCGTAAATAGGGTCGCTACAAACTGCGCTATCAGGCCGTCAAATAGTCTACCATTTTAAATATAGTCGCATTTATAATGTATCTTGTCCATGTGTTATATTTCTTTGTTTGTTTAATGTGGACTATGTAAGTGTTCGTAAAAATAAATTAAACAAAAGATGTGTATACATATAACATTGCTTAAATTTTAAAACGCAATTAAATACTACTGGATTGTCGGGAACATACAAATTTATGATTCTCCAGTTTTTGAAAGCGCCTTAAAAATTTAGGAACGTTTCTTAAACTGAACGATAATGTTACAGAGAAAATATTCTTTACATTATTTCTACATATTAAATACATATTAAGTACATATTAAATGTACGTATTAACTTAGTTATTTGTTATAATAAAAAAGTAACACAATAATAGATACCGATATAATAGAAATAAATTGTTTTTCAAATAAATAATATAAAAAACTATGTTTTAAATCTAAGTTGTTTGTTATTTAGAATTGCTTTGAAATGCTACATTACTATGAAACAGTCCACTTCCGACTACTTTCAAATTCTTGGCAACAGATCCCAATACATAGATGAATACCGATTATTATAGAAACCACGAAATAGTGCTTTGAAGATAAGGAATCTATAAGCGAATTCAAACATTGTATTTCACAAAGCTCGTGTTTACAAGTTACTCGTAGACCATCAAGGTTTTGAGTAAGGTTACGAGAAAAATACAGCAGGAATAATAAATTTCCAACTCAAGGCTACAGCCCTGTATAGTTTTGCATTATACGATCTAGGTTAATAGTTAGGGCTAAAATACTACGTTAAGAACTAAATTCTATAACTAGGTTTGACTCCATGAAGCATTTGTCACTATATTTCTTTAAAGTAAGGCTGTTAAAAATATAAAAAGAAAAGAGTAATATAGAGGATGAACGATAGTTCTTTAAACAGTACCTTTTAAAATTATTTTCTCTTGGTTGGTGTTGCCTGTAGATATCTTATTAGGTCTAAAGTCGTCTGGATGAATTTGGCTTCTCAAGCCCGGGTGGAGCAATCAGAGGGACACCCCGGCGGTTTTTAGTCAGTAGGAGTCTGACACACCTGGGTCACTGCCCTTACAGCGTCCTTGATTGTCCTATGCAGATTTTTCTCCGAGATACAAAAAAAATGGGTCTAAAGTAATGTCTGTAGGCTATATACAACTAGTTCAGCTCATGTAATTTTTATTTAATTAATAATGGGTTAAAGTTCCTCCTTTGCAATATGTTTTAAATCTGAAATAAACACATTTTGTTAATAAATTTAATATTAATATAATATTCTACGTGAAATGCGAATCCAATTAGTCACGAGGTAATACTATCTAGGCAAGCCAATCATTCTAATATTATATCTGTAGAAGAGGGAGCTCCCTAGGGTACAAAAATATATAGGTTTCACACGATTCGGCCAGTATAGTTTGGACCTTTAAAACTGTATTACTCTTCCATATATTGGTGTTAAGTTAATATGAGATAGGTCTAAATAAAATAGTTTGTGCTTCCCAATGAGGCTCTTGCAAGGCGATGAGGCTTTCGATCAGACCCCTGAGGGACAAGCCTCCGGTCAAGATAAACAAAATATTGTATTATATTCATGTATACTTTCTTATAGAAAAACCTACGATGGGATAACTTTTTCGCTACCATAATGGATAGATTAATAACTTTGCTATGAACGTTTATTATTCCTTAATTTATTTGTTTTAAAATATAATAATTTATTTATTCTTTTACGTTACTATATTTTGTAATATCAGTATTATTATATTAAATTTTTACCATAATATCAGCTATTAAGTTATGTCTTTATAAAGTTAAAATGAAAAAGTGTAATGAATTAAATATAAAGTAAAAAACAAAAAAAATATACAGAAAAATTATTATTTTATTAAAACTATAACCAATAACTAAGTATAAACTATATATTTCTCTGACTTTCTTTTAATACAATGTATTATTTTACAGCACTAATAATTATTTTTTTGAAGAATTATAAAATTTTAAATATCGTTTACATAATTTTCAGTTATTATCCAGCATAATCAATGATTTCCATCGGGGATCATTGTGCAAGCATATGGTCTCTTATGTTACAATAAAAAGTACAAAGAAAAATATATTTTTCATTTTCAATACTACTTTTAGTAAACACAAAGCGAATAGAAATGCAAAATAGAAACAGAGTACGTGATCTTGCGGCAGCGAAGCGTAACTTTAATCTAAATGAAAGTTGGTTGAAGCCAAAATTCTATACCCAGCCTTATGGAATGGAATAGAAGGTAATAGAAAATGTAGTAGCTAGAGTATTAGCATTAAAAAAAATCAAATATAAATTATTTAAGTAAAATATTCGCTTAAAAAATAAAGAAAAAGAAGAATATGTATTTCTATCAATTTTCAGCAATGATTTCTATCTATCTTGATGGTAAAAGGATTTCGAAAATGTCTTTGTTTCTCATTTTGCAAGGGATAGTTACACAACTTTTTAATTATATCTTTTGACAGTACAGTAATAACAGCATTGTCAAAAAAGGATACACACACTGAAATACTGAGCAAGTGACGAATCCTTAATAATTTCAGCATAAAACCTCAGAATACAAAATAAAATCTGTATTCTGAGCACAAAACCTACTAAATCTCGTATATGATTATATGTTATGTATATTTTGTCTCACGGGACATTCATTATTCACTCACTATATGTAAAGCAATATTCTATATGTTGAGCAGTTAAAAAGATTTCAGACGCCAAATCCTTTTTTAATATTATATAAGTAAAACAAAACACATTTGATTAAATAAAATATTACCTACTACAAAATAAAAATCACCTATTTATTTTTTTAAATGACGTCCTAACTTTTTTCCTACGCATTACGCCAAAGATATGCGATGTATAAAGCGGATATTAAAAATTGTCTTAGTTAAAATCAAAAAGAAAACGTATAATTTGGTTAAATTAAGAATAATTCTTCTACATACATAATATTTTGCAGTAAGGTACAAACTTAACCTAATTGGGATATCACATTCCCGCACTCTGAGGACGATAATGTTATTATAACTTCAGCGCATAATTTAGACAATTATGTTCTTAAAAGCGATGTAATACACTCGATACAAGTAAGCGTGTTAAAAAATTATTTAAAATAAAGGCATTAGATTAAAATATTGTAACTTCCACTTTTCTGAACTTTTAAATAAAAAGAAATCATTAACAAACGAGTACTATTACAACGTCACCAATTAAGTATGCGTAAATTTTTCTTGTATTTTCTTAACCAGTATTGCTGTATCATCGAAATTAGAGTACTGCCAATTGTTTTTCTAAATAATTATATTATTAATATGTAAATTTACCAGAATAACAAGATTAAAAAATATTCCTATATTTTAATTAATCATTTAAAGCTTTTATGGTTGTCTGTATAATAAAAGTTTTAGCCGTATTTTCCTTGTAGATTCCGCTGAATATTTTAAAGGAGATGGAAAGGCTTCATTAAATGAAGACATATTTCTTTTCATTGTAGGAAATCTCTCTGCGGTGCCCACAGTTGCAGGCCGTATAATAGAGCTGAGTGAATGACAATTTGAATTTCAAAAGTAGGTGGATAAGTTAAGCGCTGCGTGACTTGCGCATTTCATACCGTTTTCCCGAGCTTGCCGGTTTTCACGGTGATGGGAGTCAGTAACGCTCTGTCTGCTATGCTTGGAGGAGGTGTTGCTCTTTGAATTATACGATCCTTGACGAGTTTACGCGTTGTTATTATATAATCTAGTGTTTGTTTTGTGTCAGCCCTATAGAAGTTGGATGTATTGCGCTTTTTAAAGGTAATTTTGTAGAACTTTTTACTTTTCAGAATTCCAATATTCAATTATGATTTATTATAGTATTAAAAATATTGGTTAAAATTTTAGTATTTATTTATAATGATGTATGCAAGAACCATTTTATCCAACCCTAATTTAGAGCAGACCATTTCAGGAATTGCCATTTATATTTTTGAGCTATATGCAAATATTTTAACTCAATCTTTAAGGATTATCATCACGACTATGAATTTAAAGCAAATCTATAGTACTATGGAACCCATTGATTGGAATTCT
The DNA here is from genome assembly GCA_036320925.1 of Automeris io. Classification (NCBI taxonomy): domain Eukaryota; kingdom Metazoa; phylum Arthropoda; class Insecta; order Lepidoptera; family Saturniidae; genus Automeris; species Automeris io. The sequence continues at coordinate 1,525,986 of JAUDJH010000012.1, read as the reverse complement.
CCCTAAATTTATCTACATTCCACCAAGACTTGGGCTTGCTGCAATGGGTCTTTTGTTACCATTCCCGAGACCGCTAATGCTCTTAACTAAATTAGACTGAATATTTACTGAGGCAGGTAAATTGGAAACGCCCGGGTCACCCGGTACTATAGTGGCATACTGTACAAATAAATAACGTAAATGGGACCTCTAAAGGGAAATGTAGATTTCCTTGATAACTTAATGCCATTAATGAACAATGTCGCTTTTTAGAAGGAATTTTATACTCATTTTAAAGTTAGGTAAATCATAAACAATTTTATACATTATTGAAATTTTGTTACATTATGATAGAAAATAAATGGTATTAGTAATTAAGGATTTTTTGAGTTTTACGGATTAAATTATAATTTAGTATTATCATAATAGTATTCGAGTTTGCATGTCATGTTTTGGGATCAGCTCATGTAGGTCTAGTTTTCGTATACTTGAAGAAAATTTGTTGTAGTCGAATATTTGAGCCAGCATAACGATAGTGGCTGCCAATGGACTCTCGTCTATTGTTGATAACTGCCATTTTTAGGCTGTCGTGTACTGTAGAAAGATTTAAGCAAAATGACATTCGTTCAATGGTCATACTGTTGGAGGCGTCCAAAATGTATGGAACTGTCATGATGACACTATATATCGAAAACTTATGTCAATATTATACATTTTAGATTTTTCTAATATCGTTATCGCTGATCGAATATTGTTATAACTAAGCCCTCAAGAGTAATGCAGTCACTTTCCCGTTCCAATACAAATAATAATAAAAACTCACTTGAACATTTGTCATGCGAATAGCTAAGAAGTGGAACATGCTTTCAGCCATCATATTTTTACGTTCTTATGAATCAGAAATCTTTAGGAGAAGAGTGTATAGCCATTTGATCGCTGGACGCGGTCCAGCGTCTCACTTTTCTTTACCTTCCACTAGGTGTAATGAAGGTCGAGAGTCCGTCAGTAAATTAGAAAAAAAAATACACGTGTAGAACTAAAGGTGAAACATATAAAATTTATAGAAAATTATCATGTAATTTATCGATTGTCGAGACGCAATTGCTGGTATGAAATCAGCTCGAGACACCCCGCGCCATCAAACTGAACAAATTCAATAATATTTACATGTCTCGCAACGAACGAGGGAGGGTTGCTTTGTTTTTGGAATAAGAAAGAGGATTTTATTTATTATTCCTGGAGGCTTTCACATCTGGATACAACAAGAACAGTGAATTATGTTTATAAAAAATATATATTACTAACATGTGTTATACCGTTATGAATATTATATTATTTCATTCGACAGATATTATTTCTAAGCCTTTCTTAATTTTGAAAAGGTAAGAAATTTCTACAAGCCGTAATTCGTATGAAAGGTACCAAAGGTATATCAAATGGAAAACTGGAATATATTTCAATATCAAAATGTTTTTTAAATTATAATATGAGATCACGCTTATATTCTTTTCGGCGTAAGCAGAAATTTATTAATGACTGTGTTACACTGTCTGCTTATACCTACACATAACGCGATTAGCAGCCCAATGATCGCTAATTGATATTAGGGCAACTCATATGATATTTTTCTTAAATAGTACGCCATTTCCCTTTTGATATTTTCTTTAAACTGTGAGCATGTGGGGCCTATGCTTCAAATTTAAATGGAAAAAAATCGTTGTGCTGCATTACAATATAACCATTTTGAAGCTATGTTTTTTTTTTAGAAAAAATGTAGATAATAAACAATAAGAAAAAGAAAATTCATTAAAGTATATTTATCCTCTATAAGTTAAACGTAGAACTTTAATAGTATGATGTCGCATTTATATCGCTCAATTAGTTGGACCATTTACACGGCTCAAGTAGGTGGCCCATGGTAATGTCATTTATATATTCTAAAACTAACATTCTGTGAGAGTTTACCTAATCCCACATATGCTAGCTGACACGTTTTGCTAAAACTTTATATACCTACATGAGAAGTTTATAGACTTATTGCTCCATAACGTCGCTCCTGCTAAGTTTATTTAGAATTAAGTAAAACTAGTCACCTATATTGAAATTTGATATAGACCAGGGAAGCCAACCTTCGACTTGCGAACCACATGCGGCACTTTGAAGGATTATTGTTGGTTCCCGATAATAATTATAAATATAATAATATTATTAGGTCCTTACATATGAAATTGGCGTTTTTCGTACTGGCCACTTTAATCACAAATTTCTCCTCTTAGTTAGGAATTCAAAATTCAAATTTGTACAGCTATAGACTCATGTATTTGTGCTTCGATGATCGTCATTCATTTGTTTTTTTCTTCTGTTTTTTTTCTGTTTGCGTCACTCATTTTACAAAATGAAAAACTTAAAACATCGCATTATTTACGAGTACGAGTTCCGCCGTGGCACTAGTGCTGCGGAAACAATTCGAAGGGTGAATGATGTGTATGGCGGTCGTGTTGCAAAAGAAAACACAGTTCGTTTTTGGTTCCAACGTTTTCGTTCTGGAAATTTCGACCTGCAGAACAAGCCCCGTGGACGGCCTGAGACTCAAGTTGATAATGAAGAGTTGAAGGCTATTGTGGAAGCGGATCCATCGCAAACCACGTCCGAGTTAGCTGCAGGCTGCGATGTTAGTGATAAAACTGTTTTAATTCACTTGAAGCAAATTGGGAAGATTAAAAAGCTTGAAAGGTGGGTACCTCACGAATTGACTGAAGCAAACCGGCAAACGCGCGTCGACTGCTGCGTTACATTACTAAACCGGCACAATAATGAAGGTATTTTAAACCGAATCATTACCTGTGATGAAAAATGGGTTCTTTACGATAATCGGAAGCGCTCAGCGCAATGGTTGGATCCTGGCCAGCCAGCCAAATCCTGCCCCAAGCGAAAATTAACCCCAAAAAAGTTACTTGTAAGCGTTTGGTGGACTAGTGCCGGTATTGTTCATTACAGTTTTCTCAAATCTGGCCAGACTATTACGGCTGATGTCTATTGTCAGCAATTGCAAACCATGATGGAAAAGCTAGCGGCTAAACAACCTAGGCTGGTCAATCGCTCCACGCCACTGCTGCTTCACGACAACGCTAGACCACACACTGCGCAACAGACGGCTACTAAATTAGAAGAGCTTCAATTGGAAAGTCTAAGACATCCTCCGTACTCCCCGTACCTTGCTCCAACACATTACCATTTTTTTCGAAATTTGGATAACTTCTTGCAAGGGAAAAAATTCAACTCCGATGGGGCAGTCCAAATCGCCTTCAAAGATTTTATTGATTCCCGTCCGACTGGTTTTTTTAGTAATGGGATCAATGAACTACCTATGAGATGGCAAAAGTGCATAGAAAATAATGGTTCATTAAATATTAAAAAATTAATTAGGTTTGATTAATTAAATATATTATATTAAAAAATATTCGACTTTTTGTTCCTCCCATACAAAACGCCAATTTCATATGTAAGGACCTAATATTATTATTAATAATTATTGTTATTTGATTGTCCATACTTGTTAGAGCAAATAGGGCTGAGTACATCAAGACGCACCCGACAGCCACATCTATTCCACGAGACGACAAAACGTTCTAACTACGCCTGTCAGGCTACACTTGCTAGATGTGTGCACACATACAACACGAGAACACCACATGTGGATATTTTCCACGAGAGCTGCGGGTCTTTCAGGAAGAAAGTAGTCGAGGCTATCGGGCCGTTTTCGGACAGGGACAGTTAACATACACATTTATTCACACACACTAAGTCACATACACAAAGTACACAACCAAACTACACATTTCACATATAAATTTTACTAGCTTAATAACTTTTAATAACTTTTTATTTCATAACAATTATTTGAATCGCATTTAATGCTCTCATATAACCTTGTTACACAAATCATCTTGGTTAATCCGATTTTTTGTACGTTTTCCTGTATTAAATTATAAAATTATATACTGTAGATTTGTAAATAAATAAAATAAATAAATAAATAAACTCTTTTCAGTTTTGTGCTATTCTATTTTAAATTTAACAAAAAAGAAAATCTTTTTAAGACGTATTTAAATGCGGCTCGTAAAAAAATTTAAATTTTGTAAAATGGCTTCGACTGTCATGAATCTTGGTCTACCCTGATATAGACGAATAATTTTGTGTTTTAGCAAATTTCTTTGTTCAATAAGTAAAAATTATCATCCCGACAATTAGTCGGTGCAATCTAGGAAGCGCTTATATTCTTTTTTTATTCTCTCAGTAGTATAATTACACTACAACTCACGGAAAGTTCTAGCAAAAACTAGTGACGAGTCCATTGATAATTGTCATTCTGATCTTACCTTGACAGGAACCAAGGCATTTAGATATTTATATTAGTGAATTATAAGAGCTATGGTGAGTTTTTCTGCATAATCTGTACTAGATAGATACCTTTGAATACTGGTATGCTTTAATCCTGTGCGTATAGCACCATAATCTTATGTATTTTTATCTAGCCATTCAAAGAATCATCAACTGATCGCCGTTCTTAAGGTTAGTCAGGTGTAAGACTTTTTGGATTGAAATGTTTTTTTTTCTTTATTATAAACTAACATTAAAAATAAATATTGTCGGGATGTTTATGTATTCTATTTTGTGCTTGTGGTCTCTTTATTTTCTTTTTCCACGTAACCTATGTCGGCTACAAATTAATGTAAAATAAAATAATATTACTTCCAAAATATGATACGATTTCGGATTCTAAAATGTGATTATTTGGCGTAGATGTCCTCCTGAGATGAGTAGTTCTTTCAGTTTTATTAAAAGCCTAGAATATTAAAGCTCCTGTAGAATAATATGCACATTTTCTCTAATGAATATAGAAAAATATTTGAATTACTAATATAAAAAAATAAATAAGAAAAGTATAAATTAATAAACAGAAAAAAAGGATTTCTAAATAGTTATTGATTAGAATAACAAAATCTATGATTACTCTTGAAATTGGATAAATTTTCATCGGTAATACAATATAGTAAAATTAAAACTATAATATGAACAACCCCTAATATTCCGGTCCGGTATTACGTATTTGGCAAAGTGAAATATTCATCCGCTCGCCGACACCAGTTACGTGCTCACCACGTTTTTAACTTTCATTTTGAGATAAAAACATAATTCTCTTTTTTTTGTTTTTTATATTTTGCACTCGTCAGATCTCATATTTTTTATAATAGTAAGAAATAAACGCTTAACACTGATCAGCAGTACTGGCTTTTTTTTGTTAACCCGGTGGGAATCCCTTCGGACCGTCAGGGGAGTGGTGAGAGCCACTCCCCCGGTGTGTCAGACTTGCACCGACTAAAACCACCAGGGTGCCAACTATGTCCGCTCTTCGCCTTCGTCAGGCCTGGGCATCCGTACAGACCCGGCGAGCAAAGCAATACTGACATCCTAATGACAATATGTAATGTGAAAGGAAGACTGATTCGATATTAAAGGTCATCAGAATTAGAGTGACCCGGATCAATATTTTTGATATTTAAGCTTGCTTTAAAAAAGTTTTTAAGGGATACTCTTTCCAATATCATAATGAACATATATTATGTATGTATTAATAATAGAAAAACAAATAATTATTATCACATATATAAATAAATAGACTAAAGATATACTTAAATCCACCAAGTTTTCAGAAATTCCCTCAAAATACAATTGACGCAGAATAATAAAAAAAAATACAAATAATAATAAAAGAAAAAGTAATATTGAATGAATTGATGCGTAATGCCGGCATCACCTGCTATACAACATATAGGTGCCAATATTATACTAGTTTTATTTGAGATAATTGTTAATTAACTGAATTATGAGCTACTCTCACTTGTCTCCTGAAACCTACAAGGGTGCAGTTGAAAATATCAACTTGAATTGAAATTGAATATATCAAATATGAGATTAGAGTTTATTGTAGCTGTCGCTCAATTTATAATTTATTGCTATACCAGAATAACCGACTAAGCTCGGATTATTATTATTTTGAGGACAACACTCTGCCATGATTTGATAAACAAGGAGTGGCTGATCATTGACTTTGACTAAATATTCCACTAACTACGATTGAGTAGAACAAGCATTAACAACATAGAATAATCTATTTTGTCATCATAGGCCTCTTCAAACATATTTTACTTATTTTATAACCAACAAGTTGTAATGACCCGGCATTGCCTGGGTATAAATATAGTACATATAATTTTCATATTAGCCATATGACGTCCACTACGGAACATAGACCTCCTCAAATGATCTCCGGAGCGACATTCGGCAGCGGTTTTCACCTAGTGTAACACATATCCATAATTATATGCGAAATATATATGTACATTGATATGACCTTCACGAAAAAGCAATAACATGAAAAAGTTTGTTAAATCGTGCATTTTTTTAGATTAGTTGCATCGGGTTATTTATATTTTCACGAAAACCGATTATACTTACGTACAAGATAAAAAAGAGCTTGTATATCTCTTCAGGTTATCTTCTTCTTCTTTATGCGTTCAGCCGTTTAGGTTTGAAGAAGTAACAAACATATACAGTTTATTCATTTATTATTTTTGTTTAAGTATGAAGTGCTTACGGAGCTAGATTCGTTTTGGTTTTAAGTAATGAAAGTTGTAATAAATTATAAACGATTAAAACGTAATAATTACAGAAAATAGGTGTACTCTAAGTACTGAAGTATCCATTAAAATAAAAGCAAATAGCAACAATCTATTTAAAAAGTTACCTGGAATCTAGAACTGCAATAGTAAAATGAAATAAAACTGGTATGTATTATATTTATTTAAAAAATATGTTGCATTGAAAAATGTTTCCGATCCCTGCCGATGTAGGGCTGTGCTCTATACAGAGATTTCCAATCAAAGCCGCACCTCGTCCAATGAAAGTTTAACGAACTCGAAATGTAATCTGATTTGTGTACAGCTTTATTTTGCTACTGTCGGATGAAAAGGGAACATGAAATAAGTTTCTAGAGAAATAGATTTTGTATAGATTTATACCTAACCAGTTTTAATTAATAATTGAATGATTTGAAATATTATCTCATTTTGACTGTAACTTCGGATATGCATTGGTCGAGCTATGTTATAAGTTGAAAAATACTTGTATAACAACTGTGAAAATAAATGTGTAAATAGATACTGACAACTATTATTTTCCTTTAATGGCTCCCAATGTTACAGTTGTTTATCGGTAACGCTAGTAGAAAAGTGCAAACATATGCAATTGGCATAACGTGTCTATGTGATATTTTTAAAGCTTATATCAATCCCATAAATTTACAATGGAATGTTATTTTGCCTAGAGCTACTCCGAAGCTTCTAAATTGTCAATCCTTATAAATTTTTTGAATTGTGAAATAACGGAACTAGAGGCCGTGCCGCTGCCTGTTCCAGTTTTGTAAAATTTACTATAAGAAATATCAGAGTAATAATTTTATGACCAACATCTTTGACTCATATTTACAGGAAAAACAATTTCCGTAAAGAGTTATTTTACTGTTATATTTCGTAACAAAATATATCATGTAGATACGGTTAATTTATTTAAATTACCGCAGCGTTTGCGCAAGATTAATCAAGTTTTACCTATTTAAATTAGCCCATTCCTTTAAACGGCTATTTTGCTAAGAAATCCTCCGGGAAACCTTTATGAAACGCGATGCCATATTTAAGGCGCTCGGGTAGTTAATTAAAGTAAGTTCACAGCGCGCAAAGTTCTTTGTGTTTACTATTCTTAATTATACAGTCATTACTTTTAAAAGAATTAAGTTTTACACAGCGTTTTTAAATTATTAATATAAAATAAGATGTATTGTTATATGAGGAGTCTAATTTCAAAACCCACTATAACATGTTTTTCAAATCCCATAAATTTATAAAAACTTATAATTAATCTTTGACTTAACAATCACATTCTTATAAGGTATTTAAATTATTATTCTAGAGTGAAAAAGCAAAAAAAATCATATATTATATTTGCTTTGATAAAACCATTTCAAATTACTATTAGGACCATTAAGTAATTTTGTACGATAAATCGTTTTAGCGGATTTTGAAATTGGACGCCTTATATATTTGATGATATTATTCGGTAAACGAAAAGAATCAGAAATATTCATGAAAAAATATTAAGGTTAAGTAACATGGTACAAGAACTATGTCATTATTATTGAGATTATTATTTTATAAGAGAATTAAATACGCAAACGGTTCTTTAAATTTAAAATTATATACATTAATTATAAAGTATGGTGTGTGTTTAAATATTTTTTTCCAAAATCTACGAAGATATAAGTTCAAAAAATTCTTGCTTGTAAAATATATTTTATAAAGTAATACTAATTTACGTATTTTAAAAGTTTCGAAACTTCTCAAATATTTTAAGCCGAAATTATAGTTGAGCTTCTTTTTCATGGTTTCGTCAGCTTTCTCTACCCTTCCAACCTATTTTAGGCGTAAAAATTATTTGCTATCTTTAGTTTCTAATTTAATAAATTGAGATTACAAGCGTGAATTAGGAATGAAAATTAGTCTTCACCGTGTGCTTCGGCAAAGGGAGAACGACGTTCAGCTGACTCTTCCGCCACACAAACGAGTACAAGTGTTAGTGCCGTGTACAAGTCCGTTCCTAGGCTTCATGTGCGGCCGGGAAGGACCTTTGAAAATTTTTTTTTACACTAGCTCGACATAGTGACTACAGAGTACCTGATGGTAAGTGCAATGTACTCCAAAAACGAAAGTCAACATCATCATGTCGGCCCACATATACCACGACTGAAGGTCTCTAGGTATATGAGCTACTGGACATACACAAGCTGATCCCGAAACACGACAAGCCGAAACTAGTCACTATGAGGCTTTACACCCGTGCACTGTGGTCGCGATCCAGACGGGCACCGACGCCCTACCACCTCGCTGCTGCTTGTTTAGCACTACCCAGGACTCACGTGTAGGGAAACTAGAGTAAAGCCTACGGACGCGAGCAAATTCGACTCCCAAAAATTCGAAGATTTTCTTCAATAAAAACAAAAAAAAGGAATTAAAATTGGTATAAAATATATGGAGTAAAATATATGTATCGTCACGCTATACCCCATACGGTATGAGTAGATATTTATTAACGAATGTGTCCACTTTGCGCTTATATGTCATTATCAAAATAACCATTAGCGCGGCTGATCACCGCTCTTAAGGCAGTAACACATGACTTTTCTGTCACATACCATGCGGGTTTTCTCACGATGTTTGCCTCCACCAGTAAGCATGTGGTACCTAAATCCATACGTAATAAATGTTTTTTTTTACGCTGACACGGCACAGTGACTGCACCAAACCTGATGGTAAGCATGGTGCAGACCAAAAAACGACAACTTCTATCGAAAGGTAAGAAAAAACCCATCGGTAGTCGCAGCGATCATGCCGGCCTGCACAAATATCTCTTCACGTTACGCTTCAAGGATCCCATATCATAGGATGGCGGGAACACCATCCACCAAGACCATTCCACAGCCCAACGACACGGCAAAAGAAGGAGTTAGAGAACCTCTTAGTCCTAGCCGGGATGTGAGATACCGTATAGCTGTGACACCGCAAACCCGCGCGCGTGGTTCTATTCAGGAAAAGAGAGGGAAAGAAATCTAACGTAAATTATCATGTTTCCTTATTACGAATTTAAGTAACTATAAAATTATTTATATGAATAGATTTCTGTCTTATCGCTCGCTGGCTGAGCACTTTCTGTGCTCGCCCCCTAAGCCCGGTCGAACTGTAAATGCCTTTCGCGGCATTCAGTAGATAGCCCGTTTCAAAAAAATCTGTTTATCGCTAGGTTTGACATAAATAAAGATTCAATGAATGATTATTATTAGTGGTTTAAAAAAATGGTTAAGAAAAGAACGTATAAACTCCTACTTGGCTCCTGTCAGGGTGAATTTTCTCAGCACATATGTTCATAACGAGACAACGCCGTCGTGTGCACAAGGATTGAATAACGCAAATATAAAAGTTATTATTAATTACATAGATTCGTGTCCATTAGTTAAATCACAATATGGCGTAGCACGACTTAATTAATAAATTACACGGTGGTTTTATTACTTTGAATACACTTAATGTAATGAGTAATTAATTATAATTTATTGAACTCAGTTATTTTGTGAATTAATTAAAAAAAGATTATTCTAGTTGTAGTAAGTATACCTTAGGTGTTCGTGTGTTTAGTTGTAACCAGGGATGTTACGTAGCTTCGACTCCGACTCCGATAAGTCCGAACTTCCGATTGTTATTACACCTCCGGTTCCGACTTCGGTTCCGAAACTTTTTAATCGGAGGTATTCATCGGAGGTCACCGCCACTGTTGTAGCCAATTCAATTGATTTCATTTTATATGTTGTTGATACATAATATCAATTAATCAAACAATCAGTGCTACTTATTTTGTAGAAGACATTTTTAAAAACTTAGATTAAAAAAATATGATTGAAATGATTAAATTTAAAACTAAATGTACATTTAAATTTATTACTATAAGGTTTTTTTATTTTACATTTACATTAAATTAAGTAAAATAGAAATTAACACAAAAACAACTTTTGTTTTATTTTTCCCTTAATAAAACTATTTTATTCTGCCGTCACTTGTGACTGACATTGCCTCCGACTCCGATTCCGACTTCGGTTCCGACTCCGATAAATCAAATTTAAAAACTCCGACTCCGACTTCGGTTCAGATAAAACTGCCTCCGTTACATCCCTAGTTGTAACCTCGCAGATTGAGGGGTGCTCTAAGAGACATGTTAGGAATCCTCGAAATAAAGAGGAAGAAAACCTCTTTCCTGAAAATTCAGCAGTCTAGGTATTGTCGTAAATACCTCTGCACACGACGAGCGAAGCATCCCTTTTATTATTGGGCTGTAGACATTAGTCTGCTATCCGAATAAGATGGAGGGGTGGGTATTTATCCTGTTAAAATAAAAATGCAGTGCTTTTAAAATGAACAGTATAATTTTTAAATAGTTAATAAATCCAACACAACTCTTTATAGCAAAAGCGTATTCAACGGAACGAAAACGTAATGAACATTGACAGATTACAATGTTGCTGACATTTGCAGTGTCGCGACTTTTGGTTTTAATTTTACCAACATTATTTATTATGTTAAAATTTAGTTTAACATATCCTGCACGTCGCTTGAGAGAGTTCCTAAGGAGTGGGTTTATTACACCCACTCCTCTTTAAGAAAGGCTAGCCTAAAAGAGTGTATTCGCTAAGTCTCAGTCTGCATAACGCACTGGAACCTCTGCCTCTCGGATGCCTATGCGGGATTTTCTCCCTGGTTACCAAAAGAAAGGCAGCGTTTCCCCTGAAATCCTGCCCCAGTGGGTGTGGCACCCAAAAGGTGAAGAGTATTTATTATAGGAACCACAGTTCACATCAATACGCAGATGTAGTCACACTGTCGTCATACCCTTGTGTGGCCCGGACCAACCTTTAAAGATTTTCCTCAATTAAATAAAGATGCTAAAATGAAAACTACAAATAAATATGTCATGTATTATATCTATACAGAACAGCAACACCTAGTGTGCTAGCTTGCAAAGACCTGGTTTGGCAATTACTATCATGTCCAGCTTCATGGACATTTTTATATTCCACGAAGAAAAAAAACTTTGTAGCTATAGAGGAGACCAGCTCTTTCGATAATAGAAAATATATTTATAAGTTATTAGTTTTAAGTAAAACATTTTGTACGAAAAAAAAAATGTTTTTTCTTAAAAAAATATCTTAAAATATTGCAAGCCATAGTTTTCACAGTTTTATGAATTATCTTAATGTTCCATATAAATTAAGATCTACATCTTTAAAGGTAAAATTCTTTTAATATTCATTCAAACTCTTTGTAGCTGATGACAAAAGAGCCAACCTAAATACAGTAAAGTTACAAGGTTGGTTTAATAATAAATCAACTGGTTAATCGGGTCAGATGTCACAGATAGACTGCTTTACGTTCCATACGACTGGCTAATGGATAAATCTTTAGAAATACCTAATCTTGTTCATCTTTGAGTTATCTCTTGGTAATAATAAGTCAGCCAATATTGAAGATCAATTTATTTGTTACACACCATTTTATTATGTTATTCTAACAATTTATCCCTTTAGTTGTAATGTAAGCCGTAAGCGCCTGTGCACACGATGATTGCACGCAATGATATATGATATTGGTAGACAGACGTTGCGTTGCGATACCACAAAAGAATGAATCGGAAAAGATACCCTTCCTCCACTCCGACAGAGCCTTAATTTTCTTTCCGCGTTTCTTTTCAAAGTAGATTATTGTTAGGCTCATTGTTCTGACTGGCTACCTTAATCAAGGTTCCGCCCCCACAGGGACGCCCTTGTGTTTCCACCCACCATTAAATTGCTGGCAAACATCCTAAGTGTTCGCCTTCTTGCTCGGTGTAGTTGTGAATGTTTTTCCCGGCCATCAATATATTGTTCTGTCGAAAAAAAAAAAACTATACCGGTTCGTTATCGTAACGCGTTCATCCCTCTTCGCAAGTCCGGTACATATATAGTGTGGTGTCGCAACAAATCGTGTGTGCACCATGGCTATATTGTGTAAAACGACGGAGCGACAGCGCTCGACAACCGCGCCGCCGACATAACTCATCGTGTGTCCTGGCTGTTAAGGGATGGAATTTAGTCCATTATATTTTCCCTGTACGTAAATATAAGACGCTATGTGAGTTGGTATCCAGTATATTCTTGATATTCCGACGGGTTAACCTCCTTATTTTTATTACATATCACTAAAGCAATGAATTTGCACCGAGTCTGTTTTCTTATCCTAACAATTTTAATATTCGTTTCAAGCAAAGTTTGAAAAATAGTTTGTTTTGGGAAAGCGTACTTGATTATTGATTTCAGTTTCACTTTACATCAGATGAGATTAAAATGAAATGAAATGGACCTTCAAGGTTATAATACTTTTATAACAGCCTCATTTATACTGATTACTCTGTTTGGACTACATCAAATGTCTGACTATAATATATAATGACTTTTCTATTTGAAAGGAAGGCAAATAGATGTACAGTCAACCTGATGATAAGTAGTCACTGACATCAATAGGCAACTGCAATACAAGAAGTGATATCATTGCGCTGACAACCTAAAACAACGTTTACACTAGTTTCTTTAAAGAGCTTAGTCTCATTATCTAGACGAAATACTCTGCCTCAAAGCCCTTTTTCAACAACCTTAAAGTGTGCGATTCTTGTCGCAAACCTACCTAGGTTCTAGAGAACCGCACTATTGTGGCAAGATGAGCAATTAAAGTGAGGGCTTTTTGGTGATATTCAGTCATATTTATTTATCGTATGTAATTTACAACTATTGAGTTTACTACCCTAGAATACGAGAGTAGTATTGTAATGGTATGGAAAGAAAATAAATTATTATTCTATCATTTATATTCATAAGACGTAGATACGTTGCTATTATTATCACACTAGAGGGAACAAATTTGCTATAATAAAAAAGTATATTTTTCTGAACATAAATGTTGGTATTAAAGATATTAGGAATTTTATGTCGGTTGTCTCAGCAAAATTAGGCATTAAACACAGATTATGAAGATTTTAGATTTGGTCTTAAACTGGCTCCACACAGTTATAACAAACACCACACCTTAGAAAACATAATGCAAGTATGTAGGTTCTAAAAATTTTCCTAAGTAAATATGATATTCGCATATACTCGTATAAAAAATAAATGTACTCTAATACATGTCGTTTGACTTTAATGAGAATTTTAGGGCGCCGTATAAAGTATTCGGGGCAATAAAATCTCAACAACAGATTCTCAGTATGTTTTTTTTAGAAAACATAATCTTTATTACGCGAATATTATGTCTTCAATTTAAATTTTGGTCTTAACATTTTATGTTTTATGAATACTTGTTATAATGGACACATAAAATTTATACATGATTTAGTACAGTGAGAAGCCTATTAGTCGGAATCGTGATACATCAAAGAATTTTTCATGATTTTAGATACCTTTTTTAAGCTGTAGCTATACAATACTAGCTGTGTCCGCGACTTCGTCCGCGTGGAATAGTTATTTTGGGCATTTTAGTTAGTTATTTATTTTAAAATTATATATATAATAAGATTAAATATTATTAAAAATATAATAATAATATATAATATAATATTATATTATTGTAATATTATTATTATTGTTAAATTGTTTGTGTATTGTATTGTATCTTCTAAGATGTTCATTGAAATTAAGTGATGTCAAAGACAATTTTGTTCACAATTAAATACTCTTAATCAACAACACATTTATTTGGATAAAGGTTAATATTATTATGTTGATACAACTCTTAACAAATAATGCATCAATTTCGACCAAATTTGATTACCATAAAACGGTTCTAGTGAGTTAATCTAAAAAGATAGACATATACTGTCGCAGATATTTTTTTAGATCATTTCAAGAGGAATAATTCTTTCTTACATATATTTTTGGTATCTTGAACCGTTTTTGCAGCGCACGCAATGGAAGCCCTCAAGGATGAATTAATTTCCCCGTTTTTTTCACATTTTCCATTATTTCTTCGCTCCTAATAGTTGCATCGTGATGTTATATAGCCTTCCTCGATAAATGGTCTATTCAACACAAAAAAAAAATTTTCGATTCGAACCAGTAGTTCCTGAGATTAGCGCGTTCAAACAAAAAAAACAAACAAACTCTTCAGCTTTATAATATTAGTATAGATGACTGTAATCGTCTACGTTGTAATACGATTTGACAATTATTGGCATTTAAATAAACTATGTACATTTAAAATTAAAATAGGCATTTATACAGAGTTCTTTTGGTGGTAGGATGATTGCCCGCACTGGGTAATGATCACAGTATACAAGTGTAAGGACAGTCATAGTGACTCGCTTTGACCTGTCGCGTTTCGGGATCAGCTTGTGTATATCCAGGAAATCATATACCTAGAGACCTTCAGTCGTGGTATATGTGAGCCGACATGACGACGGAGACTATCAATGGATTTTCATATTTTGATATTCGCTTTCATTTTTGGACTAACTGTACTTTTAACGTCAGGTACTCTGCACTCACTATGTCGAGCCAGTCTAAAAAAACAGAAGTAAATTAAGCCGTGGGACAATACAGTTAATAATATAACAAATATAGGGATGTAAGAAAAAAAATAGTTTTGAGCATAATATAAATATTCTCACAATAAATATGTCCCGTGGCACACACCCTTATTAAATAAACATACAATACATAATTATTAATTACATACTTCTGCGACATCTTTTATTTATCTATTATATACTTTTTGCTTGACAAAGTCGCAGAAAGTCGTTTTAAAGATAATTTTAAGCATTAATGAATAACTCATTCATTGCTTTTGTAAGCAACTCAAATTTAAAAAGCGTTTTTTCATCATAGTGACTCTAAAATACACACCATCTATGTATTAAGAGAAATGAACAGTGAAAAGCGAAGTAAGCCAAGAGGTCTCACGTTAGGCATGTGTGGGAGAATACGACCCTTGTCTACTTTTATTATAGTTTTTATAGACATAGATAAAACGTATATGTTTATTTATAGTGTCGTTAACGCATTCGTAAACCGTTGTTTGCGAATAGGGAATAAGATCATGGACAATAAAATACGTTCCAAATAAATAGCTCGATCAGCTAGGAATAGGCTGCTAATCCAAAATCAGATTGTAGTATACTCATACAGATGTATCTGTGTGTGTCGTAATATATGTCAGGTCACGAAAAGTTACGTAGATGCCAGAGTGATCGGACGGTGGTATTAACCGCACCATGCTGCTGTTTTTAAACTACATATTTGTGTTTTCGTTAGCTCATGAATGAGTATTCATACTCATTGTTCTACTGTATTTTTTCCTTATCTCTATGGCATTTGTTGATAGAAGTACGTTACAAAAACGACTTAATATCATGATTATCAGGAGACCATGACAGGTCAACTCGCTATAGAATGTAGAAGCTGTATATTGTTCTATTTAAGAAGATATTGTTTGACTTGACTGATGGCGCATGTGTGTAGTTTCTTTTTATTTCCTAATTCTATGATAACAGCGTGTACAGAATAAATTAAAGTTATCAAGACACCCAACCGATTTATAAGGTCTCACTAAGTGGAAGATGTTTCAATTTGCGGGTCGAAACCGAGCCGAGTACGATGCTAACAAATCGCATCTATTTATCGTAGGCCAAGTTTCCCTATCAGCAATTTGCTAAAACCATTACACAGATAATAGTCTCGTCTGTTGCGTCTAAATAACACTATCGCGCTTAAATTAATTTCAGTCGACCCAACGCAAGTATATCGGGTCTTCCATGAATGTTAACATTTTAATTGAGATCCGATAGACATAATTAGGTTGTTTTACTATTTACTTGAGGAAATTCTTCCCAAAAATGTCACACAATGGCCTTACTTCCTCAAAACCTCAAAATGAGATTACATTTCGGAGTTCACGGGAGCTGCCTTTCATGATATTTTTGTTACATAAGATGAAAGCTTCACGATATTTTTCTTCACCGAAAAACGTGAGGTGTTTAGTTCTACAGTTAATCTGTAAAATCAGAGTTGTGTTCAAAGGTTAAAACCTTCGACCATTTGCATTTTAGTGTATGGATAACAACTCATCATCAACTCAGATAGCCCAGTTATATATATATAACTGGCAATAGTGACCCGACATTAACTAGTAGAAATTTCTCATTTTACCACTTCGAGGGTTGAATTTTCAAAAAAATGTAAGCACTTGCTTTCACATTTCTAATCAAAAATATAAATACCAGTTTTCATAATACTTGTTAAAAATTGATTGACTTTCAATCCCAATTTATTCCTCTTAGAGGTAGAATAAAAAGAATATTTACCTTTTGTGAGAGTTTACGTTATAAAAAGAAGTCAATGTCGAAATTTCATATTTCTAGCTTCAGTATTTTACTCTCTACGATGATATTTCTATACATATTATTTTCCCAGCTCTATTTTCTACAGGTTACTATATTTGTAAACGACGGTTTTTAGAAAAAATGCAATAATAGAATAATATAATATTTTGTGCACAATAACACAGATTGACCTAGGCCCTAATTAGTTTGCGCTTGTCATATGGGTACTAGACAAAGATATACATACTTAAATACATATATACATTCATGACCCGCGACAAACTAGCCCATTAGTCATGCGTCCGCCGCTGCAGGCAGAAGTTACACAGTCTGCAGCGGTTGATGGCCATACGGATCGCACGTGGCTATCGAACAATCTCCTATGAGGCGGCGACGATCCTGGCACGCTTTTTGCCCTTTAATATCCAGGCGGAAGTGGACTTGGCAGTCTTCAACCGGGTCCACGAATCCCGCCTGAGAGGCGAAAGCGTGCCTCCTATGGCGCTCGAGAGGCTGAAGGCGCTAGAGCGCCGATCAGCCGTAAATACGTGGCGCGTGCAGCTTAATGAGGAGCGCTGCATGCGCCAACGCGTGGTCGGCGCCATTTTGCCGAACCTCGAAGCCTGGCTTGATAGCAGAGATCACGTCACCTACCATCTGACACAGGTACTCACGGGTCATGGATGTTTCCCTGAGTACTTGTGCCGGTTTGGACGAGAAGCAACGACCCGGTGCTACCACTGCAGTTCGGACCTAGATTCCGCCCAGCATACGCTC
Organism: Automeris io; assembly: GCA_036320925.1. Lineage (NCBI taxonomy): Eukaryota > Metazoa > Arthropoda > Insecta > Lepidoptera > Saturniidae > Automeris > Automeris io. Next base: position 1,508,169 of record JAUDJH010000012.1, on the reverse strand, counting down.
GCACATTGTCCGGCGTGGGACAGCGAGCGGCGGGACCTGGTCCGATGGATCGGACACGACCTCTCCCTGCCGGCAGTGGTGTCGGCCATGCTGGCAGGGCATGGCAACTGGAGGGCCGTGGCCTCCTTCTGTGAGGAAGTTATGTCCCAGAAGGAGGCTGCCGAGCGAGAACGGCAGAAGGCCGCTCGAAGAAGACGCCGGGCTGTCGACAACCGCCCCGGCATATCAGTCCCAGCGGATCGGTCGAACCACGACCGGCCAGCTGATGTCTTAGGGGTTGTGGCTGTTCAGGGTGGGGGCTCTGAGCGACCGGTCAGCAATCCCCGAGAAGACGGCGGTGCGTTGTGACGCGCTCTGCTGAAGTATACTAGGTGATATCGGGGGAGGTGGCGTCTCCCCCCCGTGATTGTGCCTGTCAGGCGCGGCGTAGTGGGGCTGCGGCGATTTGATTACAGGACCCGCAGTCCCCACTAATTCGCAGAAGTAGTCACCTTGGGGTTTTTAGCTGGTAAAAGTCCGGCACACCCCGGCTGCCTACCCCTTCGCGGCCGGGACGGTCCTATGAGGATTTTCCCCAAGTAAAAAAAAAAAAAAAAAAAAAAAAAAGCCCATTAGTCATAGAAAAGCTCGCCGCTACTGGGACTCGAACCGAGAACCTTCAGTGTTGCAGGCAGGGTCACTACCGTTGCGCTATCAGGCCGTTAATATCAGAATAATTATCCTTAATTTCTTAATTTAAATGATAGTCTTTGAGTTAATTAACTATATAAAATACATGAGTGTAACTGTGACGATTGGTAGTCAAGAAATTGTGACTCATACTACTACACATCATATGTTTTTATCATGAATTTAACATGTCCGTAAAAGAGTACTTTTATATTTGAGATTCTTTTATATTTTATGAAAAATAATAATTATAATTTATTTTCGCGTAATTTATTCATTTATAGGGAAGCCAGTGGCCGATACATTATAAAAAATATTATTATGACATTCATTAACAAAAAAAAAAAAACATAAAATGCACCAACCGGTGAAGGCTACCACAGCATGTAACGTTGATACTCATGTGAATTTGTGTGGACAATAGTCGAAATAGAAATAAAATCAAATTCAATTTAATATTTGACAGCCATAAAATTCTTTGTTTATAGAGAGAATAGTGAACCTTTCCTGTCAAATCTTAAGTAACGACTCGGTTTACTTTGTAACAGCCTGTAGCGATTCCTGTCATGCTCTTAGTTAATCAGAGATGCTGTTGTAGCTGTTTGTACAACACCGAGTCTAATTAGTTCATTAGCCGTTGATAAAATACAACCAGCCGAGCGCAATATACAGGAATTCGAAATTAATTGTTGTCCTTTTTATTAAAAAAAAATCATAACTTTAGTTGGTGCTGACGAGTGATAATTTGCTATGACAGTTTGGTAGCGCAGTTTGTAGTGATCTTATCTGCAATGCTGAAGGTTTTTGGTAAAAGTCCCCCCAGTATCAGCAAACTTTACTGTGATTTAGATATCTTTGTCTAGTATTTATGCCTTGTTGAGGCTGTCTCTCTGGGAGGGGTAGCGTAAAGAGCCCACCCTTCCAACACCTCTCTCAGGCGGCGCGCCGGACACTGCGCACCGCCTCCCTCTCATCCGGGTAGCAGACTCCCTCATTGTCTAGTATCCATAGTATAAGCGCAAGCTTAGTTCCGGGATAGGTCAATGTGTGTAATTATCCGTAAATATTATCATTATTGAGTAATTTAAATCCACTATGTTTTTTAAATAATAGCTTAAAAAGTAACTACAGCGCATTTGATTGAATGTACAATATAGTTAATGAGTGTCACCGTTGTCATGCCGAACCTAATATACCACGACTGAAGGTCACTAGGTATAAATAACTCGACATACACAAACTTATGATGATACTATGACAGTCTTTACTCTTGCCTTATAGGGGTCACGACCAGTGATGAAAATGCCCGGGAATTTTCCCAAAGTGCCCAAAACTTCCGAGAACATTTTGTAAATTCCCGGGAATATTCACAAAGAAGTTTTGGGCACTTTGGGAAAATTCCCGGGCATTTTCATCACTAGTCACTACCCATTTCGGGCAACCACCTTACCACCTGAAAAAAAGATTACAAAATACTCAAAAGTAAGAGTACAAAATGGAATTTATTAAAAGACCTACCTACTTGTAATTCAGCTGTTATGCCAAGAAAAGCCAATTAATTAAATAGTATTCTCGTAACTCAAACTACAGTATTTTTAATATAACTTTTTAGATATCTATAAATTATAATATATAATATTGGTAAAGGATTGGCTTTTGGTAAGCTTTTGATATAACTATAATAAAATAATATAGAAGTATATTTTGACGTTATTTTTAATTAATATAGTGGCCAATTGTGATTTGAATTATACTGAAAATATATACCAATTATAAATTGATTGGTTTTAAAGTACGTGAATTCACCTCTACACTGAAAAAATAATGTGGCGATGGTGTTCTGTTCCCCACACTTTTGTAGTGATCGGATTTCAATGCAATACATTGCGCCTAAATATGTATTAATTTTTACCTTTATCTATATTTTTTTCTCTAAACGTCAATTACAAATTGAAACGTTAAAGTATAGCGGCGTCTTCAGTACCTATGGTAAAATGAGTCATGCAGCGTTAATTCGATTTCATGCTCAATGCGCTTGAACGTTTGATGTTGCTGCCAGTGTACAACCTGGAGAATTTTCTATTTAATAAAGCAGAGTGAAAAGCATTTTCGAGGTGCTACATAACGCTGAGATAAATGGTTCCGCTTTAAAGGAATTATCGAGAATTGTCTGATAATGATGGCAATGCGTTTCAGAGATAACTGATTCTATAAATCTGGTCAGGTAATATTTTATCTACATAATCGTTTAGAGGGGTGAAAGGCTATTTGGTTTAAGCGACATTACCAAAAAATGTCGTTTAAGCTAAATAGCCTTTCACCCCTCGATATATATAGTACTATATCACCAAAAAATGTCGCTTAAACCAAATAGCCTTTCACCTCTCGATTTATTTAACGTATATTGTATGTATTAGAATCTAATTTATATTTGTTTTTATGCTAACTCAACACAGTGACTACACCACACCTGATAGTAAGCATAGTGCTGTCTAAAACTCGACAACGACTAACGACAATTTAAATAATCCTTCGATAGTCGATGTACCAATCCACCATCGACGCACAAACATCTTTTCACGCTACGCTTAAAGGACCCCATCATAAGACGGCGGGACACGGTCGTCGGAAGACCATTTCATAACCCAACGGACACGGCAAAAGTAAGAGTTAGAGAACTTCTTAGTCCTAGCCGGGATGAGAGATACCGTATAGCTGTGAGTCTGTAAGCCCGCACGTGTGGTTCTATTAAGGAAGGGAAAGGGTGGCACAAGGTTAATAGGATTCTTCAGAATACTCGCCATGATAAAAACGGTAGAAAACGCTTAATGAATGCGCTTTCGCTTGTCTGCGCAACTGGAGCGGTTCAAGATGCTTAGTCACGTCAGGAACATTCACAATGCGGACAGCCCTCCGCTGCAACCTATCCTATAATTTATTAAATTCTAATGGTTATATTAATATATTATTATCACTCCAATTCCCCCATTACGGTAAGTATGATTTTGTATGCCATTTCAGTGGACTGACTGACTTACAAGGTTTATAGCCATCTCTCTTTATTTTTGCAATTTTTTTTTTCATCTCCTCATAATTCAATAATTCCTTCATATACTCACAACGATTTTGCATATTTCTGATCCTACCCGCCATCAGAAACTTTTTTATTTGGTCTGTGTTAGTCTTGTTTCCACTGCATTTATATTGTTTTTTATAACTTGTTATAAATTATACTAAAAGTTAATAACATTATTAGATAAAGAGTATTATTCTCGAAATAAATTTGTTTGTTCCCTTACTAGGAAAGTTATTTCAACTATATGATTATTTTAGGCATATTTTGCTATTTTTCATAGTTACAAATTTTGGTCTACTTGAACAAACTTCTGATAGACCTATATTTACTCTGTCTGCTTTTATTCTTAGACCACTACAATGGGACCACCTGCATAAACACATCTGCTTTAAATCATATTCAAAACTTGATTTGCAGCTATAAAATATTCAGAAGTACAATTGAGTCACTTTAAATATTACCACATTCACGTCAAAAGTATGTTATATATTAAGAAATTAACCTAAAGAAAGTGAAAAAACTAATATAAAGTTCTAAATATTAAATTTATTGTAAAGTCTCTTGATCTCTGCTCCTGTGTAGTTAAATTTTATATTTATTTCCTATTCGAAATATTTACTTCTATTTCACTTAAGTCAATTTACTTGATAATATTTGGGATATATCTATCTGAAATATTAATTCGTGAACGCTGTAATAAATCAATGCGAAATTGTATAGTTAATAAAATATCTTAACAATATTTCTGGCTGTTAAGTTTTTGTTCATTTGGCCGTTTATTTTGCCCTTTCACTTTAAATGAAATACCTATTTGATTGCCAAATGTAATAAAAGCGCAAGCCTTATTAATTCACTTAAAATAAAGCGTAAAATGGATTGACAAGTAAACATTTTTATGAAACGGTTTTTATGATTCGTTATTAATTTTATTTACAATTAATAAATTTAACTGTAAATATTTAGAGAGTAAGTTATTTATTTTCAAAGAAAACTGCGACCGTAGGAGAGACTCTTGTAGCTGCCTCTGACGAGGTTGATGATGGGAACCCATCATTCAATCAAATTTGAGAGCATTTTGACGAGGTGTTAAAGTAACAGCGCTATATAAATATTATACTCTATCCCTGTCACTCTAACAAAATCAGATCATCAATATTGTATCATTCAGCTTTTGGTGCGATCACAGAGCTACTCTAGAATTTTTAACCAGCTTTTAATGACTTCATAAAAAGATATAATGTAGAGTAGTGTATTTTATCTGCTTTTCCCCTCATTACGCAACTACGATATCCATTTATTACTCGTAACAGGATAATAGTTGTCAAGGTGATAAAAAATTACGTCCTAAGGGTTAGACGCCGGAAGGTCAAATGCCCATTTTACGCCGAAATTACACGATCAAACCACATACTGACGTCGTCTATCGACTTTATTTAATCACTCGTGAAATATATTGCCAATTTAAAGACCTTTTTCATCCCACTTATAATGTCCGAAAGTACGTATTTAAGTAATATTTTTATTGATCTATTTACAATAATAATAATATTGTATAACGTAACGCTATATCCATTATGATATGAGCAAAGATACATTAGTGGCTGTATTCGCTAATGTATGTAGTGTGTGTGTGTGTAAAATATTGAAAATAATAGGTCTTATTACCATATTTCTTAAGTATCATCTCCCGTTACATCTTATAATTCCACAGGTTTTTATTTTTATAAATCGAGAGAAACTTCTATTATCCAATGCATCTTTGAGCACTTGACCCACTACACCGTATCATATTATGACCGTATTAGGCCGTTCCATCACCGGCCATCCGTAGATTGACATGCATGTTGTGTTTGCCGTTACCGATACGCTCAAAGCTCGGCACAAAACGTTTCCAAACCAACATGCGCAAGCGATTAAAAATCTGATAAAAGAATGCTCGCGTATTATCCACATATGCTACGGTCACTAAAACCATTATAAATGGGTATGAAATACGGTTGCTATATTCAAGTGGGCAAGTTAGACCATGTCGAGCTGTGCCTGATATACGTTTATGGCAGGCTCATAATTTAATCTAATCTTATATCACATTATTTTATCTAATGTAGCAACGTAGTGTCTTACCTTCTGGGTATCCCATATCTAGTGTAATATGGGATGCTTAGAGGCCAGATCATCTGACGACTTGCGAAAGATAGGATGTAGTTTTCGAATGTAAACAAAACCTGACAGAGATAATTTTCGAGCCTTGAGAATGGTATATAATCAACAGGGGACCGATATAAGTTGAAATAATGATGATGATGGCGAGATTATCTAATCAAACTAAATTTCCTAGGTCTTTAGAACGTTTGATAGTGCCAGCTGGAATGGAGGGTCAACGGTCTTACGGCCAATCATCCACAAGATGGACGCACTTAATTAAGTCCATTATCTGGTGTTTCTTCGTAGCATGCACATAATGCGTCTAATAGAAAGAGATAGCGTCTTTTTTTTTATTCCGAGGGAAAATCCTGCATAGGACCATCAGGGACGCTGTGAGGGCAGCGACCCCGGGGTGTCAGACTCTTACTGACTAAAAACCCCCGGGGTGTCCCTCTGATTGCTCCACCTGGGCCTGGGAAACCAAATTCATCAAGACGCCCAGGGAACAAAAGGCCTGGTGGGGGCAACCTCTCTGGGAGGGGTAAGAATAAATAAATAAATAAAAAATAAAGCTCTCTCTCAGGTGGCTCGCCGGACACCGTGCATCGCATCCCTCTCATCCGGCAAGCAGACTCCCTCAAGTCTACTGCCCTGCTAAAGAGATAGCGTCTTACAAAAATAACAAGCAACCAATTAGACAATCTATGATCACGATCACTCTGCCAAGAGTGTACGGTTAAGACAAAGAATTTTAAAGATTTTTTTGTTGCAGAATGAAAATCATCTTATCAGTAGAACACATTCCAAAGTGAACAATGCGAAGACAGTGTAAATCCGTAACGGGATCCCGGTGGCCTGTGATGTGAGTGACATTATGACCAGTGGCAGGTGGCTGGCGATGTTGGCGGTGGTGGTGGTCGCGGGGACGGTTCGCGGTTGGGACTGTGTCTGCAATCCGAGGGAATGCGAGGTTCTGGAGCCAAGTGGCTGTCCCGGCCTAGGAATTGTAGTGTGGGATCCGTGCAGGTGAGAGAAAGAAAGCCTTTACGAACTTATTGGAATACGCGATTTAATTTAAGCAAAAATTTAAATATTGGCAAAGTCATAATACTCCTAGCAATAAAATTATCATATTTTATTTTTGAATAACTGTGCTTTGCTGGTTTGAAAAAAAATCTATACTAATATTATAAAGCTGAAGAGTTTGTTTGTTTGTTTGTTTGTTTGTTTGTTTGAACGCGCTAATCTCAGGAACTACTGGTTCGAATTGAAAAATTCTTTTGAGTTGAATAGACCATTTATTGAGGAAGGCTTTAGGCTATATAACATCACGATGCAATTATTAGGAGTGAAGAAATAATGGAAAATGTGAAAAAAACGGGGACAATTATTCATCCTTGAGGGCTTCCATTGCGTGCGCTGCAAAAACGGTTCAAGATACCAAAAATATATGTAAGAAAGAATTATTCCCCTTCAAATGATCTAAAAAAATGTCCACGACAGTATATGTCTATCTTTTAAGATTAAGTCACTAGAACCGTTTTTATGGTAAACAAATTTGTTCGAAGTTAATGCATTATTTGTTAAGAGTTGTATCAACGTAATAATATTAATCTTTATCCAAATGAATGTGTTGTTGATTAAGAGTATTTAATTGTGAACAAAATTGTCTTTGACATCACTTAATTTCAATGAACATCTTAGAAGATATTACAAAACCTTATATAGCAAAACAACGTTTGCCGGATCAGCTAGTATAAATATAAATATTGACTTTTTTATTTGATTTGATTGATTTTTTTTTATATCTTTCAATATTACAATAATTAAGCTTTAGTAATTTTCGTAATAGCAACCAATTTATTTAAAGTCCTTATCGTGTGCATAATTTAATTCAAATTTTAAAGTTTCTAAAAGAGTAAAGATATTTATTTTACTGATTTTAAATTGCGTGTACCTAAAAATGAAGACAAATAACTCTTTAAAAATTACTTTTAGCTCTAGAAAAAACTCTTATTAGTAACAAACTTTGTATCGTATTCCTGAATTATTCCCCACAAGTGTGATGACACCGACTGGCAATAAATTTCCATCTTTTGACGGTGACCACCGTCATTCAATTATATAATATTAACTGGACGTCTATCTGTGATATTAGCATCCAAATCATAATGAAAAATACGGACGAATAATTCTTACGGGCGTATGAAACGAAAGGCATGGAGGGAAATAAAATTTAATCAAATGCCTCACATCGTCTTAGAATGCGAGAGGTTCTGTCATGACGACAAATGAGTATACTTACGTCACAGTGCTCTCACGTGTTTACCTCGAGGATATTGTTTAAATCGAAATGTAAACATTTTTCTTGGTAATTATGACATTTATCAATTCTTGTTTTTTTATTGTTTATGTTACCTACGGCCATTGGCTTGCCTCCAGAAAAAAATTCTCAACGCAGTGAAATTTTTTATCTATTATGATGTTACATAAACGAATAATACTTGTAAATAGGAAAATTTTGTTTCTGCCTCTTGGAATAGCCGACCATAAGATTATTAATATTACGTACATTATTTCAATAAATGTTTTCGAAGGGTTAGTATTTCTAAGAAAATTTAATGTAGTATTTTCTCACTAATCATAATAAAGACAACCTTTGCAGTTTGTAGTTTTAGGACCGACTTTAATGTCCTTTGTACGTTAAATCCTACGTTTATAAATGTAGCTATACCAGCCAACTAACCATAATTCGTCGCTTTTACCATGCACATATCTGAGATAAAAAGGTTTAGCTATGTATTTACAAATTAGAAATGGGATTTTTTTTTTACACTGGCTCGACATAGTGACTACAGAGTAGCTGATGGTAAGTACAGTGTAGTCCAAAAACGAAAGTGACTATCAAAGGATGAAAATCCATTGATAGTCTACATCATCATGTCGGCCCACATATACCACGACTGAAGGTCTCTAGGTATATGAGATATACACAAGCTGATCCCGAAACGCGACAAGCCGAAACTGGTCACTACGACGGGCTTTACACCCATGTACTGTGGTCGCGACCCAGACGGGCACCGACGCCCTACCACCTCGCTGCTGCTCGTTTAGCACCACCCAGTAGTCACGTGTAGGGAAACTAGGGTAAAGCCTACGGACGCGAGCAGCTTCGACTCCCAAAAACCACTACTAAATGTCTTTATAAATATGCTCATGTAAGTCTTATGATGAAGTAAGTGAACCACGAAATCAACAAGAGATTTTTGCTAAACAGTATAGAGATACATAAAGTATAGACTTTAATGATGGTAGGGGATTGCCCGTGCTGGGTCATGACCACAGTACACAAGTGTACAGACCGTCATAGTGACTCGCTTTGACCTGTCGCGTTTCTGAATCAACTTGTGTATATACAGTTACTCATATACCTAGAGACTCTCAGTCGTGGTATTTGTGGGCCGACACGACGTCGGAAACTGGTAATGGGTTTTCATCCACTGATAGTCACTTACGTTTTTGGACTACACTGTACTTACCATTAGGTGTACTGTAGTCACTTTGTTGAGCCAGTGTAAAAAAGACATATATATGGGTGTATATATATATATATGTTTTAAGAATTAAATAAAACTGGATTACGCCTCATTATACTATTGATTACTAGTGGGATCACAAACGGTTTTGTAAAAGCAAACTTTCCTTCTCTGCATCGAGAAACTGATCCACTAACTTTTAGTTTGTCCATGAACTTCAAAATAAGGCGGTCGTTTGAACGGCTAAGGCAATTACCGAACTTCCATCGCTGAAGTTGTTCCGCTAATCCAAATTGCTAACTTAGCGCGAATAAAATTGGACTTTTAAAATTTGTATGAAACTTTTATTTTAGATTTCTTCACGGTTCTGTTACTTAAGTCACTCGAAAAACTCAGATTTAATACTGAGACATATGGTCTTATAGTAGCTAGCTACTTTATAAGGCAAAATATATATGATGCTGCTGGAAATTATTTTACCATGTCTATTTATGTAAATTACAACTACGGTACCAATTGCTCATATTTCGTTTATTTTACAGGATAATTAAAACAGATAATCTTAAAACAATACTGTGGCATAAACTTTTTTATCTATTACTTTTGCACTTATACTCTCTTACATTCTTTTCTTTCTTATTCTTTTCATATTTCTTTTTTTAATTTATACTGGATAAAATGTTTACTTTATATATTCTTTTGATTTCTTCAGATTTTTCGGAAGAAACCCTGTCACTTGAAATAGATTATATTGTACTCTGTACTCTGCTTCTATTAATTTGATAGAATATACATTTATTGGATCTAATTGCTTTCTTTTGAAATTTCACTTAAGTTAAAACTACAATAATGTCCAAAAGATAATTTACGCAAAAGAAAAATCTGCAAATACTTAGCATAACTTTGAGCTTTGTCTGATCAAACTCTATGTTTCATCTTTTTTTTTAATATTAGGACTATAGCGATTGATGTATGTATTAATATTTTATTTCAGACAAAGATAGTATCAATTTGTATGTAACGTCAATTTTTTGATCGCAGGTGCTGCAAAGTATGCGCAAGGACTTTAGGAGAAAATTGCGGCGGATTCAGTGGGACATGCGAACCAGGCCTGAAATGCTACGAAGGCTCGTGTACGCCTATAACGTGAACTAAACGGACATCAATATAACCTGTATTATATGTGTATAGTGTTGGTTTATAGTATTAAATTCCAAACATATCTCTGACAACGTAACCCACGGAAGGACCAGATGACATCATGAGTAGGGAAAATGCTTTATTCGAGTGACAATAACTGTTTAACGCATTTGAAACTTTCGCGTTTTGTATTCATTCTAAATGCTTTAAAGGGTCTTATTTTTGCTAAAATTACTTTGAAGTTGTTACCACCTGGCTATAAACATCATATGTATAATGGTTCTCCTCATTTTTTTTTAAACTGACTCGATAAAGTAACTACAATGCATCTGATGGTAAGTACAGTGTTGTTGTACACCGTAGTCTATTCTACAACTTCAAAGTTGGTGACAAACATTTTCTAGGAAGCCGCTGCCTCTTTGAATTTTCTCATGTATCTTTTTCGGCCACCGTTCACAAGTAGTCACTCTATTTTGACGGGAACGTCTTACTCTACGTTTACCGATTTCCGATCTCGACTCAAGAAGACGCTAGCTCCAACGATTATCACTTTTCGGCAACATGACTAGTCACGGCTACTTCAGCTTGTTCAGCATGAAAAGCCGGAACTGGGTCGTCAGAACAGAAGTGTGAAGGCCGTTATAGTGACGCGATTTGGGCTGTCGCGTTTCGGGATCAGCTTGTATATATCCAATTACTCATATACCTAAAAATTTTTAGTCGTGATATATGTGGACCGACATGGCGACGGAGACTATCAACGGATATTCATCATTTGATGGTCGCTTTTGTTTTTTGACTACACTGTACTTACCATCAGGTGTATTTTAGTCACTATATCGAGCCAGTATATAAAAAATATATAATGATTGTTTAGCAAACTGCATTTAAGCAAGATGGTTGCTATCATACCTACAATGTAGGCAGAGTGTCGATATTGCAAGGGTTATTTTCCTTCGGAACGAGCACAAATTTCATTTTAATGCTCCAACTCTCGCAGTGGAGTGAACGATAAAATCGGAAGCTTTTGTGTATCGTGCTTTTGATCACCGTTCCACTTTGAACGATTTTTCCTTTAACATGTTTACTACCACATATTTTGTAAGATACTGTGTACTTCATAAAGAGCTATTTATTGGTTATATCATACTTTAAATCATAATATAATGATTTGTGTACATTTTAGGATATTGTAGATCAACCACTTTTATTGTGTGAAACAACTTTTTTTATATAAGTGCGAACTGTATAATTATGAGTAGCGTTCATTCCATAGATGCATGAGGGCATTGCATGCCCTTACGATAAGTAAGTCTGGAATAAATTGCTTTAATTTAAACAAAAATAAAGGAACCCTTTATATTCATATGTTCCCTATGAAAGTATTATAATATTTATTATCATTATATAATATAAACATTAATTATGTGAATTTGCCTACCTTGTCCAAATACCCTATACACGTCACTAATAATTATCAATCATGTTACAAAAGTGCTTTTTCTTTCAACTAATGATATTAATGATGTCAAGAAAACCACTGACTTTTGTAACTATCTACATGATCAAATAGATAAATTGCCTTATGATTAAACTTTCATCACTTATATATTATTAATGTAAAGAAATATATTACTTTTTACGGACAAGAAGCACTTAAAAAATATATCTAAGGTACTTTATACCTTTCTTTCTTTGACATTTCTTATTCTATTAATCGAATATTTATTAAAATATCATTTGATAATCTTTCTACGGAGGATAGCGTGATTTAATATAAAAAGGTAAAGAAATTGTCCATAATTTTTCAAAAATTATCGTGTCAATTTACGTTTTCTTAAGAGAAAATTCTGTGTAACCTGTCAAAGCATAGAGGCGTAGGTACTCAGACGTAATACAATAATTAAATAACAGAGAAAATCCGATTACATTTACGTTAAAAGTATCAGACAATAAATAAATTACATTTAAATGTCTAATATTTTCTCTTTACTTATTCGTAAATACATTTCTAAAATACCTTGGAGAATATCGTAAGTTATGGAATGAAACATGAAAGAATTGTTATTTGAAACGTGAATATTTTTGTCTAAAAAATGTTTAGTAATGGTTAATATTGTTGTGGAAAACTTTAATGAATTGTTTAAACCTATGAAACGATATTATTTAAAAAGATATGCATGATTAAATCGTAATTCTAACTCTACAGTGTAACATAGTACCTCTAGTAGTACATATAACATTGTAATAGAGATCCCAAAAAAAAACTTTTTCAGAATAAAAATCATATTTCCACACTATGATGCAAATCGGTTACTTTAAAGTCGAAACCTATTTAATTTAAGATATTCTTTTTTTTAATCATCTGCTGCCTATCCTTTTCTAATTCAAGAAATCAAATTGTCTAACTCGTAATAGTTTTTAAGATATGTCATTATTTAAATGATAAGAACTTCAGAATGTCGCATTCAGTAGGCCTCAACATTCATCGACAATATATTATTTAGATGTTACATATAAAGTATAAATATATTGTATAAATATGTAATTAAAATGTATATCTATCTATATTTCTGTGTGCTTCCAGGTTATATGTATTAGTAAGAGTAAATGGTAATATGTATGTAGGTATACAATTAAAACTTTTCTCGGTTTTGTAAATATACTCTGAATAGCATTTTTAATAATAGATATAGGTACCTGCATATTAGTATATTTCTATAATCGATCGTAGGATATTGTCATATTAATTAATGTATTCCTAAGAAAATTATATTCAATAGTTATTTTTATCATACAACTATGCATCATTATTACACAAGAAAGTAAATAAATATATTTTAATTATGTACTAATTATATTATTGTTACAAGTTTTCTATTAATGTACATTTTAATTTAAAGTTGATTTATATTTGCATTTGAATCAGTGATATGCCCGTTTACGAATTTTATCAATATTACATTTTGTTCTTAGGCAATTAATTAAACTTGGTTCATAGCCAATGGTTCCGGCCGTTAGATTTTGTTGAAGGTCCCGACTAGTGATGAAAATGCCCGGGAATTTTCCCAAAGTGCCCAAAACTTCCGAGAACATTTCGTAAATTCCCGGGAATATTCCCAAGGAAATTTTTGGGCACTTTGGGAAAATTCTCGGGAATTTTCATCACTAGTCCTGACCTTGTATTTTACGGGACTCGCCTTCTGATTGGTTGATTCAAGATCGCATGGTGGATGCACCAGAATTTCTGTTGAACGCGTGTCAAATAGTCCTTTAAATACGCCGCTAGAAAATACTCGCGGTACAATTTGGCATTTCGCTTTTTATAATTTCATACCATTGTAATTTTAATGCATATTACAAGGGCAAAATAGCTTATTTCACCAGTGAATTGTTACAATCCAAGAGTCATTATCACTTTGATGAAAAGTTCTGGTTCACTCTTTTTCGGGTAATTGCAATAAACCTTACCGGCTTTATATTTTCTCAGCGGTATCTTTATATTGATTAATACAGAAGGCGTAGTTTCAGAATTAAGGCACGTAATTATGTATACTTACTCATTCTTTGAAAAGCAAATAAAGTGTTTATTTATACATGTATTGTTAATTTAATATTACATATAACTATTTTGAATACGTAATTATGTTTGCATATTCTTATAATACAATTAATTATATATCAGTTGAGCAATTCATATATAAGATGTAAATATTGAAATTCAGAGCTACTTGTTAACTGTGCACACATTTAATAAATAAGAATAAAACGTCTTGACGTCTTTTTTATATATCACCTTTCTAGATCACAATAGTATGTTCATACATAAAAAAAAATACAATCTGATCGCCAATTATGCGTAATTATACGTTATTAATTATCGTAAATATCTAACGTCTTTGGTGAAATTTGGAACACCAAATTAAGGAGGGTATCTAAGTATCCTCTGTATGAATTAGTGCACAAAATACAAAATATTATTGATCGATGTAATCAAATTTAATGCAATTTATTAATGAGATGCTAGTGCTAATTTCCGGCCTGTACAACAGTACACAAGTCTAAAGACAGTCATAGTAACTCACTTCGGTTTCGTCACGTTTCGGAATTATTATGCGGTATTTCAACAGAGCAAGGGTAACTATAAATGGATTCCTGTACCTAGGCGATCTCTGGCGTTCTAGTGCTACTCTGTAATTCCAATCACAGATAAAAAAAAACATTTATTGATATTACCGAATTTCATGAAGTAAATTAATGAATTTCATAAAATCGAAAAATATGTGCTTATACTTTAGTAACTTATAAGTATGTAGGTACTTTGTTTCCACAGATCATTATCTGTGGAAACAAAGTACTGTAGTGTGTTTAGATACTGATTTCGAAGCAGTCAGATTCGGTTACTCAAATCAGTGGGTCGAGGAAAAAATATCCACCGACTAATACAATTTTTCTTATTGGATAGGCACGTCAGACTAGGCTTCAAGGAGATAGATATTCTTTTTTAGATACTGTGGAAATGAATTTACAATATTTGAGCACGAGTTTTCCTCAGAACATTTTACTAGTTAGTGCCTTTGTAACTTACGTAAATCATCAATGAATTTTCCCTGCATGCAAATAGGAGTAGTGTGACTTTTTCTAAGTAAAGGTGTTTGGGAGTGATTATATCACTCGAGATTATTGTTGCATAGGATAAAACTTGGGAATTTCAGTGTGAAGTCTTTGCTAACTCGGAACGTACTGTCTGAGTTTCTATTTTTACAGGCTACGTCGACACATAATTTCAATTCCATACATTTTGCACTTATCTACTAGCGATATTGATGAATGAATATTATATTTTTACATTGCACTGCCTCGACATAGTGACTACAGAGTACCTGATGGTAAGTACAGTGTAGTCCAAAAACAAAAGCGACTATCAAAGGATGAAAATCCATTGATAGTCTACATCGTTATGTCGGCCCACATATACCACAATTGAAGGTCTCTAGGTATTTGAGCTGTCTGTCTGTGAATATGTCTGATATGCTAGAATAAGTTCCACTATAATAAATAGAGTATCTTATCGAGCTTATACTTAAAAATACGATACTTATATCCTCTAGGATAACTCAAACTATTTCTCTTAATATACGAATTAATTAGATTAAAATATTTTTTCCCAATATACTGGATAAAGACCAAAACACCGACATAATTATTAGTATAAAGAAAAGCAAAATCAGCGATTCTTTCAATGTTTCAAGTGATAAAAGATAATCTATAATTACACAGCTTTCAAAAGAAAAATTCTCAGCAACATTCAGGCATATAAATCACGTTTTCGGCTAGGCTTTGACCTTGACTGAAACTTCGTAAGCAATTCTTGTCGTAAGTGAATTGTGTAAATTTATAGGTGCGTATCAGGTAACCTTGCGTACGTAAGGGCCGTGCACGTAATACTCGTAAAATTGTCGAGGAAAATATTCAGAGCACGAACTTGCGACCACTTAATTTTAAAATAAAATAAACGGCGAGTTTCGGTATGATAAACGAATAGCTAAGTCTACAATTTTGGTGTTAAATAAATCACAAAATAATCTAATAATTATAAATTAGTTAAAATTATTACTAGTGGCTACACAGTTTTGTGGATATAGAATAGTTATCCCTGCACGGAAATGCGAATCATCGTATGTACAAATCGACGCAAATACCTCTAGGTTTTCCAAGTTAAGTAGGCATGTAGGTACCACTTGCCAGCCAATGAACGATAACATCGTGAGGATACCCACGTTGTATCTAATAAAAATAAAAAAAGCCCTACGAACGGCGATCAGTTGCGCTATTGGTCACTTTGGAAACGGCATATAAGCGCAAATTAGGCACAGCCATTAATGCATCTCTGCTCACCCCGAAAAGGATTTGTCACGACAATATATTGTTTGATTTTAAGCCTTATTGAAATATTTATAGTACAGCTAGGGTTTTTGTGCATTAAAATCCTAAATCTCTAACAATCATTATTTTGGTTTCTATGGCATTAAAAAAGGCACCTAATAATATTCTTTCTCATTTATCTTTCATATACACACAACCATCAATTGCTATTTTATTGAAATAAAATTAACACAAAATGTTAAAGGCAACTTTCCACAATACATTAGTTAGCGAAAACCGCATCTAAATCGATTAAGCCATTTCTGAGATTAACGTGCAAAACGCGTACAGATATATGCACATTGATTAAGGATTCTGAAACTTTATTACTGACACATATACAGTCACCAGCTAGTCAAAATATATAGTATTTACACGCTATTCCAAATTATGGTATCTATGGTATGTTGGAGAGGTGGCCGAGGAACAGGTTTATTATATACATTTATGATGATGTTTTTTTTATCCTGACTTGACACAGTGTCCGCACCCTACCTGATGGTAAGCATGGTTCAGTCCAAAAAACGACAACGACTATCGCCAGTTAATTAAAGCCAGCGGTAGTCGCAGCGATCATGCTGGCCTGCGCATATATCTCTTCACGCAACGCTTCAAGGATCCCATATCAAAGGATAGTGGGAACACGCTCGCTGGAAGACCATTCCACAGCCAAATAAAACGGCAAAGTAAGAGTTAGAGAACATCTTAGACGTAGTCGGGATCTGAGATAACGTAAAGCTGTGACTGCGCAAACCAGCGCGCGTGGTTCTATTCAGGAAAGGAGAGGGTGGAACAAGGTTAAACAACTCTTCAGAACACTCGCCATGATACAGACTGTAGAAAACGCTCAGTGAGGCAATATCTCTGCATAACTGGAGCGGTTCAAGATGCTTAGTCACGTCAGGATCATTCACAATGCGGACAGCCCTCCGCTGCAACCTATCCAGGGCGTCAAGTAAGTATTGAACAAAATTATCCCAAAGATAAAATATGTTAAGATTATATTTTTATTAGTGCAATTGTTATAATAAAAATAAATAAATAAATAAGCCTTATTACTATTAGGGTTGTCGATTCTATCATCTAAATAGTCCTATAGCTAAATAATTATTAGCGAGATACGGTAGAATACAGTCAACTAATATTGTTAACTCGATCCTCAATAACGCAATCTACTAACTTGCATTTCATGGTGAGCCAAAGTGTTGGTCCAATTACCGTCTGTATTTACTTTGTGAGACTCCTCAAGGTATCCACTCAGACACTCAGCTTAGTTGTTACAGAGACTACCACAGTAAATATTGACACAGTAGATAATATCTTACTAAGCTACATATATGTTTATAAATGTAGCACTGTATTGGGTAAAAAGTATAAAATAATACAAAATCTTACCAGAGAATTAAAGTCGTTTATTCTACAGCTACAGCTGAGAGCTGCTTTCGAATGCCTGTTTAATAAGCAATTGCAAAAAAAGTAAAAGCTATTTATAATAGTAGTGTTATTAATTATAAAATAATAAACAGTGAAAAGTACTATATATCCTGACTTATATGAAACCCTCTACTACTCACCTACCCAAACAAAAGCTTTAGATTAAGTGCCCAGGGTACATGGAAACGTGGTCTTCCCTAAAAAAAATCTGGAGACACACATAACCGCGAGTCGAGTTCAAGTGTGATGGGCAAGACGAATCGAAATGGAGCTGCATTGTGGAATCTCTCTGTTTGAGACGGGAGTAATAGATTATGATATAGTATATGAACCTTTGCATTGGTGTAGGATTTCTTCAAAAAACGTTCAATCATTTTAACGTTGAGCCATTGCCAATTAGGAAAGTTCTCCTAATTTTACCATTTTATGTAGAGTCTTTTTTTGCTAGATTTTTCCTATAATGCACACCACAACATAACCATTTTTGTTGTTTTTTGCTTAGTAGACGCGCAACGAAAACTTGTATTGAAAAATAGCTTTAATTTATTGGTTTTCTACTAGTCTATAGGTTACTACTCTTTACGTATTATGCAAAGTTGAAAAAACTTTTATGGTATTACCATACTACATACTAAGTGATTCTCCTTCTCCCTTATATTGGGTACTGTAGAAGAGTGTAGACTTGGAATAACTTATAACAAAAGACGCACTTGCTATTAATTTTATCCCTTTTGCACACTTAGTTTGTCATAGTGTCGTCTCAGTCACAACCGTTTTATTTCACATTATTGATAAGTAACAGTTAATTTCATATATCTCATCTCATCTCTACCGAGCAGTAGAAATCTTAACCAGCCTCTGTTCTTCAGTTTCATATAATATAAGAGTCTTCAAGCAACCAGGGAATCGGTATTTCTTGCACAAGCGTTAGCCGAAATATTGCTTTCCAACCTGTGTGACGAGGGAAATCTGTAACAAAATACAAACATTTGTATAAAATTTCAATACTGAATCCTGCTAGCTATGACACAACTCATCATTGTACTGTAACGTCGTGTTCATAGCGAAGATTATTTCAGTGTGACCGCGATAAACAAGATTAATTATATCATTAGGAGCTTAGATAAGAGCTTTACGCGTGTTGTCTGCTTTGTTGTCCTCCCTTAAGACCCCACCTTATCTGTATTTCCCATCCAAGCGATAAGAAATACATGTATTTGATATTCACTATTTTGTAATCATACAAAACAGAAAGTCTGTAGCATTGAATGAGTGACAGAAATCTACAAATTGTATTTACGTAGGTACAAAAGTTGCTAATATGGCTGATCATGATATTTGTACGTGTTTGTATAATCTTTTGATTTTGCCGGTAATAAGAAACAAACGAATAAACCGAAATAAGACTATTTCTTCGAAAAAAAACTTTAAATAAAACCTGACTATAAAAAAAACATATCGAGTGGTGAAAAGCTAAAGGTTTAAGCGACATTTTTTGGCGATATAATATATATATTTACAATCGGTAAAAAACGCTGATTCTGAAAATATATATATTACTATATCACAAAAATATATAGATTATACCAAGTAGGCTTTCACCCCTCGGTATATACTTTTAAGTTTTATTTTCAAATTTATTCCTTTCTTAAACCTATTTAACGAATCATTAATTTATCATTCTCAGGGATATATTTTTTTTCATAATAAAGAACCAAGTAAATAATGTAAGTAAGTAATGTTAAAAAGCATTATCTGCCAGTCTCCCATGAATATGACAAGAGGAAATAAGCACTACAAAAATGTACCCTAAATACATGATAAAATAATTAATACAAGGGACTGTAATTGACAGCTAATTAGCATAGCATTTGCCCCGACATTAGAAGGCCTTATCAAAATATACTTAGTTTATACGACTCTCGCGGTAAGTTTTGTCCAAATATTAGGGCTAATATGCAAGCACAATTTAGCCCCGATGGTACAGCTAATATGGAAGGCAAATTTCATTTTAATGACCCGCCGACCGGCACGGAACGTTTCGATACCATCTACGCTCGATTCACTTCGCACAGGGCTGCCAAGTGTTATCTTTAGGGACTAATGCAGGTTGAATGGTACCCTTGTATATTATACCGCATTTTGTAGATAAAATTCAACGTAACTTTATTTATATACAAAATTATTTACAAGGGCTTGTTTTTTTTATAATGTATGACCGGTGGTCGTGGGTGTGGTTATAGTAAAATACGAATTTGGCGTTTTACAGTTTATTTGCACTTTAAGGCACACCGAACTGCGACGTACACGCACGTGCTCCCGCCTTGGGTCTCGGTAGTCGACTAACTTCTAAGCGTCCCGTGCGCGCGCGCATTCTCTTACCCCGCACGTCTCGTAACACCCTAACGACCCTTAGGGCGACAAGAGCGTATCGGGTTACGCCTACATGCTATAAATGGGTATAGTCAAAGTGTTGGGTCAACTTGTAGTTAGACTTATATGGACAGATTACATAAATTAGCGAGAGGAAGCCTTTTGGGCGGATCACGCGCCGGACAGCGGTAAGACCACGAGTCATATTCCCGTAGTCTGGCGCACCCTGTGCTTGGAGATGCATCCCAGTGGTTTTAGTTCGTGAGAGTGCGACACACCGGGGGCGCCCCTCACTGCCCCCTGACGGTCCGTAATGGATTTACACTGGGCTACCAAAAAAAAGATTACATAAATTAGGCAAATCATGGATTCGAACCCCATTTATTCCGAAGACTAAATTGCCCAAATATGAATCAAAATTAATGGCATGGCCTAAATTATTAATAATAAAAAATATGCCCACGCTTTGTTCCTCTCGGATGAGCAGAGAAAGGATATCTTAAAGCCAAGGCCAATAATGCTCTTATATATTGAGCTATACAATTTGCACTTATGTCGCACCTAAAGTGACTAATTACAGTAGTGTAGCTGATTACCGTTTTTAATGTACTGTGCGAATCCTGGCATCGCTGCAGAGCCGCGACCGACCAAATCCGAATCATATATTAAAACACACAACACTTTTGACATGACATTATATCTCATTAAATTGAGTTAATTGCCGTTTTTGGTGGTAGGGCGATTACGCGAACTGGATCAAGATCACAGTACACAAGTATAATGACCGTTATAGTGACTCGCTTTGTCCTTTGACGTTTCGGGATCAGCTTGTGTATATCCAGTAACTCATATACCTAGAGACCTTCAGTCGTGGTATATGTGGGCCGGCATGACGACGGAGACTATCAACGGATATTCATCCTTTGATGGTCGCTTTAGTTTTTGGACTTCACTGTACTTACCATCAGGTACATTGTAGTCACTACGTCGAGTCAGTGTAAAAAAATAATTAAATAAAATCACATTTACACGACATTACATAAGCTGCGTGAAAAATTAACATTGTCTTTATCTCTATCTAAAAGAAAATTAAGACTGATAACACTGGTTTTACATTTTATCAATGCCAAACAAACGCTGTATGCAGTGACAATTACGATCAGATGTAATACTTAGATGATTTAAATGATAGTTCATGACACGCTTCGTACAATAGCCATTTGAACCTTTTCAGGATTTTAATTTTTTTAATCCATATTATGCAACCCTACCTTTATGTAACACAGGGTGTGCTTGTGATGCGTGCAAACGTCATTGTCTGCATGCCACACAACTTCCTATCAGCATTTTACGACAAGCGATTCCCCGATATCAGTAATAGCCAATTAGTTTGATGACATGGTACTTATGGCAGCCCTGTCGACCTCAACGTGAGCATCGCAGTATCTCGCTTCACGCATTGAATGGCTTTTGTGGGACACTCACCTTTTGTTCGACGACGGAATGTTAAAAGTTCTTGTTGTTCAAATCGCACTGATTTATGTCTCAACCGCATTTCTAGGTTACTTTTCATTACTTATTTATGAAGGAGGTTCTTCTGTTTAATGTATTTTGTCAACAATGTTTTGTTTTATTGGCTCTATTGTTGCAGATATTTTATAGACACTTCAGGGATTTTTATTTGGGTTACTATTTTAAAGTAAGAAAATCTATTATTACATTTACCCACGAAATCTATAAAGCTTGTAACTATATATGCATACCAACCTAATTAAAAAAAAAATACTTTTTGATAAAACTTTAAAAACAATAGAATAGATCTAACAAAATTATTTTTTATACATTAAAACAAGTTGGTAAAATGAGAATAGTTCAGTACTTACCGTATTAGAGAAATTTCTTAAACCTTCTATATTTCATGCGTGGAAATTTCTAGATTTTTTATATATTTAGGCCATTTAAACGCTCGATTCACGGCGTAGCACAGCGAAATCGTTTTCCGTTTTCGTACACGAAAAAGGAGGGCTCGGAGTGGGGTGAAGTTTCACGTGATACCCGTAATTAATGCGAAACAGGGAGAAATAAAACACACATTCTCGCCGTGATGTGTAGCCGGCAGAGCGTATAATTAAACAATTATTTATTTATTTTATTTAAGTAAACAGAAAGACTTCACACCACGTCAAACAAACACGGCTTAAAGGGTTATTGCCACTTTTCTTAAATACTAGCTGTAGTGACACGACGTTGCTCGATAAAATTCACTAATTTTATACCTTTGTAATCCTATAATAATATATCCCATATTTAAAAAACCTTGAAACTAGTTTTTTATACCAAAAAGCTAAATACCAGTTTTTAAAGAACTTACTTAAAAATTGACGGTTTTCAAACAAACTTTCAACTTTTTTATATAACTCTTTTCATATTTAACCCCTTACCTACGTGACTTCGTCATAAAACTCAGTGTCCAAATTTCATGTTTCTAGATTCAATAGTTTAAGCTCAGTATTGATATCTTAGTCGGGACAACTCTTTAATATATATAGAAGATTTATAATGTAATTATATGAAGCAACTCCGAAATATAGAGGCAGAACAAGATTTTTACTAACAACAAAGGGTAACCATTTTGATATTAAATAAAAAACCAAGTTAAAAGGTAGTTTAGAACAATCGCATTAAACTTCTGAAATGAAATTAATGACCCAAAAATTTCAATCTACTCCAAAAAAAAACCAATACGTGATGTTACAATTTGAATAATAATGTAAGAAATAATGAAAACAAATAAATTTGCGTAAAGCGCAGTTCATGAGGAAATTAATAGAGCCTATAGAATTTCACATACATTTCCCGTATAACACCTACACAAAAGCCTAGGAGACATAAGTTTATCGGCGCGAAGCGAATTTGCTGACTTTCCTTCGGCACGGCGTTGCGGCGATCCTGATAAGACGCCATTTTCTTTTTGTCGAAATCAAACTAATAGTTTCCCCTGGGGCTTATAGAATGTAATAAATTTTATTTGATCCCGACGTATCTGCCTTTTTCTATTAGGACCCGGTACTACGTTTGGAGAAAACGGAATCAATTAGGGATTAAATAATACTTATTAAATATCCAATACAGTTTTGTGATATACACAATATTATTTTTATTTAGGTAAACACTGTGTTGGATATCATTCTTAAATAATCGATATTTCCTTTTTTTTTTGGTATCCCGCGGGAAATTCCTGCATAGCACCATCAGGGCCTCTATGAGGGCAGCGACCCCGGTGTGTCAGACTCCTGCTGACTAAACACACCCCGGGTGTCCCTCTTATTGCTCCACCCGGACCTGGAAAACCAAAATCATCTAGACGCCTGGAGAGAAAATCTAGAAAATCTTTGTTGAGGCTACCTCTCTGGGAGGGGTAGGAGTAAAAGGGGTGACCCTACAAAACCACTCTCTCAGGCGGCCCGCTGGACACAATGTGTGTGAATATATACTCTTGGTGCATTTTCCCTAATGTTTATTTTTTTTTATTTGGGAGCTTTTAAAATCAGAGTCAATTGATAGTTGTTAAGTAAACGCATTACATCTTTGATCTTATCTTCACCTTCCGCGATATAGTCATTAACCCGAGTTAAAACAAAAAACAACAAAGCATGTTCTGGTTATAAAACACTAAAGCAGCTCTTTATATTAAAAATTCAAATGACCCTTAAATTTATATAAAGTTCTACATTTTATGACCCATTCTTTATAGAAGTGAATTCTTAATAACATTACAACAAAATTAAAGGCGCGTAAAGCAGTTGATTTCTATTCGTTATGGGCTTTTAGAATTCAATTCTGTCTTTGAAATGACGATGCAGACAACAATAAGCCAACCCGTGGGCCACTGGAATTGTAATATAATTAATTTTATCTGGGAGCCAGAATGAACCTCTACGGGAGCTTTATATTTTGTCTAGCTATACAATTAATTAAATTTTATAATATGAAAAATATATAATTTCATGTATGATATCCTGTTATGTATTGTTTATTCATTCAAATTAATTCATTAATATTCATTTATTCGTTTCAGTTTATTTACTTAAGCAATATACGTCGCTAGATTTATAAAATAATAAAACAACGGAAGAAGTTTCAAAGTGTATGTAGGTATGCTCCGCTCAGGGACCTTGAAACCCGGCCCAGCGGAGACAGGGGTCTGTTGACACGAGCAAGATTAGTCCCACATACGAAGTTTTAAATTAAACGCGCCCGCGGGGTAAGGGATGAAATAGTGGAAAACACGTAGGCGCTTAAGCGAGTTGTTCCCTTGTTTTATCTTTGTGTTTTAGTAATTATTTTAAAAGCTTTTGAGCTCGGTTGGTATGCTTAATTTTGCGTCACTCCTAAATCCGTCACGCTTAATCGTGTCTGAAATCTGTTGCAAATATAATGTAACATTGGTTTAACTTCTTTTCTTTATGCAGTCAGAAGCTATCTGTGAATTTAAATTGATCTTAGAATTTAAACAATTCGTATCAGAAAATAGTTTATAAACGAGAGATTGCTAAAGCGGCAATTGCAAGTATATGCGCTATATGATCTTTTGAATACGCATAAATTACATATAATATTATTTAGATTAATAACCAAGTCGTCTAGCTCTATGAGTAGTAATAACAGAATTATCATGAATAACTGCATTAACATTGTCGCGAGCACTGCACTATGTTACTGGATGTTCAAATAAAAGACCGTATTGTCGAACCATGATATACTAAAATTAAGAATATATTTACAATTTTGTGTAACATAACAATTGTGTGTTGTAATTCGGTCTTAGCGCCATCTAGTCGAGTACAAATATACTAAATCAGCGGAAATAATTATTTTTAACTAACAACTGTTTTAAACAAACATTATTCACTCTATATTTGTAAAGCAAAATACCGAGTATCTTTTCTGCTATTCTTGAGCTTTCTGTATTATTGATAATATAAAAATACTTAAGCATTTGCAAAGGTCTCCTTTAAATTACTAAACTAAAGTAGCGCAAGATTTGAAACTAAAATTATGAATTAAATGATATGGAGTATAGCTACAACAATAGGTAGGACTGACCAGAAGGTTCGCTTAGTAGCAAGCTGTTAATCGTCTGCCAAATTTACAAGGGTTATCACAATTGGATAAGATAAATTAAATAAAACATTTATTACATTTTTTTTTTAGGAGTGGAAAATGCTCGCGTCCGTAGTCTTTACCCTAATTTCCCTACACGTGACTCCTGGGTGGTGCTAAACGAGCAGCAGCGAGGTGGTAGGGCGTCGGTGCCCGTCTGGATCGCGACCACAGTACACGGGTGTAAAGACCGTCATAGTGACCAGTATCGGTTTGTCGCGTTTCGGGATCAGCTTGTGTATATCCAGTAGCTCATATACCTAGAGATCTTCAGTCGTGGTATATGTGGGCCGACATGACGATGGAGACTATCAATGGATTTTCATCCTTTGATAGTCGCTTTCGTTTTTGGACTACACTGTACTTACCATCATGTACTCTTGTAGTCCGGTCTTGTCTCGTGTTGTACTATGTCGAGCCAGTGTAAAAAATATATATATATATTTGCTAATTCATTAAATGTGTTGAATGTTATTATTTATATACTTTGCTTAGTCTAAATATTGTTTTATTATGGTTTAAATCATTTGTTCTTCTCGTGTGGTATAGTAAATTATTTTTTTTTTTTTAAATAAGCTAGACGTGAAACAGTCCTGTGTTATATGAAATCGACAGTATTAACAGACACAGAGTGAAAAATAATAGAAGACACAGACAACATTAAATATAGTAAAGAAGTAATTAAAAGACCAAAAGTATGTTGTACAATGTTATATTACAAGTTCGATAATCGTGGAAGATTGCGAGTCCGCACCCACGGTTGGTGTACTAGCGGATGAAGGAGTACCCAGGAGTTTTAAGTCGGTGAGTGTCCGACACACCGGGGGGACGCCCCTCACCAACTCCCTGAAGGTCCATAATGGATTTACTCCTGGATAAAAAAAAACAAGTTCGATAAACTCTTAAATTTAAAGTCTTAATTCAATATAAAATAAAGAGTTATCTTTGTGAGATAAATGTGGTCATCTTATGTCACGCTTCGACAAATATAATAAATTTTATTTCAATATGGAACGAAAATTATTGCCGCTTGCATTGCATTGCGATGAGTTTGTCCACTGCCTATGCTAACATAAACCGGTTTCGGCACGTACGTGATAGGCAGCTAATAGGCACGCACACATAAACCAATTTGTAGTATTGTAATTATTTACCAATTTAGTAAGAAGCTAATACTTTGTACGATATTTACTCATTGCTTATAGAGGTCTCCTAACCGGTAATGCGTAAAAGTTACAATTCTATAGCAATTTAAAAGGCTAATCTTATGATATTGGCAGAAAAACAGAAAAAAGAAAATGTAAGTTTTTTGAACCAGCTCAAACAATACTTCTTCCGAAAGCAACGTCCTGTGCTTTATAAGGCACAACTAAATCTCCATTTGGAATATTGCTCTCACTTATGGACCGGTGGCCCTGTCAATGAGCTCAATTCTTTCACTGTACCCAAAGACGTGATGTATGTGTGTGATGATCTCGCATTAACTAGCTACTTGTAACCGTTAAGTTATCGTAGAAAAAGCGGTTCTCCTGCGTATTTTCTCGTATGTACAATGGAGAATGTTGTCAAGAATTGTTTGATCTGGTGCCATCATCATCATTCCTTAGATGCACATTACGTCGTTGGCTATCAACTTATCTCCACACTTTAAAGGCTCAAAAGCTCGTAACAACAGTGCGATTCTCCAAAACTTTCTTTTCGCACACTTTAATGTATCCAGGGCATGGATTTCGACGCGTGGTATTTCCTCTGGATTACGACATGAGGCTCTTGAAAAAACGAAGGAAAAACGTTCGGCAATGAAACAATGATACTTCTCCTTTTACAGTTTTCCAGTAATCGCTTACCACCATGTCGGCTTTTAGCCTGTTTACCTTCCTTTTACATTAAAAAAAGAACAAACGAATGCTGAAAAGCACTGATATTAAAATATAGTTTGAGGCATTTCTGCAGCTAATATAAAGGTGATATGTCGATGACCAGCAGCAACATCAACGCTGCTCTGCAGAAAATAGTTCTATTTGTTTGAAGTAATCCAGTGTTGTAGCAAAGCTATCCGGAAACACGTGGAATACTATACAAATAAGTTATTTTGCTTGCTGGCGAGTAGCATTGCTGCCACTGCCTGCTGTTGCTTCATCGACATACTACCTTAAAAGTTGAAATATTTTCCCCTGTACCAATTTCACCCGAGTGATGTCATTTATTTCCCTTTATCAAGTATCATTCAATGATTAAATCTAAACCCGTGTCATCGCCTGCAATTTGTTATCAGTCTCAGCTAGCGTATGTGATACATTAATAATCCGGGATCCATTACTGTACATAGTATTCACATTACCGTGGCACAGCGTTAATGTTCTGAAGGAAATTCAGCCTTGAAATACTCATCCGCCCCATGTATTTAGGTCGCTTTCGTCCTTTACATGGCTTACACGTCACAATTTAATTATTCTCTGGTACACATCGTACCTTGTCTTAAGGGTTATGTTGGTTCCAACTAAAACATCTCGTTTCTTAGAATTATGTTTGCCATGCGTCGAATTTTGCGCGGATATTTATACATGTTTATTTAGCAGTCGCATATTCACTGCTGGCGATATGCTATCCACATATGCTGAAGAAAGAAAGGATATTATCTAATTTTAATCAGTTGTCAGTACTGGTCTATTTATGGTTCCCAATAAGAAGTAGTGAGGGGGTAATTTACGACCCACTCCCAGAGAGGAGGCTGCGTAAGGCCAATCGCTCGCCGGGCCCTCGAAAGTATCTGGGTTCCCAGGCCTGGCGGAGGCTAAGAGTAGGCAGTGCTTGCACCCCGGTGGTTTTAGTCGGTGCAAGTCCGACACACCGAGGGCGTGGCCCTCATCATTCCCCTGACGGTCCGAAGGGATTACCACCGGGTTAAAAAAAAAGTCTATTTACGGCTATAGGTAAACTGTCTATATATACAGTACCAATAATGACCTGGTACATGGAAATGATCTTTTGTAAATGCGGTACTGTCAGGTACACAACAGGCAATCTCAATACAATACAATATATAATATAGGCAATATGAAAATACTTGATTCTGTAAGCTTTTCATAACCGTCTGCCTTCCTCGATGTTTTTATGTTTTCTAACAAATAACACTTTTTTATCCCGCTTTAGAATAAATGTATCAAGGCAATCCTACATTTCTCAAATTACCAGATATCTCGCAGACAACATTCCTCATACAAAGCTTTGTATACTATACATTCATTATATTTAAACACAGCATAGTCTCGAGAAAAGCACTGTTATCCCAAGAAACATAAATTATGGACTATCTTTGTATAGAGCAGGTACATACTTTTTATTCTAACTTGTGATAGATACTACATCATCCCTAATGAAAAGCTCAGTGCAGTCTTAAGAACGTCTATAATTATCAATAGTAAAGGAAAATCTATCGATAGACACTAATGAACATGCCGGCTTGCATAAATACCATATCACGCTTCGTTTAAGAGACCCAATATCATAGGACGGTGGGACTACGACATTTCACTGTTCAACGACTCGGTATAAGTAAAAATTAGAGAACTTCTTGGTTCTAGCCGGGATATTGGTCCCCGTATAGCTGGGGCTCCGTAAACCCTCGCATGTGAATCTTTTATGCAAGGAAGAGGGTGGAACAAGGTTAAATATCTCTCCAGAGCACTCACTGTGATACAGACGGTAGAAAATATTTAGTTAGGCAATATCTTTTTTTTTTTGGTGTCCCGGGGGAAAATCAAACATAGGACCATCAGGGCCGCTGTGAGGGCAGCGATCCCGGTGTGTCAGACTCCTACTGACTAAAGATCCCCGGGGTGTCCCTATAATCGCTCCACCAGAGCCTGAGAAACCAAATTATCCAGACTAGGCAACATCTCCGCGCAACTGTGCGGTAACTGTGAATAAATAGGAATAATACTTCATTTGAATTCATTTTATTTTGTACGAATAAGAAAATAATTACACGAAAAGTATTTTTATGTTATTGTTCACAAGTACCATTTAGAATATCATTGAAAAACAACTTAATAACACATGAAATAAATGCTACATTCATTTGTATAAAGGAGAATATCACACAAGATTATCATATGACATTGGTAAAACTCATTAAGGAAAGTCATAAGATGATAGCGACAATGTAAGAGATTCTTATCCAACGCAAGTGATATTACATAAAAGGCATTTAGGAAATGACTTCCGCGATCATTTAAGAAACCATATTCGTGGAAAATTTTGTAAATGGCAAAGTGAAGACGTGATAACTGAAGAGCTCATTAGTGGAGTATTAAAACAATTCTTGTATAAAAGTTTTTGCTGTTTATTTATGTACAAAAGTAATCCAAAAAGGTCGAATATCATCATCATATTCTTTATAATAATTGCTTATAATTACTAAAATAAACTTTCTAGGCATAATTATATATTACACTTTAAAAAGTATTTCATTTACCCAATGCCTAAGATCAATTGTGTCACTAAAAATTCAAATAAAAATACGATCCGAACCAAAATTTTCATTTGGCTCTCCTGAAAGGTTCTTATTTTACATATCAGAGCTCATGGAACTCACGTCAAATAAATCTAGCAATATTTTGAGGCCTTCAATTCTGAACTATATTGTGAATTGCTAAAAAAGGGATATTATTCCATTAATAACTCTTTGTATGATAAAAGTGCGTGGTCTTAATATATGCAATCTTTCGCGCGGGGCATTCAATCCTTTGTATATTATACCTGTTATTGTACCTCATTATGTTGAAAAGTGCAACTAACAGAGTTTATTCTTCTCGGTAGATTCTGCTTGCCGAACCGGTGATGTATTCGCTTTGCTTTTTTGACGACTCAAAAGTCCTATAAAGTAGGCCTATTTGAATAAAGTTATATTTCATTTCAGAACTCAAAACAATAATCACATTATAAAAATTACACGCCCTATATAGTATAAATACAAAATCATTTGTTTACTGTCCACAAAATAGCCCGAAGGTAAACAGTAAGTCGAGAAATACTATTGACATTTGAAAGAAAAACATTTCACATTCCGGTGAACCACTCCGCATTCCCGCCGTCGCGTTTCGGCCCTGGCTAATAAACGGTTGACGAAGGTGCTAAACAAACAAGGACGAAATTATATATATATATATATATTTCTAATAGCTGATTACTTTCTTTAAGAAAGGAAGCGAAGCATCTTACTTATATCGTATTATGAATACAGACGCTATTAGCTATCATTCCGTGTTAAATATTATATCTTAATTACCAGTTATACTATTGGTAAACTATGGTTATCAATTTGTAACTTCTTAAATAGAAGAACCTTATCAGAAATATAAATATTTCTAATAAGTTATTTTATTTATTAGCAATATTCAAATTAGTCATTTGCTGTTAAACCGTGAAGAAGGATTGAGGCTGCTTAAAAATTTTGTGTCCGTAATTAATGCCGAAAAACTGAAATAAACAGTAATTATACGAAATCTCAATAAAATGGGCTGAACGCTTTTAGTTTATATTGCTAGATAAAGGTATAAAAAACTTCTTAATAGACTCGTAATCAATCATATAATAATTAATAATATCAACGTAGAATTTATTATAATTATAACTATATTACAATAAGTTATTATTAGATTAAAATTGCGTTCAAATTAGTTAAATAATTTTAGAGATCAACAAGCGCTTCAGCATACAAAGGAATTCATGTGAACTGGGCTTATTAATAGAATATTTTTAAATGTTGTAATAATTTTTATTGGAAGTCATATTATAAATACAAACAATAAATCTTATTCTCAGCCCTTTATTATATTATTATTTAGATGAACTTTTTTTTTAACCTGACAGGGCATAGTGACCACTTCACTAATGGTAAACATGGTACAGTCCAAAAACGATAACGACTACCATCAACAAAAAAACAATCGATAGCCGTAACGATCATGCCGGCCTGCACAAATATAGCTTCACTCTTCGGATAAAAGACCATTCCACAGCCCAACGAATCGGCAAAAGTAAGAGTAAGAGAACGTGTTAGTCCTAGCCGGGATCAGAATTACCGGAAAGCTGTGACTCCGTAGACCCGCACGCGTTGTTCTACTATAGCACGGAGAGGGTGGAACAAGATTAAATAGCTCTTCAGAACACTTTCCATGAGTATACATATATATTGCTGTTGTTATCTCTTATCTTATATATAAAAATGAATCGCTAAATGTCTTGATAAGCGCGAAACTCGAGAACGGCTGAACCGATTTGGCTGATTTCTTTTTTGTTGTGTTTGTTGAAGTCTGGGGATGGTTATTACGGAGAGAAAAATTAAAAAAATTGTCGAAAAAAGTCTAAAAACAACACTTTTCTATATTCTCATACAAAAAATTCGTAATAATATTTAAAAGACAATTTGAACTTTAACACCATACCATAAAGTTTAAATGTTAGTAGACGGGTTCCGGGAAGGCAAAACAGTTGAGTGACGTATAAATATTAATGTCAACATTTTTCTATTTTTATACATATAGCATTAAGGCCAAGTTCCTTCAAACAATTTTCAAAAAACAGCCGACAGGCCAATAGGTTTTGACAGAATAAAATCTGACGGGGAAGCTATTAGCATTAAAAAAAACAATGTGACTTTGTTTTAGAGAAATAGGGCAGAACAAGGTCTGTCGGGACAGCTAGTAATTTATATAAGAAACAAACGATGGCATTAATATTATCCCTTACATAAAGATTTCAGCTGGAAATCATTATTACAATATGCAAAGTATTACTTCCGAGCTAACAAAGTCGCTGGAATAGCTAATTATGACCAAAAGTTTACTTTAACATCTTTCTTTATGTTCTTATTGAAGCCAATATCAGCCATGTAACAAAATTTTTAAAAGAAAATTTCACTTCTCAGTAAGCGACAAAGAAATTTCTTGTAAGCTACTATACGAGTACAACAGTGACAAGTTATAATACCTTGATAACCTAGAAAAATTTTCTCCTCAGAATATTTCTACATAGCTCTCGCAACTTTACAGGGAGCTTTGTGAACGTTTTTCTTCAGGGAACAAACAACTGGAAGATACATATTTTTTAACAATTTATGAGTTTAAGTGTCAATATTTATCAAAAGGGCTAATTAATTCTTGTATGTTTAATTTTTACACATGACGACGCACTAAATTCCAATTTTTAATAACACGTGCTTGTACATTTATGGGGATATTAAATTTAAAA
The DNA here is from genome assembly GCA_036320925.1 of Automeris io. Lineage (NCBI taxonomy): Eukaryota > Metazoa > Arthropoda > Insecta > Lepidoptera > Saturniidae > Automeris > Automeris io. The sequence goes on along the minus strand of JAUDJH010000012.1, from coordinate 1,475,454 downwards.
GTATAACGTTTTAAAAGGCAGTAAAAACACCACAGAGTTCCCCACAAATCTCTTTAATGCACAGATACTTAGATTAAACATATAAAATTACATATAACACAAGCAATAATAATAAACGTCCGTATGTAAGGCGCGCGGCCGATCGAGAGACGTCACGTGAATCTCCCTCCTACCGTCCACCACGGACGGTGCGCAAGCGATCCGTACTAACCATTGCGCCGTCCGCGAGAGTGGGCCGGCAGAGTGCACGCTACATACTCCCCCTTTTGTTCAGGAGAGGACTCTCCGACTGAACAAACAAAAGTGGGTTTAATGCGGGCGACCAGCACACTACGCAGTAAAACGCAAGATTCAAGGCCAACAAATGTTCGACCTCCCCCTGGAGTATAACATCTAGGTTGGTTTTCACATTGTATAGGTACAAAAAAACTCTAAACCCAGTCCCTAAGCATCCATACTACTGCGTGATATAGGCCGATTTTTTTTTTACCGACAATTTACACCAAACTCGAAAAAGCTACTCAACATACATAGACAAATATATATAAGGCGCAAGGCTTAAGGCCGGTCCTCAAAGTAGTTATAATATCTTACGACTAGATGTTTGACCTCCCCCTGGAGTATAACATCCATATTGGTTACAAATATTGTATAGGTACAAAAGATAAGCTCTAAACACAGTCCCTAAGCACCCATCTATGCTACTGCGTGATATAGGCCAATTTTACCGACAATATAAACCAAGGTCGATATACCTACCATACATATAAACAAATTAACAAAACAAATTTTAACAAAATAATCAATAAAAATCACTAAAAATCAATATCAACAAAATAATCAATAAAAATCAATATACGGGATCTCTTAATACTATTATTGCACAAATTGGTGTCAATGCAAACGCTATGTGCATCTTAGACCGAGGATAATGAGCGAGAAAACTGCGGGGCGGCTGTACTAGTCCATGTAAGACCTAAGCAAACTGCGCTTGGAACTGGACTCTGGTGATGCATCTTGCGTCGTGAGGACGGCGCGTTGCGGTGCGACGTACTGACGCAGCGCGGAGCGCACGCCCGGCGGAGACCACCGCGACGTGAGGAGCTCGTCCGGAGGCAACGACAAGGGTTGCTTGTCCGGCAGCGACGACGTGAAGTACTCGCCCAGGAGCAACGCGCTAAGTACTCATCCCAGGACGACGACACCATGCCTCCATACACCACAGTATTTCCTATGAGAGATTCTTCCATATCTCTTGCTCGTTTCCAGGTGCGATGCAAGAAGGGACTCCATCAGTTGACGATCTGCTTCCGCCTGCGTTTCCATAAAGGCCTTCCAAAAGCGTAGATAACTGATCCCTGAAGATGAGCATTGGTGATGGTGTTGACCGTCATAAACGGGGGGTTACCCTCGTACACTGAACACGGTTCTTTCGTGAACTTTCCGTGGTAGCATATTTTTTTTTATTTATGCGGTCGGTGCACAAAACTATTACAGTTTTAATCATGTAGACACTCCTACGGTATAAAGTTCACGGCCTAAACGTTGAGCGCCAATATAACGTTTAAAAGGCAGTAAAAAACACCATAATTGCTCACTGATACGTATATTGCACGAAAACCTTAGCATTAAACATATAAAATTACATATAATAGCGAATAATTAATAAGCGTCCGTATGTAAGGCGCGCGGCCGATCGAGAGACGTCACGTGAATCTCCCTCCTACCGTCCACCACGGACGGTGCGCAAGCGATCCGTACTAACCATTGCGCCGTCCGCGAGAGTGGGCTGGCAGAGTGCACGCTACAAAAGTAAATAAAACCTGTAGCACGTACTCTGCCAACTTATTCCCGCGGACGCCGTAATGGTTGGACGGATCGCTTAATTTATTATTACTTATAAGTTCTTACAATAAACGTATCTGTGATGGAATTATAATGTTTTACTGTCTTTTAACGTTAAAAACCATAATAACAAAGTCGACTGACTTGATAGAAACTTGAATAGAATAAACAATGTGCGCCCTAATCATTATTCCGCTTTGTACATAATTTTTTTCCCTTCCTGAAGTTTATTACTTTTTGCTACTTTTCAAGGTAAAGTAAAATAAATATTTATTTAGAGAAGTTATTTGAAAATAATATATAATATATTCAATTATAAATTTTTCTTGAAGATTATAGTTAAAAAAACCGGAAATATAACAAAAACAACATAACAAGTAAACAGTATGAAGGCAAATTTCTTTTCATATTTTGTATGGTTGTCGTAATTTTAGTTAAACAACATATTTCAATATATCCTTTTTGGGGTAAGCAGAGATTAATGATTGTTTCCACTTTGCGTATTCATATCATGCACAAAATGTCCAGTGGCGCATCTAATCGCCATTCTCAGGGTACTTAAACATGACATTTCTATTAAAAGCCATGGGGCTATCATCACGATGTTTTCCTTTGAGCTTAAATTTCGTACTTAAACTGGAAAAACCCAGAGATACGTTCCAGGATTTAAGTCTACGACCATTCTCGTTGAATTCTGCGAATGAATACCAGTCTCTTCAGTCGGTCTACCGCTAGGACACTACCATCACAGCCATAGATGGATCAGATTAATGAAAATGATTAACAATTACATTTTACGTTTTTTACCATTAATATGACTGCATTTTGCTCATTTATGTTTTAAACACTACAAAATCCCAGATTGTATACACATTTTGATTTCTTAATGTTTTAAATGGATTTAATCATGATTACAGAGCAAGAAAATTAAAATTACGACTACATTTTATAATCGTTGATCGTTGTTAATCTGATTATATAATATTTTGCCCATCTCTGACCACAACAATTATAAAATAAACATCTTGCAGTAAAAGCTCATGTATCAAGTTTCGCAGAAATACCTCGAAATCTTGAAATTACAAGAAGCCATATTGGGCATGTGGTACTGATTACGTTTTGAAACATCTTCAAATAAAATTATTTAAACGTAACAAAGCAAATGTGGAACAACCAACAACCACACCAGAGAGTAGGGACGTTAAGCCACAGACAAAAGAATGAGTTCCACCTCTCGACACGTGTGTCACAAAACTCACGAAGACACATTTATCGTGGCGGTTAGAGCGAGTTGTTTGCCGAGTTGCGGAGGCAACTGTAAATCAAAGAGCGGGCGGGAAGTTGCGGCTTATCGCATAGTCATAAGGATACGGGTATATTAATTGCCCAGGAGAAACGACAACGATTTTAACTTCCATCTGTCAATTAAAACGCGAAAATTCTCTTAACCCTTAGTAGCCTGATTTACGAAAGTGTTTTTTTTTTAATATTACTGTGTTTGCTTGAGTATCTAGATGAAGGGAAAAATAGCTAAAAAAAATCACAATATTTATTTTACATATTTATTTTAAAAAAAACCAGGTATCAATTTTGATACTTCAGGCATAAAAAGTAATAGTCATGTGAACATTCGGTTTAAAAGATTGGTATCAAAATTAAAACTCTAGATTATTAAGGGTTAAAACAGTTTGAAATAATTATTATATACTACTGGACAACAAAAAATATATAGTAAAGTTTAACAGTAACAAATTTTACTATAACAAAGGTTAAAAAATATTAAATATAAAAGACGGTTTAATGTCTGTAGTATATAGAAGCCAAACCATATTTTGTAATCAGGAATATAAAGTACTATTGAGTAAAGTGTTTTAAATTCAAGTAACTACGTTTACACGGTATCTTATTATGGAATTTTTTAATGTAAAACTATAAGTCAAAAATTGAACTGCTATATACTAAGCAGACAAAAAGTGGAGCTTAAAATAAATAAAGTAAAAAATATAAAGAAGACGAAGTCGTTGATTATCTTTGTTCAAAAAGATTGTTATGAGTTTTTTTTTAATCTTAATCTTCCAATATATTATGTGTAAGCCCTTAAAATGGTTATTAGTTTCGTTACTGGTCAAATTGGGCATGAAATCAAGTACAGTGTGCAAAGGTTTAACGTAAATATTTATGCGGATATTGGATACTTTATATATAAAAGAAAGCACACGCTAATAGTATCGTTAGGGATTTGATTATGCGCCATTTAAATGGGTGATCCCAAAGAGGCTCACGAAAGGATGATAACAAAATGATAATAAAAAAATAATAGAAATACACGGACCGAAACTTTGCCTTTTCTATTTACAGAAGTTAGCTTCCAGAAAATTGAATTGAGAATTTCAATATGTCTTGAGAGAGAAAAAGGCGGCGAACAAAAAAAATTCCTTTTTAATATATATTATCAGATCTGAAGCTTATCTTAAATAAAATAATTTATAGGCAGATTATGCCTTATTTCTATTTGTTTGGAATAAAGGTTCGACGATAAATTAAGCATACACGTAAATATATTAAGGCGACAAAATAATTCACATTTACTGAGCAATTTTTTAAGAAGCTTGTGTGTTTCTTTTTACACTGGCTCGACAAAGTGACTACAGTTAACCTGATGGTAAGTACAGCTTAGTCCCAAAACGAAAGCATTAAAGAATGAAAATCCATTGATAGTCTCCGTCGTCATGTCCGCCCACATATACCACAACTGAAGGTCTCTAGGTATATGAATTATTGGATATACACAAACTGATCCCGAAACGCGACAGGACAAAGCAAGTCACTATGACGGTCTTTAAACTTGTATACTGTGGTCATGACTCAGTTCCGGAAATCGCTCTACCATTTTTTTTTTTTGTTAACCTGTTGAGAATCCCTACAGACCGTCAGAGGAGTAGTGAGTCGGATTTGCACCGACTGAAACCACCAGGGTCCAACTATGTCCTCTCATCGCCTTCGCCGGGCCTGGGTATCCGTATACTCCTACTGACCCGGCGAGCGACTGGCCTTGACAGGCCTACTCTCTGGGAGGGGGTCAATTGTTACCCCCCCCACTACCTCAATGAGGCGTCAGGCACGCACACGACGCCTTGTCCACACTGCCAGACTGCGGACGCTCTGGACGTTCATTACCCGGAAATCGCCCTACCACCAAAAAAGTGTGTGTGTGTTTTACGTTGTCAGGAATAATTTTAGTAATTTAAAAGAATACAAATACGATATTTGAATAAAAAAAACATAAATACACTTTTTATACAACAGCTAATATCTATCCGTAACTTTATTTAATAAAGAATGATTTACAAATAAAGCGTGTTTGTCCCATACATGCTTCATAATACGACGCAGCGTACTTTTCGATTAACGTACCGCTTTCTTAAGCGTTCCTCGAAGAGTTGGCAAAGGGAGGTGACGCGTTTTGCCGAAAACATTGCTTTTTTATCCTACCTCAACACAGTGACCGCATCACACCTGACGCCAACCACTATCGATAGTTAAGAAAAACCCATCGTTAGTCACAGCGATCATGCCGGCCTGCACAAATATCTCTTCACGCTACGCTTCAAGGATCCCATATCATAGGATGGTGGGAAGACGTATGCCGGAAGACCATTCCGCAGCCCAATGACACGACAAAAGAATTAGAGCACTTCCTAGTCCTGCCGGGATGTGAGATACCGTATAGCTGTGACTTCGTAAACATGTCTGCGTGGGTTTATTCAGGAAGGGAGTGGTTGGAAGAAGGTTAACAACTCTTCAGAATACTCTACATGATACAGACGGTAGAAAACGCTCAGTAAAGCAATATCTCTGCGTAACGTAAATTTGGATGAGTGTGGGTTATTATCTCTTCCAGACAGAAGAACTCTTTGCGATTTGAAATTTTTATATGACATTTTAAATTATCACATAGACTGCCCAGATTTGTTGAAGAGAATTAATTTTAAAATAAACACCAAAACTACTAGACAGCCGAACTTGTTCGCCTTGCCGAAAATACATCACAATTACGCAAAGAACTCTGTAATACACAGATGCCTCAATAGTTACAATAAGGACTTTCGCAGTATTGACATATTTTCCCAAAATAGAAACAACTTCATAGCCTCGGCTTTAGCTTTGCTAAAGTTGAAACGCCAATAGGAGGGTACAAACGCCACACTGCATTCATATACATATCATATATAGCTTTCTACACTCACCTTGTCAGAACAAACACACGCACACACATCTATTTCTAATAGTTGCGAGTTTACAGTTTTTTCATTTTCTTTGTTAGTTTTTAAATATTACCATTGTGTAATTGGCACAGCTTGATAACTCTACCGTATGTAAAATATTTATATGTGCTGTGTTTAATGGTAGTAAATAAATAAATAAATAAATAAACTCCGTCTCTTGTGAGGTAGCAGTAGTGAGTCTTACCTTCCCCCGATATAGTGAATAGAGAGCGCATACGGCAGGGCTGTGGTGAATCGATTACAAAAGTCACAGTCCCCGTTAATGCATAAATATTATTAACTTGGAGTTTTTGGCCAGTAAAAGTTAGACACATTCTGGCTGCACTATCTCGAGAGCGGCCGGGACGATCTAATAAGGATTTTCCACAAGTAAAAAAGTCTCGATGTCTAGAAGGTTGATGCATTTTGACATATATTGTGGTGAGCCATCATTGAAAGAAAAACGATTAGTGTGACTGAATATTTACTATATTTACCACCAGGCAAAAATGTAAGAGAGGATGCCTAATTGACGTCTGATATTTTAGAGGTAAAACGGGACCATTGGTCTAATAAAGGTGAGGATATTTTACAATCGTAAACCTTTGATAGGCCTGGCATTTTTAAATAATATTAGTGGATTGCCATCTTAGCGTTGATAAATCTTTACTACACCAAAGGTCAGCAAAAGCTAGCGTGTAAATAATCTATATGGAAATGTTAAGTCGGGTTGCTCAAACAAAGTACATAGATAAGCTTTTCATTAAACCTTTTTCTACCCTTTTCATAATCTCACTTGACACATTTAATATCATTGTAATTTGGATGTGTATTTTCAACCTATATCATAACAATTTTGTAATAAATAATTTCTAAAATTTGACTTCTTATACATTTTTTTTTATTTGGTTCACATACCGGGCATCATACAACTACATACAAAACATATACGAATCTTACGAAAATAATACAAAAGGTGTGTCCTTAACAAGTGTACACAAGTTAAGATCATCATATCAAGCTAGTAAACAAAGAAATGCTATATCATAAAACCAAACCAAACTCTAATAAAAAATAGGACTATTATAAGCATTATTTTTTTACACTGGTTCGACAAAGTGACTACAGTGTACCTGATGGTAAGTACAGAAAAACGAAAGCGACCATCAAAGGATGAAAATCCCCACATATACAAGACTGAAGGTCTCTATGCATATGAGTTATTCGATAAACATAAGCTGATCCTAAAACGCGACAGGCCAAAGCAAGTCACTATTACGGTCTTTACACTTGTGTACTGTGGTTATGGCCCAGTTCGGGCAATCGCCCTACCGCCATAAGAAAACACTTTTAAATCTACAATGGTAACGGTTGTAGGAGCTCTTTTCAAATAATTATTCCTTAGATACAAATTAAATGAAATTAAATGAAATTAAATGATGAAATATCCAACATATTATAACTGCAAGCTTCAGCTTATCAGCCAATTAATTAGTGAAATAATAGTAAGCTATCTTTTTTTTTACACTGGCTCGACATAGTGACTACAGAGTACCTGATGGTAAGTACAGTGTAGTCCAAAAACGAAAGCGACTATCAAAGGATGAAAATCCATTGATAGTCTACATCGTCATGTCGGCCCACATATACCGCGACTGAAGGTCTCTAGGTATATGAGCTACTGGACATACACAAGCTGATCCCGAAACGCGACAAGCCGAAACTGGTCACTATGACGGGCTTCACACCCATGTACTGTGGTCGCGATCCAGACAGGCACCGACGCCCTACTACCTCCCTGCAGCTCGTTTAGCACCACCCAGGAGTCACGTGTAAGGAAACTAGGGTAAAGCCTACGGACGCGAGCAGCTTCGACTCCCAAAAAATCTCTAAATCTCTATATGATTATTTTTTAAATTACGTATTACACTTAAATTTTTTTTATGTTTCTGATTGGTTTTGAGGATATTATTTAAAAGTTTTCATATGACAGAACAAACCGTGGCTATTGTATAATAATACTAGCTGTAGTGACCCGACTTTGCCCTGGTAAAAATCCTTTACCCTTCGTGGACTGATTTACCAAAAACGTTGAAACGCGTATACATTAATGTCTAAGCAAAAAGCTAAATATCAATATACAAACATATATACATATTATTATTATTTTCATATTGCTTACTTCAAACTTGAAGGATTTTCGAATAAATTTTCTACTTCTAGTTTCCACCTTGGGGGTTGATTTCCCGAAAGTATCGAAACACGTATTTTCCCAATACCGGTTTTCATAGTGCTTACATCAAAATTAACGGATGTTTGCAACTCCTTTTTCACCTCTTTAGGGGGTGGAATATCAAAACATCTGATTCACTTAATGGATGTGTGGTAATCCAAAAGTCCTCATTGTTTACATTTCATGTTTCGATGCTTCGATGGCTTAAGCTATCCGATAATATGTCAGTTAAGAAGAATTTTGTACATATAGATAGAAAGAAGGTGGATATTTTCATTATCAAGGCTGGTAAATCTCTGTAAAATATTGTGTCGCAGTTTACCACGCAATTACCGCAACGCCGCAATACGGAGATTCTCATCCGTATATCATTGTAAATTGTGCGTAAACTCCTTTAAGCTAAGACAATAAGCACGAGTCCCTTGAATGGATTACTTACAGTATAATGCGATAATTATGGTTAGCTTGATGTATTTATACATTTTATTATATCTAGGCCGGTCAGAACGAACACAATATATGGTTTATATATAAGTCTCATCTTTCACATTATCCTATTAAAAAAAAAACTGCAAAATAATTAGTAAATACGAGTATGCTAATAAATGAATTATATTAAGTTTAATTGAAATTAAATATGAGTCAAAACTCTAGAAATATTTTTTCTTTATTATAAAACAAAATGCTTTCCGCAATTTACTTGAAAAGATCCGCAGATTTTCTTTTCCTTCTTCATTTCTTGATAGCACAAAATTAATTAAATCTTTGTTCGTTAGTTAAGTAATATCCAGTGGTTTTATCTTCATATTGGAATTACGAAATATATTCAACTATAGGCCTGTTCAACGATATGGCTTCTCTATATCTCTAAAATATGTAATTATTATGTTAATACATGTCTAATTATAATGCAAAAAAAGCCGTTAAGCTGTGGTGGCTGCCGGCAGAATAGAATAGCACCCCCCTCTTCTTGCTGAGGTGTCGTAAAAGGCGACTAAAGTATCTCTTGAACACCGCAATTCAACCAGGTGTTTAGAGAAGGGAAAACTCGACCAAACCTGCATCCTGCTCCCTCCCGATCGTACTGGTTCTCCTTTCCATCGGGCCTGAGGGAGCTCGCACAAGAGAGTGCTTTTCTGGCTGCGCGTCCAGTTATGCACTTAAATATCTCCTGCGCAATTGACTGTTTCCGAAAACTATACCTCGAATTTCTTAACCGGTGTTGAAACAGTCGCCGTGGCCGAAACCGGCTAGGACATCATCATCATCATCAATTATAATACAACGGGATATATAGATGAACCAGAATAATATAATACTTTTGCTAATAGTAACTACATCTGTACCCAAATTACGATTAATGGTATCACAATTACCACTACACATTGTCATACCATCCGTATGTGGTGGATATTCCTTATAACCCCTCGAAAAGATTCGCTTCTACATTGATCATGCGAACAGCTAAAGAGTGGAGTATGCTTCCAGCGGACATATTTCCGCGATGTTATGACCTGGGAGTCTTTAAGAGAAGAGTGAATATGCATTTGTTGGGCGGACGAGGTTAATCATCGGACTTATCTTTACCTTCCACGAAGTGTGATTGAGGTCAAGCGTTCGCCTATAAATAAAAATAACTGTTAGTGTTAATTGTAGTATTATAACCAAAAATCTTGGATAAATCATTAAAATTTTTCTTATACAAATCATATCGAGGGGTGAAAGGCTATTTGGTTTAAGCGACATTTTTTGGTGATATAGTAATATATATATGGAATCGGTAAAAAAAACGCTGATTCCGAAAATATATATCATTCTATATCACCAAAAAATGTCACTTAAACCAAACAGCCTTTCACCCCTCGATATATTTATATATACGAAGAAACCCGCATTGCATTTAATAAAAAATGTCCGCGTTGGCATGCAACTTTGCGAAAATTACTATAAATTTTATAAATATGAATAGAGCAAGTATGTAGATTACTTACACATATCTTATTTTTTGGTAACCTGGGAGAAAATCCTTCACAGGACCATCAGAGCCGCTGTGACGGCAGCGACTCTAGTGTGTCAGACTCTTAGTGACAAAGAAGAGGTTTTTTTATTACTTACAGGCTTACGCTTGACCTCAATCTCACCTGCTGGAAAGTGATGATGAGGCCGACGATGGAGCGCGCTCACCCAGCAAATACCGATTCACTCGACGTTTGAAGATTCCCATGTCAAACGATGTTGGAAGCACCGACACAGGAAGCGAGTTCCACTTCTTCGCGGTTCGCAGGAAAAAGGAGAAGGCGAATCACTTCGCGCGTCCAGCTGGAATGTCAACCACATAAGGGTGCAAACCCGCACGGCGTCTTGTTAATTTATGGTAGAAGGGGGAGGGGGGAACTAAATCATATAACTCAGCCGCACTCTTCAGAGTATAGTCTATAGAAAACCGTAAGGCAAGCCACTCTACGCCGGTGTTCCAAACTGAGTAGTTTACGCGACGTAAGAGCCTTATCGGCAATGAGTCGCCATGTGCGGTGATAAATTGAGTCTAACGCTGCATGCAAAAGCATGGTGTTTGGCGGAATCATCCCAGAAGTGGCAGAAATACTCCCTTTAATCCACCCAGGCCTGGGAAACCAAATTCGTTTAGTCTGCCGGGGAGCAAATAGCCTTATTCAGGCTTCCTCTCTGGAAGAGGTGTGCGTATAAAGCTCTCCAAACCTATGCCACGGGCGGCGGTCCACTTCCCTCTCCTCTGGGTAGCAGAGTCTCTCAAGTATACTGCACGAAACTCACACATATCTTTTCACACTCACACATATATTTTCTATTATTCTGTACATTCAACCCCCTTATCAAAATCTACAAGCTAACAATTAATACTTGACAACAACAATTTACTTTATCATTTTAAGCCGTGTTTTAGACGATAAATTAATTTCCTTTTGTACGAAATGTAAATACTTAGAAAACAAACAAACCACTTAGGTTTGGTTGTTTTTAATTAATTACTAGCGAGATCTGAAAGCCACAAAGACTCACGAGGTTGATTCAAATAGAATGGTGAAGGTTAATTCAACACCTCGTGAAGTTAGATTCCAAGTTAGAACACGCTTCGATATGACATGGGTTTTATTCCTGGAATTGAGGAGAAAAGGTAAGATTTTATGTGTGATGTATTACTTGAGGCGAAGCTAGTATTAAATGCGAATGCAAAAGAATATAGGTTCCAATCTTGCCAGGCACATCCACGGGTTTCCAGATTAAAAATGTAGAGCAATGTGAACGACAGCGTAAGCCAAATTTTAAATTTTTTACATGACATGTAATCACAATGTTGATACAGCCACGTTTACAGCTCACCCTGAATTAAATAAAGCGTGAACATATGTAATTAATATAAGACTAGCGGCGAACTAACCGAGTGAGTTGGCTTGCGGGACGTCTCCATCTCAACTAGCGAGTTTTTACTTAAGTTAATAAATCATAGGATTTGAAAACTTTATCATTTACATAGAATATGTTCTACTAACTTACACAGCTGATGGTTTTTTTTACATCGGCTCGACAGAGTGACTACAGTCCACCTGAAGGTAAGTACAGAGTAGTCCAAAAAACAAAAGCGACTATCAAAGGACGGAATTTAATTGAGTCTCCGTCGTCATGTCGGCCCACATATACCACGACTGAAGGTCTCTAGGTATATGAGTAACTGGACATACACAAGCTGATCCCGACACGCGATAGGCCAAAGCGAGTCAGTAACACGGTCTCTATACTCGTATAGCCTGGTCACGACCTAGTTCGGGAAATTTTACCCTACCACCACAGAGCCACGGTTACTATTAAGATTGACGAAAAACGTTTAAGAGGTAGAACTGCTAAGGGCAGCTTGCACTAACGAATTAATTTAGTTTAAGCTTGTATAAAACGCTTATTAATTGAATTGGTTTGATTCCATCTTAATAATGATTTCAGTTTAAGAGTTGTTATATCTAGATTTTGATTTAATGCAAAACAATAAGTACAGATCAGCGCTAAATAGCATTTTATATAACTCTAAACTAGATTTGATTTGTTAGTGCAAGCCGCCCTAAGATAGAAATGTAAAATCTGCAATACTGTGCCTACGTTATGTTACAATAAAACCGTTCGACAGCGCTCTGATGTCGCTGGCTATCACTCAGCAGTCGAAGATAGACTCGTCCTCTCCTACCTGAGGCTCACATAATACAATCCCCTCCATACCCGCACGTAGCTAGGTAGCACCATCTTCATTGTACGCACACTCATAGACACTACACTCTTAACCAAAAGTATACTTTTTTAACCCACTTTCTAATGTTATGTTTAAACGGCCGTTGTTCAGTTTTTAAAATGGAAATGCAGGATAACGTGAAGCCAGGCCAGCTTATTTGACATCTAACGACCGCAGTCTTACAATAAGGAAAATGTTGGATTTCGTTATTGTGTTTAAAGGGAGAGTTTATTAGGACGTCGTTGTCTTATAAAGATGAATATAAAAGAATATAGAATAAGATTTAATGCCATGTTGTTTATTATAGAAGTATTATAGTCGACAATAGTCCAAAGAAAATCTATATAGTAATTTAAACATTAAAAGTGTCCAAAAATTGTAATTCTAAATAATTGAAGATCGGTATTAGAAAAATAATTTAAAAACGCTACAATGCCTAGACATAAGTATTTACTCTGTTCACAGTGTCTTATACAGAAACGACGGTTGAAATCTAACCCAAGTTTCATCAGAAACATTTAATAATATATGTATAACAGCATAATGCACAATATTAAAACTTTTCGCAAAGTTTTGCAATAAATAACTGCTTAAGACAAAGTTAGAGGTGTTAAGGAACAGGCAGTTCCGGAAAATAGAATTTCAAAATTCATATTCAGTTATATGAAAATAAGTCAAGTTGAAAAGAAAATGTTTTCTGGAATATTCTCTGGTACTAGGAAAATACCCGCCATTGATTTTTTTTTAATATGTATACACATTCCAATTAGGCCCTATATGATATTCGAATGAGTTCTAGTTAGATTAATAAGAATTAATTGAAAACAATATTATCCTTTTTTATGATAAGATATTTTGTTACCCGTGAGGTATACCCGGAAGAATAAAATAATGCCTCCCTCTTCACTAAATTGAGGTGTCGTAAGAGTCGGTTAAGGTATGTATACAGGATGCCGAATTACACGCAGATTTCTAACATCTAAGCTGTTACATGGATATTGTCTGTACATACGCGTAGTGCCTACAAACCCTCATTGGGCTAGCGTAGTGGATTCAATATCCAAACTCCTTCTCATAGATTCGACAAATTTTGTGGAAAAGTGAAAGGAGGCGTTTGCTTTGCAGTAGGATGAAACTGGCTAATATGAATTGTAACATCAGGAATTATACCTTGATATATAGTTTTCTTGCAAGTAATCCTGCAGATAATATCTGTTAACTGTTGATTTTTATTATTTCATAAAGTTTAAAGCTTAAAATATTTTGTACGAGTAATACAAAGTTTTGGCGTTTAACCTTATGTTAAATTTTAGACAACAGTTTAATGTAAAATTTCTTCGTATTGATAGGAGCTAATTCAACTTTATTAGTGTCCAAAGTACTGCCTGTTGAAAGTTAATCAAGGGGGCGCGTGTTCAGTACAATTTGTAGGCCTATTTGGACCTTCATAACAGTCAATGGGGGTCTTAACGACGGTTCGTTTTAAAAATGCAGAACAACTACGTAGGCGTTCGTGTTAATTTTGTCCCCTTTTAAAATAAACAATTTTATGTGACGTACCTAATTTAAAGCTCGAACTGTAAATTAAAAAAAAAAGAATTTAAATTTTAAATCACTTTTAAATACTAATGAATTTTCAAATGAATACAAATTTAAAATTCGTTTAAAGAGTCTTAAAATATAAGTTTAATCATTTTTGAAAATGGGCGTAAGGGCAATAGCGCTCTATACTACAACAAAACTAGACGGCATTCCACAATTCAGAAAGGGTCTTTAAATTTTAAAAATATAATATGATGATTTATTAACTACATTCAAACATAATAGATATTATTTTTGACATATACCTACATAAAAGATATTAGTTAAATACCGCTCGCTCAATATACAACTCAATACACAATAAATCAAATGAATTAAAAAATAAAAACTCAATATAAAAAAAAAATTGTGTAGCACTATTCTGAATTAACAATATCATATTGGTAAAAAATATTTCTTATTGCTGGTTCGTAGATCTTTTTGTATTTTTATTATTATTGTGGTGGCTGCTAAAATCTTTTTCTCTTCTCGATCTCAGTAATTTGATGAAAGTTTTTTTCTACTTTTACTATCCCTTAACATAGAACATTAACGGGTCGGAGTGAGAGCCAAAGAAGAAGGAATCTATATTCGCGGACACATAATAGTAACCTTGGCGAAACTGTGATTATATGGAAGCATGGTCCTTGATAATAGAACTTTAATAATGTTCGTAAATAGCCATATTAAACTAATTACTGAATTCTATAAAAAAAAACAAAATATGCAATCAAAATACATATATTTTGTTATAATGTAGTAACACGTATTTCATATTAACACTAAATTTACCAAACCAGTCAAAATTTATATTTGTCTTATAATTTTTTCTTCTCTAATATTATTTCATTCGAATAAATAACATGTTTTTAATAATACAAGATATAATTGAATTAATTGATTTATAACAAAGCAAAATAAATCATGTTGTACCTATTTCTTAAATAGATATAAATTGTTTGCCGGTAGATCTAATCTTAACTCCATTAAAAATACAGAATTTTTACACATCGATAATACTTTATTTAATTGCGTTAATTAATCCATAATCTTGGCGAATTGTATGATAATAACGAGGTATGTAGTACAAAGACTGATGTATGTTAAGGGTAGAGTCATATTCAGCTTGATAACTCCAGCGAGGGCGTAGGTAAAATCTTTCTCCTTAGTCAGTAGGAAAAATGCCTTCAGCTTCCTGCATTCAAATTTATCTGGGAATTATAAATTATTGTTTATTCAATAGTTTATCCAATTCAGAGGTACCTGATTGGCATCCGGTCAATTATCCACTAGGTTACCAAGCCGGATCTACACAGTGTGGATTTAGGCACCACATGCTCACCGGTGAAGAAAAATATCTTGAGTAAGCCCGCATGACATCAGATAGAAATGTCATGATAAGTGTCCTGAAAACGGCGATCAGCTGCGCTAGTAGTCACGTTGGTTATGTCATATAAGCGCAAAGTCACTAATGCATATCTGCACACCCCGTAAGGGGTAAAGCGTGATGATATTTTATTATTATAAAATAATTTTCTTCCTTGTTGCCCACAGATGTTCGCAGTGGCTACTTGATATTGTAACAGCGTGCAATATGATTTTTATATGTAAACATTTACCCAATATAAATATATCTAAATATATATAGCTCAAAGGTGACTGACTGGCTGACTGACTGACTGACTGACATAGTGATCTATCAACGCACAGCCCAAACCACTGGACGGATCGGTCTGAAATTCGGCATGCAGGTAGATGTTATGACAAAGGCATCCGCTAAGAAAGGATTTTGATGAATTCCACCCCCAAGGGGATAAAATAGTGAATGAAAGTTTGTATAAATCTTCTCAGATTTTTGACTATAATATAATATAATAGCTTGATAGTTTTAGCGCTAATTTTACACACCCTAATTTTTTACACACGCTAAACGAAAGTAAAGCCACGAAAAACTATATCTAATTATTTATAATACTTCTTAACGCGAGCGAAGCCGCGGGCAAAAGCTAGTTAGGGAATAAACTCTATTTACACCCTTATTTTTGTTGGTAACTCTAATAGATATAAAATTAGTTGATAAAAATATAAAGGTAACAGTAGTTTTGATATAATACATTGCATACTACAAAGTGGGCATATCTTTAATAAGATCTCACATATCTCTTGATACTTTTATAAGTTTAGACCACGCAGAACTATATAATATCACCATAACACCATTTAATTTTATTATCAACCTGTGTCACCCAACTATAAGGAAAACGTTTCTCCGCCTTCATTTCAATCTCTTCTGTTTTGGGCTTTTTAGAATCAATCCTTTATATACATCCCCAGCATTCCGCTATATCCTTCTAGACCGGCGGCGATGTCTTTTCCTGTTTTGTCCACTGAATGTTTGCTTTTTCCTACAACTCACCCAAGTAACGATTGATACGGCCCCTCCAATACTATTTTCGAGAGGTTACTCACTGAATGAGCGTCTTAAGCAGAGATGGGCAAAATGTAATTTGATTATTGATTTACGATTACAAAATTTAGTCGTAGTTTTAATTTTGTTACTCTGTAATCGTGATTAAATCCCTTCAAAACATTAAGGAATCATAAATGTCCATGCAATTGAGGATTCCGTGGTGTTTAAAACATGCAGTCATATTAATGACGAAAAACGCAAAATGTAATCGTAATCATTTTTCGTTAATCTGATTACATTTTGCCCATCTATGGTCTTAAAGTGTGCGTAGAACTCTATTAGTCGCGACTAGGTAACTTTGACCCAGCATCAACCGCCTAACGACGCACGCCTTTAAACGGTGATCCTCACGCAGACCGTATGTTTAAAATCTAGCTTACTGCGCTGCAAGACATTTTAGTATTTTATAAAAAAAAAAACTTACCAAATGATAAAGTGTTAATAGCAGTGTGCAGCATATTGCGTATACCTAAGACTTCTGCTGAGGTTTTGCTCGCGTAATGGCACGGAACAATAATAAGGAAACTATGTTTTACGCAACGGGTCAAGATGTATATTATAATACATTGTACGGCTATCTAAAAGATTATTATTGAAAGTTAAACATATATAAAAAATATACTACACAGCTTAAGAATAACAAAAAGCACATATTCTACTAATTTGTAAAACTGTTCACTGTAGAACCATCTGTTGTTTAGAATGCATACCATTAAAATCACCTCACAGCAAAGACCACATGGTACATATAAAATGTAGTTATAAAACATTTAATCATTATAAACGTAAAAGTATAAGTTAGGAGTCCTGTGGTTGGACCTGAAGCTAAATGAAACAATATCTCTGATCGGATTTTATTTGAATGACGAGAATACAGCATAATGTACGTGTATGTACGTTATACGGTGCTGTCCCTTTTACGCTTCATCTAACTGTTGTCAGATACGAACGTATGACGAGAACAAAGTTGCTATAAGTGCATGTGGCATGGTTATTGATAATTAAGCCCCAGCAATTATAGAATATAGTAATCACAACACTTTTTTAGCCAGTTGAAAATCCTATATTATCCCGGCCGCCATTGGGATGCCATCAGGGCTGTGTCAGACTCCTTTTGATTAAAAACGTCTGGGTGTTCTTCGACCTCGTTTGTTACGTAAGGTCGGCCATGGGAGCGATCTGTGCGTTCGTCCCTGGTGCCAACCTGCAAATCTCAACACTTGTTTGAATTCAACTGGAGTATGTAATTTTTATTATTAATTCCAACTTCTACACCTTATGGGTATGATTAAAGTTGAGCAAATTAATATAACTCTAATCTGAATTATTATAATATTCACTTACCGTCAAATTTTGTTTTTGATGTGCTTGTATGATGAATACTAAAACTTTTAAAAATACTATGGTTACAACGCCTGATGTAAATAGAATTATCAACATCTGAAAATAGTTTCACGTATGCTAATTCTTTAAAATGAATTTTTAAACACATAGTAAGTTATCAATTATTCAAAATGAAAGATGCCTACATGTCTATTATCCTCACTCATCGATAAAAACTTGAATGAAATGTTTTTTTTTAGTTACAATTATATATCCTAATTAAGCTGATATACATTCAGAATTGCTAAATATTTAAGTCCATTTAATGAGATCCAAATTATAATAAAATCCCAAATACCAATAAAATATTAGCAGGTAGTTTAAGCAATAAGTAGTGTCACAAACTTAATTAAAATGGCTTTGGATAATGTGACATTGCAAGGGTGCATGGAGAGCGGTGCTCAATTTTAGTGAGCAGGTACTTGCTCAGATGGAGGCGGCGTAGCGGGTTCGGGAGGCGCTGGCTTCAGCAGCGTCATCCCAGCCCGCCCGCCGACCCGCAAGAATGGGCCGTCGTAGGGCGGCGATTGTAAGAAACGTCCGCCTCTAATGACAGCACCGTGCGGCATACTTGAGGGAGTATGTCATCCAACAAGTATGCGAGCGGCACGCGATGTTATTCCGCGTGCCGCTCAAAAGCGCAGAGCCGAGAGAGAGGGGTGGCTTTTTACACCACCCCTCCCCAAACGAGTAGAGGTCTATCCAGAGGCTGCACGCCTAGCCAGATATCGAGGATGAGACCTTAGTCGTGTCCTCGATCCCGATAGGTGGAAGGTGGAACTCCCCGGAGGTTTTAGTCGGTGCAAGTCCAACACACCGGGGAGCGGCCCTCACCGCCCCCTGAGGTCCGAAAGGATTTCCCCCGGGTTAAAAAAATGTTACAATAAAATGAAAAATGTAATAAATAATTGAGAATTCATTTTTGCTTGATTTTTTTATAGAGCCCTATTACTATTGAGCCTTGTACAGCTCGTGTCAAACCTATTATCAATTAAAGACCATTATAGTGACTCGCTTTGACTTGTCGCGTTTCGGGATTAGCTTGTATATATCCAGTTACTCATATACCTAGAGACTTTCAGTCGTGGTTTACGTGGGCCGACTTTACGACGGAAACTATCAACGGAATTTCATCCTTTGATGGTCGCTTTCGTTTTTAGACTACACTATACTTACCATCACGTGCACTGCGGTTACTTTGTCGAGCCAGTTAAAAAAAAAATGGACACGATCTCATATATTTCTATATCAAGAATATTTTTGTCTGATACATTCACTACACAGTTATGGTGGTATGATACGCCATGATAATGATTGAAGATATAGTGGGCCCTAAGTATAAGGCATTTTAGTACAAAATATGACAGGAAGATTAAATCGCTATTTTAATTAGGGATAATAGGATTACTGATTTCATGCTCCAGTCTAATTTAGCTTAAAATAATAAAAATAGAGAAGTATATTACCGGAATACTCATAACGGTGTCCAATTGTTCCGAGCATTTGTGTAACAACTCATATACTTTAAATAATGAGTCTACATCGAGTTGTATATTACTTGCTAAAGATTCTATTTTATTTAATTTCATTTTTTTGTTTCCTTGCTTATTTTTCTTAGAAAATACTTTACAAATGTGTGCTCTTACTACGATAATTCTTGTATAAACCATTTTTAACAGTATGAATAGGAAAATTTGCTCTAAATCATGAGCTGTGGACATGAAATAAAACATCAATATGGAGATAGAAAATAAGTCATGGAATCCTTCGAATATTTGTATGAGTACAAAGTCCAATATATTGCTGCAAATGAATACAATAGACCAAAGAACTGTGCAGGTTTTCACGTTCAGAGTATGATTCTCTTTAATTTTCAATAATTTATCAAAATTGGACATATTTTGAAAGAGACGTAAAATTTTATTATTTTTCGTAAATGTTGAAATTATTACAAGAGTAATATATTCAACAAACATAGCATATCTTATTATTATTATACTTGAATATGTTAATGTCTCCACCAAACATAAATAAAGCGATGTTATCACTAGAACGGTAATATATAAATAATGTAAATATCGAACGATCTTGTTCCATTGAAATAAATACAACCTACTAATTCCCACTAAAGACTCCACTATAAATAAAAATCTCATCTGCCGTACTAAACTCAAACCCTTATTAATGAAGTTGTTATGCTTGACTGGGGGTTTTTCGAGTGGGGTGACACGGGAAATCGTACTAATATTACCGACTTTCATGGTTATGACCACTCAACTCCGAGCACGTGAACCGAATAACTTCACAATTCAACGAGCTTAGGCGTTGCGACGATAGACATCTTTAATTTCTAAATTGAAGAACTAGTTGTGCAATCATCGTTGTAATAATTTCATCGTTTTAATTCTACCTGAGTACTTATTATTACTATTGTAAGGTAAATATTCATCAATCAAAATGTACATATATTAACATATAATCGTAGATGTACATTAATTTCTTAAAGTAATTGGTTTATCGTAAGTGGAATGTAATAACATATCGAGGGATGACAGGCTATTTGGTTTAAGCGACATTTTTTTGTGATATAGTAATATATATTAGGTCCTTACATATGAAATTGGCGTTTTTCGTACTGGCCACTTTAATCACAAATTTCTCCTCTTTGGTAAGGAATTCCAAATTCACATTTGTACAGCTATAGACTCATGTATTTGTGCTTCGATGATCGTCATTCATTTGTTTTTTCTTCTGTTTTTTTCTGTTTGCGTTACTCATTTTACAAAATGGAAAACTTAAAATATCGCATTATTTACGAGAACGAGTTCCGCCGTGGCACTAGTGCTGCGGAAACAACTCGAAGGGTGAATGATGTGTATGGCGGTCGTGTTGCAAAAGAAAACACAGTTCGTTTTTGGTTCCAACGTTTTCGTTCTGGAAATTTCGACCTGCAGAACAAGCCCCGTGGACGGCCTGAGACTCAAGTTGATAATGAAGAGTTGAAGGCTATTGTGGAAGCGGATCCATCGCAAACCACGTCCGAGTTAGCTACAGGCTGCGATGTTAGTGATAAAACTGTTTTAATTCACTTGAAGCAAATTGGGAAGATTAAAAAGCTTGAAAGGTGGGTACCTCACGAATTGACTGAAGCAAACCGGCAAACGCGCGTCGACTGCTGCGTTACATTACTAAACCGGCACAATAATGAAGGTATTTTAAACCGAATCATTACCTGTGATGAAAAATGGGTTCTTTACGATAATCGGAAGCGCTCAGCGCAATGGTTGGATCCTGGCCAGCCAGCCAAATCCTGCCCCAAGCGAAAATTAACCCCAAAAAAGTTACTTGTAAGCGTTTGGTGAACTAGTGCCGGTATTGTTCATTACAGTTTTCTCAAATCTGGCCAGACTATTACGGCTGATGTCTATTGTCAGCAATTGCAAACCATGATGGAAAAGCTAGCGGCTAAACAACCTAGGCTGGTCAATCGCTCCACGCCACTGCTGCTTCACGACAACGCTAGACCACACACTGCGCAACAGACGGCTACTAAATTAGAAGAGCTTCAATTGGAAAGTCTAAGACATCCTCCGTACTCCCCGGACCTTGCTCCAACAGATTACCATTTTTTTCGAAATTTGGATAACTTCTTGCAAGGGAAAAAATTCAACTCCGATGGGGCAGTCCAAATCGCCTTCAAAGATTTTATTGATTCCCGTCCGACTGGTTTTTTTTAGTAAAGGGATCAATGAACTACCTATGAGATGGCAAAAGTGCATAAAAAATAATGGTTCATACTTTGATTATTTAAATATATTATATTAAAAAATATTCGACTTTTTGTTCCTCCCATACAAAACGCCAATTTCATATGTAAGGACCTAATATTTTCAGAATAAGCATTTTCTACCGATTTCAAATATATATATATGACGGGGTACAGCCTGTCAGGGCGGCACGTGCGCGGTCTTCATCACTCATTTTACAAAGGAAGCGCGACGATCTCTGAGATACGTGCGATCGCTACGACCGTCCGAATTCGAATGCCTGCGAAAATGACTAGTTTCCATATTATACCAAATTGAATAGTTGATTACGATCGCAACGCCATCTCTGATTCCGTCCAGGTACTAAACCTGACGTTTCAATTAATCACAGTTAATAACAACTAAAAACAGTTAAAAACGCTCTCTCTCCGACATACATATATATATATATATATATATATATATGTAACCAAAAAATGTCGCTTAAACAAAATAGCCATTCACCCCTCGATATGTAATACAAAATTAACGAATGTTAAAAAAAATGCATTAAAACAACAACTACACGTATCATTATAAATACTTTGACGGGACTTATGCGCGAACTGACTTAGTTTTAATTATGGCTCTACGTTTCGAACAAGGTTTTTCGCTTCTCGGGCGTCTGGATGAATTTGGTTTCCCAGGCCCGGGTGGAGCAATTAGAGGGACATCCCAGGGGTTTTTGTCAGTAGGAGTCTGACACACCGGGGTCGCTGCCTTCACAGCGTCCCTGAAGGTCCTATGCAGGATTTTGCCCTAGGTAACAAAAAAAAGTGTAAAAAATACATAATTTTCCTGAAAACATTATTATCATATTTCATTTATTTAATGGAGTAGCAAGAACACAATTTTATAGTTCATTTATTTATCTACCTATAATATACGAAATGATTGATGGATGACAGAGGGCAACGTATCTAAGAATTAATAAAGTGCGTACTAACCTTAGCACGCATTCTGTAATCAGGAAGATTGATTATCTAGGTGTTAGGAAACCAAACAAAGCTCTTTACAATGGCGTATGTGTAAGCTTTAATCTGACTTTATTATAGTGAATCTGGTTTTTATATTGATTCAATAAATTGAATACAGCGCACTAAATAGAAAGAATAGTGTTGTTCAAAACGGCATCGACTACCAAAGAACTATAATTCATTGACAGGCGACGTCATGCCGACCCTCATAGGTGCAAGGACTGAAGATCTCTAGGTATACAAACAAATGGAGCAGTGACGTGCATAGAGTATTTGGACAGGGTAGGCATAATTCGCGTGATTAATTTGAATATTATATAATGATAATAAAATTATATTGCTTTCATAGGAAATATAGATAGCGTGAATATAGAATAGATATGAATATGAATGGTTCTCTTTTCTGTTTAACTTTAAGCAATTTATTCCAGACTTATTTATCGTAAGGGCATGCAATGCTCTCATGTATCTATGGAATGAATGCTACTGAACTGGAGGTACATAAGTAGATCCCAAAACGCGACAGACTTTTTTTGTTAACCCGGTGGAAAACCCTTCGGACCGTCAGGGTGGTGGTGAGGGCTACTCCCCTGGTGTGTCGGACTTGTACCGACTAAAACCACCGGGGTGCCAATTATGTCCTATCTTCGCCTTCGCCGGGCCTGAGTATTCATATATTTCCTACGAACCCGGCTAAAGACTGGCCTTGACAGGCCTCCTCTCTGGGACGGGTTCAATTGTTATCTCCTCACTACCTCTCAATGAGGCATTATGTAGGCACATACATGACGCCTTGTCCTCTCTGCGGGAAAATGCGACAGGCTAAAGCGAGTCACTATGACGATCTTTGCACTTGTACGCTGTGGTCACCATCTGGCAATCGCTCTACCACTTCAAACATTTTTTTAATACTGAAACGGCACAGCGGTAATACCACACCTGATGTAAGCATGGTACTGTCCAAAAAACGACAACGACAACCAACCAACAGCAAAACAAACCATCGATAGCCGCCGCGATCATGCCGGCCCACATAAATCTCTTCACACTTCGCTTAAAGGACCCTATATCACAGAACGAAGGGAACACGCTTGCCGGAATAGCATTCCACAGCCCGACGACTCGGCAAAAGTAACAGCTAGAGAACTTCTTACTCCTAGCCGGGATGTTTGCGAGCTCTGTGGAGTCCCAGAAGATATACACCATTTCTTGGTGGAATGTGTTCGGAGCGTTTCTATGAGAGAAATCATGTATAAACAATTTGGTTTGAACAGGTCTGATGTAGGTCTATTTCAGAGCGTCTTAGCTGAGCAAACATCTTGCGCAGCTGAGATGCTCTGTAGACTCACATATACATTGTTGAATTAGCATTTACATAGTGTGATTATGGGACTGACATGGTCAGCCTGATCCAAAGTCCCAAAAAAAAAAAGATTAAAAAAAAATAGCCGGGATGTGAGTTACTAAAAAGCTGTAACTCTGTAGACCAGCGCGCGTGGTTCTGCTATGGAAGGAAGAGGATGGAGTACAGTGAAATAGCTCTTCACATGAACACTCGCCATGATACATGAGACGAACTGTAAAGTAAGCTTAGATATGTAATATTTCCTTAGGGGTTATGGGTGTTCAGGGTGGGGGCTCTGAGCGACCGGTCAGCAACCCCCGAGGAGACGGCGGTGCGTTGTGACGCGCTCTGCCGAAGTATACTAGGTGGTATCGGGAGAGGCGCTGTCTCCCCCCCGTGATTGTGCCTGTCAGGCGCGGCGTAGTGGGGCTGCGACGATTTGATTACAGGACCCGCAGTCCCCACTAATTTGCAGAAGTAGTCACCTTAGGGTTTTTAGCTGGTAAAAGTCCGGCACACCCCGGCTGCCACCCCCTACGCCGCCGGGACGGTCCTATGAGGATTTTCCCCAAGTAAAAAAAAGAGATATGTAATATTTATAAAAAAAATCACCTGTTTTGAAATATAACACAAATTTGCAAAATACTGTAACAAGATTTATTTTTTGCACGCATTTATGAGCACTGTAATGGACAGGAAAAAGGGAACTTTCTTGTAGCGAAAGTGCTTATACCGCAACGATAATAAATACCGTGGTATAATGATAAGTGTGACATTCTTTACATTACCAGGGCATCAGAAATAAACTAATCTAAATATATATTTCTCTGTTGCCGTAGAAATTGTCATCTCCAATCGTTATCTAATTATTATTTCATACACTTTACAAATACACTACATTATTTCCACGTTTTAATACAAACATGACACATGCTTGATTTAGTTTTTGTTTTCCAAATTGTTAACAACTATCTCGAAGCTCTTAGCATTTTTACCTTCTATAGCATTTTCAAAATTTAGAAGAAGATTTCTTTCTCAGAACTGGCGTAGTGTCGGAGAAATTAACATCATATTGGAAGAGCCGATGTCGATTAATGCAAAAAGAATTTACAGATTCCTATAGTTGTCACTTCGGCATGATTGTGTTTAAACAACATGATATGCCTTACGAGGTTGGCATAGTCACCAAGAATGCATAAAAGCCTCATTTTTAAATATTCGATTAAAAAAAAAAAGCTTTTTCAGCTCCTACTAGATTACCCAGAGCATCTTATTTTAACTTATTCCGAATTCCAAATTATTCCACAAATTTAGGTTACAACGCACCCTTATGCTGAATGGACAGGCTATACAATTCTATGTTGAGATCTACTATTGATCTCGATACATTCAATGGAAGTATTTATTCTCAAAAAAGGATGTTATTCTAGAAGATTGTGGATTAGGTTATTGTTTGTTTGCCTTTTTATTTTTTATAATTTTTGTATGTTGGATTATTATTTTTCTTTTTGTTGCTGTTCCTATCCGTGTGTTATTCGTATTTTCATTTTTCTTTCCTGTGTGTAAGTAGACTACACTTTTATATATAGTCGCATTTGTAATATATCTTGTTCATGTGTTTTTTTTTGTATGCGTTAATATTAGGTCCTTACATATGAAATTGGCGTTTTGTATGGGAGGAACAAAAAGTCGAATATTTTTTAATATAATATATTTAATTAATCAAAGTATGAACCATTATTTTCTATGCACTTTTGCCATCTCATAGGTAGTTCATTGATCCCTTTACTAAAAAAACCAGTCGGACGGGAATCAATAAAATCTTTGAAGGCGATTTGGACTGCCCCATCGGAGTTGAATTTTTTCCCTTGCAAGAAGTTATCCAAATTTCGAAAAAAATGGTAATCTGTTGGAGCAAGGTCCGGGGAGTACGGAGGATGTCTTAGACTTTCCAATTGAAGCTCTTCTAATTTAGTAGCCGTCTGTTGCGCAGTGTGTGGTCTAGCGTTGTCGTGAAGCAGCAGTGGCGTGGAGCGATTGACCAGCCTAGGTTGTTTAGCCGCTAGCTTTTCCATCATGGTTTGCAATTGCTGACAATAGACATCAGCCGTAATAGTCTGGCCAGATTTGAGAAAACTGTAATGAACAATACCGGCACTAGTCCACCAAACGCTTACAAGTAACTTTGTTGGGGTTAATTTTCGCTTGGGGCAGGATTTGGCTGGCTGGCCAGGATCCAACCATTGCGCTGAGCGCTTCCGATTATCGTAAAGAACCCATTTTTCATCACAGGTAATGATTCGGTTTAAAATACCTTCATTATTGTGCCGGTTTAGTAATGTAACGCAGCAGTCGACGCGCGTTTGCCGGTTTGCTTCAGTCAAGTCGTGAGGTACCCACCTTTCAAGCTTTTTAATCTTCCCAATTTGCTTCAAGTGAATTAAAACAGTTTTATCACTAACATCGCAGCCTGCAGCTAACTCAGACGTGGTTTGCGATGGATCCGCTTCCACAATAGCCTTCAACTCTTCATTATCAACTTGAGTCTCAGGCCGTCCACGGGGCTTGTTCTGCAGGTCGAAATTTCCAGAACGAAAACGTTGGAACCAAAAACGAACTGTGTTTTCTTTTGCTACACGACCGCCATACACATCATTCACCCTTCGAGTTGTTTCTGCAGCACTAGTGCCACGGCGGAACTCGTACTCGTAAATAATGCGATATTTTAAGTTTTCCATTTTGTAAAATGAGTGACGCAAACAGAAAAAAACAGAAGAAAAAAACAAATGAATGACGATCATCGAAGCACAAATACATGAGTCTATAGCTGTACAAATTTGAATTTGGAATTCCTTACCAAAGAGGAGAAATTTGTGATTAAAGTGGCCAGTACGAAAAACGCCAATTTCATATGTAAATTGTTGTAAATTCTTTTTGAGTTGAATAGACCATTTATCGAGGAAGGCTTTAGGCTATATAACATCACGATGCAACTATTAGGAGCGAAGAAATAAGGGAAAATGTGAAAAAAACGGGGAAAATTATTCATCCTTGAGTGCTTTCATTGCGTGCGCTGCGAAAACGGTTTAAGATACCAAAAATATATGTATGGGAGAGTTATTCCTCTTAAAATGATCTAAAAAAATGTCCGTGACAGTATATGTCTATCTTTTAAGATTAACTCACTAGAACCGTTTTTATGGTAATCAAATTTGGTCGAAATTAATGCATTATTTGTTAAGAGTTGTATCAACGTAATAATATTAATCCTTATCCAAATAAATGTGTTGTTGATTAAGAGTATTTAATTGTGAACAAAATTGTCTTTGACATCACTTAATTTCAATGAACATTTTAGAAGATATTACAATAACTTATATAGCAAAACAACGTTTGCCGGATCAGCTAGTCATTAATAAATAGATAATCCATGTTGAAGGTTCCGAAAAGTGGGCACAAGTCATTATTGATTAGACAAAGTAAACAGTCAAGACACAATAATAATAGCAAATGGAAACAAAGGTAAACATTTCTTTCGACGTATTTCTTGAGAACAATGCCTAATAAATACTTGATAATGGGGAACGCTGTCCATTACGACCGCTGAGTTTATCTTTGAAACTGAATTTACCACGAGAAAATTTCCTCTTTTATTTCCCTTATAGTGAGATATATTTTTCATATAAAAACGGTCTTGATTTATTTTCGAACCGTAAAAAGGGGTAGATATCAAATATATGTACGTGCTCGCCGTAAATAACCGTTTCCATTAAAGCTAATCTTTTCTATCAACAATTCGCAAATAAACGAATAATCAAGTATGTTTTATGCAGAATATTAGTGTAGATTAGTAGGGCGTATCATAGCGTATCATAGCGTAGGCAGATCACAAGTGTGCCGGGCTGTGGCGAATTAATTACAGGACTCGCAGCCCCCACCATTACGCAGATGTAGTCACCTTGGAGTTTTAGTCAGTACAAGTCCGACACATATCGGTCACGCAACCCTCTCGTGCGCCTGAGACGGTCTTATGAGGATTTTCCTCAAATAACAAAAAATGTAGATCAAAAGTGTAGTGTTAAGCGCTGCTCTAAAAAAAAAATAGTAAAAAATCTATTATATCTTATAGCTTTCACTCTGCCGGCCCACTCTCGCGGACGGCGCAATGTTTGTACAGATCGCTTGCGCACCGTCCGCGGTAGACGGAGGGAAAGTGTGTCAGCTTTCGATCGACCGCGCGCTTTACATACGGACGCTCGCATTGTTATTGCTTATGTTTTTGGAGTTTATATTGTTAATGCTAAGTTTTTCGTGCAATATACGTATCAGTGAGCAATTATGGTGTTTTGCTGCATCCCAAACGTTATAAGCTTTATTTATTTTTATATAACGGCGTTATAGTTAATTACTAGAACTGCCTTTTCCCGTTAGCAGAGGATCAGTTCGATATTAAAAAAGGAATAAGGTACTCTCTGACATGACTGTGTATGAAGCTTAATGTGAATAATATAGTAATAAAGAATGTTTGTAAATCGATCGATATCGGCCAAAACATTTCTTAAAATCAACTAAAAAAGCTATAGCTATCGCCCATTTGAGCATCCCTGTCCTAAGCCGTAGATAACATCAACATCTAACTAAAAAAGGCTTAGAGGGCGAGACGAGTAGAGTCGGTCTAGTCCTCGCACGTGCTGAGTACAGATCCTAGGAGGTCACTAGTGATGTTACCTAGTTAACAAAAATATCGACATCGTTTCGATAAATATACTTAAATGAGTGGTACTATTACTAAATATACGTACAATATTTGATCAATAGTAATAAGAATAAGCGACAAAATTCAACCGGTGCATGAGCGCCATTTGGATTTTAAATAAAACAATTATTAGACTGCTATTTTTTTAATGGTAAACAACTAAGTTGTTGCAAAAACATTCTTTACAGCTTTCGTTCTTAGAATATTTTTTTACAACTTATTATTTTTTTATTTAGAAAGTATTTCTGAACGAGATGATTATGATTCTATTTTTACAAAATAAAATAATAACAAGGAATTTAAATTAGAAGTTAGCACGAACGATTAACTGGTGACAGCTATCAAGTAAAACACTACACTAAGGGCATGAGAGGCTACTGGTAGTGATGGCGGGGGCTGTTGGGCCCTTTACCTCAGCCCCTGATTTCATCCAATTCGCGCAATGACTATACATAAAAATAATCTATCACACTGAGTATTGCAACTGAAAATGCTCGAAATAAACAACTAAATAGCTAAAATGTGCACAGTAAGGGACATCAAATTTAAGTAATATAAAGTAAGTGGTAAGTGGTGGTGGTAAGTGGTATATGTGGGCCGACATGACGATGGAGACTATTAATGGATTTTCATCCTTTGATAGTCGCTTTCGTTTTTGGACTACACTGTACTTACCATCAGGTACTCTGCAGTCACTATGTCGAGCCAGGGTAAAAAAAAAGAAAAAAAAAGTAAGTAATTACCATACCGGGGCCAAGGACATCAGTTGTACCACGTTACCATTTGGCCCGAGAACTGACATTACTGCCTAAAACCGGGACAATCTCAGTCAATTTGGAACGTATGATAAGCCTATATAAAGACCCTTTGATTTTAAGTTATGAATGATCATTTTTGATTATTACCATTTTTAAGTATACTCGACCACCACGTACCAACATACGTCAAAACCATAAAATCTCGAATAGATATTTCACCCAATAATTGTATTTTTCCAAATTTGTTTACTACTTGAACCTAAACTGTACCATATCGCTCCAATAAGGAAACAAGGAATCGGAATTTTATTTGAATAAATTCAGCCTTCTTATTTCTTTATAATTTATCCTAAAAAGACTTCTTGGTACAAGGATTCCCTTTTTTCCGTCCATTATTGCGTTTACGAATGCGCTCGAAAGATAAATCTCTTTCAAGTTTAATGTAAAAATTGTGTTATTCTCCGGGAGCGAGGAGAAATTATTATCGTTGTGGCTAATATACCTTACAACTACATCGAACTTTAATATTCTTTATAGATTTTTCGTATTCAGGATTCGACTTTAGTTCAAAAAAAATATATGTATATTAACTTAATCAACTTCGTGATAGTCAATTGTCACGTAAAAAGACAATTAACCATCCATCAATTTGTAAATGAAAGATCTTTATCGAAACTTTATAATTCCAATGAAACCCTAATATTGTAAATTCTAACATCGTTAAATAGACACAACAACTCTATCAGGAATCATGCATTCACCAAACGTGAGCACGATTTTTAAAGTCTCCGAATTGCCATCAGTTAAACAAAATAACTTCTTTAATAAAAGTTCTAGCATTATTAATCAGTTCAAATATTTGATTTTTATCGAATCTTTTATAGGAATTAATAGGCTTTACTTATTTAAATGTAATAAAATCGTTCTATGGTTGAGTTACATTTACGTTCCGGTTTTGGCAATAACTGCTACATTTATAATTCTGCAAGGGAAAATCTTAAGTGATTCACATTTAGTGCTCAGAAATACCTCGTGCGTTGAATACTCTGTTCTAGTGATAACGGCAGCTTTTCTTAAAAGAAAGAAACTGTTTAAATTAATGCGAAACTTGGAATCTTTTGACGAACGCTTGAATATATCTGAAGACGAAAACATTATCAATGTTAGAAAAAGGTCATTGATCTGGATCATCGCCAGCGTATCCTACTGTTTAGCAGAATTTTCGTTACTTGCATTTTACATCAAAGGAAAAAAACTGGAAAATTTAAGTTACCTATTTTTCTATATGACGTCTTTAGCTCATGACACAGAACAAGTATTGTACTTCATGTTTCTGCGAATTATATACACAAGACTCGTTATACTAAAGGCTCATATATGCAAAGTGTTCGTTACGAATGAAGAAGAAATAAACGAAATAAAATCCAATAAAATTGAAACATTATCAAACAAGGTCCAGTTGGATGACGATTCGTTGCATGAAATGTATGAACTGTTGCACAAATGTTCCGAACAGTTGAACACAGTGATGAGTTTTCCGGTACAGAACATTGATTACAGTGAACAACAAATTGAGTGAACAATTTTATTGTAATAAAAGATATCTTGTTTCAGTTGCTGGTTATGCTATGCACATCTGGGCTGTCAACAACAATATTACTGAAAATAATCTTCAGAATGACACAATTGTACAACAAAATGAATCCAAGCGTAATACAATTTTGTAATATTTAAAAATAATCCATTTTGCCATATGCTAATCGTATCGAGACACATCCACGACCTTCACAATATAGTCAATCCGCCTCGTTGCTTAAAAAGCTTAATTTTCTAGAAATATTTATCTGAAATTATATTAAATCTACTCAATTAGCTTTTGTATAATAGTGACATGTCGATCATTGTTGTATTTTCTTATTAGTACCGTTTCTAATTTCGGCATTGTAATTCACAAGATTTCAATAAAACTTAAAATAAATACATAGCTCATCAATGTAATCTTAATATAAGTAGAAATTATAAGCCACAGTATAATAATTCTTCGCGTTCTCAGGAATTTGAAACATCTACAATATTGGTAAATTTAAATTGCAGGTGGCGATTACGGTTATTGTATACTTGCTGATAAGAAGTATCAAGTATGCGCTGCCAGTTCTCGTTCCATGCCATTACAGCAATATAATTTCTGAAGAAGTTTCTACCATCCGTACGGTAGTGCATGATGCTGTTAACACAATGCCTTTAGGTGAACATTAATTATTGCTGTTGTTATCAAATATTAGGTCCTTACATATGAAATTGGCGTTTTTCGTACTGGCCACTTTAATCACAAATTTCTCCTCTTTGGTAAGGAATTCCAAATTCAAATTTGTACAGCTATAGACTCATGTATTTGTGCTTCGATGATTGTCATTCATTTGTTTTTTTCTTCTGTTTTTTTCTGTTTGCGTCACTCATTTTACAAAATGGAAAACTTAAAATATCGCATTATTTACGAGTACGAGTTCCGCCGTGGCACTAGTGCTGCGGAAACAACTCGAAGGGTGAATGATGTGTATGGCGGTCGTGTTGCAAAAGAAAACACAGTTCGTTTTTGGTTCCAACGTTTTCGTTCTGGAAATTTCGACCTGCAGAACAAGCCCCGTGGACGGCCTGAGACTCAAGTTGATAATGAAGAGTTGAAGGCTATTGTGGAAGCGGATCCATCGCAAACCACGTCCGAGTTAGCTGCAGGCTGCGATGTTAGTGATAAAACTGTTTTAATTCACTTGAAGCAAATTGGGAAGATTAAAAAGCTTGAAAGGTGGGTACCTCACGAATTGACTGAAGCAAACCGGCAAACGCGCGTCGATTGCTGCGTTACATTACTAAACCGGCACAATAATGAAGGTATTTTAAACCGAATCATTACCTGTGATGAAAAATGGGTTCTTTACGATAATCGGAAGCGCTCAGCGCAATGGTTGGATCCTGGCCAGCCAGCCAAATCCTGCCCCAAGCGAAAATTAGCCCCAAAAAAGTTACTTGTAAGCGTTTGGTGGTCTAGTGCCGGTATTGTTCATTACAGTTTTCTCAAATCTGGCCAGACTATTACGGCTGATGTCTATTGTCAGCAATTGCAAACCATGATGGAAAAGCTAGCGGCTAAACAACCTAGGCTGGTCAATCGCTCCACGCCACTGCTGCTTCACGACAACGCTAGACCACACACTGCGCAACAGACGGCTACTAAATTAGAAGAGCTTCAATTGGAAAGTCTAAGACATCCTCCGTACTCCCCGGACCTTGCTCCAACAGATTACCATTTTTTTCGAAATTTGGATAACTTCTTGCAAGGGAAATAATTCCACTACGATGGGGCAGTCCAAATCGCCTTCAAAGATTTTATTGATTCCCGTCCGACTGGTTTTTTTAGTAAAGGGATCAATGAACTCCCTATGAGATGGCAAAAGTGCATAGATAATAATGGTTCATACTTTGATTAATTAAATATATTATATTAAAAAATATTCGACTTTTTGTTCCTCCCATACAAAACGCCAATTTCATATGTAAGGACCTAATATTTTGTTTTTCTGATAAATATTATTTATAATATAAGGAAATTAATACAGTACAAGCAAGCGTAGTTCATGACGTCCACCTATAAAGTCGACAGATGATCTAACCCTGATACAGATCGCAGGACAATACTGGATGCAAACCGGATCCAGATCGCAGGATGACGCTGGATGCCGGTCGTTCTAGAAAATGTTAGATGAGGTTTACGTACAGCGGTGGATGTCTTACGGCTGATATGATAATGTTGAAAGAAGTCAATATACAAGAAATATTATTGTAATGAGACATTTAATCCTTGTTATTAATAGAAAGAATATAATAGGAATGATATTCTACATGTAACGGAAGCGCAGTTCGCCTTACGGCCAGCTTTTTGTGGCATGCGGGTAACATCCACGAGTTTTCAATTTCAAAATAATTTTCAAACTTCTTTCTTTTCGTACTGTGTCATGCTTTGGAATCGTATGTGGTGAGTGGTAAGGTTGAGAGCCACTGTATACCGGAGCGCGCGGGGGGAATGCGCGGGCGCGCGCGACGCGAGCGCT
Organism: Automeris io; assembly: GCA_036320925.1. Taxonomy (NCBI): domain Eukaryota; kingdom Metazoa; phylum Arthropoda; class Insecta; order Lepidoptera; family Saturniidae; genus Automeris; species Automeris io. The sequence continues at coordinate 1,441,674 of JAUDJH010000012.1, read as the reverse complement.
TCACCGCCCGAGCGCCCGGCACAATAGTCTTGCTATCACACTGAGACTAGCTCTACGCACCACTCGCTCGCTACTTATTGTTTCCGTATTGTGTTTATTTTCGTGTTATTATTTGTACTGTTGGGCTCTGTACTTTACTTCTACTTGGACTATCTTACTTGTGCTTCACTACTTCTACTGGACTTTGTACTGTGCTGTATTAAACGCCTATCAACTTGCTGTCTGGATTTCTTCATTTCATTCTTCATCATCTCATCTCTATCACGCTATCCTGCGCTTTAGTGCAAGGTAGGTCAACTATCAACCACCATACCTACCACGCTAAATGTTCATATTTAAATACCTTCGCTGTTTTTGTAAACCTGGTGGAAATCCTCATTGATTATCTAGGCAGCGGTAAGTGACGCTGTCCCAGTGTGCTGGACTATCATCGACTAAAACCAGCGCGGTGGCAGCACTGCCTATTCTTCACCTTCGCCAGGCCTGGGTATCCATATACTTCCTACAGCCCGGTGAACGGACAACTCTGGGAGGGTGTATGAAATATACCCCCTTATTACCTCTCTACTGGGCAGCGTGTAGGCACACACACGCGACCGACGCTCCCACGTCCGCCGTCTGGTAAACACCTTCGCTTGCAAAAGTTAAAATTAATAACATTTTAAGAACAAGAATTAAATTAACCCGTCTCGGCTCTGATCAGAAAAAGTTTTTTTTTAACTATTAAATAAAATTATTTTAAAATTTTCAGATAAACTCAAACGCCGAAAGGTCAAAGCCTTTTCTTTGCTGACGAAAGAGAATGAATTTACCTACGCTGTCGGCGGTGTCATCAAACTTAACATGACTCTACCTATGAGTTTCCTAAGTCTTTGCACCACATACCTAGTAATAATCATACAATTCTCCAAATTTTTCGATTAAAATAGAGCTTGTAGCGCGCACAGTTAATAATAATGCGTACGGGCAGTGGCGAAGCATACGGCGCTCGCCCCTCACCGCGCCAGTCTTAATTTAAGGATGTCGAAAATGAAAAAAAAAATTGTTATATCGATATATCGATATTTATTAAAATATCAATATCGGTGTCGATATATCGAAGGAAAAATATCGATATATCGATTAAATCTCAATAAACATGAAAGTATTTTATCTGTATTCCTTTTTATTAGACAAAATTACAAAAATATCAAGAACTAAAGGGCTATCTTCTAACTTTAAGACCTATTTAAGATATCAAACAATAATAAATAATAAATAAATAAATGCTGGCAAATAATATACATGCAACAAATTCAGATGACAATGTATGCAACGTAACAAAACATAATACTCAACAGTCATAGACAATACAGTGGTTTTTTTTTCGTTCTGTCCTATCTTCTACAGTTTCAGATTTCAGCGACTTCACTATCATAAAAATTTAAAAAATATCGATTTCGATACAATTTTCGATACTGGATATTTTGTATCGATAAATCATTACAAAATATATCGCCTAAAAATTCAATATTTCAATTCAATATATCGATATTGAATTGAAAATATCGATATATCGATATTTATTCGACAAGCCTATCTTAATTTGATGATCGCATGAATGGTCGCGCGCTCCCACGCTCCGCGATCGCGCTCCGAATTTCGCGCAAAACTGCATCGCACGAACTGCACAAGCTCTTATATTTCATGAGTAATTTTGTCGTCATCTCGTCGTGTTTATTCACACTAGTCATCTATGTATAGAAATCCGTTTGTAATAATTATTTCTATTACAATTATTCACTTGTTACTTGAGAATACAATTAGAATAAATTTCATTGCCTATAGTTTGTACAGGTGTTTTTTTTATTCAGTTTATCGATAATGGAGGGACTAACATGTTAAGAGAGAAAAAAAATTGTGATCTTAGGGCATAATAAATATTGTCGTTTCTAATGCTACTACACTTAAATAAAATATAACAATGTCGAATTAGGATCTAAAAAAAATCAATATTACAGTTTAAAATAGATATATTACATAAACTAATAATAAAAAAAATGTTGATCTTAGCTATACGTAATAAAAAATAAATTACACTAAGCACTTTAAATTTAGCTTGTCAACTTTCATTTCAACAATGAATTCTCACTTTTAGCTGACTTGTATCATAATCAGCTTTCTCGAAAGGTTTCGACTACGAAGGGTATCCGAGTTTGGGGAAAAATTAGCGAGATAACATTCAGTTTTATTGCGTGCCGTTCGTCTGCGACAAATTTCAGGAACGACGTAAATGGTTCAGAGGGGACCTCATTTTATCTCTTGAAGTGGAAAACTTCGGAGTTATTTTTTGTTAAATAACAAAATATTTTTAATCTCTCTTTATTTCATGTGTTTATTATTCATTGGTTAATATAATAAAATTCCTAATGTAATGATAATAAATTCTCCTGAGACCTTATTTTATAATATGACTTCTATTTTCTGTTTTTAATGCCCCAAATATTTTAAGTTTAGACATATTCATTATTATAGTTTATAGTGTAGTTTATTTTTTTTAATAACACAATATTCTCCAGTATATTTAGAGAAGATTACATGTAAAACTTTTACATTATACCATGTATTACATACATGCCATATTTTATTACCACAGCATTCACATTTTTTATTTATTTAATTTCTTCATTATATTACATCTTCACCGGAAATATCAATAAAAGTAATAATATACCACGGAGATAAATGTAAAAAAATGATGATATGATATTGTAACTACACTAATGAAGGCCTTAAGCATTATTTATTCTCATAATTGGCTTATTACATCCCACTAGTAGGATATAACCTAGTCTTTTGAATATACATATGACAGGATATCAAATAGTTTGTTATTTATACTATAATTATACGTTTTATATACTCTGTTGCCATTGGTTTACCAAATATAGCATCATAATTACCAACTTACTTTAGTCCTCCGTGGGAAATCGTTTCTTCCAATCAAAACAGATTCATTCGTCGCTTAAAGATTCCCATTTTATAAGATGTTGGAAAAACAGCAACAGGAAACGAATTTCAACCCTTGGCAGTTCACAGCAAAAAAGAAGAGGCGAAACACCTCGTGCGAGCTACTGGAACTTCAACCACATATGGGTGCAAACCCATACGGCGTTTAGTCAATTTATGATAGAAAGGGGAGGGACGATCTAAATTACACAACGCACATTCTCCACAGTATAGTCTATAGGAAACCGAAAGGCAAGCCACTATACTTTGGTGTTCCAAGTTGAGTAGCTTACGTGACGTAAGAGCCTCATCGGCAATGAGTTGCCAAACTCGGCAATCAATTGAGTCCGAGACTGCCAAATGGTGTTTGGCGGAGCAGTCGCAAAGATGGCAGAATACTCCACATACCACCGTATTTGTGCCTGATACAGGTTAAGAAGTTAGATTATTGTGAAATGCCGTTTGACCTTGAAAATAATGCTGTTTTTGAGCAGCTGTTTTTACCTTAGGTTTAACCGAATGATCAAAGTTAAGGTCAGCAGTTTGCATGATGCCAAGAAGCTCGAGGCTATCAGCCACTGGTACGCTAATACCCCGGAGAGTCAGAACCAAGACGAATGAGCTTCGTTTGACGAATAAAAGACTGGCGTATGTTTTCAAGGCGTTAAACCTGACCAAATTCGTATCACACCAATTGGATAAGAAATCTAAGGCCATATCAACACGCTAAACCATTGCCTCTCTTTGATGACACGATAATGAGCTTGACAGCTCGCCTGATAGCGCTGCGCAGTCACTTACATCGGACGCCTTTCTATAATCATTTGTATAGAGCGGTATATCACGGCCAAACAGCCGCTACTTACTTGCCATTGTCAAGCAACGACGGTCAGAATTCGAATCGTACCTTAACTTGACAATGGTAAAAATCAGATCCTATCGTATACATAATGCCACATTCATCATCATCCTCATCATCGATCCACAGCTAGGTATAAGCCTCTATAAATAAGCGTCACTTAGCTCGATCTTTGGCTTTTCCCATCCTGTTAATATAAGCCACCTTTTTTCACACTACTGCAGCAAAATCATACCATATAATATTATCGCAATAACAAACCATATCGTTCCATGTTATATTTTTCGATATAATAGCGTTTTATTCTTTAACCGTCTGTTTTTTTCCGTCTTTCTTCAGAATTATGTTGGCTATTATCATTAACTGCAAATGACGAAGCTCCGAGCTATCTTCAAAATAGAAATGTTTTATCTTCCGTATAAGTGTACTTGCGATCGTGAGGCGGGAATAAAATGCTAAGGGAATGGGCATTTATTTATCGCTAGTTTATCAAACATAACAAAAAAAAACTAAACTGAATCGGTCTTATGAGTAAGGAAAACTCTATGATTTTAACGGTTTATTTTTATTACACGGAAATTTAAATACGTGGAATTATGAAACTTCTTGTAAATATGAACTATATTTAGAAGTATTGTATTTTCCTATTATTTGCAATCATAAAATTATAATTTTCACATTAATTACGTTGCTAATTAGAAAATAAATTTAAGGACTTAAGTCATATACCATTCGTTGTATTGCCATTTTTGTGTTGTTACCATTTTTAAATAGATTTTCACGAATATTTCAAATACGATAAATGACACATTTATGTTTGTTTGTATTATGTATTTTTGTCATTTTACATGTTTTTTCATAAATATGATAATAACATATCAACACGCCATATACCTTTCGAGGTGAGAAGAGATACATTAGTAGCTGTATCCACTTTGAGCTTATATGTCGTGCTCAATATGAACAGTAGCGCACCTTATCGCCGTTCTCAAGGCACCTAGACATTATATTTCTATTAGATGCTATGCAGGCTTCCTCGCTATGTTTACAAATATCCCTTATGTATAAATTCAACTTACAGTAATTAGTTAAACACGTTTCTGGTTATGGTTTGTGCGATGCAATCGGAGTGTTTTGGACCCCAACAGGGGTCTAAACGGGCGTTTCTGTTCACGCTTACGTAATTGCCAATTAGTGAAACTGGGATCGTCTTCGTTAGCTTAGGGTTACGTTTGTTAATATTGGAGACAAATTATAGGTTTACTGTTCGCATTCAACTTTGATCTCCGTAATTCATCAACCCAAATCGATTGTACAAAGTGCAGTCGTTTTACTGTCTAATTTTTCATATGTTTTACATATATTATTATTTTACTCTCTTTCACGCTGTTATTTTAAGCGACCGAGCTAAGATTGGGTTAATGTTTTTAATATATCGTAGTCTTGTTTGATTTCAAGTTAACCACAAGGAAAAAACTAATACCAAAAATAAAGTGGTTAACTAGAATAAAAGTGAATTTATTTAGTTAAAATGATAAATAATGTTGTTAGATATAGTTATTTTTGTTTCCAGACTAGTTAGCTATACAAACGGGTTCATTATTATCAAGTAGTATAGAAAATAGTTAACAATTTACGAATGAAGGAGGAGAGAATTGTTTAAATTGCAATTTACTCTCCATAGTAGGACCTTTTTAAATAACAAATATTTCTGCAGTTGACTGTTTTTCTTTAATTATTTATGTCTTTTGATTAAATTATTGTTAATCTGGTAAATTTATCGACTTTTAACTACAAAACTAGAATAATACAAACTAAGCTTATGTGAATAATACTTTGAGTAGGTAAAATTGTAACGTATGTTTGCGTCAACTACGCATACCGTAAATAATTAAAGGGCACAGGCCCGACAAAGGTCACCGCTGCTCGGAATGTCAATAAAAATAGAATATGTATTCTAGGGACGGATTTAATAAATAATGTCGGTTATCTTGCATTTAGTTAACCCCTGACCCAGCCAAACGAAAATGAAACATCAGCAGTTGTTTGGAAATCCAACAAAAGATATATTTTCAAATTGTATTATTACTCATAATACTTTTATTAGATTTTATTTTCATTTACTTCAAGTATTATATGGATCATATCATATGGTAACGATCGCTTTCTAAACAAGCAGAAATACAAATACGTCAAAAGTTTTAGGAAATAATGAATTTAGTTATATGAAAAAAAAATCGTAATTATTTTAACTGCTATATTGATGAAAACAAATTTCAATTATACATATCAATTATATATTATGACTAGTTACTTTTGAAAAGTATTGGTTTATTTTTCTGAGTGTATTAATCATTTTCACTTTCTTTGCTCAGAATGTTAAGGACTTTTTTTTGGTAACCCTGGGAAATCCCTAACGGACCTTCTGGGAGCAGTGAGGGCCGACCCCCGGTGTGTCGGACTTGTACCGACTAAAACCCCAGGGTGTTCCTTCTCCTGCCTGCCGAGTGCCAAGGGCAAGGCTGACCCATCTTCCTGGGCAAGAATGTTAAGGGATGTGAAGCAATATAGCTTTTTCTTCAGTATGACAGTCTATTCATTTTTTTTTTTATTAACTACTTAACCCTAGTCCGAATTTCGTAATAAAATCTCAAAAATAAATGGTAATTTTAAGCAGTACATATTGTCTCTACCCAGAACTCTAAGCACATATTCAGTGCTCATAAATTCATTTTAGATGTGTCTACGAATATAAACGGCTCACGTGTGTCAACGCCGCGTCGCAAGCCTGGACAGGAGTCGCCAACTCCAAGCCTGTAACTCACCCTAAAGTTATTTAAAATCTCCTTAAAACTCTAAAAATATTTTGTACGTACGGGCATAGATATCGAAGCTATTTTTCATCGACTAAATCGTAAATTTAAGAATCAAATGCCCATTGAGTTAGTATATTATTAAAAAAAGTTCAATGGGCTATCAAAGATTTATTAGGATATTCATAAATTGTAGTTGACCTGCGTGTAAAACTTTATCAATCATCTCTAAAACGATTTCATCAATCATCACAATCAGCAGTGAACGAAATAATTAACATGTTACACGTTGAAAGAAGAAAAAAAAGGAACTTGAATTATGTCTCTTTTATTTCACAACGTGATTTTGAAAATAAAAAGCTTTAAAACGCATTGAAAGATTCAATAATTAAATATGATTATACAATATTTTCTTTTATTTAAATATGTCCTTCGAAAGCCCGGCCAACTCTGGTATATTCTTATAGCTATTTTGATGAAATGCTCACTTTCCCGTGTTGTGCCTGATCTTTCAACAAAAAAATAGGATACGTAAATCACACGAGCATCATATGAATATGGCACAAGAACGTCGTTAACAGTAGAGCTGAAGCTGTCGCCGTAACTGTAACTGACTGGATTATAATGTTGTCGTTTTACTTTAAGCCGGTGATATGATATCGTACACTTTTCTCCTCAGTTTATTTTAAAATTTAATTAACTTCAAAACTCTCTAAATAATTACGTTTGCTACACTAAAACCCCAACTATATAGGTGAAAACTTTTAATTTGGTAACACTGAGCCGGGTCACCGGTAATGAAATATGCAGAGGGGGTCCGCGAACTAGCTACACGAAATCTGCTCAAATGTCGCCCCAAGCGACGACTAGCCACCGTGAAACGAGCTAAAACCGCGGACAGATTTGTGTTAGCATATTGCGGGCTTACTACATCATTTAACGAGTGGACATTGCAACAGACTAGTCGAAGAAATTCCTAAATTTCAACTTTATTTTCATGATTATTATAATAAATTGCGTTTTAAGAAAACTAACTTCTAATCTTATCCATAAACAAATGCGAAGATGAGCTTTAACTTAAGCAATGTCTAAACAGTGGTAAAAAGTAGTTATTATAAAAGATAGACTAGCATTTGATATTGTACTAAGATTTTTACATTAAGAATAAACTATTTTTTGTGAGAAAGGACTTTTGGTACTGTTTAACCTTTCCTTAAATTCAAATCAGTATTCTAATAAATCCAAAATAGTTTTACTTCAGTTCGAAATAAAAATTGCAGTTCATTGCTTAGCTGTTTTATTATACATTAATACATTACAGTATAAATTACTATACTGATGTTAATTAAGAGGTTATATGTCGGAGGTATTGTTCGAAACTATCCATTCCATTTAATAAATTCTTTTACCAATATTTAGAATGGACCTATAGGATGGAGATTGGCTGTATACCCCTACCCACGCTCACGTAAACTGTGGATTACGCGCTATTTGAGCCGCAGGCTTAGCTAGTTATTATAAATACATTGTTATCGTTAAACTATGATAAAAGACGCAGCTATTTTCAAAACTATTTTCAAATCATAAACTATTTCTAAACTATAAATTTGTAGATGGTTTTAAGATAAATTATACAATAGCAATACGATTCTTAATTAAGAGGGAAGCTATTATGAATATAAAGAACGATTGATTGAGAAAGATTGACTCTGCTGGAAGGCGGTGTAGGTACGCAAAACGTGTCTATTGTACCTTTATTTTAATGTGTTTGGGTTTACTACGCTTTAGAAATGTCTTTATAATTGAGTTCCTTTGTCAGCAATTTATAAAGTGTAAGACCTGTTTAGCAAAAACGCAAAAGTCAATTGTTCACGGTGACTTGCCGCAAAAATACTGCCGTCCAGACCTTATCAGTTAGACCCAATACTGTGAGAAGAGAAACTCTGCAAGACAGTACATTCCAGGCTAGCAACGAGTCCACAGTAAATTTCATCAAAGTTCCATTGAATGCAACATTCCGATAGACATAATCACTTCCAAAGCAGCGTTGCTACTTCATCGAAATACTATATATATATCTATATTTATATGCGTTTGGATAGCCAAATCAGTAGTTTTGTTTGCAGCCAAGCAACATTAGTGTTGGTTTCATAGACAATCTACCTTTATTCTTAGTACAACGTAGAAAAAGCGGTACCTGTCAAGAAACAAACAATTTCGACTTATACAATCATCTCCTAAATAATATTCTAACCAAATAAACAAATGGCTATGGGAACCTAGAGGATGTGAAACTGGTATCCATGTGCGGAAACGCGAATTGTTCTAGATTCCAACCTTGGCACGTACATGTGGTTTTATTCTGATTAAATACAGGCTTAGGCAACAAATTGCTCACTAGTGAATGAAATTATCGTGAGGAAGCTCGCGTGGCATCGAATAAATAAATATCATTTGTAAACGCTCTGAGAACGGCGATCAGCTACGCTACTAGTCACTTAAGGCACTATATATAAGTGCAAAGTGGACAGAGCTACTAATGTCTCTCTGCTCACCCCGAAAGGTATATAGCATGACTATATATACATTTAGGATCCAGAAGTAGGAATCTTTAAAAATAAGTACAAAAATGACCATAAGTTACATTTATAATAATTAATTTAACAAACTCGTAAACTAACCTACAAAATGATCATAAATTGCTAATGATTTGAAATACAAAAAGAAATCACCAATACAAACTTTATAAAGAACTTACATAACCACATAACTTACTAATATTACTTATAGAACCACTTTTAACCATTTATAACTTAAATGTTGGATATAAACACAAATCACAACGACCACGACTTTACTACACCAAACAGCAATGCAATAGTGCGCGCCATGTTGCTATGGTGTCCTGCTCTACCACTCATTTTTAGTGAGGTACCCAGACATTCCTAACTATACTATTTTTATAAATAATCAAAACGAATTCAAAGTAAACTTAAATAAACTTTTTTTTCAAGGTGACTACACCGGCCCTGATGGAAAGTTCAATATAGTACAAAAACGACAGCGATTATCAAGAAACGGAAATCAATTGACAGTTACCATCCCCAGGCCGGCTCTCATATATCACGACAAGAGTTATCCAAGTATATGAATAACTGGATATACACAAACTGATTCGCCAAACGCTATAAGCCAAAGCGGATCACTATGATGGTCTTTACGCAGTCAAATTATTATATTTTCTGAAAAATATTAGGAGCTAGTGTAAACGCAATCTTACATACACTTAGCAGTAAGGTGCGGACGTGCGCAGATTATCCTAAAAGCTATTTTTATTCAAATAGCATAGAAACTATGAATTGGATAGAGTGCGATGGTGGTTATATTCACAACAAAACCTTACACGTACAAAATGTTATATTTTTTCGTATTTACCCGACCGTTTTATGTAGGCTTTCACGGATTCCGCCAGAGTAACAATAAGTCTGATAAACCAAGCGTGTGATCCGTAGAAAAGTAGAATTTTGCTATTTTGTTGAATAAAATGCCTTATTATCATTATAATGTCCATTGTTGAAATTTATTTTATTGTTTTATAACAATATATTTTATAGCTAAACAATATTTGATTTAAAGGTTGCCTTAAAATATAATACTGTGGTCTCCAAAAGAACATTGAATATTTACTACAATGACATCTCTACCTACAGTTTGATTATATATAATTGTAACAGTTATAAAGTTATATATACTAAGGCCAATAGAACCACAGTTTCCTTTTTTTTGTTGACCCGGTGGAAATCGTCATTGACCGTCAGGGTTCCATGACGGTGTCGGCCACCCCAGGCACTATGAACTATTTTGGTTTAGTAATAATCTATAAAAATTGCAATGTTGTATAGTATTAAAAGTTTAATATAATATAATAAAATAAAAAAATAAATCATAAAATCATCTTCGCCTTATATTATTATAAATAAATAATTAATATGTTTTATTTGTAGAATCAATAATGCCACATCTAATTGACATTAAAATATTTTTAATAGCATATTTTTAAAGTTATTCACAATTTGGCTGCTCTTTGTCTAGAATCATTATAAATATAAGTTCGCACAATTGATATGTCGTACGAGAACATAATATAATGTAACAATAACACAGCCTGTTTCATAAAAGAGTTGAAAACACGAAACAAATCAAGCATTATGGATCTGCAAATTGAGCGCCATTGCCGACGGCTATGGCGCATGTATGCTAGGCCGAACACAAAGAGCGCTGTTATTACCATCTAATAATAGTACACAGTTTAATATATTTACTAATACAACCGTAAATATTTATATTTTTTTGAATGAAATGGATTTAGACTTGTCAATAATCCCGAACTAACTATTGAATTAGAATCCCTCAAAGTATGCAGATGTCGAGCTCGTTCTATCGTTAGTATAATGGAGTGCTCTAAAGAACTATTCAATCTAGTACTCTCAATGTCTTTACAAACTTATACCATTCGTTGTTGGTCGTTGGCGCATCCCTATACTATATAGTAGTGATGCCACGAATAGTGAATAGACCGAATACCGAATATTCGGCAACGCTGTCTGTCGGCGACGCGTGTATATCCACGGAGTAAGCGAGATATCTCCGTCCCGCTCTAACACACTAGATCGCCCATAAGGCCTAGTGTATCTCTTAGTACCTAGGTGTAAGCATTTTGAAAATAGTGTATTAGGGTAGGATTCTTTATAAGAAGTATTTTCATAGGTCATAGTTCGTTGTACGATCAGTAGTTTTCAAGATATTTCGATTTTAGTGTTTATTCCAATATTTCGATGTGAATTATTCTGTTGTAAAATAAAGGATCGTACAATAAAAATACATAGGATAGATAAATAATGTAATGTGTAATATAAAAGATAAATTAAGGGATATTATAGGGAAACATATTACATGTCTGTATATTAAGTAGTATAAAAGATATTAACACCTTTGTGTGCAAGTAGACAGAAATCGCTTGTAGAATAGGAACATTTTGTGTTATAAAACGTAAGGTAAATAAGTAAGGTATATGAATGTTACATAAATCGATAGGTATTTACGTAAGGATTAGTTTAAGCTATGTAACATAATTGTAACATGTATAATTTGGTGAATAAATAAAGAAAACTGGGAGCGGTGAAGTGAAAATGCCAGCAAAAGGGGTACAATTGTATAGGGTGCCTCGATAAAGTAGTGCTCGACCATTTATAAACGGGCCCATTTTCGAGTACGGCGGGGCAGTCTCAAGATCGCATCAAGAAAGGAAGCAACTCAAGAAAGGAAACAACTCAAGAAAGGAAGCACCTCAAGAAAGAAACAGTTCAAGAAGTCAGCAAGAAATCTTCAGCAAGAAACTCCGCAAGAATAATTCAAGATTAGGAAGATTTCAAGAGGGGTCTAAAATCGCTGGCTGGTCACCGCCCCTAGTTCAAGTTTCTACAAAATTCGGGGTTTTACTCAAGTTTCTATACGTCAAACGCATTCCCCCCTTCCCCCTCCTCAGTTCCTTCACTCCCCCGGCTTCACGGGGCTGGCTGACGCGGGGTGCTCGCTCTGCCGTAGTCGGTAGACGGACCTACCAGCGCACCGAGGCGCGTTCTACGCCCTTGGTGTCGAAGGGGTCTGTCCAGACGGAGGCGGTGTCAGGGCCGGGCAAGGACATCCTGCCCGGTTGAGAGCACCGCGCTCGCTACAGCTGGTCCTTCGAAGTCCGGATCTATCCGGTTATCCGTCACCTCCCAGTCACCATGCCCCAAACCCGAAGCCAGTCAGGGGCCCAGAAGGAACAGACGCCGCCGGTTGAAGAAAGGTCTACAGTCGACGTTGCACATCAGGACGTCTCCACTGCCGCACTCAGCGCGCCCGTCGGGACCTCCAGTACCAGAAGAAGAATGGAAGAATCTTCTGAAGAGGCAACGTCTTACGAGACCATAGCGACGTCATATGAAGAGGGGACATTGATGGCGTCAGAGAATACCGAGAAGACCGAAAAGACCAAGAAGACCATAGAAAAGACCGGGTCAAAATCGAAGAAGAATCGTCGTACGTCGTCAATAAGGACCGAACGACAACTGGAACTTGAAGAGCAAGACCTAGAACTTGAACTGCAAATTGCGCGGCTACAGAAAAAGTTGCTGAAGATTAAACAAAGGAAAGCTGCGCTAGAAGAGGATTCCGAAACTGAAGTTGAAGACAATGGTCGAGATGAAGATGTCCAGAAGTGGGTACAATCCACGGTGGAAGAAGCAAAGGAGGGACGTCTGCTGAACGGGTCCGGGAAGGGACAACCGCAGATAGAAATTGGGAAACCGGCGGTGAATCCATCAGCAGACACGCTCAGGAAGGAGCGACTCCAAGAAGACGCCATCAAGCCAGAAGTACCCAGGACATACAGACCGGTCGAAGCGATCCGGTCAGCACCGACCTACGTGCAAGAGCTGCCAACCTTTGACGGGGACTACAGGGAGTGGCTCTCGTTCCAAGGAGCCTACGACAGGACAGCAAGATTGTTCGACGAGATCCACAACATTTCAAGAATACGTCACGCCCTCAAAGGAGCAGCACTGGAATCAGTCCGATGTCTGTTGTACTCGGATTGCACGCCGGAAGAAATCATGGAGACTCTCAGAAATGAATATGGAAGACCGGACCACCTGATCATAGCGGAATTGGACAGGATCAGGAACTTACCAAGGTTCGGCACCAGCGCGCAAGATATCTGCGAGTTCTCGAAGCAAGTGAACAACACAGTGGCGACGATCAAGACTCTGAAGAGGCCGAACTACCTCATCAGTCCAGACCTGATAAGGGCCATCATCAGCAAGATGCCAGAAATATTGAAGTTCAGGTGGCTGGACTACGCTGGCAAGAAGATGGAACCGGAGCTCTCAGACATGGCAGACTTCTTGAAGGAAGAAGCGATTCGTCATAGGCCACTCGCAGTGAAGGATGCACTTCCAGTCCAAAGGATAGAACCGCCTCCACCGAGACTGAGGCAGTCATATGGGAAGCAAGCATCACATGCAGCCGTCGAGCAGAGAAGAGAAGAAGCAGTATGCCCACATTGTGAAGGAGAGCACTACCTTTACGAGTGCAGAAGGTTTCTACAAGCATCGAACGAAGAGAGGTGGAACATAGCATTGAAGACGCGAACGTGCTTCAAGTGTCTTAAAGGAAGTCATCGAAAAGAGACATGCAAGAAGCCTCCATGTGAAGAATGCAGTCGTTGGCATCATCGACTCCTCCACAAGGACAAGTTGCAAGAAAAGAAGGAGGAGAAGAAGGAAGTCGCCAACAACGTCATGCTGCCAGTGAATGTAGCAAGAGCAAGAAGAGCCTACCTGAAGATGGTGCCAGTTGAAGTGTACGGACCAAAAGGATCAGTGGAGGTTCTGGCACTGCTGGATGAAGGGTCGACAGTGACATTGGTTGACTCTTCAGTTGCACACCATATTGGATTAGAGGGACCACAAGAAGCTCTGACACTGGAGACAGTTGGTGGAAGAATGATCACGAAAGAGGAATCCATGAAGATTGATCTAAAAATAAGAGGAGTTCATCACCCCACCAAAAGGAAAATCACTGGAGCTCGCACCATCGATGACATTCGATTGACACCACAGAAGGTAGAAAGAAAAAGGATAGAAGCATGCGCCCACCTCAGCAAAATGGTCGACAAGCTTCTGTATGAAGAAGAACCACCCAAGATCCTCATCGGTCAAGACAACTGGGAACTGATCGTGTCAAGATCAACGCGCAAAGGAAGAAGAAATCAGCCCGTAGCATCCTACACGTATCTGGGATGGGTGCTACATGGGTCTGATGGAGAGACAGAACGGATTAACTCTCTCACCTGTACGCACTTGACCAGACGAGAAGAAGAATTACCGAGGATCAATAAGGAGCACTTCGCTGTGAAGTCATTGGGGGTTCAACCACGTCCACCAATTATGGATATGAAGAGAGAAGTCACGAGCGCCATCATGTCAACTCTCAACACCGAAGGGGAGCTCAGGGCAGAAGAGAAAGAAAAACAAGATAGAATATTTCGACCTTTAGAAACGCACTATATGAAAGGGGCTGAAAAGATATTATTGAAAAGATACCAAGATGAAAATTTCAGCGAAGAAGTAAATTGCTTTAAGAAAAGGAAACCCCCCGAACGAGCAAGCGAGATGAAAAAACTTGACAGGCTACTACGTGTTCGAGGAAAAATAAAGGCAGCAATCAATTTGGAAGAGGACTTCGCTTCAAGAAGAGCAGCGCCGCAGAACATCTCCAGTAACAACGGCACGAACTACTTGAAAGCAAAAAAGGAACTCCAAGAGGCAGCTGGGGGGCGGATGAATGAAGACGTCATAGAAAGAAGCCCCAAAGAAGTTCTACATACATCGCTGCTAGAAACCGAACACAGAAAAATCAAAACCACTCGTCGTGGCGGAACACACGAAAAGGGAAGCCCTCACTCCCAATCACATTGTCGTTGGGAGATCCTGCGGCGCACTAAGAATCGGCGTGTTCACCAAGGAAGACATCGCGACGCGGAGAACATGGAGGACATCGCAGCAACGAGCCAACCACTTCTGGAGCAGATGGGTGAAAGAGTACCTACAAACTCTGATCCCGAGAAGAATCGACGGGAAGGCGACTACGCAAGACTTGCAGTGTGGGGACACAGTCCTCATCGTGGACTCCGCGCTGCCGAGGAACGTGTGGCCAAGAGGAGAAGTGCTCCAGACCTACCCCGGACCAGACGGCCGCACCAGGATCATCGAAGTCCGTACTACACATGGCATCCTGAGGCGTCCGAGCTCCAAGGCAGTGCTGCTGGTTCCCGCCGTCGAGGAAGATTAACGGGACAACGTGCAACGAGTCGCCGAGACCGGAGTTGGTGCTTCGCACGAAGGGGAGGATGTCGGCGACGCGTGTATATCCACGGAGTAAGCGAGATATCTCCGTCCCGCTCTAACACACTAGATCGCCCATAAGGCCTAGTGTATCTCTTAGTACCTAGGTGTAAGCATTTTGAAAATAGTGTATTAGGGTAGGATTCTTTATAAGAAGTATTTTCATAGGTCATAGTTCGTTGTACGATCAGTAGTTTTCAAGATATTTCGATTTTAGTGTTTATTCCAATATTTCGATGTGAATTATTCTGTTGTAAAATAAAGGATCGTACAATAAAAATACATAGGATAGATAAATAATGTAATGTGTAATATAAAAGATAAATTAAGGGATATTATAGGGAAACATATTACATGTCTGTATATTAAGTAGTATAAAAGATATTAACACCTTTGTGTGCAAGTAGACAGAAATCGCTTGTAGAATAGGAACATTTTGTGTTATAAAACGTAAGGTAAATAAGTAAGGTATATGAATGTTACATAAATCGATAGGTATTTACGTAAGGATTAGTTTAAGCTATGTAACATAATTGTAACATGTATAATTTGGTGAATAAATAAAGAAAACTGGGAGCGGTGAAGTGAAAATGCCAGCAAAAGGGGTACAATTGTATAGGGTGCCTCGATAAAGTAGTGCTCGACCATTTATAAACGGGCCCATTTTCGAGTACGGCGGGGCAGTCTCAAGATCGCATCAAGAAAGGAAGCAACTCAAGAAAGGAAACAACTCAAGAAAGGAAGCACCTCAAGAAAGAAACAGTTCAAGAAGTCAGCAAGAAATCTTCAGCAAGAAACTCCGCAAGAATAATTCAAGATTAGGAAGATTTCAAGAGGGGTCTAAAATCGCTGGCTGGTCACCGCCCCTAGTTCAAGTTTCTACAAAATTCGGGGTTTTACTCAAGTTTCTATACGTCAAACGCATTCCCCCCTTCCCCCTCCTCAGTTCCTTCACTCCCCCGGCTTCACGGGGCTGGCTGACGCGGGGTGCTCGCTCTGCCGTAGTCGGTAGACGGACCTACCAGCGCACCGAGGCGCGTTCTACGCCCTTGGTGTCGAAGGGGTCTGTCCAGACGGAGGCGGTGTCAGGGCCGGGCAAGGACATCCTGCCCGGTTGAGAGCGCCGCGCTCGCTACACTGTCGGCCGAAGCGCTATCTTTATTTCAACACTAAGCGCTATCTTTATTTCAACACAAAAATTATACATATACACAGGGTGATAAGTCTCACCAATTAAGTAAATCTTGTCTCTGGTGAGATCCGCACTTCTGTTCGGGTTATTCAAGGGTGTTTTGTGTTTTTATATGGATATTAACGTTATAAGTTTATTAGTATGTGTGTGAGCGAGAGAGAGAGAGTGTGTGTTTGTGTGTGTGAGAGAGAGAGAGTGTGTGTGAGAGGTTATTTTCTGAGGCTGGTAACATTTACGATGAAAAGTGTAATCGTTTGCTACCAAAAAATGCTGAAAAGCTTTTTTTTGTCCATCACAACTTACCAATAATCAATTTTAATTATTAAAGTGTTGTAATTTGGAAATAAATACATAACTTTGAGTAATATAACGTGTCTTTTTTACATGATTTGGTATTCGGTATTCGGCCGAATAGCACGTAGTATTCGGCCGAATACCGAATAGCAAAAAAAGTGGCCAAATAGGCCGAATACCGAATAGTTGCCGAATATTCGTGGCATCTCTACTATATAGTGTTACAGAACCGCGACAACGCAGCGATTCTCCAGAGTCTAGACCGTTTTTGTCGTACACTGTAGAGTTTTTTTTTTCTATTTAGTTAAGGGACTTTTGTTCCTCGGCACATGCCAGCCCCGTCGTATCCTAAACATCCACTAATAAAATTTATTTCTGATGGGGAGCCATCAGCCTGAAAAATTCTTTAGCTTCGGCTGAGTAAGGTCTTGCTAAAATTTCGCAGAACATGCCTACATCAAATTTGTTCGGGCTAAAGTCTCCGATCAGAGAATCTCTTGCAGACTGAGACCGGACACACTCCATCAGCAAATGTTGTACGTCATCTACTTTGTCACACGTGCTGCAGTTCGGGTCGGGTCGGTTTTGAAGTCATCCAAAAGCTTCATCAGATATTTTACTTTAGAGTTGAGGAATGAGTTGTTGGAGACTGTTATACCCTAGAACTATTACATGGGGCTCTTCAAGAGGGCAATGAATAATGGTGTTCTTGGTCGGCAATGCACTAACATCACTCCTCGTGTTGTAGATGTCCGTAAGCGATAGTGACCACTTATCATCAGATTTGCCTGTTTGCCAACAAAAGTTAAAAAAACAAAAATTATCATAGTGATTTACTACAGTCTGTCGCGCTTTGAGATCATTTTGTGTACATCCATTTTTCCATATATCTAGAGATCTTTAGACGAGGTATTTAAATGCCGGCTTAATTGACGATGATGTTTGTCAATGATTATCGTTCTTTGACAGTCATTCCTGAAGTACACAGTACTTTCTATCAGGTGTGGTATAGTCACTTTGTCGAGCCTGTACGAGAAAAGCCAGGTAGATATTTCTGCTTATCTCAATTTGAACACAACGTAATAATAGTGAGTTTCTATAAAGATAAGCCCACATGAAAATATTTAACAAGGTGAGCTTTTTAAAACATTTGTTTATACGCAGCATTGAAACATTGTTTCTGATGAAATTTAATTTTTACATACTTTCGACAAAAAAGATTCATAACTTCATTTCCCAGTAGTCGAGAAGCTCGCAAATTTTATAAATTTATTTATAATAGTTTAGTGGAACCTTAAGGTTTCTCTATCTTTTATAGTTTGCCTATAACACTTAGTGTACTGTTTATATTTTTATTTTTTATTTATACTTATGTTGTAGCACGATAGGGCTGGCATGACTGCATGCGGCAGTCAAAAGGCCTTTAAATACATTGATTAAAAAAAAAGATTCATAACTTCACAAGTTATTAAAACATTTCCTTTGAGGGATCTACGGAACAAGTAAAACAACCACACTGTAACTGATATTTACCAGCTCTTAGGTAAAAGTTTCATTGCACTGGAAAATTTGCGAGCACTGGAGCGTCTCTTCGACCATGCGGGAGTTTTTAATTTGATTAATAGAAGCAAAACTACAGCTCGAGCAAGTTTTATTGTACATTAGACGAAAGATGCTGAAACTTTACCAGTTTCTGGTAATCTAGTTTTAAGGAAAAAATTTAAGGGTTTTGTTGTTGTACCAACAAATTTAAATAAAGTGTAAGCTTGTATAAAATGCTATTTACTTGGTGTAGATTAATTCTACCTCAATAGTAATTTAAATTTAAGATTTATTAAAACTGGATAAATTTTTTATATAAGAAAATAGATACAGTTTAACGCGAAGTGTAGCGTTTTATACAAGTTTAAAATAGAGTTAATTTGTTGATGCAAGCCGCTCTAAGAGTAAGTGATTACGACTGATTTGATGCCTATACAAAATGTATTACAAACTTTTTGCTATTGTTGATTTTGTTAGTAGTTTAATCTATATTGGTCCTAATGAATATTTCGATCGTTATGTATTAGTAGAACGTGGTATTCTCCTCCTCTCATCACATTCCTTAATGCTGAGGGTTGTGAGTCTCCGTAGGCTGTCCTCAGTCGTACGGTGGTACGCAACTCCATTCTATTCTTGGCATCGCTGAGAGCATCATCTATATTTTTATTCAGAGTGCCACGGATTGACTTCCCTCAACCTTACCAGTAACCATCAGCTGGTCGAGGTAATCGCTATCTTTTCTAGCTACATGGCCAAAAAACTCTAGTATTCTGCGGAGAAATTTTGTGGATACCCTCAGTTTACATTTCAAATCGCGCTGAATAAACATATTGGCACAAAAGTTCCTCCAAGGGATCTGTAGCATTATTAAGGCTTTATAAAAAAGCAAAAATGCATTTTTCTGCTTTTGCATTTTTTTCTAAATCACTATGTTAGGAAATCGAATAATCATAATTATACTTGCATAGAACGGTTTCTGAACTAAAATTGTATGGAGAAATGTTTAAATATAAAAGGAACGATTTGTTTTCGAAAGCACTAGCTGTATTTGTTTGAAAATATTGTTGATATAGTTCAATTTTTTGTGGATATTTCACGCTTGTCCAAAAATTTAACTGTATCAAATATTTTATTATTTAACAAGAACTCGTTGATAGCATATCTCATTTGTTGTAGTTGACCAGATATCCTTAATTGTCCCTTTAAAAAAAACTGTATAATTCAATGCAATCAAAGTCGTATCGATAGCTTTTTACGTCGTATTTTCTTTTGATACCGTGTACCTCATTTTTGTTCCTGCAAGCACTACTGGTAATAGAAAATGGTTTTCAGGAACTGCCCATTTTACAAGGGTATGTTCAAACTATTTCGCAGCATTGTTATGTTGCATTTGAATTTTTAAAATATTGAACTACAACCGAAAGGCTGAATTGAATGCAACAACGTTTCCCGTTTCTAAATTCTATGAAAGTGGTTATAACTTATATCATTCATATTTTCTCACGGAGGCAATTGCAATTGTGCATTTCATTTTATTTTTGCTATTTATCTTCCTAGATTGCCAAAAATGACAATTTTTTGGTAATACGGTGATTCTAAAAAAATGTGACAAACAAAGATTATCTCGAACTTTTCAATTATTACAATTACCTATTTATGAAAAAGGATATATTTTCATATTTTACTCTCTATCAGAGAAAAAATTCATAACTAAAGAATAAATTGGCATGAATATTTTAATGATAGTTGTCGTATGAAGAAACTTTGTTTTCGACCGCGTCATAACTTTATCCACTAATTACGTTATTATATTATATATAATTTATATATTTATTTATAATATTAGTTATAATATTATAGCTAATTACGTTATGCACGCAATTTATGCTTGCCTCGTGTGAGAATAATTTAGCGCAAAAAAGCTATAAAGATATAAAAAGATATAAAGTAACAATTTGTTCATATATATGTAGTTTATAAAACTAAATATTTTATCAAAACTAAAGTCGATATACTTGTAATAGCTGAAATCTTTCAGATTTTTAAATAAATATTCAAAATATTTGATCATTTACTGAATTTGACTAAAATATCTACACATATGAATCCATGTCTTATAATGGTCTGGAAAAACAGAATGTTCCAACAAAAAAAATTAAACAAAGGTCCTGTTTGTAAAACAGCTTTTGTTGGTGAGTTGTTAGCTGGATTATTTGATTCTGAAATAAACATACGAATCATAAAACGTGGGTAGAATCTGTGTATGATTGTAGGCATATTTCAAATTTTTTAAATACAACAATCACATTTTAATATTACCAAAAGAAAGATTAGCACTAAATTAAGACAGAGAGATATTCAATGACAAAGGAAAGTATAAATCATAAAAAGTTAAATACAATTATATAACGAAGATAAAATAATTTCCAATGTAGACGGACAACGTAACTGTAGTCAAAAAATAATTTCAATAAAATCTTGTACAAGATTTAATATTTAAATACAATCAATAAATAAACATTAAACGACATTGAAATATGTCTGAAACAAATCCAAAAGTACATAAAATATACATTGTATAATGATGCTTCAAAAATTAAAGATATCAATAACTTGAAAGAAAGAACAAATAAAGCAATAAAAAGATAAAACTAATTCATTTCGATTTGCCTTTACATTTTCGCCAAAAATTAAATTAGGCACTCTCGCCGAGATGAGTATATGTGATATAACGTTTAGGTATTGTATCATCATCATATCATGAATAGAACGTCCACTGTTGGACATAGGTCTTCCCCAAATTAATTTAAGAGCGACCAGTCGAAAGCGGTTTGAATTTAGCGTCATGTCGTAGTAACTTACTACTTACTAAAGTAGTGAGATGTCATACTGCGCTTGCTAATACGCAGTCTCCACTCGAGAATTTACTAACCCATCGACCATCCTCTCAACGAGTTATGGATACCCACTGCCTCTTGCACTTTACTAATTCACTGGGCTGTGTCTGTAACTTTCGCTCGGCAACGGATTTCTTCAATTCTGATTCGATCACGAAGACAAACACCAAGCATACCTAGTCCCCTCCGTGGTTTACTCTATGACAGAGAAACTTCTAAGGACAGAGACCCATAGTAAGAATGTAATATTGTATATTGTAAAGTAATATAATAAAGATAAACCTGAATACTTTTATTACCAAATATCAATATGGATACCTTTATAAAGTCTATCATATTATATAACACTTTTTTTATTACCAAAGGCTTTATTAGTATACTAAATACATTATACAAAATTTATTTTTATACTGTCAAATAATATTAAATTGAGCGAGCACTCTTGAAATAAGCATTATTTTAACTAAAACATGACAAAGTGAAAATAGCTTAATGTCATATTTTAAGTCAAGCCCATTTACAAAGCTTGCATAATAAGAGAATGTCACTTCATTTCATCAGCTTACTCCATTAATACCATTTAAATATTCCTGGCATTTGCTAAAGAAAATGTTTAAATTTAACTAAGAGTCATTTTAAATTATAAATGTTATTTTCCAGACACAATCGTGACCTAGGATTATTGAACTAGGGGCCGTGGAAAGCCGTTGTGCTTATTATTTTGCATGTTGAGTCAGAAACTTACAGCTTTGTTGAGCAGATCATGAAAGACCGAGAAAAATTATCCAAATAACTAAATTCTAATCATTTGTTTTTTGCTATAATAAGATCAATGATTGATTATTTGACTTTGTTGTTAGATATTCACCAACTACTGAAATTATTATATTTACAATTATGATGCAGTATTCTTACTCTGAGATTTAAAGACGGTACTTTGACATCGCTTAACGAAGTGTTCAGAAAATAAATTGGTCTTTGACAGAAAACTTAATACATAAAGTAACTAGAGTACAACATAAGCATTCGCATAGCCAACACCAATTTTACAAAATCTGTGACTTATCCATTGTAATGTTTGAGTGAATCCTACGCAAAGTCAAAGAAGCGTCTATAAATCTAAGCCTTAGAAACAGTGGCTTTTTATATTTTAAGTTATTATGCAGAATATCCTAAGAAATAATACTTGGAGTACAATTTTAATTAAGGTAAAATGTAATACTGCATGCAACAAAATTAAATAAATTGAAGTAGAGGAGGGAAAGCGTGTTCACAATGGAACATTGGGACGCAGAATCTTCGCTAGAGTTAATTTAGAAAATAGCTTGCCGTATCTAGCCAGATCATAACTATGTACAAGATAGTAAGTTTAATCTAGATTATATAGGATTCGAGCTTAGCTAAAACCATGTGTCACCATCTGCATTCTCAGAATAACGGATTATATTTCCTATATAAAAATAATCGATGTTCTATTCCAGATTATAGCTTATCTCTATGATAAACTTTATCCATGTTTGTTCACCCAATCTTATGTGATTAAGTGATCCATCGAAACTGAAATAAAAGTTAACCTTTAAATAATAGATGTAAAATGTAAATGAATCTCCTGCTCTCTAGCATAAATGAATCGATTTACTTCTTAAAATAATATTCAACTCAAAGTAATAAATTAATGAAAAGATAAAAAGTTTATGTTATTTTAATAAATTAACTAAGTTTTGATGAATAATTAACGAATGATTAAATTAAGGACTATTTCGAAATAGAAAAGATACTTAATAGCTATTTGAAAAAGTATTTTATAATTCTATTTATTTGATCTTACCCGCAAAATAAAAATTAATTTCTTTAAACGCTTCTGTAAATATTTTGTTGTAAGAACAGAACGGGTTGAAATAAACAAGCAAAAATTTAAAAAGATGCTCAGTTTAATCTTTTCTCCAACCTCACAGCTACGGTCGTCGAGCAAACGCGTTCTCAACCTAACCCATTTAAAAGTAGCTTAAGAAGCTTATTGTGAAAGAGGTTAAGTGCTCCTCTATGTTTGGTCGTGTTATAAGATGCTACATTTTTTTTTTACTTAAGATTGACTTCAAGTTTTATAGAATACCCCCATTCCACCGTCTCCCTTTAATAATAAAACCGCGCGCGCTACGCTACGGAAATACCGTTTTACGGTGACTACTAGAAAAGTTCTCTTACTCTTCTTACCTTTGTTGAATAATTGGAATGTCACAATTGGAATGTCATGGTGTAGAATGTGTCCTGTGTTCCTATCATCTTATGATAATGGGTTTTTTTTTGTTACACTGGCTCGACATGGACGGTCAGTTCTGGAACTACGTGCACGAGCTCCCCCTTCATACGTCGCCCGCGTCCGTGTCGCCCGGCCTCGCCCTGCGCGAAGTGGGGATTCTACGGACACCGCGCACTCACCGCGCGCACGAGCAGCCTACCCGCGACGTAATTTCATCGAACGCCGGGCCGTTTTCCGCCACCTTTTCTTGTGTTTTGGCTCCTCGCGGGGCCAGAACCAAGTAAGGGGCGACGTACGGCCCTCGAGCTGCACTCCAGAACTCCCACCTGCTGCCTCAAAACCATTTCGGATTCACCGTCGCGATGTCTCGCCGGGGAAGCCCGAAGAAGAAGGTTGTCCTCCAGCAAACTGCGGAGGAATACGACGACACTTCGGACGAAGAGAGGCTTCGTATCGCCACGCCACGAAGGGCCTCACGCCGCGGATCACCGCCGACGGACGTCTCCTCGCCGGATGTGGCGCCAGTGCCACTCTCAACGTCGCCGCCAGTCTCGCTGAAGTCTTTTCGGTCGCTGGACGATGTCGACGCTGAGCCCCCAAGCCGACCTAGACCAACGAAGAAGATGATGGCCGCCCAGTCATGGGAAACGCTGGACAGCGACTCGTCCGTGGACACAATGTACGCGGACGAGGACGCCGCGCTCGCGGCTGCCATTGAGGCCATGGAGCGAGCCGGCCTAGTGAAGCCCGGATCGGCGACCTACGCTGCTGCAAAGCAGCGGAGACCGCCGATTAAGCCCGCTGCCGCCGCACAACGAAGAAGACCGACACAAGAAGACCGCCAACGTCAACGCGAGCAGTCAGAGGGCCGCTTTATCCTGCCCCCTGCATCGCCATCGCCGCCATCGAGCCAGCCGCTGCCGAGATCGCCGTCGCCGACCTCAAGAGGGCCTCCGCCCCGGGGTGCGGGGCCGGCCGGCGGAGTGTCGCCTCCGACAGTGGTGTACGAACGCGACCTAGTCGCGGTCGCCCGGATTTTAGAATCCGGGATCCTGTCGGATGCGATGCTTCGCTGGATGGCTCTGTTTCTCCGGGTGCGTGAGGCTGAACTCACCTGCCGCCCACTCTCACCGGATGACGTCGCAGCGTTGAAGAACGTCGCGGAGCGCGCCACCACGGACTTGCCGCCTATCCAAGACGCTGTCCTCGCGCGCAGCCCGGTCGAGGGGAAGAGGAAGAGACGCAGCACCAGCGGAGATGAAGAGCGCGCCGTTCGTCCCCGCGTGCGCTCCGCTTCGCTGTCGAGCCCGCCGTCGGACCCTCCTCCTCCTCCTCCGAGCTCTAACACGCGCCCCTTTACGCCCGCGAACGTCCCCGCCGTCGCCGCTAAACCCCCCGGACCAGCGCTGAAGAGCCCCGACGCGTCTTTTTCCCGCGCCGTGCCCCCCACGCCGAGTCTGACGAAGCCTCCCTCCGACCGCGACGTCCCACTCCCGCAGCGCGAGAAGAGGAAGATCGTAAAGCCTACGCCCGCGGACCTCTCGGACGCTGCCGGCCGGGGAGTCCACGCCGTCGCCCCGCCGTGTGCGCCGTCCCGTGTCACAGGTCCGCGCGCCGTGACATGGGCGGAGCGCACGACTGTGGTGTCCGGCGCTGCGGCCCCTCGACCGGTAGCGACCGCTCCCGCAGCAACTCGCCCCCAGCAGCCCCCAACCACGCCCACGACACCGTCATACGCATCCGCGGCGAGGAAGGCGCCGACTCAACGACAACCGAGCCAGCCCACCGCCGACGGACCTCAGAAGCCCTCTTCAGTGAGGAACCCGAAGAGGAGTGAGCCGCGATGCCCTCCCCTCGTTGTAGAAGCGCTACCAGAGTGGCAGAGCCACTTCAGGGAGTTAACCCTAAGACTCGGCAGGCCTCCGAACGCGCGTCCCTTTGGGAAAGGGATGCGGTTCTTGCCAGAAGACGAGTCTGAGTACCGAGTGGTTCAGAGATACCTCACCGAGGTGGAGTCGTCCCTGAAACTCTCTTGGTTCTCTTACTCCCTCCCTGCCGAGCGAAGCCTAAAGGTGGCGATAAGGGGATTACCCGCAGAAACGGACCCCGCCGACGTTATCGCCGCCTTAGAGGAGAAAGGCTTCCAGCCAGAATACTGTAAGAACGTACGGGCGCGAGGAGGACGCCCTGGCTGCCTGTTCTACGTCGTCATAAAGCGACACAGCGGTCTTATCCCAACTGAAATCTACGAGATTAAGGAGCTGCTGCTGATGCGCGGAATCTCGGTGGAAGCTTGGCGCGGTGCGTGCGGGGCCCGCCCAGTGCCACCGATGCCAAGCATTCCGTCACAGCTCCCATCATTGCCACCGACCGCAAGCTTGTGTTCGCTGTGGCGGCAGCCACGCGGCACGGGTGTGCGACCGACCAATCGAAGAGCCCGCGACGTGCAAAAATTGCAGTGGATCGCACCCGGCAAACTTCTCAAAGTGCCCCACTTTCCGAAGGGAATTGCGCAATAAGCGCGCCGGGACGGTCGCACGCGCCGGGAACTCAGTGCCGAGACGACGACAGGAGGGATTAGCCCCACCGCTGCGTAATGCCGTGGAGGAGGCCGCGCCAGGGTCGCTGATGGCGCCGGCTAACGATCCCACTGGTCGCGGCGGCACCACTGGACCTGGTAGACGCCACGGGAAGAGAGGAGGAAAGAAGCATAGAGGCCAGAAGCACAAACCCGCAGATAGGGGCCAATCTGCGGACGAAGATGCGAAAGAGGACGGGCCAGCGACCTCTGACCCGCAGAGAAACAACCTTAGCGCAGAACTGCGCGGCAAACTAGAAGCCGGTGTAGCCACCCTGAAGAGCATCCTGAACCCAGCTGAAAATCCTGACAGCGAGATCATTAGGAGCCTTCTCCGCCAGCTCCTGGCCGACGAGAATCAGGCCTAATGATCTGCATAGATTTAGTCCAGTGCCGCGGCGAAGCGAGACAGGCTGGCACGTCTCCTCCGCGGACGCCATAATTTTGTACATACACTTTCGAGGCAGCGCCCTGGGGGCGCCGACCTCCAGAGCCCGGCCCGTAGTCGCGGGTCGCGTAGATAGTCGCAGGATAGAGGGCCCAGCCCTGGCACTGCCACCTCGCGCTCCCGCTTGTAGTACGTAGGATTTATAGATTTAAGATAAAGTAGTTTAGTTTTAAGCTAGTTTATGTTAAATGTTACTTGTGTTGTCCTGCCCTAAGTTAAGTTTGTGCATGTATCGATTCGTTTAGTTCATAAGATTTTTATTGTAAATATTATTTAAGATAAAAGTTTGTTGGACTGAATAAACGAGCCATCACAACCTTTTCAGTGGATGGATGAATGCGAGACGTATGCAAGAAGGTTTTGAGTGTGTGATGTGCAAAATTGGCTCGACATAGTGACTACAGAGTATCTGATAATAAGTACAGTGTAGTCCAAAAATGAAAGCGACCATCAAAGAATGAATATCTATTGATAGTCTCTGTCGTCATATCGGCCCACATATACCACGACTGAAGGTCTCTAGGTATATGAGTTACTGGATATACATAAGCTGATCGCGAAATGCGACAGGCCTGACAGGTCACTATGATGGTCTTTACACTTGTGTACTGTGGTCATAACCCAGTTCGTACAATCGCCCTACTTCCAAAAAACTACGACTTTTTCTTTAGGTGAAGAAGAAGTTTTATATTATCCATACTAATGTAAATAGTTTGTAAATAATAATCGACATACTTCATAAATTAACAGACAAATAAATGTTTTATTTCATTAATAATATCCCTCGCTGACAACCCTTGTAAATTTAGCAGGCTTTTGATGACTTCTCACTAAGCTAACCTTCTAGTTCAATCGGCTAGAACGGAAATAGCTATTCTTATGATTCCAACAGTGTTACAATTTTTTATATCAAATGGTAACTGCCTAACAGATAGGTTACCTGATATTTCGTTTATAACCGAGTACAACACAACACCTAGATGCAGAAATGCTTTTTAAAATCACTTTTAAATAATAATTAGTCGTATATTGAACACATTTTTTTAGTAATTAGTGTTTAAAAGTGTTTTAAAATTAAGGCAGCATTTCTGAAACTGGACGTTAAAGGGTTGTTGTCATACATATTGAACATAATTTTATTGGGAACTTTTATATTTTAATATCATTCGCCTTCTTTTTTATACTAAAGACCGCCGAAAAGTGGAATTCGTTTCTCGGATCTATTTTTTCAGTATCATATAACAAAACGTATTAAAGCAACGAGCGAATCACCAAAAACACAATTACAAACACCATTACCTTACAACAATAAAATATTAAGTTAATTAATTAGATAAACATCTCTTGCATTCATTTAAACGCATTTATTTTATTTTAAGAGCTTTACTGAAAGCGTCCTCGTGTTACGCAAATAGTCTCATATTGCGTTAAATCCGCGAATGATACGAGATCCTACTTTATGATGATATGTACTGCCTGGAACGGGGTAATGAGTACATAAAAATTTCACCTGCAGAAAATACAAAAGGCTTCAGTATTTCGATGTAAATTATTATATCTTTCAGTATTTCTATGTTAATTAATAATATTATTAATTATTATAACGTGTATGACCGGTGGTCGTGGGTGTGGTTTTAGGAAGACACGAATTTGGCGTTTTACAGTTTATTTGCACTTTAAGGCACACAGAACTGCGGCGTACACGCACGTACTCCCGCCTTGGGTCTCGGTAGTCGACTGACTTCCAAGCGTCCCGTGCGCGCGCGCATCCTCTTACCCCGCACGTCTCGTAACACCCTAACGACCCTTAGGGCGACAACTGCGTATCGGGTTACGTCTACATGCTATACGTGGTATTTTTTTACACTTGCTCGACATAGTGACTACACTGCACCTGATAGTAAGTACAGTGTAGTCCAAAAACGAAAGTGACCATCCAAGGATTAAATTGACTGGTAGTTCCGGTCATCATGTCGGCCCACACATACCACGACTGAAAGTCTTTAGGTATATGAGTTACTGGATATACACAAGCTGATCCAAAAAGACAACAAGTCAAAGCAAGTCACTATGACGGTCTTTACACTTTTTTTTTTGTTATCCCGGTGGAAATCCCTACGGACCGTCAGGAGAAGTGGTTAGGGCCACTTCCCCCGGTGTGTCGGACCTGCCCCGACTAAAACCACCGGGGTGCAAGCACTGCCCTCTCTTCGCCTTCGCCGAGCCTGGGAATCCGAATTCTTCCGACGGCTCGGCGGGACTTTCTTTACACTTGTGTTGACTGTATGTTACAGTTCCGGCAATGGCTCTACCACCAAAAACGAAACGGATATGTTATTTCTATGTTGATTATTATTAATTTATATAGAAATACTCAAGGATATAATAATCTACATAGAAATACTAAAGGATATGATTAATTAGCTTGAAGATACTAAATGACATATTTAACATAATGAAAATACTAAAATTTGGGCTTTGGTATGGTAGGCATCTTTATGTTTAAACTCTACTTCCAACTTTACTTGTCAATAGCGGAAATAGAAAAATAAAATTCGTACAAAATTTTCCCTCTCAATTTAAAAAAATATCAAGTTGTATTTGAAGAAATATATTTAGGTATTATAAATATATGTCACATTCTAGTCTGTGGCCGGCACCCGGCGATCCTCTTTATTTCCGTCCGTCGTACCCACGATCCGCGTTTACACTCCTACAGTTATACAGAGTGGTTTGGGTGTAGTCGAACGCATCGGCTATTATGTAGGGCTGTCAAGAAAACGCTATATTTTCAGAACACTGAGAATTTATAAAAATAGATGCGGTTTTTCATTCTTTGTATACCAGGGTACCTGAAAAAAAAAATTAGTTTGGAGCTTTGTTGTCATTATACTATTATCATCTCTAACACGTTACAATGTAAATGTATTGCTTGTGATGTTTTATGAATTTTATACCACGTTGTAGTGTTCGAAAATGTTACTACCTTCCCTTGATTGTATAATGTAGGACAAAAATAATTGAGAATAACACAAGTATATGAATGTAAAAAACATTGAATAATATTATTATAAGCATTTAAAGTAAATAAAGTGAAAATTATGTAGGTCTGTATGTATATGGTTTGTTTTGTATAAAATATAAGCAATTTCACCACACAAGTTTATTTTAGCGTGATAAGCTTTGAACAGATTATTAATTGGAATTTTGTTCCGTGTTCCAGAGGAAACCGCTATGAGCTTATTGAGCGTTAGTAATCCGTCATCAGATATTAAATTAATGAACTATCAAAGGCTTATGTGGTATTTTAACAGGATGACTCGTTTTAATCATTGTAATTTTAAAATAATATTTAATGATACATATATAATTTATTTCAAAATCATAATTTAAAATTATAATAATATATCGTCACGCTATATACCTTTCGGGGTGAACAGAGATATCTTAGTAAATGTATCCATTTGCATTATACAAATATATGCTATATTAATGGTGCTTACTCATGGAATATAATCCAAAATGTTTGTATTTTTTTCATTTAAGAATTATGAAAACACTAAATTTAAATATAAACTCCATTAGCTATTATATTTATGATAAAATAGAACTTGTTTAAATGACTACAGCCACTAATGTATATCTGCTATAATGATTATTATTTTATTACTAGCTGTCCCGGCAGATATGAGTTATTACAGTACAAAAATGTATATTAGGAGAAGAAAATTTCCTTTCGCATAGGTTTTTTTTATTATTACCATAGATCGATATTTGTATCGACAAAAAATAGCTAGTGAAACAAAGAGAAACATACACGAGACAGCCCTAAGTATTGCAGTAAGTACTCTTCCCCTTAGCGACCGTGTGAAATCGACCGAGACGCATTAGTATCGATAAAACCCGCACAATGATGCATATACCCCTCACCGGCCACGTTTACCTAAAGTGAAACTACTTTGTAAATAGGTTCATATTATTTTATTTTTACATTAATGTAGTAAAAATCGAAGTATTATAAGAATAAGCTTATAAATTACTTCGGGCTAAAAAATCTTGAAAACAAGAATCTAGTGGAAATAGTTTTTAAATATATATATAAATTTAACAGAAAATATGTTTATAGTTAAAACAAACTTAACTTAAACAAACAAATAACTATTGCACACTAAGTTGTTAAGGTTTTTTATTAAATTTTATCTATCACAATCTGAAAGAAATTAACCAGTATAGATTGTAATAATTATAGTCTACATCTAATATTGACATAATTATAATGCAATATTTTATTTCTTTTAAATAAGGTAATATGTTTAGATTTCACAAAATAAAATCACAGCATCTTTATTTATTGTTGCAACTGGATAACTAAGTAAGACAGCTGATTAAATAAGCCAGTAAATATAATTTATACATATATGTACCTGGTAACACAATTATACACAGGTAATATAACTCCTGCTATGACCTAATTTTTGGTATAAAACAAGTATGCACCTTTTAAATTTATAATTTATTTCGCGAGAACAAATTAATTACAGAGTGAGTCGAAAATACCGTATATTTTTTAGTAAAAGAGCTATGAATTCGAAGGTACCCCCTACGTAGTTAAACCTCCAGGATGTGGGTCGACGACGTCGCAACACATTAAGAATATGAAATTTCATAAAAAGAGATTAAGGGCCGGTGAAAAATAACACCGGTGACGGCGCATTTCGCCGTAAAACACGCTCTGTAAACTTTTATTTTTTTCCTCACAACAAAGTTAGTCAATGATTCAAAACGATTCTCAATTATGATTTCTTTATTTTTGGATTTGTATCTTTATTTATTTTATTCATTAATTCAATTTTATATTCACTTTAACTATCAGACAGAGTTTATCTTAACGTAAAAACCATGATGTATGTTTAATGTTGAAGAAATATGTTTTTTATTTCGAAAAATTATAATATCGAGGGGGGCTATTTGGCTTAGGCGACATTTTTGGGCTATATAGTAGTGATGCCACGAATAGTGAATTGGCCGAATACCGAATACCGAATATTCGGCAACGCTGTCGGCCGAAGCGCCGAATATTCGGCCGCCGAATATTCGGTATGGAATACATGCTTGTCGGGGGCGCGTTAGCTGGATTAAGGCAAGTTGCAACCTGTTTTCCTCGTTGCGTTGGCGCGCCCAACAAAGGCAATATAATACCCAATACAAAAGAAAAACAATACCCAAACCTTTCGAAATTTGCTAAAGTTTATCTTTCTTCTCCTGGAAGTAGCGTGTTTAGTGAGAGGTTATTTACTGAGGCTGGTAACATTTACGATGCAAAGCGTAATCGTTTGCTACCAAAAAATGCTGAAAAGCTTATTTTCATACATCACAACTTACCACTGATCAATTTTAATTACTAAAGTGTTGTAATTTGGGAATAAATAGATAATTTTGAGTAATATAACGTGCCTTTTTTTACATGATTTGGTATTCGGTATTCGGCCGAATAGTACGTACTATTCGGCCGAAAACCGAATAGCAAAAAAAGTGGCCGAATAGGCCGAATACCGAATAGTTGCCGAATATTCGTGGCATCTCTACTATATAGTAATATATTAGGTCCTTACATATGAAATTGGCGTTTTGTATGGGAGGAACAAAAAGTCGAATATTTTTTAATATAATATATTTAATTAATCAAAGTATGAACCATTATTTTCTATGCACTTTTGCCATCTCATAGGTAGTTCATTGATCCCTTTACTAAAAAAACCAGTCGGACGGGAATCAATAAAATCTTTGAAGGCGATTTGGACTGCCCCATCGGAGTTGAATTTTTTCCCTTGCAAGAAGTTATCCAAATTTCGAAAAAAATGGTAATCTGTTGGAGCAAGGTCAGGGGAGTACGGAGGATGTCTTAGACTTTCCAATTGAAGCTCTTCTAATTTAGTAGCCGTCTGTTGCGCAGTGTGTGGTCTAGCGTTGTCGTGAAGCAGCAGTGGCGTGGAGCGATTGACCAGCCTAGGTTGTTTAGCCGCTAGCTTTTCCATCATGGTTTGCAATTGCTGACAATAGACATCAGCCGTAATAGTCTGGCCAGATTTGAGAAAACTGTAATGAACAATACCGGCACTAGTCCACCAAACGCTTACAAGTAACTTTTTTGGGGTTAATTTTCGCTTGGGGCAGGATTTGGCTGGCTGGCCAGGATCCAACCATTGCGCTGAGCGCTTCCGATTATCGTAAAGAACCCATTTTTCATCACAGGTAATGATTCGGTTTAAAATACCTTCATTATTGTGCCGGTTTAGTAATGTAACGCAGCAGTCGACGCGCGTTTGCCGGTTTGCTTCAGTCAATTCGTGAGGTACCCACCTTTCAAGCTTTTTAATCTTCCCAATTTGCTTTAAGTGAATTAAAACAGTTTTATCACTAACATCGCAGCCTGCAGCTAACTCGGACGTGGTTTGCGATGGATCCGCTTCCACAATAGCCTTCAACTCTTCATTATCAACTTGAGTCTCAGGCCGACCACGGGGCTTTTTCTGCAGGTCGAAATTTCCAGAACGAAAACGTTGGAACCAAAAACGAACTGTGTTTTCTTTTGCAACACGACCGCCATACACATCATTCACCCTTCGAGTTGTTTCCGCAGCACTAGTGCCACGGCGGAACTCGTACTCGTAAATAATGCGATATTTTAAGTTTTCCATTTTGTAAAATGAGTGACGCAAACAGAAAAAAACAGAAGAAAAAAACAAATGAATGACGATCATCGAAGCACAAATACATGAGTCTATAGCTGTACAAATTTTAATTTGGAATTCCTTACCAAAGAGGAGAAATTTGTGATTAAAGTGGCCAGTACGAAAAACGCCAATTTCATATGTAAGGACCTAATATATATAAATGTCGCCTAAACCAAATAGAATTTCACCCCTCTATATAATAATGAGAATAAAGATGGGAAGATAATTTAATTTTTTATCGGGTATAAATATAAAATAACAATATGCAGTTTTCAATTATAAAGCAAAATAAAGTAAAAAACATAATGTTAGAAATTTTCGTTAATCTTACGAAATTCTTATGATAAGGAGCGTACGTACTTTATTTTATATATTTTGTTTTAAGCTCTAGTTTTACTTTCACTACTAACAGTTCGTTTTTATATTATTTTAATCATTTAAATATGAATGATATTGGTCAATTGCTCTGCCAATGCTCTATGCATTATTGCTAATGGTTTTCATTCCGTATTCAGATATTTAATGGTCGTTTTAATTATTTCCACGCCAATTATACAATACCGTCCAAATAGCCTTTTCAATAAAATTGTCGTCCAACGGAGGTTTTTGCGGAGCTGTCAACAAAGGTGCCAAGATAAAAAGGAAACCTTTTTTGGAATCTCTTAAAGTAAACATCCTTAAATGAAAATTGGCGAATGACAAAGTAAAATATTCAGAGAACCACTAAAAGGTAGTGAAGTGATGAAAGAAAGTGAAAAAATGTAAAATATATTTAATGTTATAAAAATATAAATTAATTATCATCTTTAGTAATAGGTGCTTATTTTTATTCCGTAATTATTTAAAAATTCAGATTTTATAATAATTAAAATTATTCATCATCAATTGATAAAACACTATAAAATCTAAATCCAAGTATTCTTTGTTTTTTATAATTATCTATGTATTAAATATTTCGGATTTTAGCAAAACAGCCTCTGCTTTTACAAGTATAATCAAATAATTATTTATTCTCTACAAACTAATTTAAGAACTATAAATTATTTAAATATTGTTTCGAGATCAAAGAACGTAATTATTTTAGTAAAATTATATATAAAATTATATCGTATATATAAAATTTAATCGTAATCAAAGTCATAGATGATCCTATTTCTCAAATTAGGTACACGAATTAATTATAATTGTGTAAAACAAAATTTTAAGTTCAACGAACCATCTTTTTTTGATAATTCACTCATAATATTTACAATTTCTCAGTACTTACTGCCTTATTTGAAGTTGCTCTACTCGAGTTAAGAAATTAATTTGAAACTTTTTCTTGCAAGTCTCCAGCAAAATATTGACCCGACAACTTTTACAATAAAAACAAAACTTTGTTAATTTGAAAATAATATTATTTTGCTGTTCCCATTAACCTGAGGAAAGGAACAAAATTAAAAGAAAATAATGTATAGTGAAACATTTTCTTTAAAAAGAGTAACTAAGCTTAATACATAGTTAATTTTCGGCGTCCTTCTTCTTCTACAACATTTGCCTTGAAAATATCTCTATAGTTTCACCGGCATTTAAGGCATGCGTCGGATTCTCTTACACGCGACTTGGCAGCTACTTGTGGGACACTACCCCCAAATCGTGATTTCTTTTAGGTAGCGAGTCAACATAGGACGTAACGAAGGGAGCTTAGTATGAATTCAAGGGCTCCTATGGGTGCGGATTCATTCTTGAGCGGCAAGTAAATAGATATTGCTTACGTCTCTATTGAAGTAATGCATGAGTGATCGATTTTTCGTATTGAGTGGTCGGTTATCAAATAGAAAAATGATTTCTATGGCCTACGTACAAACATTGAGGTACAAACAAGTGGAGGTATTTACGTATGTCGAATACGTTTGTTAACATAGATGTTCGCCATTTTTACATTTACTATTTTGTAATAAAAAAAAGAAAATACGTTGTTAAAAATAGTAATTTTATCTAAAGCCACATTACACGCTATTTACTACCATCAATCATGATTTTTTTTAATGATATAGTCCAGTCAAATAACTTTTTAAATCAAAATTTTGACACTCAAGTTTGCATTTTTGATATTTTGTACTTCTAATAATACAAAAACGATCTGTAAAGGTTTTAGTGTCTGAAACCCCCGGCAAGAGTTAAAAAAAAATAATTTAAAGTTTTTTTCCACAAATACTCGAAAACGGTAATAGTTAGAGAAAAAAAATGTATGCAAAATATATAGAGCTTAAAATTATACATAAAAAAGGTAGTATGACTTTTTTTCCTCCGGCCTAAATTAACCAAGTTAGGGAGGTTTTTAAGTTTAAGGGTTTTTAAATTCCGCGCCGTTGCATAAAGTCACGAGGCAAAAAGAGAGGGACTATTGCTGTGTCGCTTACTCCCATTGATACTTGACAATTGAGTATTGCGTAGGCGTTCACTATAAAATGTCCGAGTAAGAGTGAGAAAGCATTTTCGGATAATTATTTCTTGTACTCTATTTAAGTATCTGTTCATTCGAATAGATCAGGGTAATAAACGTAGATGGGCAAAAAGTAATCTGATTAATGAAAATGATTGACGATTACATTTTCTGTTTTTTACCATTAATATCACTGCATTTTGCTCATTTATGTTTTAAACACTTCAAAATCAGAGATCGTATACACATTTATCATTTCTTAATGTTTTAAATGGATTTAATCATGATTACAGAGCAAGAAAATTAAAATTACGACTACATTTTGTAATCGTTGATCTTTAATCAGATTACATTTTGCCCATCTCTGGTAATAAATATATCGATAGTAAATTTCAAGTTTCGAAAAAATTACTTGACATTCTAAGATACTAGATATAGTACACCAATACCTCGCTTTGGGTCGTTTCGTTTGGCGTTTTTTCGAAGTTGTGTCGCTGCTTAATTTTTACTGATTTTCACTGTGCGTCGTTAGATTTTCGAAGTTGCGTTGTTTTGGATTCGAATCTTTAATGTTTTTTTGAATTTTTATTTCCTAAAATATGGCAACACCTTTATTTTTAATTGCGCCATGCCATCAAAATTTGGGGATTCCCTTTCTAACTAAAAATCAACGCAAATTTAATACAATTTTATACTTATTTTATACAAACTTAATATCAATTGCTACAAGGAAATTTATTTTACGTTGTGAAAAAAAGCTTTTCAACAAACATTGGACCAATTTTTTGTGAAAGAAAGTCGACCTTTTTTTTTTTTTTTTGGTAACCCGGTGGAAATCCCTACGGACCTTCAGGGGAGGGGTGAGGGCCACTCCCCCGGTGTGTCGGACCTGCCCCGACTAAAACCACCGGGGTGTTCCTCCTCTCGTCTGCCGGATGCTAAGGGCAAAGCCAAGCCATCTTCCTCGGCATCCGGCGACGTCCGGCCTTGTGCAGGCCTCACCTACTAGGCGGGGGGACGGTTAAATAGTCGCCGCCCCCCGCGTGCACCTAACACATTTCGGGGAGAATGGTGCAGAGGGCCAACCCCCCCTCGTCTCCTTGAAATTGTCATCAGAGCGGTGTGCGGGAACACATCGCACACCGCTCACGCCAGGATCTGGGCGACGCACTCCCTCAAAGCGCGCCGCCCGGCGTATGTCCGGGTCACGAAGGAAGGCCGTTGGCGTAGGCCCTCCTCCGGCGTCCAGTCCGAGCTGGGTGGCGGATTGGGTTGTCGGGGGTGGATATTGCCTCCCGATCCCGCTCCGCCGCCTCCTTCACCTGCATTGTCGTCTCCGTGAAGGAGAGGACCGCCTGCCATGCCCTGTCACTACCGACCATCGCGCGAGCGAGTGCCGGCAGTGACAGGTCACCACCCACCACCCTGAAAGAAAGTCGACCTACGACAACAGCCACTATGGACTCATCAGACAGTGATTAATTTTAATTTTACGTTCATAAATTAAATTAATATGTAGTTTATTTTGTTTAATTACGTTAATACGTTTTTTGTATATTATATTTCTTTTATGTATTAATTATATAAATGGTTTTTAATTCAAGACGATTCGAAAGAAAAAATAGTATAATTGACAGAAATTTAGCATTATTCCGTATTGGAATTTGATTTTTTACACTGACACGGCATAGTGACTGCACCAAACCTGATGGTAAGCATGGTGCAGTCCAAAAAAACGCCAACGACTATCGAAAGGTAAGAAAAAACCCATCGGTAGTCGCAGCGATCATGCCGGCCCGCACAAATATCTCTTCACGTTACGCGGATCCCATATCATAGGGTGGTGGGAACACGCTCGCCGGAAGACCATTCCACAGCCCAACGACACGGCAAAAGAAGGAGTTAGAGAACCTCTTAGTCCTAGCCGGGATGTGAGATACCGTATAGCTGTGACACAGCAAACCCGCGCGCGTGGTTCTATTCAGGAAAGGAGAGGGTGGAACAAGGTTAAACAACTCTTCAGAACACTCGCCATAATACAAACGGTAGAAAACACTTAATGAGGCAACATCTCTACGCAACTGGAGCGATTCAAGATGTTCAGAAACGTCTGGATCGTTCACTATGCGGACAGCCCTACGCTGCAACCTATCCAGGGCATCAAGCAAGTATTGGGCAAAACCATCCCAGAGATGCGAACAATATTCCATACAAGGCCTGACCTGGGCCTTATACAATAGATACAAAAGATCAGGTGTGAAAAACCGACGCACTCTATTCAGGATACCAAGTCTACGGGAAGTCGAGGAGATGACCGTCCCTATGTGATCCCTGAGATTGAGATCACAGCGAATATCCATGCCTAGTATACTAAGGCTGTCACGCACAGCAAGCGGCACATTCTTGAGAGTAGGAAGAGGAGAAAATGGGGATTTTTTGGAGGAAAAAACACACACCTGGGTTTTTTTGGCATTGAACTCAACCAAATTCCTGTCGCCCCAAGAAGAAATGAGGCTTAAGGACCGATTGAGATCAATAAGCAGATCTTCTCGATTCCCAATGGTTTCCTCCCGACCATAAGTGGGCCTTCTGCAATATCCCCCGTGAACCGTGCTGTCATCTGCATAGCAATGAATACAGCCCAAAGACAGCATATCATTGATATGCAGAAGAAACAGGGTTGGAGAAAGTACAGAGCCTTGTGGAACTCCGGCATTAACTGACACGAACTGCGAACTGTGACCATCAACAAGGACACGAATTCTACGTTCGTGCAGAAAGCCAGAGATCCACGCACACAGGTTGTCAGGAAGACCGTACGCTCGAAGCTTGGAGAGAAGACCACGATGCCAGACCCTATCAAAGGCTTTGGCTATATCCAGGCTAACAGCCAAAGATTCGCCATGCTTATCCATAGCCTCACCCCAGCGGTGCATAACGTACGCTAGAAGATCACCCGTGGAACGATTCGGTCGAAAACCATATTGACGATCGTTAATAAGAGAGTGATCCTCTAGGTAATGGACAAGTTGAACATTTACAATTCGTTCTAAGATTTTACAGAGCACTGAGGTGACGGCTATGGCGCGGTAGTTGTTTGGGTCGAAACGATCCCCCTTTTTGGGGATCGGTTGAATGTTGGCTTCACTCCAAGCCTGAGGCACAACACCGGACGAGAAAGGCAGGCGGTACAGGCTTGTAAGAGGAGACGCAAGCTCGGCTGCACAAGCCCTCAGCATCACCGCTGGGATACCATCAGAGTCACTAGCCTTCCGCACATCGAGTGACCTCAACTCACGTAATACAGTACGCTGCCTTATCATAACGTCAGGCATCGTGTAGCTGCAAGAAGGAATTGTGGGCGGCTGGGTGTTGAGATCATCAAGTTTGGAATTAGCCGCGAAGATGTGAGCCAACAGATTGGCTTTCTCCAGCGGCTCATGGGCCAGCGACCCGTCAGGAGATCTTAACGGCGGAAAGGATGGGCGACAGAAATTCGTTTGCACGGCCTTGGCCAGTCCCCAATAAGCTCGACTGTTGGTCGGGTGGTTTACTAAGATCTGGCCAATCCGCGAAACACGTTGAGCATCCGCCCCGCGATACGCCCTCCTGCAAGCCTTGTTATAAGCTACTTTAAGAGCGTTGACATCAGGATCACAAGTTGCGCAACCCTTAATCCAAGCACGATATGCATTCTGCTTCAGACTAACAGCGACAGAGCATTCGCGATTGAACCAAGAGCGTCCAGAGCGATTACCGACGATTACAGAAGATGGAATGTAATAATCCATTCCAAGCCTGATCTCGTCGGCAATCGCATCGGCAGTAGCAGAAGGATCACACTCATTAAAGCAGCGTTGGCGCCACGGGATAGAAGCAAAGTACTCACGCAATCCATCCCAATCTGCTGACGAGTAATGCCATACCTTACGCTTAACCTCGCGAGGAGATGGTGAGAGGGCGTGGGGCACCAAAGAACCAACCAGGCAATGGTCAGAATTACCCAAAGGAGCATTTACCGACACAAAATACCCGGAAGGATGGCTCGTCAGCAGAAGGTCCAACAAAGAGGGAGCATGACCCACAACATCTGGAAGCCTGGTGGGCTGGACAACCAGTTGAGAGAGGTCATGAAGCAGGGCGAAAGCATGAGCAGACCTTCCTGCATGGTCAGTCTTGGAGGATCCCAGCCATAACTCATGGTGCGCGTTAAAATCCCCCAAAACTACCAGTTCTGCTGCAGGGTACTGCTCTTGAACGACATCAGCCGTCTGGCTGAGGTAATCAAACAACCGAGTGGTCTCAGAGTCCCCATTATGAAATCGGTATAGGCACACGTAGACACGACTCAGAGAGCCGACATCCACATGCTCCCACAGGACAGAAATAGAGGGGTTCTCCAAACAGCGCAACCGACGGCAACACACGTCCGACCGCACAAACACACAGACCCCGGCCTTTGCATGAAAGTTTTCCTCAAGCTGATAGCCAGGGGAAATGCAAATAAAATAAATCAGCTGGACGGTGTATTTGAGTTTCCGTCAAAAAGAGAAGTGCAGGCCGGACTGTCTCAAGATGATGGTGGACAGCATTTAAGTTAGAATGAAGTCCACGGATGTTAGTGAACTCCATAAAGAAGGTGTTTTCGGGATTAAACACCGCTGAATTACCAGAATTATTATATTGCGCTGAAATGAAGCAAAAGTTAAGAAGACGTGAAGAGAATTAACGACCCTCGACACAGCAAAAGGAGAACAGACCAGACTGGGCCAACACCAAAACCCCCAGAGGACGTAAGCTGAACCAATGGACGGAAGGGCCCCCGTACTCCCCCGGAATAGGTCGCCGGGTCCCGAAAACCGGTCACCATCCGGCACGACGATCCTACCCAAGATTATGCGCGGCATGGTGGAGCAGCCTCTCATAGTGGTTAGCTATGATTGGGCCCCTGTACTATACCGCGGGCGGCCAGCAGTACAACCGTTTCTACGGGTCTCCCTGGCCGGCAGTTCAACGTACCCCCCCATAAGGGAGCAAGCGAAGACGTCAAGTCAGAACCCCAATACTGTGCCAAAGGTCGCCAATCATGTGCTACTGGATATACACAGGCTATTCCCGAAACGCGATCAGCCAAAACTGGCCTTACACTCATGCACTTTGGTCGCGATCCAAACGGGCACCGACGCCACCACCTCGCTGCAGCTCGTTTAGCACCACCCAGGAGCCACGTGTAGAGAAACTAGGGTAAAAGCCTACGGACGCGAGCAGCTTCGACTCCCAAATATATAATTAATTTTAAGGGTACTTAGGGTGAATGTCGCAACTTTATTTCTGGTGGCGCCATCTGCCACAATGCATCTAATAGGCCAAGTCACGTGCAAATTTTATGTCCGATGTACGAGCGGACGCCAACTTTATCTTAGTTTTCATGTTAGGATTAATTTTGAACTTTTTTATCATAAAAGTGACCATCCAAGGATGAAATTCCGTTGATAGTTATATTTTTTCGAATCTAAAAAAATATTTGAAATATAATAATTGAAGGTCTATATTTAATTTAAATTTTACAGTAATAATTCTATTTCTATTTAAAATCCTTAGTTTCTATGAAAAGCTATATTTTTATTATTTTATTAATTTATCAATTAAAGTAAATAAATAAATACATATGTTTATTTGGAATTTGCAAAATTTCTCCACTTTTATGTGCTTGCTAAAAACATAAGCGACATAAAGGATATAGTAAAAACTTAAGTTTGAGACAGAACTTCACGTTAATGTTTATTTTTTAATAACTAATTGTAATATATATAGATAAATATTAATATATTGTGGAAGGGGAACTTGTGTGACCGATATTGTGGAGTTCTTCCTTCTTCAGTCAAACTCTTAATATCACTTTAAACTATAAATTTAGTAAACCATTAATACATTTACATAATATTCTCGTTATTTGTTTATTCTACTTTTTCAACCTTTCATTCTTAAAGCTCAATACACAATCTCTAGAATAATCAAGTCCTTTTTCAAATTCGAATTTCGAATTCAAAACGATGTTCCTATTTTCCAATTCTTTCATACGAAATATTATATTTTTACTAAACGTAATATTTATGTCGTAGATATGTTACCTAATTTTATGCACTCCTTACATACAATCACAACATTATCCTCCCTTTCCTTTTAAAATTTTTTGATAATCCTATTAAATTTTTTATACAATACAAAACAACTATCCTACCTATGTGGGGAAAAAACATTTTTACAAATTTGTGAATACTCTCTGCTAGAGAGTAACTTAATCTTCAGTTCTATTAAAAAAAAAATAAAAAAAAAATTAAATTAAATTAAACATTTTTGATAAACTATGTTACAAGAAGATTAAATTTTTTTCAAAACCCACCTAAAAGCCTGAAAATATTCACATCCTAACGCAACATCGTGATCATTTAACTACATTTAAAATAATAAAGCCTATTCATTTAAAAAAAAAAAACAAGTTGCATCAACCAACTTCTTCCAATCCTTAAATGAGAGCTATTCCAATTAAACTATTATTCAAGAATTATATTAATTAAAATCATCATTAATTTTCCACCAATCCACTTTTCTCGATTACTATTACCAAACTAATTCCTTTTCTATACCTAATAACATTTCCTTAATCGAACCGACTGCTATGCTAATAATACATTAACTCACACCACCTTATAGTCTAAGTGTGTTTTATATCCATGCTCGGACATTTTATAGTGAACGCCTACGCAATACTCAAATGTCAAGTATCAATGGGAGTAAGCGACACAGCAATAGTCCCTCTCTTTTTGCCTCGTGACTTTATGCAACGGCGCGGAATTTAAAAACCCTTAAACTGAAAAACCTCCCTAACTTGGTTAATTT
Organism: Automeris io; assembly: GCA_036320925.1. Lineage (NCBI taxonomy): Eukaryota > Metazoa > Arthropoda > Insecta > Lepidoptera > Saturniidae > Automeris > Automeris io. The sequence goes on along the minus strand of JAUDJH010000012.1, from coordinate 1,398,796 downwards.
AGGTCGGAGGAAAAAAAGTCATACTACCTTTTTTATGTATAATTTTAAGCTCTATATATTTTGCTTACATTTTTTTTCTCTAACTATTACCATTTTCGAGTATTTGTGGAAAAAAACTTTAAATCATTTTTTTTTAACTCTTGCCGGAGGTTTCAGACACTAAAACCTTTACAGATCGTTTTTGTATTATTAGAAGTACAAAATATCAAAAATGCAAACTTGAGTGTCAAAATTTTGATTTAAAAAGTTATTTGACTGGACTAATAGTTACCATTCTAATTATAACAGTCATCACTAAGCTGTGGATAAGCACCATTGCTCCTTCGTTCGTACATTCGAGTATATTCCACGCTAAACAATCGAGCTTTTTTATTTCATCTATACTAATATTATAAAGCTGAAGAGTTTGTTTGTTTGTTTGTTTGTTTGTTTGTTTGTTTGAACGCGCTAATCTCAGGAACTACTGGTTCGAATTGAAAAATTCTTTTTGAGTTGAATAGACCATTTATCGAGGAAGGCTTTAGGCTATATAACATCACGATGCAATTATTAGGAGCGAAGAAATAATGGAAAATGTGAAAAAAACGGGCATAATTATTCATCCTTGAGGGCTTACCTTGCGTGCGCTGCAAAAACGGTTCAAGATATCAAAAATATATGTAAGAAAGAATTATTCCTCTTGAAATGATCTAAAAAAATGTCCGCGACAGTATATGTCTATCTTTTAAGATTAAGCCACTAGAACCGTTTTTATGGTAAACAAATTTGGTCGAAATTAATGCATTATTTGTTAAGAGTTGTATCAACGTAATAATATTAATCTTTATCCAAATAAATGTGTTGTTGATTAAGAGTATTAATTGTGAACAAAACTGTCTTTGACATCACTTAATTTCAATGAACATCTTAGAAGATATTACAAAACCTTATATAGCAAAACAACGTTTGCCGGATCAGCTATGTGTTGATAAGCGCGAAACTCGAGAACGGCTGAACCGATTTGGCTGATTTCTTTTTTGTTGTGTTTGTTGAAGTCTAGGGAAGGTTATTACGGAGAGAAAAATTAAAAAAAATGTCTGAAAAAGTCTAAAAACAACACTTTTCTATATTCTCATACAAAAAATTCTTAATAATATTTAAAAGTCAATTTGAACTTTAACACCATAAAGTTTAAATGTTAGTGGACGGGTCCCGGGAAGGCAAAACAATTGAGTGACGTATAAATATGAATGTCAATATTTGTCAATTTTTATACATATAGCATTAAGGCCAGGTTCCTTCAAACTATTTTCAAAAAACAACCGACAGGCCAATAAGTTTTGGCAGAATGAAATCTGACAGGGAATCTATTAACATTAAAAAAACAATGTGACTTTGTTTTAGAGAAATAGGGCAGAACAAGGTCTGCCGGGACAGCTAGTATGAAATAATAATGACATACCTTACGAGGCTAGCATAGTCATCAAGGATGCACTAAAGCCACATTAATAAATTTGATTAAAAAAGCCTACGAAACACCACTGTTTTGTAGAACTTTTTTTTTAATTTAAATGTCACCATTTAGACTTTCTGCCGATTTCGGTAACTACCCAAAATCTGATTAAAAATTAGAAATAGACTAAAACTAGAGGTCGTGGAATAAGCGACTCTGGGACTATTATTACTAATAAATTGAATATTTATTATATACTCCATAAAAAGATAGTTTCATAAGCTGTCTAGAAAGATATAATACGTCTATCATTTATATTATTTTATTGCTATAAATTCGTAATAAACAAGTGATATGTTGACTGTAATTTTTGGCACTGTTTACCTTTTGTGGTGCGACGTTACACCGCCATTGCAACGCATCGTGTGCACCGGCTCTGAGTCATAGATGTGACTGGTTCCATTGATAGCACATCCTTTTGTTTAATTGCTCCCTAATATAACATGATATGTAAATTACATTACGAAGTCCTATACATATATTATCATAAATTTAATTTACAAATGAATCTATTACATTTGTGAAGTTACGAACCAATGAACCGTATTATTTGAGTTTCTTATTTCTTCGTTTCTATTTCTGGTTTACGAAATCTTACTAATGAATAACTGTAGCAACTAGAGCTAAATAATATGAATTGCTTAATAATAAACCAAGCTTTTATTGTATTTAACCTTATCTTTATATTTGGTAAATTAGTATACGACATAAGTATACTTATGTATAATAATTTTCCAAATACAAAAGGTATAATGGTAAGGTAAGTTATTTCAAAAGTAATCTCTATTATAACGTTACCATAAAATGATAATATAAAATGAATAATGCTTCCGACTCCTTAGTGAATGTAACTAACGTTCGTTTATCGATAACGCTAGAAAAGAGCTAATGCTTTTGTCAATTTCATACATTTCGCACTTTCTAGTAATGTTTTCATTTATCGAGTATACTTTATCTAGATACCTTAACATATATAAGTTTAGTTTTAAATTTGTTTTCTCTATTGTTGCCTTTATTGTGTGCCAATTAAATAAATCAATATAAGCGATATGTAGAAAGATGCAGCAACCGCATGCAACACCATCGCTGTGGCACCAATGCTGCTGGACAGCGAGAAAAATAGCTAATTTGTCTAAGTCTGTATGCAGCGTATTCCGACAAATATGGCTGCTTCATCATAATACGCTCCATCCAAATCAGTCATTTCGCTTGCCGCCGAACAACATTAAAACTGCCACTGCTTCATCGAAATACCGTCTTAAGTATTGTTACAATATGATCACAATAGTGTCCAATTGAAGCTTCGGCTGCGCTTTCGTCTTAAGATACGTTATATACGATAAGTTTTGAGGTTATTTTTATCATCTCCAGACATTGTTTTTACATATCAACATTTCAAGTTTTAGAAATCATTCTGGCAGATATCGTCGTATAATCGGACACTTATTAAAAGTAATTTAAAAATCACAGTCAAATCAATCAATCTTAGTTACATCTTAGTTAGTGACACTTGTTAGATTTTAGCTAAAATTTCAGCCCATTTGAAAGTTCGTTTTTATTAAATTTAAAAATCTAAACTATATATACAAAATACTTAATTACTTACAATACTTTTTAAATCTCTAAAAATCATTGAGTATTGGTCTTGTTCTCTATCCTAAAGTAATTATTACATAAGAAAAATAATTCAAATATTTTTTAATGAAATGAAATAATGAAAATAGCTTTGTATTATTAACTTAAATATAGCGTTTTAATTAACCATTCTAACCATAACACAAATGGATTCTCAAGAAAATCCTAAAAAGTGTTAATTAATTCACTGGATCCATCTAATCAGTAGAGAAATACTATTATTGTCAAATAATTAATTTATATTGTTACAGACAATGTACAATTAACGCAAGGCCGTGTACACCTCATGAATACCGCAAAATAGATGGAACATGTAACAATTATGCATATCCCCTTAAAGGAACTGCTACGGGTCCCTACCTGCGGTTGCTCAAGCCGGACTAAAGTAATGGTTAGTTTTGTTACAAGCTTATGACGTGCTCTACCTAAATACAACGAGCAGTATCGGGGAGGGTATCATCTTCCCCGAGTTTGTGCCAATCGGGCGCGGCGCGACGGGGCTGTGGAGAATTGATTACAGGTCCCACAGTCCCCGCCGATGCGCAGAAGTAGTCACCTTAGGGTTTTTAGTCGGTATAAGTCCGACACACCTCGCTCTCGCGCAACCCCCCTGTGCAGCTGAGACGGTCCTAGGAGGATTTTCCCCAAGTAAAAAAAAAATGTTACAAGCTTATTCTTGCTTATAATCTGCTAAATGTTACTTATCTATGGAATATAGATTGTTCTTTCGCTATCCTCATGAATATAAATATATTTTACATTATTTCAAAGAATATATAAATCCAAAACCGTATTTTAAATCATAAGGTTAATTTCAAAGCTTAAATCTAACAAATTTTTACTTTTGCCTAGGAAACTGTAGATTAACGTCCTTTATGAACTATTAGGAAAACATTTGATATCAAAATTAAGCTAAGTTTTCATAGAAAAATCAACATTTATTGTGACGAAATTTCTACTATAGATAACTAAACAACCAATGTGAGTGAAAAAATACTTAACTATATAAATAATTGCGGTAATAGTTACAAGTAAATACATACTAAAAAAGTTATTATATATAATATTATTTTAAATACTGAACATTAATACAACAAGAATATTTGGCAGAGTAATTTGATTGTTTCACTTTCTTGTATTAGACAGTAGCGTTCGTAACGATCCCTCGGAAGTATATGGATCCCCAGGCCCGGCGAAGGCGAAGAGTAGGCAGAGCTGACACCCCGGTGGTTTTAGTCGGTGCAAGTCCGATACACCGAGGGCGTGGCCCTCACCACTCCCCTGACTGTCCGGAGGGATTTCCACCGGGTTAGCAAAAAAAGCATTCATAACGATAAAAATGGTAATGAGCTATCATCAGCAAGGAAATTTAGAAATGAACTTCTGTAAACTGTTCGAATCGCCGATAAATACTCGTCCTCCCCGCCCGGTTAAGTCGTGAAGACCTTTCCCGGTCAACAAACACGCGTAAATTCGAAAAAAAAAAATACTCGTCCAGTATAGCAGCTTTCCACATGCTTGAATTTATATATCTTGACGTGAGCGCTTTAAATGGACCATGTAAGTATTTTTTCCATAGTAGTTTAATATTATTTGGTTCGTATTTTTGTAGACGTATAAACTATTATGATGAATATTCGGTTTCATGGCTTAACCATATAATGTTTTGAAAATTTTCATTACATTAATCTTAGAAATGTATTGTCCAATTTGCATAAATGTCTATTAAAAAGATATCATTTACTTTAGTTTTATTATATCGGAAATATATTTACAGGCCATAAAAACATGGTAAACAATTTGATATCCGAAGAAACAGAATTCCTAAATAATTACCATGGAAAGAATGTGCCTCTTATATATGCGGAATATGAAATCACAATAAGATATTTTCGTACCATATTAGATTAGATGAGAGAATAAAGTGAGTCTATAACAATGAATAACAATAAACAGAGGAAAAATGTTTTCTAAGTGTTCATTTTGTGTCAGATGATACAGTGAAGAATACCGCTTGATTGCAGATTTCTCTTTCGGAGCAACAGTTTTCAGACATCAGCTTATCGAGGAAAATAATCATTTTGAAGAAATTAACAGAGGATTTTTCTATCAAAGGATTATTATTATAAGATTATTAGAGGATTATTCTATAAACTTTACACTACACGTTGGAAATTTGACAAAAAATAGAAAAATGTTGTTAGAATTAATTAGATAAAAAAACAAAATATACATATTTGAATATAACAGATTACAAGGCAAAAGAAGATAGACATTACTAAATAAATATAATAAAAATAGTACAAATGCAGTAAAAATTTTTGAACTAGAAACTAGAGAAATTTTAATAAAAAGCCAGACTCTTTGAAGAGAAAATTTACATAGTAATACATTTTTATAATATCACACTATAATATAATATATATACATATATACAATTTCTCAAATATATATAATTTCTCAAAATAACAACGCACTTGATATTATACTAACAGCAATCTAAAACCTGAATACGACGATAAAAAATAAAAAAATTCGTCGATCATATCGCGTTTCTTTTGATGAAGCCAATATCGTATAAGAAAACAAAAGTATTTTAATTCGAAGAAGTCCACCGGGGCGCATCTGTCGATGTCAATTAATATTGATTTCTCTCCAGAGCTATATTTAAAATTTCGGTCACAGGTCTCAAACTTAAGTTGCTCCATGAAACTGTATGTGTATTTATATATCAGTAAATTAGTAAAAGAAGTAGTTGTTTTAAATACCCCTATATTATAAATTAATCATAATTTTATTTTACATAATTGGGTGCCCAACATGGGTGATATTGAACAAGAAAACAAAAAGATCATGGTACCAAAATAAAACATATAAATTTCCCCACAATTATAAGGCACCACAGCTTGCACAATAATTAATATATAATGCTAGTTTACAGTAAAGTAAAGAATATTAGTAAAATTCATAAAAAAAGAAAAAACTAAAAAATATGTTTCAGGTGGTATTTTAGGTTTAATCTCCATAAGGTTTAACAATTTTTTATATTTTTCAGTAATATGCCAGTTTCATGCAATTATATTAGATATAGGAATAGATTTATAAAAATGGCACGATCATAGTTGTTATAAAGTAAAATCCACAGCCAAGCCAACTGATATTCCTTCAATAAAAGCCAGCAACTCCGAACAGCATATTTTACACTTCGCTTCGTTTTTTGACATAATTTATAAACCTGATAGTACGTTTTCTATGTTACTTCTTAGATAATACATAAATTCTTAGTAACTTTTTACATAAATAAATTTATGAATCATGTACTACAACATTAAATCCTGTACATACAACATTCTATGTAACGGGAAGTTGCGTAATAAGAGTGGAAGAAAACGCCTAAAAATAATTACTCAATAAATATATTAATAAATATTTTTTTGTAGTAGAATGAAAATTCACAGCAGTTTACTTGAATAAGTACCTAATGTACCGATACCATTATATGTTTAATTTAAATATTCCTCTCTTAATAAACACAAAATACCTTCTATGTATAGAAGTCTACCACAATCCCAAGCAAATTTGTTCATTGAAACGGACGTCGAATCAATATATGCGTCACGACGTAGTTCACAAGATGTACAGACAGACAATCTCTAACTAGTATTGTAATCACTGACCCGAGAGCTAAGACAATGCTTGACATGCTACGTGTATTACTATCCCTGCTTGTTCAGCGTAATAATTTTCAAGACATAATTATTTTATGTGACATTTTGTAGTACATAATATCACAAAAAAATATTATTAGCTCCATATTAAACAAGTTTTCCTGATTAAAATAATTATTTTCTTTAACAAAAAAACATGACAAAATTATACAATTATATGTCGAGATCTATAGATCTTGACATATTTAACGAGAGTGTTTGTATATTAAAAAAAATAATTTTATTCGAGAAAATTGTTAAATAGATTGTTGTGTTTTTTTTTGTTTTTTGTTTCTTTTTACAAATTAGATTAGAATATTTCTTTTTATGTTACTCGTATTTTTATTTTTCTTTTCTTCTGCACATGTAGTCTACACTTTTAAATATAGTCGCATTTGTAATGTATCCTGTTCATGTTTATATAGTTTTTCTGTTAATATATATTGTGTAAGTGTACTTATAAATAAATAAATAAAAAAATATATATCATTATTCGAATTCTTTACTATTTTATTAATAGCCTGCAAAAACTTATTTAAAACATTATTTTAAATTTTAAACAGTCTTGTTATACAAATTGCCCGTAGCATATAATTTACAAATAATATTAAAAGAAAAAGTTCTACGTTAGAGGACACTTCACAGCAATTTATGGCTCGTAAGTACTTTAAAATGGTTCAAAACTCGCATTAAAATTACCAAAAACAAGCGAGATGTAGTCGAGAAAAGTTAGTAATACCACGGTCTGTTAAAGCTATCATGAACACAGACCATCTTTTTGCTTAGTCGCCTTATAGGAAGCTAAATTGTTTGATCTGCATCGATTAGCGCTTGAAGCTCAAGTCCCACAAGGCTAATAGGTCCTAAAAAATCTGATTGGAAGGTCGTCGGGTGCTAATTGGCAATTAGGTCAAATGGTGAGATGGTGTGTGGCTTAAGGCATAAGCGTTAAACCGAAACTATTAAAATAACAATACATGTTTACCAAGTTGTAATGTATCGTGCTAGTACAACGGTAATTATTTAATTCTCAATTTTCTGTTTTCAAAATATTTAACGTGACTTTTTAATAACAATTTGTATAACTAGTTTAAAACACGCAAGTTCGAAGTATATTATACAATCTTCTCAATAAGGAGCTCACAATATAAAAGAAATAATGAGTTAAATAAAGAATATACCATTTTTGTTACTTACAGCAGCCATTCGCCTACCGGAATCAGTTTGTGTACCTTCAGGTGTTTACATGCCTGGAGACTTTCAGTCGTGCTAAATGTAGATCGACATGACAACAGCAATTATCAATTGATTCTCATCTCTTCGTAGTCATTGCGGTCCTTGGACTACACTGGCTTCCTCTCAATTGCACTGTAATCACTTTGTCCAGCCCGTATAAAATAAATAAAATGGCTTTCTCAGTGAAAGTGAGTGAAACACCGTCATAGTGACTCGCGTTTGCATGTCGCGTTTCGGGATCAACTTGAGTATATCCAGTAACTCATATGCCTAGAAACCTTCAGTCGTGGTATATGTGGGCCGACATGACGACAGAGACTATCAATGGATTTTATTAATACTTTGATAGGCGCTTTCGTTTTTGGATTATACTGTACTTACCGTCAGGTGTATTGTAGTCACTATATCCAGCCAGTGTAAAAAAATAAATAAATAAAGAATGTGTAGAAAATATAAATAATATTTTATGTAATTCATAATAGTACTAACGTTTTTCGCTTGTAACAAAGACCCCAATTGAAAACGTACGTACAATAACTCGTGTATCCGCCATCAGTAAGAGACGGCGACTCAGACATTGATCGATAGACTGAGACTTAGTAGTAAATTATTGCAAGCAATTTACTAGCAAAAGTTAACTATAAGTGATTTGACTTAATGTAGCATGTGTGATGTAAGTAAAAAGATCACTTGCTTGTAATATCCGAAATGTAAACCACTTCAGTTGCGCAGAGATATTGCCTCATTGAGCGTTTTCTACCGTCTGTATCATGGCGAGTGTTCTGAAGAGTTATTTAACCTTGTTCCACCCTCTCTTCCTGAATAGAACCACGCGCGCGGGTTCGCGTTGTCACTGCATTACGGCATCTCACATCTCCGCCAGGAGTAAAAGTTCTCTAACTCCTTCTTTTGCCGTGTCGTTGAGCTGTGGAATGGTCTTCCAGCGAGCGTGTTCCCACCATCCTATGATATGGGATCCTTTAAGCGTAGCGTGAAGAGATATTTGTGCAGGCATGATCGCTGCAACTACCGAAGGGTTTTTCTTACCTGTCGATAGAAGTTGTCGTTTTTTGGACTGCACCATGCTTACCATCAGGTATGGTGCAGTCACTATGTCGAGTCAGAAAAAAAAATGTAATTAGATTAGTAAAGAAGTTATATTAGCAAGCCATTTATTGCGTCGACCTATTTTGGTGCAAGCTCGGTAAAGGACCTCATTGTATCAGGTGTCGAGCACAACGCAGCCCAATACCTAACAGCAACCATCTAGAAACAGAAGATTCTTCGTCGATAATTGCAATCATCATAAAGCCCTGCTTAATAATCTCTTCCCACTTCTTTTAAATGACTCAATGCCGTAGATAGAAGGGAACACACCGGGAGATCACAACCTAATGACACGGCAGAGATAAGAACTGGAAAGTATTTAAGCGCCTGGCGGGATATAAGTCACAGGAAACCTGATAAACAAGATACGTACGTACGTTTTACGTTAAAAATATTTCCATTGTTTAACAACACAATAAAAAAAGGAAATTAATCAAAACATAATAAAATTATATCCTACACTTCACAATAGAGACGATATTGCCTTCTTCCTTTTTCGTAACGCTCCAGTTGAATGTTTAAAATTTTCCCTAAAATGTGATGATATTTATTTCAAAATATACGCATATAACATTAAAATGGCAATCAATTTCCTGTAAAGTTTTCGATACTTCGAAGTATGTAACTCAATAGAGAATAAAACGTAGGAATATAAAAGGTAAAATACGATATGTTCTAATAGAAAAGTAAAGTACACGGCGTCTGGCACAAACACGTGCTAAATTGACACACCTTCACATGATACCGAACGCGCAAAGGAAAAATGTTGAAATTGGAAACTGAGAATAGTGTTCCTTGAAATATATACTGCACTAAACAACTGAACTTTTAGTATGTTCTCTTAGAGAATAAAGGATAAAGTTGAGTTGAATATGAGCGACTACACCATTACCTGCAAGAAACAATTGTTTCGTAATTATATTTGAACGAAAAGGCCATACATTTAGGTTCAAACGTTTTTTAAACATTATAATTTTTTTAGAACAAATATCTTGTTTGAATGCAATAGATAATCCATGAGTGTTTAAGTGATTTAAAGCTTAACAAGCGCATTTGAAACTAGGCGATAGTATAATTTGTAAATGGCGCTGTCAAATTTAACCCTTAATAACCTAGAGTTTCAATTTTGATACCAATCTTTTAAACCGAATGTTCACATTACTATTAGTTTTTATGCCTGAAGTATCAAGATACGTGTTTTTTTTTTTAAATAAATATGTAAAATAAATAGTGTGATTTTTTTAGCTGTTTTTCCCTTCACCTAGGCACTCAAGCAAACACAGTAATATTGAAAAAAAAAATCTTTCGTAAATCAGGCTACTAAGGGTTAAGGAAAAATTTGAATTCTGGCAGTAGGGCGCTTGGTAGCGGCGACCCACACCCGTTTGTCTGAATCCGAATCGTACCTTTAGACGAAAACAATATATGTTATATAATAAGAGATCGTGGTTTGGGCGTTAAAGTCCATTGTTAAGTAAACAAAAACGTTGATATTATTAGGAATCTCGTATTTTTATAAAAAATAATTATTTAATATAACAACTGTAAAGTGGTTTCTGTGGTAAAAATCCTGCACTGAAGCCCTTTTATAGAGAAACGTAAAAGCTATTTATTAATTTTTTTTGAAGGAAAATTTGCTGTAGACCGAAAAACTTCACCGGGCGAACGTGTAATCGTGTTGAAACCTGTGCCGCGATAGTATGAGTATAAAAGGGGCTGAGGAGCCGTCAAGAAGTGAATCTTAGTAAGTCTTAGGAAGTTTTAGTTAGTCTTAGTCAATGTGCGGCGCTTCAGGCAGACCAAGTGATGATTAAGCACTGTTGGCATCAAATCCCATTAGTTAAAGTACATCGCGTGTAGTAATGGTACAGCGCAGAATACTCCGTAGTAAATAAGTTTAGAACGGGTAGTTTACGGTATGTAACTTGCAAAGGCGTGTAGTTATTTGTTAGAAGTTGTATAAGAAAAGCTTAATTAGTGAAGAGTGTTAATCTGTGAGAGAGGCGTTTGTGAGTACCTTTGGTCTGAACAGACTAGACCGCGGGATGTGTAACAAAGTCTTAACAGAACTGTTATCTGGTGAAGAATCTGGCCTGTTCAGATCAATGGCCCCATATGTGATATGTTAGGTATTTCTGTATAAGGGTACGATGAGGCTGACATACGTATACACGTGAAAGTCCCCTAAATAAAAAGAATAAAAAAAAACAAAAATGAAAAGTGGTAAATCAGAGAAGTTCATGTACTCGGTCAAGACTGATGAATTATTTTGATGATCATAACCATTTATACTTTTACATTACATTTACATTTATTTAAATATATTTTTTATTCATTATTTCTTTACAGTATTGTAATGATATTTTTAAATTTCTTATCAAATCGTGAAGAAATACTCTCAGTTCCCAACTCAATTTATACGGTTTTGGTAACTTTATGTTTTATATGATTTAAAAACAATGTAAATAGCATGAACTTTAATCTTCAAACTCTGTTACATCTAAGGACGTCTGGAGGAGGCTGTTTAAGTTCTGACAATGACATGTCCTTGTTTTATATCATATTTTAACTTTAAGAAATAATGAAAAGTAAAATATATTCAGTAAAGCAATATTTCTTCAAAAGCACTTGAATGCTTTTGAATATTTAATTGTAATATTTTAGTATAATACTTTTTTTTATTTCAGTAATATAAATGTTGTGTTGTGTTGCTTTTAGTTTTTTTTTTACTTGGGGAAAATCCTCATAGGACCTTTCCAGCCGCATATGGGAGTGGTGGGCGAGGTGTCCAGACGTGTACCAACTAAAAACCCCAAGACTACATCTGCGAATTAGTTGGGACTGCGGGTCCTGAAATCAATTCGCCACCGCTCGTTGTGATTGAAACACCAACAAATCCTGATTAAATATTATGATTGTTTTTTACATAAACTATGAGTGGGTTGTATTTTAAAATCCAAATCTTCACTAGCTTGATGGATTGAAAGTTGATCAGAAATAACCCTTAAAGAGAGAAGATTGCTAAATAAAATACGTGGGTAAGTAATAATAAAACTTTTGTATTAACCAATGTTTGTAAAAATGTCAACACTTAAATTTTTAAAGCTCAGCAACATTTCGCGAATAAAATAAAGGTCGTAAAGACCCTCAAAGCGCAATCCAAGTTTGACGCGTGTGCTTTTAATGGTCCCGGCTCGGCTAAGCTTGAATAAAGCCCGACTCAAGCACTAACATCTGTACTGGTCATAAAATTTACCATTCCAGAATTTTGGTCTTGTTTAATGACAACGATTTTGGTAAAATCGTTCCTTCATAATACTAACATTGTCATCGCTTAAATATGTTTCCAAACACTAACAAAACAATTTTTTATGTTTCTAGTAATATGCTATACCATAAATAAAATCAACGAACAATATTTTGAACGAACAATTACCTCCGTTTAGTAAGAGTCATTAGAATGTTTTTGACTTCATGTTATGATAAGGAGATCTTGACTCCTAAAAGTGCTATTTTGATCTATATCGTTTGAAATTGTAGTACAGATCGATAAAACCCTCGAGCTGTGACTCGGATGTCTTTTGTATTAGATTGTGGTAAGAGTAACTTTGACTCTACAAGCGTTATTTAGATGTTATTCGCCTCAAATCGTAGTACGGATAGTTTTGATCCTATGAGTACTATTAAAATATCTGTTATACAAAAAGTATTATTAGAATCATCGAATTTGCTTTGTGTTTTTTCTTTTCTTGTATAAATTCGAAATATAAGCTTCAATTCCCTTCACTCTCTTTATTCGTATCCCTTTCACTGACAAATCATGATCATAACAAAGTTTAATTACTTTCACAATCTCTGTGGTCAGGATACGCTGACGATGGTCATAAAGAAGAGCATCTGCTCGAGACTTTGAATATCAAAGAGACCTATTAACATATCTAGATTGCCCGGCAGACTGCACTGTTCGTTAGCAATTTATCTATATAAAGCTGTTTTGCTTTCTCTATAATATTCCAGTATTATATTTGCTGATATCTTTTCAAAATCATTAACTTTGGAATTTATTTCATTGATCTCTTTAAAATATCTAAACAAAATTGAAAGTTACTTAAAAAATCAGTTTTATATAACATTATTGGCTGTATCGGCAGCCAAACCAAGTTTCATATTTGCTATCCAGTAAAAATTATTCTGTTTGTAAATACACATTTGTTTTATTAACCTTTTACGTTCAAGACGCAAAAGTTGTTGTTTAGTAATATATTCAGGCAACGAAGAAAGTTTCACTAAAATACCAAATGACGTTAAATCTCTGTTTTTTTTTCATTACAGATAAGCTTGCGTGTGACCTCAATCTCACTCGGTGGAAAGTGATGATGAGGCCGATAATGGAGCGCGCTCACCCAACAAATACCGATTTACTCGTCGTCTGAAGATTCCCATGTCATAATATGTTGGAAATACAGACACAGGAAGCGAATTCCATCTTTGGTAGTTCGCAGGACAAAAGAAGAAGCAAATCGCTCCGTACCAGTTGCTGGAATGTCAACCACATACGGGTGCAAACCCACACAGCGTCTTGTCAAGTTATGGTAAAAGGGGGAGGGAAGAACTAAATTATAAAACACAACTCAGCCGCACACTCTTCAGAGTATATGATGAAAAAGTAAATCCAAAAGAAAACTAAAAAATATTCTTTGATATTATGTGGTCTAAATATCGAGAGTTGAAAAGCTATTTGGTTTAAGCAACATTTTTTGGTGATATAGTAATATATGTTTATGGAATCAGCGTTTTTTACCGATTCCATAAATATATATTACTATATCACCAAAAAAATGTCGCCTAAACCAAATAGCCTTTAACCCCTCGATATAATGGTTATAATATAATTTCCTTTTTCCTTTATTAATAAATGGAATAACAATTAAAAAATCCTTGAATTTAGTGACGTAAATATAAACAAAACGTTTATTATTTGCGTATCATCTCTGTATTATATTGCAAATTCATGTTAAACGCACTTGTAATTAGCAAGCATACACAATATAGATTTCAATCTCTCGCTTGTTCAATAATACTATTACATAAACGTTGTATGTAGTTATGAAGTATAGAATATAATTTATTAATATAATAGATATGCAATAAAGAGTAGATTATACAACCAACATTGAAATAATATAATACGACAATATCTTGTTTAGATATGTCTGTGGAGTCAAAAGTTCACTAAAGGAATCACAAAATTAAAAATGGAGAAAAGTTCCGTATTGACTCAACATGACATTAATTTTAGAGAAACCTAAAACTGCCATATATTAACATTTTTTTATCTTTAATTTTTGCTATGACATTAGCAGTTTGATTTGATTTTTCTTAGCCATAAATTTTTATTTAGTGGACAATTAAAATGTCCATAAATCAAAATAAAGTTTTTGAAACGAAGTAATAAATATCCTTATATTTATAACTTTGTATTATTTAATACAAAGGAAATATACAGCAACAAAGCAAGAGGAGAAAGGATACATACAAAAATAAATATACCAGCAAAGTTTCAATAAGCAGATCAAAATATAAATAAAATAAAACAATAATTTATAAAAATGTTTATTCATTTTATTTGCTTCGCTATTGGACCTATGAAAAACAAAATTTAAACATATATTACAGCGTTTAGACAGCTCTCAGCATTATTTAATGAACGTTGGTTGTGTAGAATGATCGTGGTTTTGGTAAATGTTCCATTTGATAATTAACACGGAATAGACTTGCATCGATGCAAATAGTGAACGCGGCAAATTATGGCGAATTAAGCCCGTGGATTGTGCGGTTTCAAATATCTGCGATTATGCAAATATACCACAGAGATAATATACTAGACTGCCCAAGATATAATCAACTATGCATAGATGAAATAGGTAAGTTACGTTGATAGGTAACAAAATTGATTGGTCCACTTACAATAAATCAAAAGTGGTCAGTATTGGACAAGAAATATGAACTGATGCGTCAGGGCTACGGAGTGTTGACTACAGAACCCACTGTCCCTGAAAACGCGCAAAAGGTTTTTTACCTTTACGCGAAAAAGTTAAATGACCTTGGCGTGTTTAGCCGGTACAAGTTCGCTACACTGCAGCCGCCACTCCAAGGCCGTCGAGACACTCTTATGCTGAGACTTATAGATATTACTTGAACTTTGCTTAGATTTTTCTCAGAAAATAAATTCATGTTTTTCAAAAAACGAACACCGAGCCACGTTAAAGTTAAGTCGGTAATTTACCATACTATCCTATATATATATATATATATATATATATATATATATATATACTTCTATCGATTAAGGAAACTACACGATTCAGGAACAATATAAAATGAAATAAATAAAAGTATAAATAAATGTACTCAATAATGTCACAGCTAAAACTGTCACAAAAATAATTTTAAAAATACTTTAAATCTAACATGGACTTCATATTGATGCCTGTTACTATTATCCCTACCACACCGTCCGATCTCTAAAAATGTTAAAAATATAAGCATTATACAAATAGAAACAAAGATTAGTTAATGTATTAAAAACAACCATCATCAAGGAGTGTATTTTTAGAATATACTAATGTAATTAATTCCCTAAATATATAATTTAGTTACTAAAAATACAGCTATAGCATTTCCAATCATCGACTGCGTTAACAGCATTTGGAATTGGCGCATTGTATTGAGAAATCAAAATGAAATATTAATTACAAGTTTGAAGCTCGACGTAATTAAAAGCACAATGTCATTAGCATATCTGACATCGTAATAAAAAACTTATTTGCTGTAGGCTATGTTATCAAACGTTTTAACTGCGAACTTCGTTTAAATTCAATACCACCTGAAGTCATTAATTGAATTTTAATTATTTTAACAAGTCAGTAACGCACTTTCTTAAATTATTAGTTACAAATAAGTTTGTACTTATAATAATTATATGATATTACTGACTGGACATTGACCTGTTAGTAAATATAGTACACACCGACAAGGGTAATACTAGACTAAAACAAGACAAGAAACTAAAATTAATTGACAGTAGCTAGCGTCGTCATGATAGCTTACTAAAAATGCCATTTCAAGCACTGAGGGTAAGGGTCACGTAAATGTAAATATTGTGTTTTAATATTTGTATTTTTGTTATGATTTGACTGTGGTTTTATTGTTGTTCTTGTACTTTTAGATATAGTATGCGCATCTGTTCCTTCCATTTTTTTATCATTGATTTATAAATTATTTGGGTTTTGATGTAAATTTTATTTTCTTCTTTTGTTATTATTATTATTTTTTGTTTACTTTTAGTGCATAGTCCCGGCCTTATAGCCTTTCCCGGTTGATGTATTTAAATATTTGTTGACAAAACTTTTCATTGTTATATGAAAAAATATATAAATAAACTAATAACACACAATAAATGACTTCTAGGTACACCAGGTTTTACAGAAACATACTTAAGCAGACACTTGACACAGAACTGCGAACCGCCGGGTGTCCCAAGGTTAGGAAACACTGTTTTATAACATCATTATCAAGCTGAATCTAATCACTACTGGACAGACAAGGTTAACCACTGATAGCGATCTTTGGCTCATCTCATCCAATAATGATCTGCAACGTTGCGCCAATCGTCGCTCCACCTAGCCTGGAGACATTTTACTCTACGGTTACTAAGACGCCGACTCTACTCAATAGCACGTCTACCCTAATTGTTATCTTCGATAAATATGATCAACCCACTGCCACTTCAACCAGCTAATCCTCTAAGCAATGCCCATTTTCAGAAACATTCCTTTTTTTTAAGACGCTTCTAAACATTACTGTATATCAAATTTGTACCCAATTGACTATTCATTATTGTTTAAAAGCGTCTTTAAATTTAAGTAGAGTTATTACATCTGGCCGTAAGACTTTAGACATCACTTTAATATTCTGTAATATTCAATAACACAATTTCTTTTTCGACAAGACATTACTTTTATGGCCGGGATAGATCTTCATAACTAAACCCGGCGAACATTGAGGTGCTGAGCCAGCAAATTCATGGGTTGGGTGGCAAAGGAAAGGCACATCTGTGGATACGGACCTCGATTTAGGCCGCCAGCCAAAATACAAAACCTAACGGTGATCTACTAGCGTTTTGGAAGCGACTACCTTGGGAAAGAACGCCGAAAGAAACTCCAGGCTGCGTCGAAGTGGACAATAATACCATTGGATACCAGAGCAAGGAAACACCCATTAACGACAAAACATAACATCAGCCCAATAATTACATTAGTTGGCTTATTAAATTCCACTTAATATAGATCCGTTGAATTGTCTAATCCCCTTTCTTACCAATAACTGTGGGTAATTGATTATCCTTTGACGGTAATAATTATTCTGCTAAAGCGTCAAAGAGCTGTTACCTAAATTAATGTCACGTCGATTGAGAGAACTATTTGACATTTTCTGGTTAGGTTTGTTCAGATTTCGATTATTAAGTGTCACATCTAATTATCTCTGATTTGTTTGACAAGTTGAATAATTAAAGATCATACTTATAATATGTAGAGGTGCGTTTTTTCTTTTACTGGAAAGTTTATGTATATCAATTTGTAGATTCTCTTTACAGCTGTAGTTTTTTTTAATAATGATTTTAATACCTTATTTGATGATTGGAGCGCTTTGTTGGTTTAGAATCTGCTAGAGAAAGTGGCAGTCCTAATTTCGAAATGAGGTAGTGATACTAAAAAAAAAATAGGTTGTTCTTGTCCAGAGTTCCCCAAACTTTTTTGTTTCGTAAACCCCTTGCCATGTTTTTCCGAGTTGGGTAGACCCCCTACTTACCTGATATTGATTTCCTGTAAATTTCTAACTGTAGTGAAGCTTAGTGTTAAAAACTTAAAGCTATTTGGCCCAAAGTGTGTTCCCGAGCCGTGTGACGTGTCAATTTAAAGCAGCCATTTCCCCTCCCCGTCTTCCCCTTTACTTCCTGTCCTTCGTGTTTCTATGCCATGGCGCTAGAGATAGTCTGTGTGACAATTCATTGGCGCTAAGACATATATAATAAATGTTTTACTTCATAGGTACTTTTATAAATAATGTATATGTTTTGATATTGTAAGATAGTATGATGTAAATAAATAGGTACCATCATGTATGTGTTGAGATCCACTGTCGTGGACCCCCGTTTTCATTTCATGGACCTCCAAATTTTTTTTCGCTGACGTAGACCCCTTGCAGGTTGTCATAGACCCCTAGGGGTCGATATAGACCACTTTGGGAATCACTGTTCTAGTCTTTTGAAGATCGTTGCTACTATACTGTGCTTTCCATCGAGTGCGGTATAGTCATTTTGTCAAGCCACTATAAAAAACGGGCTATTTTAAGTAATTTATGTTATTTACCAACTGATTTTATTGTTATATGGGTAAAATCTACGGTTTTGTTACTGTCTGCACCAGATGTAAAGAAGTTCCGGGCAGTAGACTTGAGGCAGTCTGCTGCCAGGATGAGAGGGAGGCGGTGCGCAGTGTCCGGCGCACCACCTGAGAGATAGGTTTTGAAGTAGTGGGCTCTTTATCCCCACCCCTCCCAGAGAGGCAGCCTCAACAAGACCTTTTGCTTTTCAGACGTCTGGATGAATTTGGTTTCCCAGGCCCGGGTGGAGCGATAAGAGGTACATCCCGGGGGTTTTTGGTCAGTAGGAGTCTGACAAAACGGGGTCGCTGCCATTACAGCTGCGCTGATAGTCCCATGTAGGATTTTGCACCATGAAACCCAAAAAAAGGGTTTAAAGAAGTTGCAACCAAGCCAGCGATGTAATTAAATCACTTTAGTTAAAAACCAATGAACAAATATTGGAAGTAATTTTCCAATTTATAAAATCAATCAAAAATTGAAACAATACAAATGAAAACTGTCAAAGTGTGATCAACCACGTTCGTTTATATAGTAATCGGTTTAGAACTGTTGGTTTTAGTGTTTCAATTCTCATGCAAAACCACATCCGCAGACAGGATAGCGATTGACAATTTTCCAGTGGTCGAATAAATCTTGTTTCATAAATTTTAACAAGTAATAAATATCACGTTGGAATTTAACTAATTATGACGAATAAAACCAAGAACAAACAACACAAACAAAATATATACCAAACTAAAACGAAATCAGTTTTAAAGAGAGATTCATTAGTACAAATTTCAATACACTAACTTTCTTAAATAACCATAACTAAATATACGGAATCATGCATAATTTAAATCCATAGAAACGGCAATTTTCAAAAAAGAGCTACTTAATACTAGTTTACAATTTTTTTGGTGGTAGGGCGATTGCCCGAACTGTTACTGTATCTAAAACAAAAATTTAAATTAAAACAATTTATACACTAACAGATCAGTTTTCGAAAGAAATAATCGAACAGAAATATCTCATTATAAAACAAATAATGGACTTCGAGGACTGTTATCAAGTATCTTCAGCGATTCTCAATATCTAAGTAATGTATTTCTCAGTTTTTTCGACTTACGAGAACTCAACATTATTCTTAGTTTAAGTATATTATTTATTTATCAGAACGTGTTTTCTCACGATTGTTATTCTTCATTTGCTATACATTTATCATCAAATAAACTATAGCTACTGAATGTATTTATGATTAATACCATACTTTTTTTTATTATAATTACTGACAGGCTTGCTCTTGACCTCAATCTCACCTGCTGGAAAGTGATGATGAGCCCAACGATGGAGCGCGCTCGCCCAGCAAATACCGATTCACTCGACGTTTGAAGATTCATATGTCATAAGATGTTGGAATCAATATATCAAATATCACCAAAAACTCTTGTAAGTTTTATCGTTTGATAAAACGATAGAAGCTGCAAAGGATTGCCCAATTTTGGTCTGACAAAAGCCGTAATCAAGACAAACAACCAATAAATAATTTAACTCCAAAGCATTCCTTCTACTTGGTTTGTGGCTTTAGTTACCACATTTTCGCACTGGGAAAAAAATCAATCCGACCATTTTTTCTAATGTCACGTAGTCCCTTTTCGGTTCTTATTGCCTAATGAAAATATACGATTGAGACTATCTGACACTCTAATGTACGTGCAAAAAAGATGCGAACGTCATCTGAGGATTTCATTTAAAAATAACGGGTCCCTTCCGGGATCCTGAAGATTGAATGGCCTCTTTACCCAAAGATACCCTCCCGGAGGCAGCGGAAGGGTAAATTGGTACATTCTGAGGCCACATTTTGCTCAGACAGGTTATTAGTGAGGTCTTGAACTCGAGACCGAATGGTGAGGATTTACTTTGGAATTTATAGATTTTCCAATTACTCTTACACATATGCATGCCTCATTGACTAATAAAACAAAGGCTATAGCATAATGCTTGTTGCTGTTTATATCAAAAGCTTTTTTGTTCAAAGCTCTACCACAACCAAGTGATACTTAATTAACACCAGTAAGTTTGTAGGGTATCTGTGAACAGCAAGCATGATATCATGGATTACAACAAAATCGCATGCAGTTCTTTTATTTTATTTTGACTCTACTTTCAGTCTTACTTTGTGACTGCGGTAACCCAGTGGATTAGGGACAGGTTAGCATTCAAGACAACTTATATGTGGGCACATAGACCTGGATTTTTCTAGATTAATTACGGGTTTAGGCCCCACACCCACACCGGTGAAAGAATACATCGTGATCCCAAAGGTGGCAACAGTACTTGACGCCCGACCTCACCTGTGCCTGATATATGTACCTACGTTATTTTGAGTCTCCTGTTCTGACAATTACCGAATTTTAAATCCATATACAATGTCTAAGTATAACAAGATTATATTTTTTAAATTTTACTTTTACGAGACGCACGCCAATGCGAATTAGACATTTCTAACAAATCTTATATACATATGTATATATGTATAAAAATGAATCGCTAAATGTCTTGATAAGCGCGAAACTCGAGAACGGCTGAACCGATTTGGCTGATTTTATTTTTTTTTGTTGTATTTGTTGAAGTCTGGGGAAGGTTATAACGGAGAGAAAAATTAAAAAAAATGTCTGAAAAAGTCTAAAAACAACGCTTTTCTATATTCTCATACAAAAAATTCGTAATAATATTTAAAAGTAAATTTGAACTTTAACACCATACCATAAAGTTTAAATGTTAGTGGACGGATTCCGGGAAGGCAAAACAATTATTGAGTGACGTATAAATATTAATGTCAATATTTGTCAATTTTTATACATATAGCATTAAGGCCAGGTTCCTTCAAACAATTTTCAAAAAACAGCCGAGAGGCCAATAGCTATTAACATTAAAAAAAACAATGTGACTTTGTTTTAGAGAAATAGGGCAGAACAAGGTCTGCCGGGACAGCTAGTAATTTGATAAAAATAAATCAACTAAAGTTATAGGATTAATCAAGTAGTTAATGTTGAATCGTTTACGTTACAAAAAGAGCGCCGACTGGTGAGAGCAAAAAACTAACTTGTTTAGCCAGACTGTAATTGCGCCGAGGGCTCACCAAGATAAGCTCGTTTCTTTTTAATTTTCCTTCTGGAAATTACTTCAATTCCCCCGTTGAATAAACGACGACTGCACTACCTACTGTTACGCGTCTTGTTTATTTCATACCCTTACAGAGGTCTCGGTTAACATTTGGAGAGTTATTTTTCAGGTTCTAATTAACAAATTAATTAATCATGCACACAATATTAAAAATATTACGAGCGTTGTTTTTATATTAACATCCATCGTCGTTCATTATTAGTGTCCATAATTCTTAAGTATTCTCTTTTTTTAACACATCTAGTTTTCTATAGAAACATAATAATAAAGTATATGGTCTCCACTCGAGAACTTTCCTGCCCTATACCTCATCATAGCAATGATGTATTTGTTAAATTAAGGGCGGCTTGCACTTCTTTTTTTGTAACCCGTGAGAAATCCCTAACGGACCTCAGGGGGCGGTGAGGGCCGCCTCCTGGTGTTTCGGACTTGCGCCGAGTAAAACCCCCTACTCGTCCGCCGGGGCCAAGGGCACAGCATTCCACTTCCTCGGCACCCGGCGACCTTTGGCCTACAGGTAGGCCTCTCCCTGTTCCAAAAAAGCAGGCGAGGCGTGGTGTAAATGACTTACATAAAATGCTATTTATTGCTGAACTGTACTTTTTTTTGCACACAAACAAAATCCAGTTGTAACAAATCTTACACTGAAATCGTCATAAAGATTAAATTAAACCGCTTCAATTAATTAGGGTTTTATCAAGCTTAAACTAGATTAAATTTGTTAGTGCAAGCCGCCCTTAATCCTCAAAACAATTCTAAATTAACTTTTCCAACAAACACTTCTGCAAAACATTAATAAATACTAACAATATACTTTTTTTTTTAATATTCTGTCATATGTAAGAGTTATAGTTGAATATGAAAAACGAAAAACAAGATCGCTATTTCATTTCAGTAAACTCCAGAGCCTTATAATATTGTAAGCCTAAAAACAAACAAAACAAACTTGTTTGTAAACAACTTTCTTGTAGTAATATTATTTTGTAGTATTAGAGTTTACGTAGGAGGGGACGAAATATAAAGTAAACCGCTTCAGACATGTAAAATGCCTTTACAGATTAAGGCGAGTCAAAATTTCAGTTGTACGACCCCAGTTGCTGAGCATTACTATTCCTGCATCGTTTCTACGCGGATAAAATCACGATTTCAACCATGACATGAATATTTTAATAATATGCGTATTAAAAGCACCGTACACGAAAGGCAGTCGTTTGAACCCAAATATTATTTTCATGATATAAAAATTCGTATTGGGTATCCTTAGTTACGTACTTTCCTTTATCAATGTATGACGTTAAGCATCGATATCACACATACTGCATATCGAAAAATTACGCTAAATTCCTTTATTTTTAATTCAAATTCATTAAAGGTATCAAATACGATAGTTAGATTGTTTTCTTCTACCGCACTACGGCGAAGCAAAAAGGAAAGTTATGGTTTTGAACGGTATGTATGTATGTTTGTTTGTTCTTTGATATCTTCTAAATAACTTATATAATATGGCAAATTAGGTACCGTTAGAAGTGTCAGGAATATCTGCCAGTTATAGTCTATGTGACGTCACAATAAATTGAATACGGGACACTCGAAAGGACATAAAATCATAAACTAACAAATATTGGCTAATAAGGCCGTGTTGGTTATCAAATACAAGAGTTAAATAGCATATTTAAAATATATATTATATATAGTTATCTGTTGCTTGTACTGGGCGGGTGACGTTGAGGGCGTCCCCGTCCAGCGGAGAGATATAGGGTCGGTGTGTGTGTGCCCACACGCCGTTTCCATAGAGAGGAATTGAGGGGTTTCAATTCCCCTCCCTGAGAGGAAGCCTGCCCAAGGCCTATCGTTCGCCGAGCCGTCGGAAGTATCCGGATTCCCAGGCTCGGCGAAAGCGAAGAGAGGGCAGTGCTGGCACCCCGGGGTTTTAGTCGGGACAGGTCCAACATACCGGGGGGAGTGGCCCTCACCACTTCCCCTGACGGTCCGTAGGGATTTCCACCGGGTTAACAAAAAAAAAATCTGTTGCTTGTAGCTTTGTTTGCATGCACCTGATAATTGCGAATAATTAGTAACAAGTAATATTAAGCTGTTTGCTTATGATCTCCTTTTTTATGTCCTGATTAGATGAAAATTATCTTTGCACAGAGGTGACAGACGGAGTATCGGATTTTTACCAGCTAAAAAGCCCAAGGTGACATCTTTTGCACTAAGGTTGCGTGTTCCGTATAGCCGTGTTCTACTTGCTCCACATTACGTTTGCCGCACCCACAGGGCACCGTCTCGGTGGAGGGCGTTGTACTGCTTTATCTTACGTAAATTACGACAGCCAATCCATTTTGGATTGATCTATCGGCTGGAATTAATGAAATCATCGTCTTTGAGCGGGAAGGGCTGGGGTCTTCTTCTGAGCTATAACGTTCTCACTAAGGGAGACTACAGCCCTCCAGTTCTCCTACGACGGTTGATTATCTTCTTTTTTAAACAAACAGTTATTAGAGGTAAAGCTAAATTTTTTAATTAAAATTAAATTTTTCTTCCCTGCATGAAACGCAAACATTCTAAACATCTAGAATTCAGTTTAAATCCAGAGGAGTCCCTATTACCGAGCTCCTGTGACTATTCAATGTTTTCTCATAATAAAAACGTCAATTATGTATTCAGTAAGTTTAAAATAGACAAAGTTTTATTTATACCCACCCCTCCATGTCACGAACTGCGGTGTGCTAGCGTCCCTCAGAAAAAACTTTTAATGAGTTTTTTACGAGAATACAGGTACTCCCCCAGGATAATGAGGGTAATAAATGTAAACAGCGTGGAAGCAACGTGTGGACAAAAATGTTTAATTACGGAATTTGTCAAGATTATCCCTCGTGGCGAAAGTATGTTTGCTTAATGTTTCTTTTAAAAATTGTTGTTAGAAACAGTACTTGAATAAATAATATTTGATAGTTTATTTCTATTTCTTACATAATAAAATAGCTGAATAACAGCGGTTACATACTAATATTTTTGAACCAGCTTATCGGATATTATATTACAATATCTCTCTAGTGGTTTGTTGTGAACATCTATACAGTTCAAACATGTTTTCTATGCTCATAGTTCAATTTATTATTGGCATAGACTCAGTGCTGAAGAAATGATAGAAAAAATATTTGAAAAAATGGAATAATTATAGTCTATTTGGCAGTAAAACCCCAATAACCTTGGAGCTTAAAATTGAATGAATCACGATCGAAATTCTCGCCAGGCAGTAGACTTGAGGAAGTCTGCTGCCCGGATGAAAGGGAGGCGGTGCATGGTGTCCGGCGCACCGCCTGGGATAGAGGTTATAGAGGGGTGGGCTTTACTCCTTCCCCTCCCAGAGAGGTGCCTCAACAAGGCTTCTTGTTCCCTGGGCGGCTGGATGAATTTGGCTTCCCAGGCCCGGGTGGAGAATCAGAGGGACACCCCGGGGGTTTTTGTCAGTAGGAGTCTGACACTCCGGGGTCGCTACCCTCACAGCAACTCTGAGGGTCCTATGTAGGATTTCCCCTGGGTTACCCAAAAAAACGGTCGAAATTCTATCAAATAAACTAAAAACAAAATAAACTTATTTGAATAAAGGTTTAGAAGCTAGAAGCGCCTTGAATTCGTCAATAAAACTTTTCTACTACTAGTTTGAACGAGGTTCTACAGGGAAACCCAGCAAGAAACCTAATGGCGACCATTAGCTATTATTATTCATTATCTTATTAGATTTCATTATTTTTCTATAGTAATTTAATCATATTCCTAAACGCATTACCCGCGTGGAATAACTCATTTCATGTGAAAACGGTATAATTTTCAGCCTCTATTAATGGGCTATCAAACATAATATTGTAAGTATTATTACAAATATAATCATGTACGCTACTTATATATCATCAATAGATACTAATTACAGATAACCACAGCATTCCTTAAAAATATTGACTTACATATACTAAATTTTCATAGAGCGGGTCTATTAAATAAATGTAAATATATACGTAAGTGTAATTGTCTAATACCTTGAAATAAAGCAACTGGTGATGCTACGAGTCCTACTAGTGAACTATGTATGATGTTCTATTCGTCATATTCCAGAGAAGTAATTAAATCACGTCTACAAAGTTAGTTACTTGGTAAGGGCCAATTAGGGCGAAGCCCTCAGGCCAATAATGTCGAATCTGAAGCAGTTAAAGTTCTACAGAGGATGTAATGGTGTTCCCCGGGGAATAACGATTGAATTGCTTCAGCATCGCGTCTCCGATTGAGTCAGTAAACGGCAATCGGCTCAAGGGACGTTCGGTACACGCTTGCACTCGTAAATCGAAAGAAAAACTTAAAATCATGACGTTTAAATCGTTTAATAGACAATAAATATCGTTTAAATCACTCCTACCATAAAATAGTACTTAATTTATATGACATTTAAATATACAGTTGTTTTAACTGGAACGTCATGGAAAAACCTTCAAATGGAAAAGATACAACAAATCTTTCTTAACAAGATATTTATGTCTCGTTTCGTTAATAGTTTTTCATATAGTCTTGATCTAAAAAAGACTCGGCATCTAACCCAATCTGACGTTTTTTACTGTTTACTAAAGCGGCTATAGAGTATCCCTTTCCTAAAAGGACGATTCGAATTCTGACAGCAGCTAACTATTAGCACCCGCTTTAGGCAGTGGCGTGTCATTCTATATGTACTCTTATGGAAAAACATCTGATGTAGGCGTAATGCTTTTCATTCTCATAATCGCAAAACCTACGCTAGCCTATAACGGACGCTTTTACATACAAATTGCATAAGTACATACACAGCGACTGGTATATAAGGAAGAAAAATAGAACTACACTGTTAGGTTATTAATTTCGTCCGTAAATTGACTGAAATTAATATATTTTATCGTTGTGAACACTGTCAAAATCCAGCAAAAGCTAATTTTGGACTATAATCGTTACTATAATTTATTATAACAAAGGTATGTGCCGTCTAACAAATGAATGACACCAGCCCTTGTACATTCATTTATTTTGGGAAATACTAGCGTCAATACAGAGAGCTCGTGGATGGACAACTGTATAGTTCACTCCTCTTAAGAAATAAGAGAAGAAGGAACTAAGCTAGTAGGAATGGCGCGTCCAGGAGGCGATAATGATGGTGACCTCCGACTATGTTAAAGCACGCCTCGACAGATGTGTGCAGGCAATGAGGCTTGCTAAAGTGTGCAGTCGTCAGGGGTCCTGAGGTCCACGCCGTCACTTCTATTAGTTGGGCTTTAATATGTAAAGTCTACGTGACGAGTACAAACTTGAAGGCAACAATGAGTGCTCGCTTGAATCGCAAACGATAAAGAACGGGCGACGCAACCGCGAGCGCTTATATATGATTGCGGAAAAACAGTATGAAGAATGCTATAAAATCAACTACCTAGCTAATAAATGATGGCCAGATCGTTAAACATGAACTAGGCAATGGTACCATGCTCATATATTCACCCCTTATTTGGGGTAACGTAGGTAGTTGGATGGTTGCTTACTAAAAACAACTTCATCTAAAATTAGCGATGCGATTATCGCAGCGTGCATGTTACTACGTTACATTGTGAATTGTGAATGTACTGTGCCCTAAAAATAAAGTACATCATACATTTTCAAAAACTTAAAATGAAGCTTAAAACTTACGCTTAATTATCGTCCAGCAGGATGAAGAAAGTACAAGTACATAACTGGGTGATTTAAAGTTTCCTCACGTCTTTAATAAAGCGCTTATTTAAACTTAACACATTCACTGTGATAAAGTACATATACTCTTAAATTTTGTACGTTTTGATGGAACCAATTTTTATCCTTGATCTCCCATTAGATGGCAAATGCAAATTAAAGACAACTTTCTCTATTATAAATAAGCCTATATATATGCTCATTTGAATCAAAAGAGAAGGAAAATAATTTACCACCGTCACGAAAAGCAGAATTTACTAAGAGCTGGTAAGAATTTTGATATAACTGTAAATGATTATGATTACATTATTTATTTGTTCTCAATATTTCTCAACTTTATAATAAATCCAAAACATTTATTTTATATACCTACCTATTTATATTTCTCAACCTGGAGTCGACCCATTTTTGGGGCTTAGCGATCCTATTTCAGAAGGTCCGCAGACAAAACAAAATTTAAAGTTAAAATTACAAAATACTGATGTTAACGCACTTAATTTTTAATGGACTGAAATTGTTACACATACCAATATTCAAATTCAGCCTCTTTCTATTGCAAGATGGGATGACGTGCAAATGTAATGAGGTGTTCAGTCTTTTATCCAGGAAAATACCATATTTATGATTGAAATTTTGGAAATAAAAATATGTGAGTATCGCAAATGAAATTTTTTAGAGGCCTCGAATCGTGGCAATTTTACGCTAGGAGTAGAATGACCGTACTACATAGGAACTTTATAGAAACATGCTGTATAAGTATTTACTATTACATTGATTTTTATTAAAGCAACCGTCTGGCTGGAATCAGGTCATGACATCAATCAATTAGCATTTTCACAGTGTAAAAGCTTTTTCGTTTATATTGAAGCAATCAACGTGGACTTGATTTGAAAGCTCTTCACTTTGCCGGCAGAGCAAGACCAGAAACGATCGATCACTTTTCTCTAAGCTTTTAGTTAGGAAATCAATTACCCTGGCCATACGCGTAGATATTTTTTTTTACTTATCTAAACATTTGGTTATTGAAAAAAATGTTACATTAAACAGAAAATTATAGTCGTTTATTTTTATCATTAGATTCTTTTTTCAATATGTAGGTAAACCAAACTTGTCTATTGTACTTTTATTTTAATGTGTGTTACTAATCTTTGATATTGCCGTTGTTAACCATGTTCCTTTGTCAACGATTTTTAAAGCGTAAGAACTTTTTAGCAAAAACGCCAAGTCAGTCTTTTAAGGTGCCCAATTGTTATGTACAAAACAATTACTATGTGTTATTCGCTTACAACGCACTTGCGTGCATACCAGCGAAGAAAGACCGAAGCCTGTGAAAAGAGAAACTGCTAGACAGTACGTTTCGGACTAGCAAAGAGTTCACATTGAACTTCATCAAAGTGGAATGCGACATCAATACCGAACGATATAATCACTCCCAAAAATATTTCATATAATAAAATTTCACCTTATTATTATTTTGCAAAAATAGAGATAGGTAAGTGTAAATAAATAAATTTAGTAGGCTCAGGATAATCTCAACACGTTCTATAGAAGCCGGTAGTAGAATTTTGGCACATAAGCGATAACAAAAGGGGCTCTGGCGTTGGACAATGAAGTGGTCCCAGGGGGCAAAGCGTAAATTATTGTATTTCATAGCTCCTATGGTCGTAAAGATAGGGCACTACTCGGATACAAAGTTGATAAACAAACCGTTCAGTAGTAAAATTTGATGTATGGTCCGTGTACGCCAAAATTTTTTTGCAGATAGTTAAAAGTTTCTCTCAGAATTTCAACTCTAATATACACTTGTTTAGGAGCATATAAAACAATGTTAATGGTGGAGAAAAACTGAAGTTAATGTCGGATAACACAGCCCTAGCTTGAGGCGAGGCCATCACTACTGTGATATCATACTTCAAATGATGTTTTTTTTTTAAGTTATAAAGTAGTTTTTAGTATCTTTGCGCTTAATAATATATTTATAACGATATATAGTTTATTAAAAAAGGGTTTTTAATATAATTCGGTATTCACAATTTATTTATTTATTTTATTAAATAGTAGTCACAGCTTACCACAAAACATCTTAAACTAACACTTATTAAACAGTTAGCCCAAAAAATTTTTTCTTATTTAAATTAAGCTTTGTAGCGCGGGTATACTCTAGCAACGGCCGAATCGGACTAACGCGCGGCTAAGGCTGACATCTCGTCGCACTCTGGCGCATTTAACATGCTACCCTCAATCGACCAATCAAAAAGCGCATCCCGGAAATCACCCAACTTTTAACAAAATCTATCGGATACGACCGTTGCCTGGGAACTGAGTCCGTCCTACAACTTTCAATAAACATAAATAATAGAGTAATCTTCTGATCAAAACGAATAACAATTTCAGCTTTACCAAATATGCACGTATTTATCTATGGTCTGTGTGGAGATATGCATATGGGTCTGTGTGTATGGGTTTGTGTTTATGGCAACACACACGCGTGTTGTGTGTATATTTGCGTGAATACAGCTGTTATTAAACTACAACATTTTGTACCATATAATGTTTTTCACTGTGTACAATTTTGCGAACATCTATCTGTTCTATAAGCACGTCTAGAAGTATTAAACTAGTTAATCGCGCCGAAATACTTATTATACGTATACTTTGGAGTCTAGTTACACCATTTCCGGCGTAGTTTGTCCGATGTCATTGCCTATGGAATAGTTGGGTATCCCTGATACGGTGTTCTGGTTTACAGATTTATTAATTATCATTTGTCTCCATTATTAATGATTTATAACAATAATATATCATCACACAATATTCCTTTCGAGGTGAGCAGAGGTACATTAGTGGTTATATCCACTTTGCGCTTATATATCCTAGCCAATGTGTCCAGTACAGCATATATATATATATATATACCCCCTCGATATTATTATTCATTTCATTCATAATTTGGTAGGAATTTAAAAATACCAAATATTTCTAATTATATTAGGTTCTTATGTGGTTTTAATCAAAGAATCGCTTTATAAAAATATTAAGATATTTTTAAAATTCTGAGAAATGTCCCTACAATAATATAAATAAAATTCTAAGACCGTCGAATGTATGCATTTGACGTCCAAAGTACGTGTTTTCGAAATGTCCGAGACCAGAACGTTTTCATAAAACAAATATTAGTATCAATGATATACATCATCCGCTGTCACTTGGGCGTTTTATGGTCGCAGTAAAAATGCCAGTAAGAATGTATTTTGTTTATTCCCAATGTTGGATTGGTCACGTAGCGCAGTGTATTAGACAAGCTTATAGTAACAGTAAAGAAACTTGAACAATCGTAATTAAATATATATTGTAGGTGAATTATACCTCTAAAACTGAGACTAATGGACGCTATTTTGATTTTCCTTAGACTTTGTTAAAAAAAAATAGGTACCCATTTGACTACAAATTGAAGATACAGGTAACTAACGCAAAACCTCGTAAGGTTGACTTTGGTATATCAAGACCGACAACTTTTGTTTTACGACTTTTTCTAATTCAATCTATTTTTCTCATACAAAAAATAAATAAATCAAATTTCCAATTCTGATCTTCTTAACACTTTGAAAGGCAGCGCGATGCAACTGGGACAGACGATTTCGTAGCATCTGCTGACTGAACGTTAAACATAGAGCTAACGATTGATAGACATCCCCACTAAAACTAAAAAATATATATCTTAGGATGTGTTAAGTTTAAAAGTCATAGAATAAAACTTGTTAGTCTTGATGTAGCTAAGTTACCTTTAACAGGTTTGACGTTAGCTACCAGTAACGTTATATAGACAATAGAAGCCTTTATTTTTTGGTAGCCCAGTGGAAATCCATTACGGACCGTCAGGGAGCAATGAGGGCCGCCCCCGGTGTGTCGCACTCTCACCGACTAAAACCACTGGAATGCATCTCCAAGCACAGGGTGCGCCGGACTGCGGGAATGTGACTAGTGGTCTCACCGCTGTCCGGCGCGTGGTCCGCCTAAAGGGCTTCCTCTCACTGGTAGGGGAGTGGGAGTAGAGTGACACCACCCCTCATCGCCAAGTGGCGTACGGATGCACGCGCAACACCTTTGGGGTGCTTGAGTCAGGTAACGGCCCCCTCAGGCGCGTCACCTGACACCCCGCGTGTTTGTCCCGTGGGCAGATGTTCGGCCCGGGACTCCTCATCCTGCATAGGCTGCACCGATATTGCAGCGTTGTGGACGGCCTTCTTTTTAATGCCTCTTGGCTCCTTCAACGGCTTTTTTGCGACAGACAATAGAAACCTAACTATAATCTAAGTATAAGCACAAACAAGTCCAAGTTAAGAAAAATCGGTAACTTATCACATACTTTGTTACTAATTAAATAATTGAAAGTAATATGCAGCTTATAATTATTATTTATCCTAAGGAAATGAACCCACTAGTAGTACACACAAATGTCGATGTAATGTCTTCCTAAGTCGTTTAAAGCTCAGATAACGAAGTTCCTTAAACTTAATGGAAGACTATTAATATCAAGTTTGCAAGTTGAAGTTGTGTGAACTGTGGCCCGACTA
The DNA here is from genome assembly GCA_036320925.1 of Automeris io. NCBI lineage: Eukaryota > Metazoa > Arthropoda > Insecta > Lepidoptera > Saturniidae > Automeris > Automeris io. The sequence goes on along the minus strand of JAUDJH010000012.1, from coordinate 1,366,694 downwards.
ATCACCTTGTTGGTACGACGTCACTCTGAGGGCTGAACTCTATCGGGCTAGTCGGGGGTTGTTGGAAGATTGTTGAGGCTAGACTCAAACTATATTTGTCTCAGTAGACGTGAAATCGCGTGAATAACACATTTTTATTGCGTTGCACAAGCCTATATACTTATACACACAAAATTTTTACTAATTAATATTTTTTGTGTAAGGAAGACGAATAATCTACCTAATGGTAGGCGGCCACTCTTGGCTATGCACAATAGATATACAAGAAGTATCATCCGACTTAATTGAGCATTTTTCAATTCGTTTTTAAAAAGCCCCATGTAATAGTCCAGCGGAGATACAGTGCCTGTAAACTTATTCCACATCTTAAAATTGTGCGACAAGAAGATTCTAGAAAAACAGCATTAATACGAAATTAATTCCTTTTGATTATTTACGTATACAAATATTATAGCTTGTAGGGACACATAGTATAATGTTAACGTAAGTAATTGATTTTGATAGCGTGATTTATGAAAGTGCGAATATTGCATAAATAAGGAACGTATGCATGTATTTAGAGACGGCTGCGTCTGTCGATTAAGTTAGTTCGGATAATACACAGTTAACAGCAACACGCATTTTATTTCCATAGTCCCCGAACTCTATAGGCTGCCACTTACAACCTAAATAGCTAAATTATAAGTAAAGTTGAAACGGGATATTTTATAATAAAAGACAAGTCATCGACAAATCTCAGAGGATTTGTAGGCTGAAATGGCAGTGGGCTGGTCATATTTACCGAAGCACCGATAAATGCAGAGGTATACGTCTACTTGAATGGAGACCTCGTCTAGGCAAGTGTAGTGTGAGTCACCCCCCCCCCCCCAAATATAAACTACCAGAATCTGAACCGCGCCTTAAGACTCGATAACATTTATAGTCACGCCAAAAGGCGCAACTCCAGAACATCAAAAAAATTAATAATGTAAACGCACTTAATCGCAAACGCCATCTGGCGTACATCTGATACTTACTTACTTTCTCAACGTTCTCGCATTTTTAACTAAAAACATCGCATCGCATCCTTCTTCATTACAATCGCATTAATAATTACGTCAAACTCGCAACACACACAAATCCTCACAAACACCATACTCCACATATTCGCATAGAAACATACAAAGTGAGTGGTTGTAAAGTGCCTGGAATACCACTGCTCGGTAAGTACTTCATGTCATTGTCTCAAATTATCGCAATCTTCTTTTATTATAAATCATCCCGCCTACGAGGGTGCATTTTTTTGCAACGGCATAAGTCCAAGACTTATCCCGGCCCGCGTAATTTATAAAACTCGGTCATCTATAGATGTTGCGCTCAGTATAATAAATACTTTAAAGATATCGATATTTTCACTTGAGCCGTAATCAGGTCATTAAGACTATTATTTCTAGACTGCAGTTAGAAGAATCTCATACAACACCGATATGAGCATACACATGCACACAAATGCACTCACCCACTCATACACACAACACTCACTATACGATATGGGGAGCGACCCAGCATTTAACAAAATTTAATATGTGTGCGTAACTTCGACATTGGCATAGGGATGTCGAAAATGAAAAAAAATATCGATATATCGATTAAATCTCAATAAACACGAAAGTATTTTACCATTATTCATTTTTATTAGGCAAAATTACAAAAATATCAAGAACTAAAAGGCTATCTTCTAACTTTAAGACCTATTTAAGATATCAAACAAAAATAAATAATAAATAAGTAAATGGCGGCAAATAATATACATGCAACAATCCCCGCCCGGTTAAGTGGTGAAGACCTTTCCCGGTCAACAAACACGCGTAAATACGAAAAAAAAAAAACATGCAACAAATTCAGATGTCAATGCATGCAACGTAACAAAACATAATACTCAACAGTCATAGACAATATACTTTTTTTCTTTCGGTCCTATCTTCTACAGTTTCAGATTTCAGCGACTTCACTGTCATAAAAATTAAAAAAAATATCGTTTTCGATACAATTTTTGATACTGGATATTTTGTATCGATACATCGATATATTATTATAAAATATATCGCCCAAAAATATCGATATATCGATGTATCGATATTTATTTGTCAAGCCTACATTGGCATTTTAGATTTTTATTTTATTTGCTATTTTGTATATAATTTTCTTATAATGTGCTGTGAAGTTACTATTAAATAAATAAATAATCGTTTATATATTCCATTACAAGTTAAAAGTTTCTTCAAGTAACTTTATAACAAGCAAATGATTATCGGAGAATACAGACGCTTGCGTAAACAACTTGACATCACACCCTAGCACAGCCATCACCTTGTTTACCTCGACGCCCTTCGTAAACAAAAGGCTTTCTCCTGTTTGTTTACTTCGAAAATTTTTGTTAAAAACAAAATCCTCCAATTTTCAATATCTGCCTAATGGCGTATTTGCTTTTGATCCAGGTCTCTAATAAGCAGCGACTGCTGAAATTAATTTCTATTACCAGATGCAGTCTTTAACAAAGTCAATAAATACTAAGCCAACAGTAAGCCTTAAATTTATAGATGCTATTTTGTCTTTACTTACACTGTAATAAAACATTACAAATTATATTATTTAATGAAAGTGCATGGCAAGTCACCATTTTCGTTAAGTTGAACTTGGTTCTGCGAATACTTAGGCTATAGTTAAGTTTCTGTTACACTATATTATTTTTTTTAATTAAAAACAAACTTATTCTCTGAGCAAAGTGTATGGTATAGTGCCAAGCTGCTTATATAAATGAGCCTCAGATAAATACGACATTATATGACAAACAATTTTATAATGATAGAAATTAAAAACCTACATTTAAGAAAACTGGTGACAATAAAAATATTATTTTTGTACCTGTGGTCGTAAATATTAAAAGGAAATTTTCAATAGCAAGGTACTCGTTTCAAAGCTACGAAAGTAAATTAAAGAGCATTCGAGACCAGTTCGTGTCGATTGATTGCTTCCGTATAAGCGAGAAAGCCTTTCTGACTTAAAACACAGCGCTTTTTTGTTTACTTTCGATTCTAAAAACAATTTTAAAGGGTATTGCAGTTTCTATTTTCACACAAATTGTTCAAGCAATGCATCGCAGTATTTTTTAATAATATATGTTATACGTTTAGGCCGTATGTATATATGAAGCAGTATAATGCGACGAATGTGTTAAAGGCTCTAATATCGTTAGATTGTGAAACAACCAATCGCAAGGAACGTATTCAATCAACACTTTTGCTGTTAGCGTATTTGTCTATATCATTTACTTGTATATATATGGTAATTCAAATAAAACACTGATTTCATACAACTTCTTTACTGTTCATTTTGTAGTCATTCTTTAATCGAGTTTCAGAAGAAATTTCCTAGGTTAAATATTATATAAGATTACTTTTTAATGTTTCAATCGTGAAAAGAATGTACAATCTCGGAAGCTGAACATTTAACTTTTTCATTATACAAAGAAAATCTTTTTAAAGCAACGAGCATTGTTTTCTTTGACGGAAAGGCATTTAAAAAGCGGATCTACTGTTATCTTGGAGAAACGAGTTTGTCGAAAGTATTATGCAAAGAGCTACACACTTTGTTTAATGAATTTCGCTTGGCTAATACCCTGTTTACTAAAATTTAAATCTTCTCATAATAGATAATGAAAAGAGTAATGACCGGTCCTTGAATTAAAATTAAAATATTAAAGCTTTCTTTAATATTCTCATCATTGCTCTCTGCTACGTTCACAATATTCTCAATAACTTCTGGCCCAAGAAGATTTCCAATGAAGTCTGTGAGTTTGTTGCGGAGAATCACCTTCCTCAAACGCCGGAAATAGACCAGAATTGGTCACACTCTCCGTAGGCACCATGTCTGCCTACCTAAACAGACTTTACATTAGAACGCCTAGGGTACAAGAAAACATGGCTGACCCGGATAGACGCACGGTCCTAGCGTAGTCGAGGGGCATTGGTAGGACGTAGGGCGAACTGAAATGAGATGTGCTGGTCAAGTTAAAGTGGTGATGCGTTGTCAGCGCCATCTGCTTTCGATGTAGGCCATAGGACATTATATCAATATATTGGTAGTCTTGCAAACATCTAGAGATTTTTATGATATAATATTTCAAAGTAAATCGTAATGTACGTAACAGCTATTACCGTGGAAGAAAGAAAGGTCACGTTGCTATTTCCAGAAGGCCTTGAAAATATTCTATTCAATTTACATTTATCATTGCTAATGTTATTTTATTATCTTCGTGATAATGGAAAATTTAAGAGATACCTGATTTTGTTATTTCAGTTGTATTGCCTCATTTGGCGGAAAGAAAGAAACGAATTCTGGATAGCTTTTAAATTATTTTTTTATATATACAGTCAAAAACTTTTATGGCGACATCGCTTAGAACAACATACCGGTTATATTGACCCAGAACGTAGGTTATATGACCTATAGTATCTCGAAAACATCACCAGTTGTTACAACTATCTGTTTTTACGATTAAATATGAGTAGTCTCTACGATGTCGTTGTAACAGATTTTGACAGTACATAATTATCAATGTATTTTTACTACCGGAAAATTTGTCAAAGATTAATTTCAATGAAATATTACTAATGGGTAATTAAATTAATAGTAAGTCTATAAGATAGTCACAAATGTCTTAAGTTCAAATAAAAAATCTGCAAAATGACTTTCTGACGTCATCATATACGAATAGAAGATGTCATTTCATAGTTGAAGAATCTTATTTCTTGTACAGTAAGTCACTACGAGCTGCTCTTTTGAGATGAAGCAGTGAACTAAACTCCTTTTATACTCAGCACTATTTGACGTCATTCAACAACTTGCATCGTAGAGTTCTTGCTAATTACGTTACTTTAGTTATTTAAGGTGCCAATACAGAATTTATAATAGTATTTTATAGTATCAAGTTGTAATGTAAAGTTGTAATATGTTTTTGTTAAAGATAACTTTATACGCTCAAACGGAGATCAAATTATTATTATACTTTAGTGAAATAATTGTTATTATATCATAAAATAAATGATTATAGTTAACATACAAATGTGTAATAAAACTATAAAAATTCCGAATAAGAAACAAAAATATACGGTACTGTTCATTATTATATCTATGCTTTTCCCTTGACTTCTATTTAAGGTGCTATAGACTGCTTAAAGATGTTGAACATTTCGACTTATTTTTCGCATTTAAGCGCGTAAAAAGCTTTTTTTTTCATTTATTCAAAATTGTATCTTTTCTAGCAAATAATAATATGCAATGATGGTAATACTAGATATACGCGCGGGTCTACGAAGTCACAGCTATACGGTAACTCTCATCCCGGCTAGGACTAAAAAGTTCTCTAACTCTTACTTTTGTCGAGTCTTTGGGCTGTGAAATGGTCTTTCGGTGAGCATGTTCCCTTCGTCATATGTTATTGGGTCCTTTAAGCGAAGCGTGAAGATGTATTTGTGTAGCCCGGCAATATCGCTATGGCCATCGATGGTTTTGTTTTGATGTTTACCATCAGACGTAGTATGGTTTCTTGTTGTGTCAGGATAAAAAAAGATATAAAGCTATTTAACAATTGTACTAACTTTGGGCTTTAAATAGTTCATAACTCTTATATATGACTTGGTATCCTCAGTTAAAATATGTATGGAAAAATAAATTCACAAAGTCAGCTCAGCACAGAGTCAGTTATGTCGATGTAACATAAGAAAAATGTAAGAGAAAAACTTAGATGCGCTGGGATATACTGCCGTCTATTCATCTAACAGCTTCAACGTCAGGGAGCGAAGATAGATAATTGAAAATAGCTCGCTTTTCATCATTTGGCGCATGGGATTGCCTTTTTACGACCCAATTTTTCATCTCCGTCCCCCTATTTGCACCGAGACCTCCATCCATTTAATATTCCTCCTTTATGGTGAAAAAATGATTTATTTTCACAAACAGGAAGGTGATGCGAGAAGAACGTGAACTGAAAAATCGCTGTTTTGTTTATTTCGATATAGCATAAATTAACTCAGACATGTGACATATTGTACCATCTATATATTTACAGTTAAACAATAAAAATGTAGATAACATGAAATTTCAACGATCTGTAGGGAATTAACGCGTCCTAATCTTCTGATTTTAATACATTTTGCCGTTTCTGTGTCATTCTTGTATCAAGAAATGTTATAATGTTAAAAAAATAATAAAGAATAAAATTATTATGAATAAGCTTATAAAAATATGTTGGTAGACTTAAATCCGCCCGTTTTGTACAATATCAAATCATCCATCCATTTATTTCTTAACTTCGTCATTGGAAACAATGTTTTTACTGAATACAAAATTCATATATATTTTGAAATAAAAAAAAACAAGTTTTTTAGTTAAAAATAGATATCCTGACTGGTATATCATCGTACAGATTAAACTACTATACTAGAAGAAAGGAAATATTGGGTTTATTATAAGAGATTGTTTGATATTTTGGGTTGGCCCTAAGAGCGGCACGCACTAGCAAATTAAATCTAGTTTAGACTTACATAAAATACTATTTAGCGCTGAACTGTACTTATTTTCTTGTACAGAATCAAAATCCAGTTGTAAAAATTCTTTAACTGAAATTTTCATTATGATTGAATTAAACCGCCTCAATTAATTAACGTTTTATACAAGCTTAAATTAGGTTTAATGTGTTAGTGCAAGCCACCCTTCAAGTACTAAATAGTAGTAGGAAGTTTGTTTAAAAATCCACCAGGTTTGAATATAAATAGCACTTATATAGATCAAGCCAGGTTTGCTAGAAAATTATATAAATATTAACTTCAAAAACGCAATAATAAAATTATCATGTTAATTTATCAAAAGCTTTTAAAACCATACTCCACATACAGTCAACCGGATTTGCTTCAGCCAAGATCCACCACTCTGGCTCGTGAATAATATTTCCCGTGAATTTCATCTTTTAAGTAATCCTTCCAATAAATTTTCATGTTGAAAGCCTTAAACAATATTAAACTACCATTAGCGGCTTTAGGAATTATTCTACCTATCTACAACAAAGTGATGAGGGTTCAGATTTACTGTAAAGCTGGGAATATTAATCTTATTACATATATCTATTTTGATTAGATTTTTCCTAGATCTTTTTAACGTTCATTATGGAAGGTTTTCAATGGCGCTATTTTCGATATATCAACAGGCTGTTTTTAATATTCCCGAGAGATCAATCCATTTAGGGTGAATTATTACTATGTATGCACTACTAAAGGCTTTTAATTCTACCTAAAGTATTTTCACGATCAGAGGATAAGTGCCTTGACCGTATTAGTGATTGGTGGGACAAAAATTGTCAGGTATTTGATCTTTTTTAATTTTTAAATAATAAGTAATAATATATCGTCACGCTATAACCCTAATGAGATAAGCAGAGATGCATTAGTGGATGTATCCACTTTTCGCTTATATGTCATGCCCAACGTGACTAGAATCGCAGCTAATCGTCGTTCTCAAGGCACTTACACATGACATTTCTATTAGATGCCGTGCGGGTTTCCTCACTATGTTTTCCTTTACCGGTGAGCATGTGGTGCCTAAATCCGTACGTCATCTGAAAAAATCGTACGTACAGGGATTCGAACCTACGACCATTGGCATTGCCGCGTATTGAATCTGTAACTGTATAATAAGCGACAGTAACTTTTTTTTTTTAGATGAAATATCAGCTTATTTTTTAGCTTTGATATAAAAAATAAATAAATTAGTTAAGTTTTGCTTATCTTATGAGGAAAGCCGAGTCACCCAATTATGACACATGTGGAAAGATTGAAGATGTGCATCACTTGCTGATGGAGTGTGCCCGGAACGAGACACAAAGGGAGTCGCTGATGAGCAAGTTGAAAATTAACAGACAAAATATTGGAGCATGGCACGGCATTTTGTCCAATCCTTTGTCCAGTGAAGTCAGAATGCTATGCCAGATGGTGACGCTTGCTTATTCCGCGTCTCCCCTAGAATGTAAGGACGTAGGTTAGGGCACAATGGAGTTTATATTTTCGCCTGAATAAAAGCCCCTCAATAAAAATAATAAAAAAAAATTAAATAAAGGATGTTGTATTTGGAGAAGATTTACATAAAGTAAGTCTATCACGGCCATGTATGATTCAAACGGCCCTTCCATACATAATGAGCAGACTGTACACCGCTCCATTGCGTCGAGCCCAGTGTAATGGACCGGCGACATCTGTACGCAGATTAATGGCAAGCACGTGACTTCAAGCAACTGGCTTTTTGAATAACTTACCGCTTTATAATCCGGATATTATAAATCAGTCTATGGAAATATTAATAGTTGTATTGTACCCGGCATTCTCCGGGTAGAAATAATTTACCTGTCGGGAGTTGATTTTCCAAAACTGTCTAAAGACATTTTTATGATTAACCAAAAATAATTAATTTTCGTTTTCATAGCGCTAGTTAAAAATTTCGGATTCTCGAATATACTTTCAACCCTTATTTTACCTTCTTTTTGATTGCCAAAAATGTCAACATATGTGTTTCTTTACTTCTAACCTTTTTGGTTTTATATTGCGTACTCTAATATTGTCGGATTTTCAGACAAACCTACAGCCCCCTAAGTATGGAATATAACAATCCACTCTTAGTAGGTGCCAGCGTCATAAAATGAAGCTGATGCAAAAATTTCACGTTTCTAGGTTCAGTTATTTAACCTTTGAGATGATATGTCAGTCAGGACAATTGTATTTATATACATAACTAGCAAACCAGATGGCTTCGTTTTGGTTTTTAGTTAGCGTTTGAAAAAAAGTGTGCATAATAAATGCTACATGAAATTAACTGAGCAGAGTACAATGAGTAGCTGTCAAACAATGTATAACGCATCAGCGCCATCTACTTAAAATACTGGTGTAATCTGCTCCACGACTATGCAAAACCATATTGGTTTGTAGTACATGCTATGTATCAGAGATGGCGCTGTATGTGAAAATTATTTTCCCCGTTTTCCTGCTTTTCTGTTGAATTTTTTCCTGAATTTTGTTTGCTATAAGCCTCACGGAGCCCGAGACCTTTCCAACGAATGCAAAACTGTGGATATCGGTTCATGCGTTCTGGAGTTATAGCGTCAGGAAGGAAAACCGGACTTATTTTTATATAATAGATATAGAAGTTTAGCGTACTTTATAATATTTCAAGGTAGTAGGGTGAATGCCCTAACTGGGTCCTAGCAACAATACATAAGTGTGCAGGTACACAAAACGTGTCTATTGTACCTTTATTTAAATGTGTTTAGGTTTACTACGCTTTAAAAATGCCTTATCAATTGCGTTCCTTTGTCAACAATTTATAAAGTGTAAGACCTATTTAGCAGTAACGCAAAAGTCAATTGTTCACGGTTAAAAATTGCTATAGACAATTGCTATGTAGTTTACCGCCAACACACCTGTGTTGAGACTGGCTCAGAAACCCAAATCTGTGAGAAGAGATTCTCTTCAAGACAGTACGTTCCGAGCTAGCAACGGGTCACACTGAACTTCATCACAAGTTCTATCGAATACAACATCAATTCCGAACGATATAATCACTCCTAAAAGTGCAAAACAGATATTATACCTGAACATGTGATAATGTCCTAGCCGGATTCGGCCACGGCGACTGTTTCAACGCCGATTAAGAAAATCAAGGCACAGTTTTCGGAAACAGTCAATTGCGCAGGAGATATTTAAGTGCATAACTGGACGCGCTGCCAGAAAAGCACTCTCTCGTCCGAGCTCCCTCAGGCCCGATGGAATGGAGAACCAGTACGATCGGGAGGGAGCGGGATGCAGGTTTGGTCGAGTTGTCCTTCTCTGAACACCTGGTTGAATTGCGGTGTTAAAGAGATACCTTAGTCGCCTTTTACGACACCTCAGCAAGAAGAGGGGGGTGCTATTCTATTCTGCCGGCAGCCACCACGGCTAAAACCTGAACATGTGATAGATATATTAATAACCAGATTCTGAGAGACACAAATTAATTTTGTAAGGTTTTCAATAAATATATCGAGGGGTAAAAGGCTATTTGGTTTAAGCGACATTTTTAGTGATTAATTAATATATATATATATATAGATATATATTATATATTTTCGATATCAGCGGTTTTTACCGATTCCAAAAATATATATATCACCAAAAAATGTCGCTTAAACCACCCCTCGATATGTATTTATTAAATAAGCAAGTATCAGAAAAGATTTTTATGCTTCTATGGGATGCACGCCACTAGTGCAAAGACAATCGTAATGGCTCGCATTGGCCCGTCGCGTTTCGGGATCGGTTTGCGTACTTTCAGTTGTTCCTAGATACCTACAATCGAGGTGATTGAGGACCGGCGGAATAATGGCAACTTTCAATGGATTCTCCACCTTTGGTAGTCGTTTTCGTTCTTGGACTAAACCCTAATTTCTATCAGGTACGCTGTATTGTAATTTTCGAGTCATTAAAAAACATGTTTAAATCCTAGTTGACGGTTAATTATTTTAAAATAAGTCTACCTACTTTCTTTTCATTTTGTGGTATGGCAATTTATTTATGTTCAGATCGCTTAAAAAATAAAATTCAGTGATATTCGAGTTGAAAATTCTTCCTACAGTCAAAGAAAATTGAAGTTTCTCTTTCTGCAGCCGTATTTCCTCCTTATTACCCCGTCGTATTGTGGCGTAGCTGCAGGCGCCATCTGCCGGCGATCCTCCCCGTATAATTGCCATAAAACTTTCCCGTTGGCTCTACACTAACCATGGATCCGTAATAATTTATGTAACATGAAATTTTGTAACTTTATTCAAAAGCTTCACGACTTTACACCATTTTTATACATGTAACTTGCCACAAATATAATATATGTTAATTTTATGTTTCTAAAAGCCTAGATTTTAAATAACAAGAAAATAATTTAATACACGCCGTTGAAAAAAAAAACATTTTTTTGAATTGGTTATATATGATTGTAAATTTAAAAGTAATAATTATCTAATGCAAATAAAACTACTTGAACAAACAAAGTTTTATATATCATAATCCAAAAAATATTTGCTTAAAATAATAAAATACGAAACAAAAATAATAAGAACTAATACAAAAAATAACTTTTTTTTCTTAATAAATAATATAAATATATATATATAATATAAAATAAAAAATTATCTTTCAATCCTGAAGACAAAATCCTTATATGTTTATATTATATGAAAACTAGCAACACATGTCTCCTGCGATGCTGAAGCATTTGAGGGGCTGGACTGATGGCATTTTGAGTATTTTGGCTAAGAAAGTGGACGGGCCATTCATTCAGTTTTGGGCGAGGAGGCTCATCCACTCTGGTATTTACTTTAAGAATTAATATTAACTATAACATTTTATTCATGATTTTGTTTTTTTCTAATTTGGAGAAATCTAAAATAAAGTTATTATTATTATATGTAATTGACCTATAATAGAAGATTCTATTATAAAATTCCTAATTCCTAAATCCGATTTTTCTTAGTTAAGTACAAATTTTAACAATTACCTTTATATTTTGACAACTTTTATCTCTGTGAGAACTAGAATAGTCTCCGATATTGCTCGAGATATAACATAACTATCTGTGTCCGCGACTTCGTCCGCGTGGAATAGTTATTTTGGGCATTTTAGTTAGTTATTTATTTTAAAATTGTTATATCTTCTAAGATATTCATTGAAATTAAGTGATGTCAAAGACAATTTTGTTCACAGTTAAATACTCTTAATCAACAACACATTTATTTGGATAAAGATTAATATTATTACGTTGATACAACTCTTAACAAATAATGCATTAATTTCGACCAAATTCGATTACCATAAAAACAGTTCTAGTGAGTTAATCTTAATAGATAGACATATACTGTTGAGGATATTTTTTTAGATTATTTCAAGAGGAATAATTTTTTATACATATATTTTTAGTATCTTGAACCGTTTTCGCAGCGCACGCAATGGAAGCCCTCAAGGATGAATAATTTTCCCCGTTTTTTTCACATTTTCCATTATTTCTTCGCTCCTAATAGGTGCATCGTGATGTTATATAGCCTAAAGCCTTCCTCGATAAATGGTCTATTCAACACAAAAATAATTTTTCAATTCGAACCAGTAGTTCCTGAGATTAGCGCGTTCAAACAAACAAACAAACAAACAAACTCTTCAGCTTTATAATATTAGTAGGGTAGACTGGGTACAGTAGTAACAGGGTACGGTTGAAACAGAGTGAATATCTCTCGAACTATAGATGGAACGAAGAGGGCTTCAAGGGGTGGGAGGAGCAGTTTACGTGTCTGAACGTGTTTGTCAGTCTTTCGCGGGTGACCGTGTACTTCAGTTGGTTGTAAGAGGGCCTATTGTGTTTGGTCGCGTCAAAGTAAGTATTTTCCATCGAAGATTGTTTCTAATTACATAGCTAATATTAAAAATACGATGATAAGTATTTTTCTGCTTGGAGTTTAGACCTTTGAGAATATGGAGTTGTAATTATTTTTGTGTAGGATAGTTTGCTTCGACACTGTGATTTTTTATTTATAAAGAATGCAGGTGGGTACAGTTGTAACAATTTTTGTGGGTACAGTTGTAACATTATTAATCCCTTCGTTCCTCGTTGTAGATGCCTAGGACACGCATAAGAAAGACAACAAAAAGACAAAATGACATATCACAGTACAAGGACGCATATGAAGAAGTGAAAAATGGTAAATCTCTTAGAAGTGCAGCAGAAACGCACGGAGTTAGCTATGTTTCTCTACTTCGATACATAAAAAAAGGGATCAGGTCGAGAGCGATGAGGCAGAAAATGTTGTTATGGGGTATGTGGCACCTAACAAAGTTTTCACTCACGAACAAGAACGTGAACTTTCGAAGTATCTCACTCGCTGTGCGGACATATACTTTGGACTCTCTAGAAAAGGGGTGAGGAAGTTGGCGTTCGAATTAACCATTAAATATGATTTAAAGAAATCGAGTTCATGGATTGAGAATAAGATGGCTGGAGAAGAATGGTTCTGTTCTTTCATGAAAAGGAATCCTGAACTGTCTATACGCGCAGCCCAGGCTACAAGCCTCTCCAGAGCAACAAGCTTCAACAGGACAACGTCAGCATTTTTTACAACTTACAAGTTGTTCTGGATCGTCATCACTTTGAGCCACATAATATATGTAACGTCGATGAAACTGGCGTCACTACGGTTCAGAAGCCAGACAGAATAGTAGCACGACGTGGCACATTTTTGAGAACTGATGCTTTATTTTATGTTGATTTTGTTTTAATTATAGTTATTTTGAAGTCGAGGTAATGATAATTTAAGTTACTAATGCTGTTTGGTTGACTGATTATAAGAGGCTGACAACAAGAAGATATTTTAGATATATATTATAATAATTGATATAATAATTGTGTCTTATTAGCGTTCGACACTCTAATTTATTACTCTTCTGTGATTTTATTGTAATAAATCTGTTTAAAACACATTAATAGTGCCTCATTTCCATGTGTTACAACTAACCCCAACCACTGTTACAACTGACCCTGGTATTGGGGTAAGTTGTAACAAACGTAAACCTTTTTTCAAAATGCTCCTGTAGCCTAATTACTGCACTAGGCGCTCAAATTTTATGAATATTGTGTAGACTAAAGAAGACTATTTTACTTCTCGTGCTTATTGCAGGAATTTCTAGTATCATTACGATTCTATGAGCGATTAATGCAAAATTGTTACAACTGTACTCAGTCTACCCTATAGATTGATTACGACTGAAAAGCAATAACCATCTAATTGTAACTGAAAGTGCTTAAATCAATTTGGACTGTAACTAATTGTTTATGTGCAATACTAATTAATTAATCCCAATCAATTTGATTTGGTAAAGTATTACACTCGCTGCTTGGGTTAATAATTTTTTTATTAAAACTACAAAAACAGTTTATCGGCTTCTGATAGCCGCTGCTAGGTCGCAACTGCCAAGCAGTGACTGACAGAATCCGAATCGGAATAGAAATAGAAATAGAATCCGAATAGATTAAGTTAGGTATGGTTAGAATAGACAAGTCGATTCTAAGTAAATGTAACTGGCAGCAGTGTCCATGCGAAGTATGACTAATTTAATTGTACGTTATCATATTCTAAATTAATCCCTTTTTATTTATTAAATATCATAGAAAAAATATGCAATTTAATCACGATAAAGCTATGTAAGCCGCCAAGTGAAATTCTTTACGAGACCTCAGCTCTCAGAAAATCAAAAAAGATCAACTTCGGGTTTTTGACAGTATAAGTGCCTCGCTCTGCCTACCGACGTTGCTCCTAGTAACGGTAAAAATATTTTTCTTAGGCAGTACGTAAATTAATTGAACCGCAATAAATAATAATCTGTCGTATTATAAATACACTACGGAACGTAGCATGGCGTAGCACAATGCGCTACGAAACATAATTTAAAACTAACTCATTGTTTTATAATTCTTCATTATATCTTAACTGTAAAATATATAAGTAATAGCAATAAATATATCGTCATACTATAGCGTAAGAGATACCCTTATGGGGTGAGCAAAGATACATTAGTGGTTGTATTCACTTTGCGCTACTCAACGTTCCAGTAGCGCAGCTAATCGCCGTTCTCATAGGACTTACACATGGCATTTCGATCAGATGCCATGCGGGTTTCCTCATAAGGTTTTACTTATCGATGAGCATGTGGTGCCTAAATTCTGGAAAAAATCTAGAGCTACGTACCGGGATTCGAACCTACGTTCATTCACGTTTCCGCGCTTGGAAACCGGTCTCTTATGCACTAGGCTACCACAGCCAATTATTATATTAGTATATAATACAAAAATTAATTATATATATATATATATATATATTATATAATATCTATCGAGTTCCGGGCTCAATTTTTCATATATCTAGAGACAGTCGTGGTTTCCAAGAGCCGGCGTGACGACGGTGATTATAAATAGTTTCTCGTTACTTAGTAGCCTATGCCATTCCTAAGCTACACAGTACTTCCCATCATATGCGCTGTAGTCACTTAGCCAAGCTAGTATAAAAAAGTTCCTGCAACTAAAAGCTGTAAATAAACTATTATTGACTTGTTATATTATGTCAGCACTTTATTATTTACCTTATTAGAATATGGTGATGCTGCACAAGTTTTATTAAACATTGAAATTAATTATGTACGCAAATATACTTCTGAACAATTCTTGGAACCATTACAAGGTTTTTGTAAATTATATTAAAGCCATAAAGTATGTTTAAAGGTAGATTTTGCAATTAAACTTTTCTGCGCATATAGACAAACGCGTACTTAATTAGAAATTCTTCGTGCCTATTAAGGAGAGATCCAGAAAGTTACTCCGGAACTAAATACAATCATCCCGAAAAATTCTCATTTAGAATCATAAATTCACTTCAAACAGATTGTTACTTTAATCTTTTTTCCTACTTGAGGATATTTTCCGTCTCCATTAGTCATTCTTTCGTTGAGATAAAATGATTTATTAAGGGAAATGGGAGGCATTTTTCTCAGTGCTCGTGGTGTAGGATTGATGTGAGTTTTATGCAAACGACACACTGCGCTGATGTAGCTGACATAGATGTCACGCGTGAATGATTTAAATGTATGTCGCAACTAAAGTTATAAGTAATACATTTATTATTCTTACTTCTATTTTATTCAGTATTAAGTAAAATTACTTTCGCTATCGTTCTATAGTACGAGCTAATCTCGGTGTTTCTCTGATGAATTGATTCAGAAATGCGATGATGTGACAAAGTAGAAGATGAAAGATAACTATAGGTAAGTAAACTGAAGTACTTAACTAAACTTAGTAAGCTAACTTACTTCAGTTAATACTTATGAATCATATTTATTACAAAATTTGTTTCTTATTATATATTTACATATATATAAAAACAAATAATAACGAATAATTTAATATTATACATCATTAACAATATAAATTTTATTTTTAATTATAATTTGTGTTGCGTTACGTTGCGTTGGAATTATATTAAGGAAATAATAATTATTAGTATTGTTGGATTATTTAGCGTGCACTCTGCTGGCCCACTCATGCGGACACCGTAATGTTTGTATGGATCACTTGCACAACGGCCGCGGTGGACAGCAGTAGAGAGAATCATTCGACATCTCGTATTGGCCGTGCCTTGTAAATGTATCTAGTGAGCTCCGTTTACATTACATTACATATTTTATCTAGTTTTAGGTGGTCTAATATATGTTTCTGTGCAATAAACGTATCTTTGATGGACGTATGGTGTTTTACTATCTTTGAACGTTAAAACTATTGTTTCATTAAATAAATTTACCGGACACATTTACCCAATCAATAAACAGTATTTTTATATAATTATCATCACTGAAAATAAATATTGATTTAATGTGATCATGTTACAATTACGTATCAGATTAATGTTTACATTTTTTATGCAATTATATAAAACAAATCGAGTAACGAACGACCTTCAGCACTAGAAGAAAAGGCTTTTTTTATTACTCGTTTTATGCTTATAAAACACATTCAAAAACACCCAAATCCAAGGAATCTCATTTTAAAATGGTTCTTAAGTACTAAAACATGAAAGAAATATATTTAAAAAAGTAAACATAAATATATAAGTAGATGCATACACAGTCACCATTTAATAAACCTGCATAAACAACAACATAATTAGAAAAGTTTTAATTAAAATGAAAACAAACTTGAGCAGGTTGCAATTACTTGTTTAGATACACGATATCAATAAAGTAGAGAAGATAATTGCTCCTCAGTGAGACTTGTTTGGTACATCTACTTAAACTCCATTGTTGATCTTAATAAATACAAATATTTACAAGCCCTAGTATACATCAATATTCGAATCTAGCCAACAACAGTCCATAGTTTTTAAAAACATTAATTTGAAGCTCAGCTAATACAATTTGATTCTTGAGAAATGAGAATTAGGAAAATTTCTCGTTTTTTTACACTGACACGACACAGTGACCACACTACACCTGATGGAAAACATGGTGCACTCCAAAACACCACAATGACTACCAACAGCAAAAAAAACATCGAGAGCTGCCGCGATCATGCCAGCCCGCACAAATATCTCTTCACGCTTTGCTTAAAGGACCTATTATCATAGGACGAAGGGAACACGCTCGCCTGAAGAACATTCCACAGCCCAACAACTCGGCAAAAGTAAGTTAGAGAACATCTTACTCCTAGCCGTGATGTGAGTTATTGAAAATCTGTGACTCCGCATACAAACGCGCGTTTCTGCTATGGAAGGGAGAGGGTGGAACAAGGCTAAATAGCTCTTCAGAACACTCGCCTTGATATAGACGGTAGAAGCGGCGGTAGGACGGTGGGTCGGGGCTGCTCAGGGTGGGGCCCCTGAGCAACTGGTTTAGCGGCCCTCGAGAAGTTGGCAGGGCATTGTGACGTGCTCTGCCTAAATACAACGAGCAGTATCGGGGAGGGTATCATCTTCCCCCGAGTTAGTGCCCACCGGGCGCAGCGCGACGGGGCTGTGGCGAATTGATTACAGGACCCACAGTCCCCGCGAATGCGCAGAAGTAGTCACCTTGGGGTTTTTAGTTGGTATAAGTCCGTCATACCTCGGTCGCGCAACCCCCCTGTGTGGCTGAGACGGTCCTGGATTTTCCCCAAGTAAAAAAAAAAGACGGTAGAAAACGCTCAATGAAGCAATATCTCTACGCAACTGGAGCGGTTCAAGATGTTCAGAAACGTCTGGATCGTCCACTATGCGGACAGCCTTACGCTGCAACCTATCCAAGGCGTCGAGTAAGCACTGAGCAGAACCTTCGCAGAGATGCGAACAGTATTCCATACAAGGCCGGATCTGGGCCTCGGATCTCTTTAGGAGACTCAAATATGTGAGAGACTGAAGAGTAGTCGAAACTTAAAATTATTATGAATAATTATGTACTTAGATAGGTATTGAACTATAATTAATACTATTGTTTACATGAACCAGACTTTTTTATTTTTAAACTGTAGAAAAACACAGTCCATGAGAAATATTAGTTGATCAAAGTAAATGCTACTGGGCACATTAAATCAAAAAGGATGAAGTATAGAGTTTTAACAGTTACACTTAGTAATTAAAATATTCAGGGTGTAATCTTTAATATTTTAAATATAAGTGAAGTGAATCTTAAATATAACTGTAATCAAATCTGAAAGCCAATCTTTTAACTGCGCATCGTAATGACCTCTCGGCAGCTATTAAAACATAAATGGATAAAGTTTTAATGAAAATAACAAACTTGAACTCTTGTCACCTGAAATATCAATTATACGCAATCATTTATAATTGCACTATAATACTAATATTTATTAATAATAATATATTGTGGACAATAACATACACTAACCTAGTTCCAAATTAAGCTTGCGCTTGTCTTATGGATACCAGACAAAGATCACTAAACACATAAGTATATTCATGACTTGCGACAAAATAACCTATTCATCATAGAAATTAATTTCGCCGCTAACGGGACTCGAACCCAGGACCTTCAGCGTGGCAGGCAGCGTCATTAACGTTACGCTATCAGGCCGTGTCGTAGGCAGCATCGTCGCCGTATTTATTGGATTCGAGCTCGCAACCTTTAAGTTCCAAATGAATTTCTAGAAAATTGGTCTCCTTTTTTCATTTATCTTCATTACGTTCTTCTAAGGCAGTATGTTGTTTATTGCGGGTGTTTTATCACGTAAGTTGTTGCGGTGACTCGTTTATTGCAAAAGTACCTACTTATTCAACCTCTGTCGTTCTAATAGCGGCCTAGACTTCGCGACGATTCTAATGATGCAGCAAGGCATAGGGATCAGTTATCAGTCCTACCCAGAAAATGTATCCTGCCTCTGTCTAGTTGTGTCGGTTCTAGATCCCATTAGGTTAAGAGAGGTTTGGACGAGAGGTTGCGTTTGTGTGGCATTCATCAGCTAACATCAGCGAGCTAACCTGTGCCGAATGGGGCTGCAGTCTGCGCCTACCTAATGTAATTTGAAAACGTCGCCAAGACTGAAATTGACCAGGAATCCTTCATCATGTTGATAAATTGACGAGACGTCGTGCAGGTTTGCACCCTTTTGTGGTTGACATTCCTGTTGCTCGCACGAAGCGATTCGCCTCCTCCTTTTTGCTGCGAACCATGAAGGAGTGGAACTCGCTTCCTGCGTCGGTGTTTCCAGCATCTTATGACATGGGAATCTTCAAACGTCGTGTGAATCGGTATTTGCTGGGAGAGCGCGCTCCATCGTCGGCCTCATCATCGCTTTCCAGCAGGTGAGATAGAGGTCAAGCGCAAGCCTATATCTAATAAAAAAAAATAAAGCATCCATTACATTCAACAAGCAAAACGACTGGTTTATATAGAGTTTATCGCTTTAGCTGGATGACATATTCGTAGAGCGAAATTACAATAATGTAGTTAATCGTAAATTGTTAAAATATTAAATAATTACGTCGATGCTTCATTTTAATTTTACGGAAAAACGTAATGCTTTCATTAAAGCTGGCATGAATGTCTGTTTCATGTAAAACATAATAAAATATAGATAATAAAAATGTTGCGGAGCGGATTTTAATTGAATGCGGGGATATATTTTTTAAAACTCACTCGGAAATATATTAAAACGAATACTAATAATTGATTCCACTTTTAGTTGACTCACTTTGATAAACTCTTTTACACTTGTTTCTCGCATGGGAGCTAGAATTAATGACCGTCTAACCTCACGCAAGCTCAAATCAAGACAAAGAAATAGTGTTGCCATATTAATAGTTGGCTATGACGTCAAAACAATGACTAGTGTTGCGATATTAATAATGAGCGTAAAAAATTTAGTATAGTATTGTACGGTTACTACTACGTCATATTAAACTGCTGTCAAAAATAAATACATGATGGTAACAATACTGCTAGAGGAATTTATAGTTATGCTGCTGGCGTTTGAAGTATGATTGTCAAAATGTAACACGTAATTAATTAAAATGAAAACTGCGTAATTTTCTGTAATATACTATGGAGACGTTACGCTATAATTTGTGGGACAATGTTTGTATAGGACCTATGTTAATACAAAGATAATACTCAAGCTCACTGGTCTAGGCCAAATTCTAGTTTTACTGTGTAAACGATCACTATTTATGTTGATTTTACTGGATGTCCTAAAATACTATAATGTAATTCTTTCCACAATAGCATTAAGGGTAAGACAACGTGAAAATTAGTATTTTACCTAATGTGGTAATTGAACTCCATTCCATACAATAACGTTTGAATCTACGTACTCGATTAAAATACCTTTTTACTTTATACTTTTCTTCTTTTGAGAATACATTATACAATATTTTTCCGTTTTCCGTTTCCTGTTGTCAAAGTAATAAAGTGCACTTTTCGTAAACCTACTCTTATTTATTATCCGCATTTTTGTGCTAGACACTGAAGAACAGAAGAAAAATCGGCTATAATAAACAAGTATGTAAGCATCTTCTACGTGATGAGTGTTGAGATAATATTACATTTGATGGTTAAAAATGTTTAAACCTTCAAGCCACAAGTCACGGAGTTTTTTACGCTCGACATTTCTTTTTTTTTTAATGACGCGCTTTGTTTGACCGGGAAAGATGTTCACAACTAAACTGGGCTGGGTACGTTCGACAATTGGCAGGATAACCAAGCTAACGTTTTCAACGAAAGTGCAGTTGAACCAATACTGCAAAACACACACAAAGTTTGGATTATCATCATCTGAATTATTTTTTTATAATTCCCGCGCCATAAAATAATCAGTATTCATAGTGCAAAAATTAAACGTTCTAGTATGCGTGAAACGAAACGCATTTTTATTTTTTTTATACTAACATTAAATTGTTTGTATTGCGGGCATTACTTTATTAGGTTGGTTAAACTGAATTGTTTTTTTTTTACACTAGCTTGACATAGTGCCTACAATGCACTTGAAGTAAAGTACAGTGTAGTCCAAAACGAAAGTGACCATCAAAGGATGAAAATCCATTGATAGTCTCCGTCGTCTTGTCGGCCTACATATACCACGACTGAGAGTCTCTAGGTATATTAGTTACTGGATATACACAAGCTGATCCCGAAACGCGACAGGCCAAAGCGAGTCACTATGACGGTATTTACACTTGTGTACTGTGGCCATAATCCAGTTCGGGCAACCGCCCTACCACCAACGACTGAAATTGAGGCTGATACAGATAATAAAGATATTAAAAAACCTTTTTTTTTTTTCATTACTTTTTAGAAAGGTTATATTTGTAATTGTAAATAAACAGTGGGTAGATGTTTGCCTAAAACTTGGAAATTAGCTTAACTTCGATATAATACAGCTTTGAATATATTAATTTCACGGTTATTGTTCAAAATATGATATCTAAAGAGAAAAGTTAAACATACTGTAAGAATACGCGATCTGCAGGAGTGTGTTCAAATGAGTTGCTGCTTTTAGATTTACGAGCCTTACCTAAGCAAGAAGTTTTAGTCGTTGTGGAAACTTCTGGAACACATTGAGAAATATGCATTTTATCGCTTAAGCTAATAGCAACTTTTAATATTAAATTATTACATAACTAAAGTGAATTATATGTATACACTCTTGTTCCGATGTTCCATGGTTCCATTAGCTTTTAATTACCCCTCACAAGTTCTCCTTTCTTGTGACCTGAAGACTAAAAGTTTTAATTGATTAAAAAAACTTAGCACTTGTTTTAGATTTTCATAACCTCAATTTAGTCTGTACCACATTGAGGTTATGAAAACCTAAATCAAGTTACAACACACCGCAAGCTTTCAGACGCAGCCTTATAATTGTACCTTAATCTATAAATCAAATTAAAACATTAGGTATAACAAGTTTATAACTTATTAAATAAATAAAATGGTTTTTTTTAACTTATAGGCGAACGCTTGACCTCAATCACACCTGGTGGAAGGTGAAGATGAGTCCGATGATGAACCGCGTCCGCCTAACAAATGCCTATTCACTCTTCTTTTAAAAACTCCCAGGTCATAAGATCGCGGAAATATGGCCGCTGGTAGCATATTCCACTCCTTAGCTGTTCGCATGATGAATGTAGAAGCGAATCTTCTTGTGCGGATATAAGGAACATCCACCACATACGGATGGTATCCGACACGATGTCTTGTGGTTTTGTGGTGGAATGGGGCTGGTGGAATCAAAGAATGTAGTTCCTGACCACACTCTCCACCGTGCAACCGGTAAAAGACCGCGATTTAGATAAGATAAAGTTTTTAAGATAAGAATTAGTCTCAATATAACAATATAGGAATAAGCTCCATGAGGTTACATTCGCGTAAGCATTACACTTGAGAGAGTTTGCTGGCCGGATAATGCAAAGGTGGTTCGCATGAGACCTGCGTACCGCCTTATAGAGAGGTCTTGAGGGCTCTATACACCCATCACCCCCAGAGATAAAGCCTAAGATGGAGTATTCGCTCACTGAATCCTTGGAGGAGTATAGATCGGAGAATATAGATAGGGCACATCTCGGGTTTTTGGTCAGTGAAAGTCTCGGATACTGGGTTCACCGCACAGCTACCTTGACGATCTTTGCAAGTTTTTTTTACACTGACGCAACAAAGTGACTACATTGCACCTGATGGTAAGTACAGTATAGTCCAACAACAAAAGCGACTATGAAAGGAAGAAAACCCGTTGATAGTCTCCGTCGTCATGACGGCCCACATATACCACAACTGAAGGTCTCTAGATATATGAGTTACTGGATCTACTCAAACTGTTCCCGAAACGCGAAAGGGCAAAGTGAGTCACTATGACGCTCTTTACACTTGTGTATTGTGGTCATGACTCAGTTCGGGCAATTGCCCTACCGCCAAAAAACCCCGGAATACTAAATAATAGATTTTATTAGCGTAAATCGTAATTACGTATGCTTTTTGGAGTTTGAACATTTGTCTACTTTCCATGAATGTTCATTCTTATAGTAGAAGACCCAAATGCGGGTTTAACAGCACAGATGGCGCGTATGGTGGAGTATGAGGTCAATTTCATTATGCAAATTAGTATGAAACGTACGCGAAACATGGCCCCGCAGACTTAATTGATGATCAAATTTACATGCTAATAAAATCCATCCATAGTGAAGTAGGGAGTGCAGAATGCATTTATTTTGTTACGTGAACAATTTCTTATATTGTTTAGTGCATTAATGTTAACGTTTGAGTTAATTTGTTTACAGACACGATAAATTAATTTTACCGCACCTGATTGACAGTACATTGTAGTCCAAGAAAGACAGCGCTTCCCATGGAACGAAAATCATTAAGAGTATGTGTCGACTTATCGGTCAAACGTGACAAGCCTAAATAGTCGATATTACCCGAATGGTTTTTACGCTTGTATAAATACCATAGACGGGCAAAATGTAATCAGATTAATAAAAACGATTACGATTACATTTTTCGTTTTTTACCATTAATATGACAGCATTTTGCTCATCTATGTTTTAAACACTACGAAATCCCAGATTGAATACATATTTATGACTTCTCAATGTTTTAAATGGATTTAACCATGATTACAAAGCAAGAAAATTAAAACTACGACTACATTTTGTAATCGTTAATCATTAATCAGATAACATTTTGCCCATCTCTGGTAAATACTTTCGTAAGAACTTAGTTCGGTCTCTACCACGTTCATTTACTCATATATTATTACGTATAGTCTGAAGCCGCTTCTCTGTATTTACTGGACCCATACGTTTTATAATTAATAAGAGTATAATTAATTACGTTTACAATTAATAAATACTTGTTTTATCATAGCTTTACATTGTAATCGTCCCCTGAATAAAATCGGAATATGAAATATGAAATAACTTGCATTAAATCTATATATATTCTATTTACATAACGAATATACCTAAAGTAATGCGCTCTTTCAAATAATTTCGTCACTGATCTTAAAAGTACTTAAACAATACTAAAAAGGTTACAACAACTATTTACTTACTTTATTATAAGAAACGAAATAATGGTGTTTACTAAAAATGACCAGAATTTTTAATATAACTGAAATGATCCAAATCAAATACCGTTTTAATAATTTCAACGTAGTCGAGTTCTTTTTGTGATTATCAAAGTTGTCAACCCGTTTCTGTCTATTGAACAAAACGTAAAATATTTGGATACAATTTGAATTTGAAAATGAGCGAAAATAAAATATTTAGTTAAAGAATATGCATCACAAATCATGGTGCACGGTTGGAAACATATTTCACATTTTTTTATATAAATATTAACATAATATTTTCTAACAATTACACACATTGATCTAGCCCTAAACTAAGCTTGCGCTTGTACTAATAATTAAATAAAATTATAAATATATAATAAAAAAAAAACAAAGATGTAAATATACACCCATATTCCTCGACAAACTATTCTACTCATTATTGTGCAGCTTGAACATTCAGTGCCTTTTATTTATTTACAGAAGTAAATACTACTAAAGTGAAACTGTTTTTAATGTAAATTTAAAAGTACAGAGCAATTAAAACAATCTTTGTTAATACAAAAATTATAAGAACACAAATACAATACGTTTTAAATTGTATTATAAACATTTTCTATTATTAATTTAAACTCGATGATTTCGTTCGACTATTTTCGATTTTTGGTATAGGGTAACTGACCACCTGTTACTCGGATAATCGTTTTCATCAACAATTCTGATATCCTCTGGAATTTTTAGTTCATAAAAGTAGATTTTAATTTTCATAAGTTTCGTTGATATTAGAGTGTCGGCACGGAGGTGGTCGTATCAGCAACTTGGCCACGTTCCAGCAATATTATAGCGACCAAGTCTAAGAGGAAAGAACCCGTTCAGCCTGGCTTATTGCGATATTATAAGAGACATTGCATTTATCCGTCAGTGTTATAATGTATTTTAACCGAATACAGCTTTAATACATATTAAATTTATAACCGATAACTGAAAAATTAACGGCCTTACGTGAATTCTATATATTATAATAAAAGAGTTCATATTATTATAGTATAGTCTAAGCTACTGGAGCTATAAGCATGAAATTTTACATTGGATTGTTTATATTACGCAAGCACCCAGTTCGCGAATCATTAAATATTTCACCTCTGAGGCGGTGAATTAAGGGTTGAAATTTTGCTTGAAAAATCGGTCAATTTTGAAACAAACACTATAATAGCTTTTATTTAACAGTTTGGTTAAAAATAATAAACTGTTTAAAAAAAAAAATCAACCCCAAAGGGCTAACATAAGAGATTTCTACCGAAAACCGCCGGGTTTCTAGTTCTACAGCTAGTACTTTATATGTTAAAAAATATAAGAAATAAATTACGTAGTGTAAACTTAATGAGTAAACGGTCCCTTCACCAACTGTTTCACTCGTACATCTTTTCCTATTCCTTTACTAGACTCACACTATACGTCTGTACATACCACATTCAATATATTATATACTCTATATTTATTTAATATGGAGTACTAGGTATACTACAACTAATAATGGGTTTAAATGGGAACAGAGCTCAACCATCGCTTCATCCTTTGTCTGCCCAAAGCAGGCTGACTATTCGTTCTTTTTTTCAGCAGAACTTACGGGAAACACAGTATGTTTGAAAAAGCCAGTAACCATAGGCGGACTCAATCCCATTAACTGTCACCATTATGTTATTTCTCTTATACTACGATAGAAGTCCTTATAAATTTGCAAACATTATATTATACAATCGTAAATGTATTTTCAAACATTGTTGATTGTTATTTTACTATCAGAATTGAAAACATTAGACAATGTGCATTATTTTCATTACAAAGATAGAACGCACCGCTATTTTGTCTGGCTTTATGTAAACTGTTAATAAAAACATGTACGGTTTAGATGCACATTTACAATAATATTGAAATTTTTATTGCTAAAAAGTGAATAAAATTTATAAAACAACAAAAGCCAAGGGTAGACACAATTTATTTAATATACCTTAAGACTGGATTCCATAATCAGACCTGATTCAAAGTCATTTCCTTTCTTGGACTACACAGTACTTTCTATCAGCTGCTCTGTAGTCACTTAGTTAAGCAAGGGTATAGAAAAACCTATTTGTATTTTGGTGTGTAGTATGTAATATAAATGTAAAAGACGTTGTCTAAGATCCAAACGAAAGCTACAGAATAACACTTTAAATCGATATTTAATTTTAATTCTCCGCCCCGTCGACGCCAGTAATTCAGCCATCATTTAGATGGAAGTGGTTCTCATTAAGTTCCAAAAAACAACGGACGAAAATGTTTATTGAAGGATGAAATTTGAAATCGTACTAGGACAGAGATGTTTATTCGATTCCAATTTTGTCCCCAATTCCGTTGCGATGATAAGAGGATATTTTGTGCTGATTCACGAATATCGCAATATGTAGCGAGTGCTGTGCTCCTTGAGTATATTCTATAGAACCTTACAATGGAATGTAATAACACAGATAGGGAGATTCCCTCAGACATTATGCGTACAATTTGAAATCGCGAAATGCCTCGGCGAACAATTCGCTGAATATTTCTAAGGGTTTTGTGAAAAAACGTAAAGGTTTATTATCTCTTGGCATATTTAGAGGATGTGGCTGGAAGGCATTAGTGTCATATATATTTTTTAATGTTATATTTATGCAATAGAATTATATTCTCCGCGCTAAAAAAATTAAATACATGAGTTAGCACCCACCAAATCTCCAGATAAGAAATGGCAGACATTTGCACTCAAATAATTTCAAACATACTTCTTCACTCTAATACATAGTATAGAGAGTTACTCTTTGAGGCTAATTTGAGTGTTACGTTAGACTTACTGAATATTCCACAATTTTAAAAAATTTGCACAATTTCACTTGCACCTGTTTACAGAAGAAAGACCACTTGCAGAAAATAACTTTTATAAATATGATTACTAGTCTAAACCCCGATTAAAATTAACCGACAGCGTGGTAAAGAGGGTAAAAAAAATGTATACGGCAGATACTAAAATTATCACTCTTTCTGTATTCAAATTTCCTGTTTTATCATAAAATCCCATAATTACCGTTTTTTAATCCAGGCCAAAAAATTCCAATGAATTCAGAACGACGAACTTTTGAGTATTTCAACATATAACGAGGTAGGTGCTCCCACTCATTCAGCTTACTCCCATTCTCTCTTTATGGCAGAGTTGTATTCAGTTGTTCACATAACGTACCTACTGTAAACTTAAATAACAAACAGATTTTGATCCAATACTGAGAACTGAGCAGTATTCGTACCCTAATTAACAATACAAATTCAACGTATCTTCCAAATTAAATCGATCTCTATATAGACTCACATTTTCACTGTAAATAAAATTTGTCTTGGAAATATTCCATGTTGTTCTATCTTTTATATATATTGAAGACATTTTTACTATCCATAGTGTAGAAATATGTGAAGCTTTTAAAATATTTCACACATGTCTTTACATTAGTAATGTCGATGTGATGCTGCTAAAATGTTAAGACCTCTTGAGCTATTCTAGTCTAGTAATAATGCCAAAAAATCGCAATACTATAACAATATATGTACATGACAAATGTCCAATTCTAATAACGCTCCTTTAATTTTAAGACACTTTTACACAATCATGAATCGTACATTTGTGTGTAATTGTATGTATTTGTATACGAGTACACATTAATGTAAAAAAGTGTTTTTGAAACATTTTTAAAAACATTTGTTTGCAATCTATCATTCCTAAAATTTTAATTAGAGCTACTTTAATACTAGTAGCAATGGTTGCTATGATTTTTTAAAGCCAAGTGTGGCAAGCAAGCTAACAATCCAAATAATGTAACGCGGTTACTATAACCTTTGGACAACTGCAATGCCGGAGATGTTACCAAATTTGAAAAAAACGGAAAAACGAAATTTAACAAACGATATAATTTACTATAAATACAACAGCTAATCTTAAAAGTAATAAGAGCTATTTTGCATTTTTGTCATTATTTAGTCATCAATTAAAATTCAGTTCTTTCCTTTAGTAAACTTTATGTTGCTACGTACAATAACATTAATAATTTCAAAAGTAACAACAACCCAAATACGGGCCTGTACTCACACCATATTTCATACAGACTCGTTTTAATGAGGCACCTACCGCCCAAGAGTTTGCTTTTAATTACATCTATTTGAATGACTTTAAAAACAAAATAACCGTGAAATTGTATTTTGACGTTAAAAGCAACGTCTTTATACACCGCGGCTGTAATAAAGCTGTGATTAAAAAGATTTTAAATTCAAACATTAACATAACCAAATTTTTAATCTAAATTAAAAGTTTTAATAAATGGCGCCAACTGACCTGTTTAAGTAAATCTAAAAGGTCGTTTTGCTTGCTGCCGAGCAGCATATGGTGACCCCAGTGTGATGATTAAAAACCGAGGTATTCTCGAACTCGCTGCAAGCCGGACCTGGAAATCCATATTCCTCCGATGACCCACCCAGAACAACATACTACCTTAACACAATTCCTACAACAATAGAAGTATTTACTAGTAGTACTTTAATTTCAATTGAGACGTACTAATATTATTTTATTCTTGTCAAAAGAATATTGAGATTTAAGATAAATAACCACTTTAGAAAACTAGGTATTAATAAAGTTTTAATAATAATAAAGTTTTTTATTAGACAAACAATTAATTACAAGCAGCACGTTAAAATCAGCTGACACCCAAACTAGGACAGCCTGTATCTTGGATGTCAGCATATTTCACACAATGTGTTACAGCTTATTACCGCTGCGTAGCTCCAATCTTATAAAACAATACAACAATAATATTACATACTAAACAATAGACTATACAAAAATAAAAATAAAAAGTGAATAACAATTTCAAAAGAATGTTAATGCTAAAGCCCAAACACATCTATTCCTGCAACAGTTCCTCAGTATTATTATATTGATGTTATATTTTAATAAGCAATGATTTATTATCACATCATATCGTTTTTTGGTTGAGCAGAGAATAAGTCGGCATAAGTGGCTGCACCCACTCGCCTGGTTTAGTTGTGAAGGTCTTTCTCCCCCATCAACCCATATCCTGTCGAAAAAATTAATGCACCCACTTTTCGCTTTAATGACGTACCCAACGTGGCCTGTAGAGCATTATATAATGATATGAAATTACAAATCTAGGTTATATTATAAGAAAGAAATTAGTAAAACGAAAAATAATAAACCATTCTCCGAATTAAAGGATCTAAAAATAAAATATATTGTTTTGTCCAGCGCAAAAGCAATTAATGTGTGTAAACCCACCGTATTTTTGTCCACTCACCCGTGTTTTAATGAACCGCTTAAAAAATAAATGAAGCAAAAACAACGTAACAAAAACACACTGAAACGCGTTCGTATTCGAATAAAATCTAATTTACTTTTCACGTATTGACGTCAACAAACCATTTCTACGTACCAGGTAATAAAGTTTCATTCTCTACTGTTTTATTTTACGTATAACATGAAAATTTGATTGTAGACAAAGCACCGTGATGTGGCTGTAAACAGTAAACGCGTACATAAAGAAATAATGTTATTATTTACTCTTCATATTAAAAGAAAAAAACCATGCAGGCTATATTTAGAAGCATCCATTACTGGATCATTCATTACAGTATCGTTTTTGATAACTACAGTGCTTTAATACTATGGTAAAAGTCCGTATTATGAGACACATTTTCAGGTTGGTCGTACATTACCGCTATTATATAATCTGTTTAAGTCAAAAATACTATTTAAATCGTATCATACAATTGTCTTATGATTATTTAATTAATATAGCTAGTTTTTATTGAATGTTAATTTGTAAAAATAATATTAATAGCCTTTTATGAGAGGAACCTCTATGTCCCTATTTATGAGACACTTAAAAAGTAGATGTCCCCAATGTCTCATGATGTATGTCCCTATTTTTGAGACAGTTTAGAAATCAATAAGACTGATTTTAAAATAACTATTTATTAATTTTAAATCACAATACTTATAAAATAGATAATAAACTTGAATCTGAAATAACAAATAATTAGTCTTTACTAAATTAAATGAGAAATAAATGAAAATTATAAAAATATTTAATTCACTTTTATTCTTTAATTTTCTTCTGCAGTTCTTTTACTTTGTCCATCAGTTTTTTCTTTTCTTCTTGTAACTTTTTTTTTATTACTTATAGGCGAACGCTTGACCTCAATCACACCTGGTGGAAGGTGAAGATGAGTCCGACGATGAAACGTGTTCACTTATTACCTATTCACTCTTCTCTTAAAGACTCCCAGGTCATAACATCGCGAAAATACTGCCTCTGGAAGCGTATTCCATTCTTTAGCCGTTCGCATGATGAATAAGGAACATCCACCACATACGGATGTTATCCCACACGATGTCTAGTGGTTTCGCGGTGGAATGGTGATCCTTTTTATGCCAACACGCTCTCTGCTTCAGGACAGAGGAGTAAACATCTTTCATCACAGTTAAAAAAAATTGTAGGAGAAATATTACATACATTTTTACTTTCGAAATATACTCCAGACTTTTTAAACCACTC
This sequence comes from Automeris io, assembly GCA_036320925.1. Classification (NCBI taxonomy): domain Eukaryota; kingdom Metazoa; phylum Arthropoda; class Insecta; order Lepidoptera; family Saturniidae; genus Automeris; species Automeris io. The sequence continues at coordinate 1,335,894 of JAUDJH010000012.1, read as the reverse complement.
TTGCAATTCTACACAAGTGACAGCTGCTCTTGTAACACTCAAATGTTGGGGTTTCCTTATAGCTAATTCTGAATGACGTTTTCTAAACCCTTCATACCAGTGGCGACTAGGACGACTCTGTAAACGGAGTTTTTACAGCTAATTTTTGGACATATTTTTGAACACAATCCAATAACTCAGTTTTTGTTACAGGTGCTCCTATTGCAGCCCTGTCTAGCACCCATTTGACAATATTATCTTCTTCCTGAGACGATAAGACTGTTTCTGGTTTAGATTTTTTTTTATCTCATCTAGCCCAATACTTTTTTTCTGCCTAGAGTAGCCACAGATACTTCGAAGGCAACAGCTACTCTCCGTAATGATGACCCGGTATCTTTTATTGCTTTTAAAGCATTTTCTACATATATTGGGTCATATTTAAGTCTTTTATCAAGCACTTTTGAACACAACACTTTCTTTTTTGCTGATTGAGACGGCTGTTGTCCCCATTACTTCGATTTTCAATAATTTGTTTTTTGTTGTTCACTGTTGACACGTAACCTAAAATATCGAGAGATATGTCGATGGGGGGAGTCGAAGCTGCTCGCGTCCGTAGGCTTTACCCTAGTTTCCCTACACGTGACTCCTGGGTGGTGCTAAACGAGCAGCAGCGAGGTGGTAGGGCGTCGGTGCCCGCCTGGATCGCGACCACATTACATGGGTGTAAAGCCCGTCATAATGACCAGTTTCGGCTTGTCGCGTTTCGGGATCAGCTTGTGTATATCCGGTAGCTCATATACCTAGAGACCTTCAGTCGTGGTATATATGGGCTGACATGACGTTGGAGACTATCAATGGATTTTCATCCTTTGATAGTCGCTTTCGTTTTTGGATTACACTGTACTTACCATCAGGTACTCTGTAGTCACTATGTCGAGCCAGAGTAAAAAAAAAATTTCACTAATTAATAAAAGTATAAAAAAACATATTTTAAATATTTCAATAATATCAAATAAAAAATTAAGAAAAAAAAACTTGCAAAATTAATGTTTTGATTTTAGGTTCAGTTTTGAAATTAACGTAATTAAATTGAAAATACTTACTCAGAAATAACTATTTGAAGTTATGCTGATAAATAATTTGTTATATTTAATCATTTTACTTTTTTAATACTAAAAAATATTGATATTTTAATTAAAAACGCATAACAGTACACTGTCTCATTAATGGGGACAATCATAAGACTTGATGTCCGTATTGAGTGATACGCGGTGTAAAGTGTTCCATATACCGGTACGTCTACGTTAACAAGTGTCGGTATTGTGAGACACTCAAAAATAAAATAATATTGCTATAAATTAACATAAATGCAAATAACATACAATATCTATAATTAATAAGCTTTTAGATTACACTTACATTATGTATATAAATATAATAAAATATATAATTTCATACAAGTAAAAAACTGTACAGTAGTTATCGTTCAACTCTTTTAAGCCACGGTTTTGAATACCAACAACAAACCTCATGCTTTTATAATTTTTTTTCAAAACATACAAGTAATAATTAACAATTAGACTTGTTAATTTCATTCAAAAATGATAAAATTATGTGTTTATTATATTTTTTAAAAGTATAATTTGGTATTCTTTTTATAAATGATTATATTCACATTGTGTATCATAAATAGGGACAGTGTCCCATAATATGGACTTCTACCATATGAAATTTTAATAATAAAATAGCGTGTTGCTACATCCTTTTCCGAGTAAGCAGAGACACATTAGTGGCGGCATCTAATTTGCGCTTAAATGTCGTGCCCAACGTGACCAGAACCGTAGCAGATTGCCGTTCACAGGGCACTTGCATATGACATTTCTATTAGATACTATGCGGGTTTTCTCACGATGTTTTCCTACACCGGTGAGCATATGATGTCTAAGCTTATATTTAATCTGACAAAATCCAGAAGTACGGTGCCGGGAATCGAATATAGGACCATCGGCATTGCTGCGCATGGATATTTGTTCCTTATTGGGCCACAAGGCTTCTAAAGCTGTCATGACATTTTATATTCGGCAAATCAGTTCTGCAAAAATAATATTTTAAATAAATAGTAAAATAGAATTAAAGAAAAAAAAAACATTACAGTAATTCAATATCAAAAGCCTACAATACCTTCAATTTTTGATTAGACCAAATATGTCATCAAAAAATTGTCTATTTATTATGATAAAGGGCTTAAAATATTGGACGATCCAATAAACATCAAACGACAACCATAAAAATGTCAAACAAAAGTCCGTGTCTAAAAAATAAGATAAAGCTAAAAGAGGGATTGTAGACTATTCACGTTACGAAAATTAACTTTTATGTTTACTTCCCTATTAAATTTATGCAGCTGATGCCGTAAGGAGAAAAGTTTATAGCGATTCCCTCAAACAAGTGGAAAGTTGCGCCATAAATTGGGTGCGTGGTGACTTCGAGGGATCACTGTGTAGGCCGGCACATCTGTGTGTTGAAAAACTTTTAACTGGGTACTTCATTACACATTTACAGCTTACTTATTATATAATAAATTTATTAATTAATTTAATATTTTTATTAAAATTGATTATTTAATTTAATATATTTATTAAATTTTCGTAAATATTTGAAAGATTTTTATAATGATTAGTTTCTAGTGAGTAATAAATCTTTTAACTCAAAAGATTATATTAATCTTTAAATCTCAGTTACTCCTAAAATTATTATCAATAACAAATAAAACTTCAATTTAAGGATTAAGTTTGTGTTTTTAAAACAATATAACCAAAACTTGTATAATTATTTTGGGGATTTTGTCTTTTTTTTGCCTCGTCGAATTCTGTTATAGTTCCTCAATTTAAATATTTCGTATCATCATCAACAATTTAAGGATTTGTATATCTAATCAGAAAATGTAGAATTTACAGAATCAAAAGCTGTTTTCTATTATAGATATAAAATAACACCCAATGAATCTACATATTTTTATTTTGCAACACGTTAAGAACGGCGGAATTTTTTTTTGTTTCACATCATTCGTTTGACAAAAATATTTTAACCACAAAGTTAATATCATCTAACAAAACTAAATTTCAAAACTATAGTCGATGTGAGCCGCCGCCGGTGATACACGCCGCTAGATGACCCAATCGCGTGTGAGCCACTGGTGGTACACGTCGTCAAAAGAACCATTCGCGTGTGAGTCACGGGTGGTACACGCCACTAGATGAACCATTCACGTGTGAGTCACCGGTGGTACACGCCGCCAGATGAACAATTCACGTGAGAGCCACCGATGGTACACGCCGCTAGATGAACCATTCACGTGTGAGCCACTGGTAGTAGACGCCGTCGTTAACGTGCTATGTCAAAATCTTTCCTTGAAAATTTTATATTTAAATTGTAAGCTTCACCTAAACACAAAAGCTGCTTGTAGAATATTGACAGACGCTATAAAATTTAATGTTCACCTTTAGAGGTAACATTCCCTTCGTACACCTAATCTACAATAAATAGATCTTCCCTTAGGTGTAACATGCGTTTGGAAGCCATCACTTTTTTCTCGCCATATATTTTGCGAAATATCGTAAGCGGGATCGCTTTAGTGCAAATTGGGATGAAATATTGTCGAATCACCTTTATAATGTCACGCTGAGCCTATATCTAGGTCTTTTATTCAGGCCGTCTATTTCGGTATATATTTTCGTAACAAAAACGTTTCATCAATCTTTAATATAAATTTATAAAATTCAATACATCGTTCCTGTTTGCTTTTATAAATGAAGTACATACCTTAAGCTGCGTTGTTTGATTAATGCATAGCTAGCCGGAGGGACGTGTTTGCCCAGAGTGAGCGCGACATACCCCTGTGACAATAGCCGGGCAGTAGATTTGAAGGAGTCTGCTGGCCAGATGAGAGGGAGGTGATGCGCAGTATCTAACGTCCCTCCTTAGAGAGAGGTATTGGAGACGTGGGCTCTTTATACCCATCGCTCCCTGAGAGGAAGCCTGAATAAGTCAGTTCGTTCTCCGGGCGACTGGACGAATTTGGTTTACCAAGCCTGGGTGGAGTGATTAGAGGAACACCTCGGGAGTTTTTAATCAGTAGGAGTCTGACACACCGGGGTCGCTGCCCTCACAGCAACCCTGATGGTCCTATGTAGAATTTCCCCCTGGGTAACCAAAAAAAAAAATAATGCATAGATAAAGTAGCAACTTTAACTTAAATAGCCTAGTCAAATTATCAATAATTTTTTAGGCATTGCCTTAGCTATTTATTACTATCCATTCTATGATATTATTAAAAAAATATAACCGTGAGTGTAACATGCTTGATGAAACAAGAAAATGTTATTTCATTGGTCATTTTAACCTTAGATTATAATTTTAACTAGAAATGTATTAACTGTTAGCTGCTTTCTCAAGCAGTGAGGTCTTAGTGACATATTAACATAATGAATTTGAAATAATACTAAATATCTAAGAACTGCTACTAAACTCTGCTTCACTTATTGTTGCCCGGTTATTCATAAGCAATAGTTTCCGATTACAAGGAGGCGGGCTATCAGCTACTTTAAAGATAATTTATAATGTACCATATACCTATGTCATTATATGTACGTATCAGGGATGTTACGGAGCTTCGACTCCGACTCCGATAAGTCGGAACTTCCGATCGTTATTACACCTTCGGTTCCGACTTCGTTTCCGAAACTTTTTAATCGGAGGTATTCATCGGAGGTCACCACCACTGTTGTAGTCAATTCATTTGATTTTACTTTATATGTTGTTGAAACATAATATCAATTAATCAAACAATCAGTGCTACTTAATTTGTAGAAGACATTTTTTAAAATTTAGATTATGAAAATATGATTAAATTATTAAATTTAAAACTACATGTACATTTAAATTTATTACTAAAAGGTTTTTTTTATTTTACATTTACATTAAATTAAGTAAAATAGAAATTAACACAAAAACAACCCTGCAGCAAATTTGATTTAATTTGTTCACTGGACAATGTTCACTGGAGGATAACGGTTTTTGATATATCCAACACTTTGTGAACAACAGCTTTTATTTGCCCAAGTTAGGTTGTGTTGTGTTGTGTTGTGTTGTGTTGTGTTGTGTTGTGTTGTGTTGTGTTGTGTTGTGTTGTGTTGGGTTGTGTTGGGTTGTGTTGTGTTGGGTTGTGTTGTGTTGGGTTGTGTTGTGTTGGGTTGTGTTGTGTTGGGTTGTGTTGTGTTCCCGAAAGCTCCCTGAGGTCCGTCAACAATATCCCCCGGGCTATCAAAAAAAACCTGATATACGCTTGGAAACAGTCTCGATCCTCAACATCTGTCTACGCATGAGGGAGATGTAGAGGGAAATGGATTATGCTGTTGTCAATTCAAAAGTTCTGGCTTATACTTTCGAATACATGTATCAATCCTGCACCATATTAAAATGGGATCAAATTTAATATATAATAAATAACATATCTTCACGCTATCACGCTATGAGAGCAGACATACAATAGTGGTTTTATCCACTTTGCGCTTAAATGTCGTGGACTACGCGACCAGTAGCTCAGGTAATCGGTTTCTCACAGTACTATGAAAATGTTAATAAGAAACAGCAATTTTTATTGTCTGTGTATTTGTAAATTTATCACTTTCTAATTAAAAAGGTTCACTGAATAATGTTTTTATTTGTCCCTTAATAAAACTATTTTATTCCGCCGTCACTTGTGACTGACATTGCCTCCGACTCCGATTCCGACTCCGAATCCGACTCCGATAAATCAAATTTAAAAACTCCGACTCCGACTTCGGTTCCGATAAAACTGCCTCCGTTACATCCCTAGTACGTATACATAGATTTAGCTTATACAGGTGCCTTTTAGAAAAATATATTATCTATTAAACGTATTAAATCCAAATCTAGTAAGTATCGGTTACTCACAACGTCCCTTGACGATTATTACCGGCTGGAACGAGTTTTAATTTTAACTTTTCCCTGATTCTTCACTAAGAATTCTTGTTTAACAAGATCTCACTGCTCTTTTGTAGTCACTTTTAACTTGAGCTTGTTCCAGACGAACCAATTACAACTTGTTTAATTTGAAAAGAATTCCCTTCAGTTGCAAATGCTTGAGTTCGGTAGTTGGGTATTCGTGGTTGCATACAGATAGAAGTTTACATTTTATGTTAAGTTTTATATTACTACAAAACTAAACCAATTTACATTTTTAAGTTAGGATCATTTTTTCCAAAAGAACTGAGTAATATTTTTGGTTATATACAAAAACATATCTCTAAAGATATTTGCAAGATATTCTTGGATACTGTTTCCATTACAGTAAGGTTCTTATGTTCAGAGCTGTTTCCTACTCATTTTTTAGGTTTTGAAATATGCGACGATAAGCACCATAATCCTCTTTTACTACTAGTAGTTCCATAGCGTACAAGAAAAAAGTATAATCAATCTACACTCGACAAATTTCTTCGTAAGATCGAATGTGTTTATGGAACACAAGCAGAGAAAATTGAAACGTAGGCCTTTAAGAAACCATGATATATTAGCAAATTGATTCAGTACATAGTGCTCTAAAAACGGTAAACAAATGCATTGCTGATTATCTTAACCCTTTCCACCCGGGGTAGTGATTTTTGACGAATTTCCGCTTTTCAACTTTATTATCATATAATATATAATAAGGTAGGTAAAAGGAAACGCTCATATTATCTTAAGATTTTTATTGTACCTAGAAGTACTATTTCCAAGACCTAGACTTTTTTTTATTTATTTTTGTTTAGAGGCTTTAATTCAGGTGAATATATCATCCCTATTGTGCCCTAACCTACGTCCTTACATCCTAGGGGAGTCGCGGATGAGCAAGCGTCACCATCTAGCTTAGCATTCTGACTTCACTGGACAAAGGATTGGCCAAAATGCCGTGCCATGCTCCAATATTTTGTCTGTTAATTTTCAACTTGCTCATCAGCGACTTCCTTTATGTTTCGTTCCGAGCACACTCCATCAGCAAGTGATGCACATCTTCAATCTTTCCACATGTGTCACAATTGGGTGACTCGGCTTTCGTCATGAGATATGCAAAACTCGCTGTTCGATAATGCCCGGAACGGAGCCTTAAGCATAGTTTTACATCTTTTCTGCTTGTTTGAGCTTCACTGAACCAGGGGACATGAAGAGGCTGACTCACGATTGTATTGTACCATATACCTTTTTCTTTACTTCTTTTATCAAAAAATTATTTCCAGCTATAATAACAAATTTTCTTGAACACACTTAAAATTTCCCAGTAATTAATTTTCACTTCTTTTGAAACACCCTGTATTGCTCCTAATTTTGCAAATTTGTCAGACTCTTCATTTCCCCTGACTCCAACATGCAAAGGAACTCATTGCAACATTAGAGTCTGATTATCTAGTCCGTGTTTAAAAGACCTAGACTTAAAAATACCGTCTGAAACTGTGTGTTATTACAATGTTAGGATGTTTCGTTATAAGACGAAAAATATTGAGGTACTTTTAAGTACCCTAAGGAGGAAAAGGGTGCAACTTATCCAAATAACTGCCCCTTGACACTTATATACTTTATACGTATCAAAGAGATATAATGTGTGAATATAAATGATATCCCTGCGATTGATTTTAAATAAATACTCTAAGAATCTTTACAAACGTACGGCAAATTCATAAATATAGGTACATAACTTGCGTAATAATATTATTGAAGATCCAATGATGTGTTTCATTATTTTGAAATACGTAATTCAAGACACTATGGTATATCAGTCTCTAAAGACGCATTTATTGATGATGGATTCACATACATGCGGAACAATGTTCCACTGAGAAAATTTACATCGTAAATTTTAATAATAACTTTATTTATAACAACTAATGGCTGTCGTCTTCAGCGAATACCTGCTTATATGTTATTTATTTATCTTCTGAATATTATTATACATTAATTCTCTTAGTTTCTATATTTAGAGTTTCTTTTTTTTACACTGGCTCTACATACTGCCAACAGAGTACCTGATGGTGTACAGTGTAGGCCAAATACGAAAGCTACCATTTAAGAATGAAAATTAATTGATCCGATTGTCTCCGTCGTCAAGTCGGCCAACATATATCACATCTGAAGATCTTAAGGTATATAAATTACTTGACATACTCAAGCTGATCCTGAAACGCGACAGGCCAAAGTGAGTCACTATGACGGTCTTTACACTTGTGTACATTGTCGTGACTCAGTTCGGGCAATCGCCCTACCACCAAAAAAATGTTTTTTATTCGTTTCTTTTGTTACTATGTTCTTTAGCGATATCTTAAGACCTTTCAGACTCTTATCTGATTTTATTTATATGACTTTAGAATTCAAGTATGGGTAGAGCCTGCTTAGAAACAACTCAAACCTGTGTTCACATGTGAAACCTTTTGTCAAAGGACAAGTCTATTTTTAGACGCTTCTTTGAATTTTTTCATGAAATAGGTACGTCTTTAACAAAAAAACTGAATATATAATAAGACCTTTGTACGGCCTAAGCATTTATAAATTCAAGACCAAGTTGACGATATCGCTGGTTTACTATATACTTTGACAATAATTAAATAATATAATTTTTTTAAATAATTTTTGTGTAAAGGCTAAGCAATGTCAAAGTAGCATCTATAAATCTTAGCTTATGTCTCTCAATGCATTATTTAGTTTCCAGATATTAATAAAACTCGTTACTATTATAGTTATATTAACACGAACATCGTCCTTATCTATTGGACGTAAAATATTGAAAATAAACGTATGGTTTAAAAGGGTAACAAAAAACTTATTAAATTTTATGAATATTGTCATTTACAGCCCAATTCCTACCGGAACGTATGGTAATGATGATAGAAAAATGAAAATGAGTGCTCGTGAAGCGCAATTTGCTACATAAACCAAGCTATTAATATGTGACGCACAGTTATCTAGTGCCTCTAACTAGTATAATATCTCGTAACCTTGTAAAATAAAGATGATATGCCGTTGTACCAGCAACAACAGACAGCTGCATCACACGATCGCTGTCGGCAGCGAGCAAAACGATCATGTTGTATAGATTTACGAATATATGGAACGTATTTCTATCAACGGCAGCATTGCCGTTTCTTTGTAATACCTTGCACCTGCCTTTTGCTGCCGCTGCTTTGTTGGCAGTCTATCTTTAGTTATATTTAGCTCTATTTTCTTTCTCGGTATGATGGATATCAGCAACCCCGAATTTTGAAAATTTTCGAAGTGGGGCAAACACTACTCTCTGCCGCCCCGCTCCCCCAAACCTTTTACTTTTGTTTACCAATCATATAGATTAATCCTGAACAAAAATGTTTACAGCATAACATGTAGAAAATTTTGTGTTCCACTAAAATTTGAGCAAATGTAAATATCATTTACTGCATTGGAAGCTTTAGGGCATCGCCTTAACCTTGGATAACCTGTTCAATACTGTGACTATGGTATATGAGACATTTGAGTTAACTTTTAAAGCGTCAAAACAAACGCCTATATTTTCCAAGGAGAGGTTGGCTCACTTTTTAAATACATTATTCAGTGGGTATGCGAGATGATGTCCACGTCCGCCACCCATATAGTTTAGCAATCCAAGTGCGAGCTTCGGATTGAAATACCAAGCCCTCCTCCCCCGAATCCAAGGTGGAATATCAGTAAGGTTAGATGGAAAGTAAAAGGAATTTTACTTTAGCTCAACAATTTACTACACAAATCAAATTGCAATTTAAAACTGATGCTTACTAATATCTTTCTACTTTTTAATAGCAAATTCCCTTCTCTTTATGATATTAAGACTATATTGGCAGTGTAAAAATACATTTTTCAGAGCTATATAACGACAATAATTATAAACAAATTCTTATAGATAGTTGCGATCTAAAGTGCGCTGTGCATGCCAAATATTAAATGAATGCAAATTAATGACTGCAAATGGTAACAGAAGCTAATAAAATTAATATGTGTTTCTGGCTAGGATTATAAACAAAAATTTTAACCGTGTGTCACGAATAACCAAAAAGAGCTTATAAACAGGTGACGCAAGCAAAACTACCCGTGTTATATGCAAATACACTGTGCAACACATTTTAACTCACGCAATACGTTTTAACAAGTGTACGGACCATCGGCCACAATGAGCACTCCAATACTTTTTTTTTAAATTTTACGTTTATTGCATACACCCAGAATGATACAACCTACAGGATGTTTAAAATTGTTTTGTGTTGATAGGACTGCGGTACAGTTGGAGCGAGACCACAATCCCTGTGTACAAACCTCATCACGATGACTTCTCTATTTAGAAATTAATTTGTGTTCCTTCATGACCTAAATGTCCTTTATTTTGACATATATTGGGCGGCTTAACAACAGTTGCTAACAATTGATTCTTCATTCTTATCTTTGGGTGATCGCCATCTTTCTTGGACTACAATGAATTTTTCTACAATAGCATAGTCGTCATACCAAGGATAAAAAAACAATAGATATTATGCACAATCACTAATTTGCTTATTTAAATAAAGGACTTTCACCGTGACACAGATAAACATTGTAGTGTTTGCGAGTGTGTGTACAGTATAGATAAACACTGCCATGAGCACACGAAAGCTGCTGCAAATGGAATGGGCAGTAGTATCATTGTATTCTGTGGACAGTATTGTGTGAGCAGCAGGTTGGAGTGTATGTGTTTTCCTTTGACTATACTTAGTAGGATGAGCTTATTTAAAGTAATACATTACAGGCATGATGACACCGACTATAATTGACTCTGACCATTTGCCACATTCATAATCAGTAATAGAACGTTAAATGATAAAGCAGTGTAAAAATATGAAGAACAGTACGAAGCAGAAATTGTCCATTTTCTTTTATCTTTATCAAATAAAGGAAACTCATCAAATAAATATAATAGGATAAGTAAATAAATACAGGTGAATAATAAATAAATAACAAATATTGAGCAGCGTTTTGTTCTAATAATTTCAATTTATTACTAACACGGTTTCAATAATTCATTTTCTAATTCAAAGAAGCGAGAATCGTGTACGCGACATTTAATATTAATGAAATTTACACAGCATAAATATTTTTATATTATCACGAACAATAAGATTTCAATGCGACCTCAAAATTTTACAGTATAATTTTGATACCAAAAAAAATATACCGCTGTATATTTTGTGCCGACAAAACTCTTGTGTCCCATTCTTTACAAGGCGCCCTATCACACGCAATGGAGTGCAGTGACGCGTGGGATTACTGAAAAATTGCTCCATAAAACTCGGTTCCTAATAAATTGCAGGTTACGGTCATTTTATTACATACTTCGGAACGAATGTGTTATAATCTATTGTGAAACATATAAAATCCAAGTGTTAAAACACATGTAAAATATGTCGACAAAATGGAACACACATTTCTTTTTGGGCTAAACACAGCGCGTAGGGTTAAAGGTCATCATACTGATTAATGAACCCATATCGCAGTGACTTTATAAATAATAATATATCATCACGCTACATGCCTTTCGGGGTGAGCAGAGATACGTTAGCGGCTATATCTTCTTTGCGCTTATATGTCCAGTAGCGTTCATTCCATAGATGTATGCAAGCATTGCATGCCCTTATGATGAATCAGTCTGGAATAAATTGCTTAAAGTTAAACAAACAAAGGAAACATTTATATTCATATCTAGTCTATATTCACGCCGTCTATCTTTCCTATCAAATCAATATAATATTTACTATCATAATATAATATTCAAATTAATTACATGAATTTTGCCTACCCTGTCCAAATACATTGTGCACGTCACTGTATATGTCATACCCAATGTGACGTGTCGCCAGCTGATCACCGTTCTCAGAGCACTCACACATGATATTTATATTAGATGACATTATGTATAATCTTGAAATATTCATTACTTAGGGTCTTATCATCAAAGTCGTGGTATAGCCAAGCCTTTTTATATTTGCACGACAAAGTGACTATACTGTAACTTATGCCAAGCACAGCACAGTCTAAAAATAAAGTAACTATAAAAAAACAGGACACAAAGCGTCGATAGTTGTTGGAGTCATGCTAGTCTGCTCATAAGTATCTTCAAGCATAGATGATATCCACCATTTGTTGATGGAATGCGTCCGATCTGAATCTGTGAGAGAGGCGTTTGTGAGTGCCTTTGGTTTGAACAGATTTGACGTCGGGATGTTTAACAAAATCTTAACAGAACTTTTATCTGATGAGGCGTCTGTCCTGTTCAGATCAATGGCCCCATATGTAATATGTTAGGTATTTCTGTATTAGGGTACGATGGGGCTGACATACGTACACACGTAAAAGTCCCTTAAATGAATAGAATAAAAAAAAAGACTTCACACTCCTTTATTGTCATAATGACGGAGACATTAAATAGAAGTCTAACTACTTGTTTAATGGATATCTCCATAGAAAATGATTGAAAATGGTGACTGTTAAAGTTATATTAATAATTTATTATTTCGGATTTAAGAATAAAGGATTAATTTTTTCGTGTCGATCTTATCTTCACTTAATTCCATTTGCGATTGAGAATAACCATGCGATATCAAAAAACATAATCTGAGGCCCCAAAAGTGAGATTTTCGAGCTTACTTTTGAAATAGTTTACTTTTATAAACTTCAAAATATATAGAGCTAATGTTTCCAAAACCAGCCGATGGTGGAGTTGATCAAAATCTTCCTACAATTTTACATAAAAAAAAATACTAATTCAAAAAGTAGATCTCGAAAAAACTCACACTTGAGCTTCTATTCCAGGTGTACTTTTTACATCAACAACAAAATATGGCTTGTATTGGCATGCGGCTCAATCACGAGACGGGTCATTGACCGGACGCGCTTAACAACTGTCCAACAATAAATGAAAACTACAGTTCAAATATTATCAAATTTTTTCTAATGCAATAATGCTTCAACGTATGTTTTTTGTAAAAGCGATCCAACAACCAATATTCTTCGTTCAAAGCACCAATCTGTAGATACACTAGTCCACGTCGTTAGATGCTGCTCTACAATTAACCTCTACAAGTTTTCTCTACATGGGTCACGGTTGCTACTCAAGCTGTAAATTTTTGTTTAATTTATTCAATTAAAATAAATTTTGTGGACTAAATTCTCTATGGCAATACTAGATACTTCTCCATGGATATATAGATCCAAGTAAATTGAAAACAAAAATCTTATTGCTTTTTATTAAGAAATCTTATATGTATTTTTGGAATTTTTTTTTTAGAATATTTAATCAATTTTATTATGATTTAGGCATAAATTTAAATTGGTAGGAATAGCATGGCATTTTTCGAAACCTAACAAACACTTCTCGAATAGAATCAAAAGTATATCATAGCATGTAATCTAGACTCTGCAGATCGCCTGCCACAGGCTAATCTCCAACAACGCTTATATCTATATGACAATAAATTGAAATTCCGTGTATCTAGTAATAGTGTGCAACGTGCAATCCTGTTATCACGGCAGCGTAAAACAATATCCAAAGTTAACAAAAGAATTTTATTTAGTTGCAGGCTTTTGTTATAAAACTTTGATGTAAGTGTATTGGTAGTTACTAAATTGACTAAAAAGTTCAAGTTTTTAACAAATCAAATAGTTTCATATAGTTTTTTAAGCATATGCGTGTTTTTTTATATAAGCGGATGTTACTTTCTCCTAGTCCTTCGGCTGTGGTATGGTCATCCGACGAGCGTGTTCCCGTCGACCTATAATATTGGGTCTTTTAAGCGAAGCGTGAAGAAGAGTGAAGTGAAGAGGTATTTGTGCAGGCCGGCATGATCGTTATGGCTATAGATGCTTTTTTTTACTATTGGTAGTCGTCGTTTTTGGACTGAATCATGCTTACCATCACGTGTGATGTGGTTACTGTACCGTGTTAGGGTAAAAAAATGTAAGGATGTAAAAATGTAAAAACTTATTTTTCCTATAAATGTATATGAAAGAAAAACTAAAAATAAACATGTATCATTAATTTCTAGATACGCTCTGTGTTCGTTCATGTTGTAACTCGATAAGCTTATTAAAGCTATAATAAACATATTACATGGGAAAAAATACGCTACAAAAGACTTCGAAATAAATGTTTACAAATGTAAATTTTATATTCTTTAACACGTTTAGGACGGCGCAGTTTTTCAGCCATTCATATGCGAGCCAACGGCATAGACCGGCAAAATGTAATCAGATTAATAAAAATGATTACGATTACATTTACGTTTCTTACCATTAATATGACTGCATTTTGCTCATCTTTGTTTTAAACACTACAGAATCCCAGATTGCATACACATTTATGATTTCTTAATGTTTTAAATGGATTTAATCATAATTACAGAGCAAGAAAATTTAAATTATATGTAACTATATTTTGTAATCGTTAATCGTCGTTGTCGATGTGTTGTTGTTGTTGTTGTTGTCGTTGTTGTTGTTGTGTGTGTTGTGTGTTGTTGATGTTGTCGTTGTTGTCGTCGTTGTTGTAGTTGTCGTCGTTGTTATCGTTGCGTAATATTTTCATCCGAACCAAGGATGTCCGTGCCGTACTTCGCAGTCTTGACGTGAGTAAGGCCAGTGGTCCAGACGGTATTCCGGCGAGAGTTCTAAAAATCTGTGCGCCAGAGTTGTCTCCAATATTGACGCGTCTGTTTCGCCTCTCTCTGCAGACCGGCCTGGTTCCAAGGTCTTGGAAGCTTGCGAATGTTCAACCTGTTCCGAAAAAGGGTAATCGTGCCGACCCTGCGAACTATCGCCCAATCGCTATTACCTCAATCTTTTGCAAAGTTATGGAACGCTTAATTAATAAACAGCTCCTAGCATACCTGGAACAAAACGATATCCTCAGTGATCGTCAGTACGGTTTCCGGAATAACCGATCTACTGGGGATCTTTTAGTGTATGCCACTCATTATTGGGGTGAAGCGATTGAAGGCCATGGGGAGGCTTTGGCTGTCTCCCTAGATATTTCCAAGGCATTTGATAGGGTCTGGCATGCAGGCCTTTTATGTAAGCTCCGATCCTATGGAATTCATAATGAACTCCTGTCCTGGATAACAGACTTCCTGAGTGAACGGTCTATTCGGGTAGTGGTTGATGGCTGCTCATCTGATCTCATGGCAATTAATGCCGGTGTTCCTCAGGGGTCAGTACTATCAGCAACATTATTCTTGCTTCACATCAACGATCTGCTAAAACCCGGTATCATTGGGTACGCAGATGATAGCACTGTTGTTGAGAGATACTTGTCCAGACCTCAGGCTGCTTCAATCGAAATCTGCAAAGAGAGGGAGGCGATGGTTCGGCGTGTTGATACGGCCTTAAATTTCGTATCCGATTGAGGTGATGCGAACCTGGTCAGGCTTAACGCGCTGAAGACGCAGGCCTGTCTCTTCTCCGCCAAACGGAGCCCTTTCGTCTTGGCTCCTACTTTCCAGGGTGTTAGCATACCATTGGCTGATAGCCTCGAACTTCTAGGCATGGAGCTAACTGCGGACCTTAACTTTGGGCGTTCGATTGAAGCTAAGGCTAAAACAGCTGCTCGGAAACTGGGGGTTCTTTTTAAGGTTAGGCGGCATTTTACGCCGACCCAACTTCTTAACCTGTATCAGGCGCAAGTTCGGTCGTGTGTGGAGTATTGCTGCCACCTTTGGGATGGTTCCGCCAAACACCATCTGGCTGCTTTGGACTCAATTGATCGCCGAGCTCGGCGACTCATTGCCGATGAGGCTCTTACGTCGCGTAAACTACTCAGTTTGGAACACCGGCGTAAAGTGGCTTGCCTTTCGGTTTTCTATAGACTATACTCTGGAGAGTGTGCGGCTGAGTTGTATGATTTAGTTCCACCCTCCCCCTTCTACCATAAATTGACGAGACGCCGTGCTGGTTTGCACCCTTTTGTGGTTGACATTCCTACTGCTCGCACTAAGCGATTTGCCTCCTCCTTTTTGCTACGTACCGCGAAGGAGTGGAACTCGCTTCCTGCGTCAGTGTTTCCGGCGTCTTATGACATGGGAATCTTCAAACGTCGAGTGAATCGGTATTTGCTGGGTGAGCGCGCTCCATCGTCGGCCTCATCATCACTTTCCAGCAGGTGAGATTGAGGTCAAGCGCAAGCCTGTATGTAATAAAAAAAAAATCACTAATCAGATTACATTTTGCCCATCTCTGGCTACCGGTGGTACACGCAGTGCTTAACGTGTTAAAAGAGCGCAAGAATGCGAAAACATTCCTAACATGTTATACTTATTCGACGATCATAAAACCAGAGCAAAAAAAAATTCAATCCAGTCAAAAAAACATCACTATTCAACGTTGATGGATACACAATAGCCGCGCATAAACACCTCTCATTCAAATAGAACTATAGCACGACGTCCGGTGAAATTCAATTTTGATATGCGTCCACAAAACGTGTTCAGAATGCCTGCTCGAAGGCCGATTTCCATTTAAACCCAAAAAAAGTGACACTTGTCGAAATTTAATGCAAATTTTATGATAAACAAAAGCTTTGGTAAACATTTCGTGATGTTGAATTAACAAAGCGACCCTTTCTGGTATATTTTTATATCGTTAACAACCAAGAACACATAAGCGTTTTTTTAAATAAATTTGCATTTTTAGTATACTAAGAATTATCTCATATCAATACTTTGAATTTCTGTTTAACTGTAAACCATGATACGACTCCTGTTACGAACAGCGAGCCCAGGGCGCCGGAGACGCAAGAATAGGGGTGCGGGAGAGGAGCACGTCGACCGGGGCGACAGCAGCGACAACGGCGGCCGGGCGACGAACCTACAACGAAATCCGGCGACGTCATTGGCGGATTAGATTTAAGAAACATGTAATATATAGTACTAGTTGTTAGGGTAGCCCGAGGGGATATATATAGCGGCCAAACCTTTGGTCGGCGGCGAAGATCGAAGACTCGAAGAATTCCCTCGGAGCTACCCTCAAGAATAAAGAAGCGAACTGCGAACGAAGAAGTGTTTTATTACGACGAATCCCTGCGAATAGTGATCGAGTGTTGTCCATCGTGTACATCCTGGTCCATCGGAAGCCGAATAGAAGAAAGAAAGTAGAACCAACGCATCGATTTATCGAAGATTGCATCAAGAATTGGGGAAAATGGTCAAGACTCGATCGCAGGGGGCCGATACTACGGACGAGTGTGACATGTACGCACCGACCTCGGTGCGTCATGTTGAACCACCACGCTCTCCGTCAGTGCGGCCTGCTTCTGAGACTATGACAGGGGCGTCAAACGCTACATTGACATGCGATAGGTCAAACGCTACATTGACATGTGACAAGTCAAACGCTCGATTGTCAAACGCTAAAACGTCAAACGCAGTTTCTTTCCCTACAGCAGCAAGACAACGTTCGCCAGCGAGGTCACGCCGCACAAGTACAAGCTCAGCTGCCAGATTACGGTTGCAGTTGGAGCTGCAAGCGCAGGAACGTCTCGCCGAGATCCAACGGCGGGAACTGCGCATGGAAGCGGACCTAGTCAGGAAGAGACTAGAAGTGGACCTCGAGAACATAGAAGAGGACGAACAGGGCAGCAACATGTCACAGACGAACGAACGCGTGAACAGTTGGCTGCAACAAGCGACCGAGGGGGATTCAACGTACCCGGCCGAGACACCGTCAGCAGAACGAGGAGGCAGAACGGCCCTCCACACCTCCGACGATCAACGGGGGGAGCTGACCACGGCCCGAGTGACCTTTGAGGAAGAAAGGTCACAGCAACGTGATGCGACAGAACGGCGTCGCACACGTTCGCCCACGCCCACGAGGGGCAGATCAAGGGCGATCGAGGAGCTGGCCGAGGCGTTGAAGAGGATGACGGCACGGGAACGAGTGCCGCCACGTCAAGCCTCGGACCTACCAGTATTCACCGGGGCACCGAACGAGTGGCTGCCATTCAAGGCAGCCATGCGAGATAGCACGAAAATGTACCACTTCTCGGCGGCGGAGAACCTAGCCAGGCTACGGGTGTGTCTCCGGGGAGAAGCGAGGGACGCCGTGGCGCCTCTACTGCACACGGCGGAGAACCCGGATGCCATAATGCACACACTGGAGCGCTGTTATGGCCAGCCGGACACCATCATCAACGACGCCATGGAGAAGCTGCGCCAGCTGCCACAAGCAGGAATGACAGCGCAAGAGCTCAACGTGTTTGCAGTACGAGTGCAGAACATAATCGCCGTGCTTAAGAACGTCGGCCACAGCGGTTATCTACGGAATCCTCAGCTGGCGGGAGAAATCATGGAACGAATGAGCCCGCTGCTAGTCTCAAGGTGGAGAGACTACGCACATCTGCACCGAGGAATGGAAGAGTGCGAAGTGATCACTCTGTCTCGCTTCCTCACACGCGAAGCGGACTTGGCATTCAGCTACACGCGCCAATCCAGCACATCGGGCGCCGTCAGCACTGCAAAATACGCCGCGCCAGCAAGACCGAGGCAGCAGAACACGAAGCCAGCACGCCGAACGACGCGTGGGGCAGCCGTCTACGCAACGGTAGAGGAGCGACGCGCACCACAAGGGTGCTTCTGCTGTGGAGCAGACCACGCTACGGATAAATGCAAGAAGATCAAGAATATGAAGATCAGCGCCCGCTGGGACTGGGCAAAGTCAGCGCGCGTTTGTTTTAAGTGCCTGAAGAAGAGGCATCGTCGGGCCGACTGCCAAGCTGACGCATGCGGTGTCAGCGGTTGCCGCCGGCCGCATCACCCGCTGTTGCACGATACCGAGCAAGTGCGAGCGCAGCCAGAGGTGCGATCCAGCGACGAGGAAGAACCACCCCGCCCGGCCAGAGAAGAAGCAGTGATGTCGATAGCAACACCCAGTGAAGACAGCAGCGTGTTGCTAAAAGTCTGCAACGTCATCATTACAGGTCCTGGGGGAGAAGTAGCTACGTACGCGCTCCTGGATGAGGGGTCATCAATAACCCTCATCGACCAAGAACTGGCAGACAGCATCGGCGCCAAGGGGACTCCGGCACCACTGAGGCTGCGAGGTGTCAACGCGACGGAGCACGAGAGCAGCAGTCAGCGGGTCAGCATCAGCATCCGAGGGCGGCGAGAACGCGCCGCACACGAGATCACCGCTCGCACGGTCAAGAAATTGGACCTGCGAGGACAGCGGGCGCCGCGGGAACTGACGCGGTACGCCCACCTGCAAGATCTCCGGGAGGCCTGCTTCGAGAACGCGAAGCCGAGGATCCTGATAGGTGTCGACAACTGGCACCTGATGGTCTCCCAGCAGATGAGGACCGGAAAGAAGAACGAGCCCGCCGCATCACTTACCAGCCTAGGGTGGGTCATCTACGGCATCGAGCCTCGCCTGCTCCATCGACGGGGGGAGAACACGGTGCTGCATCTGCACGCAGCGGAACGAGACTGCGGCAGCACCCCCTCGAGCACCGAGCAAGAAGACGACGAGCGTCTTCAAGAACTGGTGAAGAAGCACTTCACGTTGGAAGCGCTTGGTGTGTCGCTGACCACCAAGGAGAAGCCAGAAGATCGACGAGCGATCGAGATTTTCAACAAAACGGCGCGCCGAGTGAACAATCGATTCGAAGTCGGGTTGCCGTGGCGCACCGATGACATCGTGCTGCCGCCGAGCTACAGTGAAGCATTCATACGCCTCAGGGGCATAGAGAACAAGATGGACCGCGACCCGGCATTTAAAGAAGAATACACGCGCCAGATTGAAAATTTGTTGAAGAAAGGATACGCGGAAAAGTATAGCGAGAGTGAACGAGACAGCGCTATACAGTGGTTTCTACCGCACTTCGCCGTACGAAACCCGAATAAGCCAAACAAGATACGACTAGTGTTTGACGCAGCGCACCGCGTACAGAACAAAAGTTTGAATGACTTTTTACTCGAGGGACCGGACTTGTTACAATCACTTCCCGGAATATTATTTCGATTCCGGGAACGGCCGATCGCCGTAACAGCGGACATTTCTGAGATGTTTGTGCAGGTGAAGGTGCGAGCAGAAGATCAACCGGCGCAGTCATTCTTGTGGAGAGGTGACAACAGAAAGGACCCTCCGGAGCAGTTCAAGATGACTTCAATGATCTTCGGAGCAGCCAGCTCGCCCTTCCTGGCCCACAGCGTGCGGGACCGGAATGCGCAGGATCACGCGCATTCGCACGCCAGGGCACTGCCGGTCATCACCAGGAGCCATTACATGGACGACCTCGTGCACAGCTTCAAGACCATGGAAGAAGCAAAGAAGACAATAGAAGAGGTCATCACCGTCCACGCTCAAGCAGGCTTCACGTTGAGAAGCTGGAACTCCAACTGCCCGCTCCTGCTGAACACCGTCCCTCGAGAGCTGCGAGCCCGGGAGCCGACCGCTCTGGGCCACGAACACCACCAGGAGAAGACACTTGGCATGCTGTGGGACGCCGAGAAAGACGAGCTGGGCTTCAACACGACCCTGGCACGCGTTCCAGAACAAGTCCGTGAACGACAGCGGGCCCCGACGAAGCGAGAGGCTCTGGCGGCGGTCATGTCGATTATCGACCCGCTGGGGCTACTCAGCTGTTACAGCATCACTGCCAAGATTGTGTTGCAGGATTTATGGCGCATCCAGATAGGATGGGATGAGCAGCTTCCGGGCGAGCAGGCGGATCGCTTCGACCAATGGCTGAGCGCGCTGGACGACATAGCTCAGCTGCGCCTGCCGCGACGATACATCACCGACGACGATGCTGCGGAACCGGAGAGGCAGCTTCACGTGTTCGTCGATGCCAGCGAACAGGCATACGCAGCGGCAGCATACTGGCGGCTGATGCACGAAGACGGTCGCGTCACGGTGACACTGGCCGCTGCTAAGGCCAGGGTGGCGCCGCTGCGCCCGCATACGATACCGCGGCTGGAGCTACAAGCAGCTGTCATCGGAACCCGGCTGGCTGGCATGATAAAGCAAGAACATCACTGGAAGGCTGATCGCGTGATCTACTGGAGCGACTCATCAACGGTGCTGCAGTGGATAAGGACGGACGCGCGGCGCTACACGCCTTACGTCGCGCACCGGCTCGGAGAGATAGCGGAGGCAACTGACATAGAACAATGGCGCTGGGTGCCGACCGCACACAACGTCGCGGATGACGCAACCCGCGACGGAAAGGCGCCAACCGACCAGCATGACCGCTGGTTCACCGGACCTTCTTTCCTGTACGGACCTGAGAGTACGTGGCCGCAGGAAAAGGCACGACCGAGCAGCACCGGCAGCATCGAGGAGGCCGCGTGCTGCGCCGCGAGCATCGGCAGCGCGAGCCCGTTGCCGGACATTAGCCGCTTCTCATCGTATGAGCGGCTGATCCGGGCGACGGCGACGGTGCTCGCCTTCATCGACAAATGTCGCAAGAGAGCGACCCAACTTAAGTTACAGCACATCGAGCGAGCGGAGCACCTATGGCTACGCAGGGCGCAGGAGGAAGACTTCGGCGAGGAGATCGCGAGGCTGCGCGCTGGCCGAACCTTGCCAGCTGCCCGCCGCCTCGCCAAGCTGGACCCGATGCTGCAGGACGACCTGCTGCGTGTGCGCGGACGGATCGATGCCGCGCGCGCGCCGTACGAGACGAAGCGGCCGATCATACTGGGCGGCCGTCACCCGCTGACAAGACTCATCGTGCTACGAGAACACGCGGCTGCGGGACACACCAGCAACGAGCGCGTCCTCAATGACATCAGGCAGCGCTTCTGGATACTGCGCGCGCGCCCCACTGTGCGCGCGGTTGCCCGGGCTTGCGCGCTCTGCCGGGTGCGCCGAGCGAAGCCCCGGGTGCCGCCGATGGGGGACCTGCCGCCAGCGCGCCTGGATCAGCATCGCCGACCCTTCACCAACTGCGGGGTCGACTACTTCGGGCCGATGACCGTCACTATCGGCCGCCGACGTGAGAAGAGGTGGGGCGCGTTATTCACGTGCCTCACTACCCGAGCTGTCCACATCGAGGTAGTGGGCAGCCTGTCTGCCGACTCCGCAATCATGGCGCTGCGACGGATGGCAGCGCGACGCGGATGGCCGCGTCAGCTCTGGAGCGACAACGGGACGAACTTCCGTGGAGCCGACGCGGAGCTACGGGCAGCATACAACGAGTGGGAGCCGGCGCTGCGTGACTACGCGCAGCTGCGCCGTATGGAGTGGCGCTTCATCCCTCCTGGCGCGCCGAATCAAGGCGGCGCGTGGGAGCGACTCGTGCGCTCAGCAAAAGCTGCGCTGAGCGCGACTCTACACGACCAAGCACCGCGAGAAGAGGTGCTGACGACGCTGCTGGCAGAAGCGGAACACGCGATCAATTCGCGACCGCTGACACACGTCTCCGTGGATCCGGCGGATCCGGAGGCGTTGACTCCGAACCACTTTCTCATCGGGACGTCGGCAGGGCTGCCCCAGACCGGGGTGTGCTCGCCGGCGGATAGGAGAGCATGGAAGGCGGCACAAGGGCTCGCCGACCAGTTCTGGCGACGGTGGGTCCGGGAGTACCTGCCGACGCTGGTGGCGCGCGGCGGAGCGCACGATCGACAGCGCCCGCTACGCCCCGGAGATCTAGTCATCGTGATCGACGCTGCATTGCCCCGCAACACATGGCCTCGAGGCATCGTGGAGGCCGTGTACCCCGGGGCAGACGGCGACGTGCGCAGCGCTCTCATCCGCACCAGAGGCGGAACCTTCGTGCGCCCTGCAAGGAAGCTGGCTGTTCTCCGGCTGGAAGAGGAAGGCTTCGACGAGCTACGCCGGGGGGAGGATGTTACGAACAGCGAGCCCAGGGCGCCGGAGACGCAAGAATAGGGGTGCGGGAGAGGAGCACGTCGACCGGGGCGACAGCAGCGACAACGGCGGCCGGGCGACGAACCTACAACGAAATCCGGCGACGTTATTGGCGGATTAGATTTAAGAAACATGTAATATATAGTACTAGTTGTTAGGGTAGCCCGAGGGGATATATATAGCGGCCAAACCTTTGGTCGGCGGCGAAGATCGAAGACTCGAAGAATTCCCTCGGAGCTACCCTCAAGAATAAAGAAGCGAACTGCGAACGAAGAAGTGTTTTATTACGACGAATCCCTGCGAATAGTGATCGAGTGTTGTCCATCGTGTACAACTCCTATATGCAATCTTTCTCGTGGGACATTCAATCGTTTGTATATTATACCTCATTATGTTAAAAAAGCAACTACCAGAATTTCTTGCCGGCTCTTCTCGGTAGATTATGCTTTCCGTACCGATGGTAGATTCACTTTATTGTTTTGACGAAATTGCTTGAAAGTAGGCCTATTTCAATAAATTTATAATTAATTTCATTATTATTGTAATTTTTTTTAGTAAGTATAATATATTCTTCTAGATAGTTTTTTTTTATTTAATAATTATATGAGAATAAGCCATTATCTGTAGGTACTTTATAGTTGCCAAACATTTTACAATATTTATACGGAGCAGAAAATAAAAAATTGTAAGATAATTCTATCAAGTTTTTATTATACACTTACAGTTTACACTTACAATAATCAAATAAATATTATACAGTATTAATATTTTTAACCTTTTCGCTCATTTCGTAAGATACATAACACATACTTGCTTTATAAAAATTACCTACTGAAAAATTACTACATAGTCTGTCATAGGTGACTAGATATGAAAACAAAGCTAGTCTTGGGAATGTTTGAGGTACACAAAAGTTGATAAAAATAACAAAAAAATTATATAAAGATCACTTATTTATACTTACAATACAATTATTTATATTCTCACGCAATACAAATGTCCGCTCCCATTAATAGAACTGCTAATCAGACAATATTAAAAGTAGGTATTCGATTGTTTATTCTAAGCCATTCTTGATAAAGTTAAATAAATTTGAAGAGAAATAACACTCATTTCATAAAGTGAATATTGTCACATCTTAACGATGCATATGAGTACCATTTACCACCACTTTTGTTAATTATTAGCTTTCCAAGAAGACTTAGAAAGCTAATTTTACCCCATTCATCAATATTTACACAAATTACTCTAACTTCTTTAAAATATTTTCTTACCGATAAATCTTATCATCGTGAGGTGGCAAACTAATAAAGTAAGGTGCGGGTGGTGGCGGAGCTGCTAGGTATTGCACAGATCTTGGACCTGGTTGGACTTTATGTGGTAGGGTGGCATTCGATAATGAGGCTGGAGACATTGTGGTCGCATAACCAGGCCAGGCTCCACCCCACATAGCCGGTACGCCTGCAGCAGGACTATTAGCTAACGGTCCACCTCTATACGATGTTGAAGTCATTTTTAATCGAACTATGCATATTGCAACTATAAGTATTGCTATAAAAGCTACTACACCCCCCACTATACCAATTATAAGATTGTCGTCGTTTGTTGTTGAAGCTACTCCAAGAACAGGTGCACCTTTTGGCTCTCCACCTCCTTTAGTTCTATCATGTGATGGAGCTACAGACCAAATTATATCAGGTTCAGATGAAGTTCGATGAACAAGACGTGGTTGTGATGTGGTGGAAACACTATGAGTTGATGTTGCAGTTGTTCTTCGTTTTGTGTCACAGGTTAATTCATCATCTCCTATTTCAATAAGCAAGAATCCTGATAAATGATCAGGAGATTTACATTGTACATCATTTATCCCAACATTAGGTAGCCACCTTCTCAGAGCTCTGACGTTACAGTCACAACGAATTGGATTAGTATCTAAACCAAGCATAGACAAATCTGCTCTACGATCATCAAGAGCTACTAAAAGTTGCGGTTGCAAAGTTGTTAGCTCACTTCCAGCTACATCTATTGTTATCTGTGATGACCTCGGTAAAGGGAATAAAATGGCTGGTGGTAAAACACTAATTGAAGTATTCCTAAATCTGACAGTGATATCTGGAGATTTTAATCCTGCTAAAACCCCAGATGAAATGGTTTTCAATCGTGAGCCTCTAATTCCTAATTCTTCAAGACGCGGATGTAACGTTGCATGTAATTGATCTGGACCGATATTAGTATCTTTTACCTCAACATCCAACTTTTCCAAAGCCAAAAAATATTGCAGTGCACCCTGAACATCGAAATAACCTAATCTGGGATAGTCATAAGCTCTAAGCTCTACTAAATTAGCTAATACTCTGAAAGCATTTTTTTCTATTCTAGTGCACTTTTCTAAATCACTCATAACCAAAACTCGAAGTGAAGAGAGTCCTTCAAAATTGCCATCCATTATCATAACGATTGGATTACTTGATATATTAAGACGCTGTAAATTTTTAAGCTTTGACCATGATAATGAAAGTGATGTGGACATATCAGCTATCATGTTATGAGATATATCTAAAGATTCCAATAGTGTTGTTCTTATAAAAGTTTTGTCTGATAATTTAGTAATATTATTGAAAGACAAATTAAAATTATACAAAAACGGTGTTTCCAATTGACCAATGGACTGAATTCCAGTACCAGCAAGGTTAAGATCACGCACAGTTTTTGGTTCTGTTAAAATATTATTTATTGTTTTTTCAGATAGTGGATTGAACGATAAGTCTAGTTTTTTAATGTTTACCATCACGCTGTCTTCCGGAGGTATATCAACAATTTGATTGTGCGATAAATCAACTGATGATACAAAAAAGTACTGCTTTTGTAAGGCTTTTAGAGGAACATGCTCAAATAAATTTCTACTAAGGTATATTTTCTCTAACATATGTAATCGGTTCCTTTCAAAAATGTTGTCAGGCAGTTCAGTTAGCAAATTTCCATTTAAATTTAAAACTTCAAGACGTATCAGTCCTTCAAAAAGTCGATCTCCTAAACGGTCTATTTTATTATCAGACAAATCCAAATGCTGTATTTGTGTCGAATTGTGGAAAGCCATTTCTCTTATTGTTTCGAGTTCATTCCTTGCCAACAATATTGTTCTTAATTTTGGAAGACGAGCAAAGTCGAGTTCATCTACATTTTTCAGAGCATTTCCTGATAAATCCACTAATTCTAAATACTGTAAAGTACTTATAAGTTCTGAAGGGAAGAAATTGAATTTATTATTTGTAAGTATTATTTTCCGCAACCGAGGATGGATTTTAAATGAAGACGGGAATAAATAGCTGAGTAAATTATCTGAAAGGTCTATTACTTCTAGGCTCGTGCCCGTATTAAAGAATTCTCCTTTAAAGGCATTCAGTTGATTACCTTTCAAGGATAAATATTGTATAGACATGACGTTAATAAAGGACGGCGTTTTTATACTAACAATATTGTTGTAAGATAAATCCAGAAAAGTCAGATTTCTCAAATTTTTGAAAGTATTCTCGGAAATCTCTTGTAAAAGATTATTTGACAATTGAATATGTTCCAAATTAAGATTTTTTGAAAACAAATTAACAGGTAGTGCTTTCAATCCATTGTGACTCAAATCAATTGTCAGCAAAGCTGTGTTTTGATTGAAAAGATTTTGGGGAAAGACATTTATGTGGCCATTTCGACTCATGTTCAAATGTGTTAAACTTGGAATTGATTCAAAAGCTTCCACAGGCACATTAGAAATTTGGTTATCAGAAATGTCCAAATACCAAAGACTCACAAATTTTAACTGTTGTCCAGTAAATCCAAGAATTCTATTTTGACTCAACGACAAAAATTGTAACGATTGTTCTAGTCCTTCAAAAACTTCGGCTGCTATTGAATTAAGTAAATTTCCAGATAAATCTAAGTGTTTTAACATTTTAAAATTATCAAAAGTGGCCTGGGGTAATTCTCTGATTACATTTCTAGATAATACTAACGATGTTACTCTATCGGAAACTGTCCGGAGTATGTCACTAGATAGAGCCGTAACTCTATTAAATCCTAAATGAACAGATACCAAATTCGGCAAGCGGGAAAGAGCCGTAGCAGGAATAAGTAGAATATTGTTGTCACGTAACAATAGTGTTTGAAGATTAGTCAATCCATCAAATGCGTCGTCTTCCACCTGTAAAACATTAAATCACATTAATCGATAAGCCAAATAAAATTATTTACTTGTTAATATCATTCCTACTCGTATTTAGAAAAAGTTGTAGTTTGCGCAGTGATTTTGATATACTTAAAAAGGAATAAGAAAAGTATATGAATAAAGAAAATAAATATTAGTTACTCACAGTACGAAGAGCATTGACACCAACATCTAAGTATATCAATTCTGTGAGACCAACAAATGTTCCCGGCGCCAATTTCACCAAGTTATTCCTACTCAGATCTAACATTTGCAATGACTTAAGTGAGCTGAGATGACTGTTGTCGATATTCTGAAATTAATATTAATCAGTTTGAGAACACTTCATGTCTATGTGTTTATGCTAAGTACATCTGGACTTAGTTGTATCATGTAGCATAAATAGAAGTTATTGTCAATAGATCGGGTACACCATAAGGGATAAACGGTAATCGTAGATATTTCTATATTCATTGAATATCTAGCGCATAAATAAAAGAGATTTATTTAATTTTGGCAAATATTGTAATATTTTTAAATGCCTCCCAAAAATACAATAAGAGTTATACTATTGGGTGTAATAAAATATATAATTTATGTTAATATGAACCAAAATTCATCATACATATAGGATACGAAATACTAATATCCAAATTAAGATCACATTCTGTATATTCACAAAGTAATACAAAATAAAAATAACATTATTAATAATTTACTTGAGTATTTAAATAGAAAATTTTAAAAAATATCATGTACTCACTGTTATCATATTACTGGACAAATTCATATGGGTCAAGCCGACAAATGACTTAATTGCTACGGTAGGGAAATCGGCTATGAAATTCTCCGATAGATCCAACTTATCCAAATTCTCAATTCCTTGAAACACGTCGCTGTTGAATTTTGAAAGCCTGTTCCTACCCAGATCTAAGTTTTGTAGTTCGCCTAGCCCAATGAAAGCTCCTCCTTCGATCCCAGATATCATGTTACCATGCAAGTCGATTTCTTCGAGCGTTTTTTGTGATGTGAATGAAGCTTGACGGATCAATGCTGGAATTAAAAAAAAATGAATTTCAATGTATGTCCCTAGCATAGAATTCGGAATTAAAAAGAGTCCACACGCACGCATCAAAAGTGAAGCCTTTATTTTTTAAGTGACCATACTGCGCGGCCGAGAAAGGTCTTCACAATTAAACCGGACTTTGTGGGCGAACGCAGAAGACGCTCAGCCAGCCACTTTTATGGGTTGGGCGGCTACGCAGGGCCACCGCTGTGGGTACGGACTTCGACTTGAGCGGTCGGCCAGTTAAAAACTAACCTAGCGGTGATCTACCAGCGTTTCGGAAACGACTACCTTGAGAAAATGAAGCCTTGAATACGTTCTTAAAGGGCAACATTTAATTTCAATTTGCAACGTTTTGTAACGAGTTAACACGTAGCAGTCTCCTAATTTAAATTAACTTATACAATTTTTGTGTCGTACTATTATCAAGAAATGCTACAAATTTAAAGAAAAAACATGATAAAACGAAATGAGCAAAGAAAATATGTTGCTTCACTTTCATTCGCGCGTTCTGTATTATATTATGCTTCCATGTACTTTCAATCCCATGATTCCAGGCAAAACAGTGAGTAAAGACGAACACTTCATACTTATTAGAAACATCGTAACTTTATAATTTACTTCAACTATTAAATTAAATGTAGGCATACTAGAGCCAGTATAATATCCCAGATTGTAAACATAGTTGAAAACTCATTATAGCGGATCCTTTATAGAGTATTCATGATAAGCCTATGATAATTCTATAAGCCTCAAGGATATCCATCAATTTGTAATCCGAAATGAGGGTGTTAAATTTTATTTTATGGTCGTACGGTAAAATGACTCGATTGCATCTGTGGGTACCGTAAGTATTGTAAATTCCAAAAATGACCAAACAATGATCGACTAATCTTGTAACGATTAACAGAAAAGTGAGGGAAGAGTGTGGCGGTAGGGCGATTGCCCGAACTGGGTCACGACTACAGTACACGTGTGTTAAAATTTTCATAGTGACTCGCTTGGGCCTGTCGCGTTTCGAAATCAGCTTGTGTATATCCAGTAACTCATTGATAAATAATAAGACGAAAAACCAAGACATTTGGTTTTAATTAGCTAAGAATTATACACATATTATTATATATAGAATGACAATAGGAAACATGACAAGTATATTTTTTATAAATACAAAGGAGTACGACATTCATCCCCCCTTTCTTTATTTTACAACGTAATCTTGAAGATATGAAGGGGGACGTCGTTCGCGTGAGGATTGTCTTAGGTTATTGTTTTCTGTCTCTACTACACGATTGTCTGGAATTTGATTTTCGACAGAGTCATCATTTCCTGTATTCTCTAGAGCATCTTCGAACGTTTCTTCGCCATTTTTATCACGATCAATTAGTACATGTTCTTCGAATTCAGGAAACGGTGCCAATTGCCTATTTGATACCGTGGTTTCTCGACCATCGGGTAATTTTATATAGGAGTAAGAAGGATTTGCTTCAAGAAGTTCTACCATTTTAACCAGTGAATCATATTTAGAAGATTTTACATTGTTTTTCAGTAATATTGGACCAGGTGTCATAAGCCAAGTAGGAAGAGAGTCTCCACAAACTGATCGTCTTGTATGGTTGAACATTCGTTCATGAGGAGTTGCGTTTGTAGAAGTACATAATAAAGATCGTATTGAATGTAGAGCTATAGGTAATGCTTGCTCCCATTCGGATAGTTCTAAATTATTAGAACGCAGATAGAGTTGAATGGTCCTCCATAAAGTTCCATTTAATCTTTCTACTTGACCGTTTCCTTGTGGGTTATATGGAGTAGTCCGACTGGTTGCAATACCAAATGATAGAAGAAATTGTTTTAGATCGCTGGATATAAATGAGGTTCCTCTATCAGAGTGAATGTATTGAGGAATGCCAAATGTGAAGAATACATCTTTTAAACATTTTTTAACAGTTTCTGAAGACAAGTCTTTACACGGATAAGCAAATGGAAATCTGGAGTATTTGTCTATGATAGTTAATAAGTATTTATTTCTCGAGCTGGATGGAATTGGCCCTTTAAAATCGATACTAAGTCTTTCAAAGGGTGCGATAGCTTTTATCAAAGTTTCTTGCTTTTTCCAATATCGTGGTTTTATTTCGGCACAGATAGAACAGTCAGAGGTCATAGCTTTTATTTCATTCATCGAATAAGGTAAATTCTTTGCACGTACCCAGTGAGCCATTCTAGCTACACCTGGATGACAGAGGGAGCTATGTAATTCATACAATTTATTCGAATTTGTGCTAGCAATAACACGTGATAACGCGTCAGCTGTTATATTTTCCTTACCAGGACGATAAATTATATCATATTTGTAACTGGACAGTTCTAAACGCCATCGTTTAATCTTCTCATTTTTAATTTTGCTTGAATGAGATTGCTTAAACATAAATGCAACGGATTGTTGATCAGTGATTAACAAAAAATGTCGTCCAATCAAGTAATGTCGCCACTTTCTTAAAGATTCTACAATAGCACAGGCTTCTTTTTCAATAGAAGAATGTCGACGTTCTGATTTAGTCAAAGTACGCGAAAAAAATGCGACAGGGCGTTTGTTTTGTGATAGAGTAGCGGCAATCGCATACTCGGATGCATCAGTTTCAACAGTGAAAGTTTCTTTAGGATCAATTGCTGTTAGAGCAGATTTAGCAACATCTAGTTTTAAACTTTCGAAACATGCTTTAGTCTTATCATCTAAAGGTAGGCGTGATACATTAATTAAAGGACCAATTTTTCCTGAGAAATTCTTTATCCACTTTGAATAATGTGCAAACATACCAAGAGCTCTTTTCAAGGAAGCTACATCTTTTGGTATTGGTAAGTTCATTAATGGGCTTAAACGGTCCTTATCTGGCTTTATGCTGTTATTTTGTATTGTATATCCTAACAAATTTATAGTATTAGTACCAAAAATGCATTTTTGTTCATTTAATGTTAATCTATATTTTTCGACAGCATTCAAAAATCTATTTAAATTAGCATCATGATTTTGTTTGTCTTTGCCACATATAGTTACATCATCTAAATAGGCGAAAGTTCCTGTTAAATTTTCTGTTGTGATGATGTAATCTAATGCTCTCTGAAACGCAGCGACACCATTGGTAACACCGAAGGGTATACGTGTAAATTGATACAAATTTCCACACGCTTCGAATGCTGTATAAATCTTTTCAGATTCTAGAATAGGAATCTGGTGATAAGCGCTTTTCAAATCAATTTGACTGAAATAATTATAATTAGCAATTTTGCTAACAATAGATTCAATATTAGGTAGAGGAAAAGCATCAAGATATGTAAACTTATTGATTGTCAAAGAATAGTCGATAACAAGACGTTTGCGATGTGTAATACTTTTTGTTATCAGTACTTGGGCTCGCCAAGAAGAAATGCTGGGCTCAATTATTTTATCTGCCAAAAGACTTTCGATTTCTTTTTGAATAAATTCGTTATCGTTTTCACTGAATCTTCTAGATTTAATAGCTATAGGCCTGATTTCGGGTGAAAGATTTGAAAACACAGTTGCAGGAGGTACAGATGCCTGCATAACATTGCAAATTTTTAATGGTTCCAATCCACCTCCGTATTTTATTTCCACAGATGAATGATTTTCCAATATATCATTACCAATAATTACGTTATGACATAAATTTTTTACTACTAATAAACGTTTTTGACCATAAATATGATGAAATAGCTTAATGGTAGCAAAACACATTCCATCGACAACGGAAATATGATCCTTTGAGGCTAAGGTGATTGTTTCATGCCATGGACTTTTCTTTAATCCAGCGAGTTTGGAGAAGTCTAAGTCAATGAAGCTGGTCGAACTTCCGCTGTCAATTAATGCAGTAGTACCTTTATTATTTATAGTTACTGGCACAGTGGTTTTATACAAGCCATTATATTGAGAAGCAGCAGAAATAGCAGGTAATTGGTTAATAGCATTAACGTTTTCTTTCTGGTTTCCACTGTGACAAACTTTTGCAAAATGTCCTTTTTTGAAACAAAGTTGACAAATAGAATTGCGTGCAGGACATTTAATACGTTGGTGGATATTACCTCCACAGAAAAAACATCGCTTTTGAGGAGTTGTGGCAGTAATTCTTGAATTACAGTTATCAGGTTCGAATGTCGGAGGAATACCATGATCAGTAACAAAATTTATTTCATTTTCAATATTATTTGAAAACGAACGCGAGTTATTTTCTGCCATTTCAAGCGACACAGCTTGATTATATGCCTCGTCTAAGCTGAGTGTTACATTTTCTAGTAATCTTCGTCGAATAGTTTGCGACGAAATACCAGCAATAAAAGCATCCCGAACAAATTCATTTTTGTTTTGTTCAGCTGTAACGGCTTTAAAATCACAATCAAATGCAAGTTTGTTTAAAGCTCGTAAATAATCAGCAATAGATTCCTCCGATTTTTGTATTCTTTTAGATAAAATATGGCGTGCGTGTATTTCATTTTTAGGCTTGTCAAATAGATTGTCAAGTATTTTTAAGGCACTTGAATAATCTTTACACTCTCGTATATAAATATAAATTGTTGGAGCCAAGAGATTAATAAGAATTTTTAGTTTCATAGAACTAGATATTTCTTCTGGTTCTTCAGATAAAAAATTTATAAATGTATATCGCCAATGAGCCCACCTTATGTCAGCTCCCGCAGAACTTGGATCCACATCGAAGCGTTCTGGTTTCAAACATTGATACATATTCAGAGATAATTTATTCTTATTTTTTTCCATCTTAGCTAATTAAATTGATAAATAATAAGACGAAAAACCAAGACATTTGGTTTTAATTAGCTAAGAATTATACACATATTATTATATATAGAATGACAATAGGAAACATGACAAGTATATTTTTTATAAATACATAGGAGTACGACACTCATATACCTAGAGACCTTCAGTCGTAGTATATGATCCGACATAACGGAACCTATCAGTGGATTTTCGTCCTTTGATAGTAGCTCTCGAGTTTGGACTACACTTTACATCAGATGCCAGTGTAGCCACTTTGTCGAACTAATAGACTGAAAATACTCTAGGTTATTTGATCATTCACTGTAAGAGAACTTTGAAAGAACATGTAGAAAGGAATTACTTTAACTTTTAAGATTGCCTCACTAACTCCGTTCTTTTATCGGAATAGTGTAACGCAGCTGAAATAAAGTAATAGACTTACCAATTCTATTTTCTCTCAAGGAGAGCACTCGCAGAGATTGCGGACCGTTCAGCGACGAGGACGGCACAGAATTCATGTTGTTACGATCAAGGCGGAGCACCTGAAATTTTTATATTTAGTATTGCGCCTTTTGCTTCAGTAATTCAAATTCGATTTTATAATATTTCGTATTTCATATAAGATTTCATATTATATTTCTACATATTTTCTAAATTGAAGTCATTTGACTTTGATGCTGTCAAATTCGTACTCGCATACGTACATTGGTATAATGGTAATTTTATTTGCAGTTTTGTTTCATAAAAGATATGATTATGGCATTTATCTTATATATGAACTAGTATTATTACCATTTCTAAACACTTTTTATGTTGTTATAATCCTTTTTTTTTTTTTACTTGGGGAAAATCCTCATGGGACCGTCTCGGTCGCACGGGGGGTTGCACGAAACCGAGGTGTGTCGGACTTGTACCGACTAAAAACCCCAAGGTTACTTCTTCTGCGCATTGACGGGGACTGCGGGACCTGTAATCAATTCGCCGCAGCCCCGTCGCGCCGCGCCCGCTGGGCACAAACTCGGAGGAAGATATCTTCCCCGACACTGCTCATTGTATTTAGGCAGAGCACGTCACAATGCTCTGCCTACTTCTCGAGAGTCGCTAACCAGTCGTTCAGGGCCCCCACCCTGAGCGGCCGCGACCCCAAAGGCATCAGCCAACCGGTCGTGGATCGACCGATCGGCTGGTACTGATGTGCCGGGGCGGTTGCCGGCACCCCGGTGTCTTCTTCGAGCGGCCTTCTGCCGCTCTCGCTCTGCGGCCTCCTTCTGGGACATGACGTCTTCACAGAAGGAGACCACGGCCCTCCAGTTGTCATATCCTGCCAGCATGGCCGACACCACTGCTGGCAGGGAGAGGTCGTGTCCGATCCTTTGGACCAGGTCCCGCCGCTCGCTGCCCCACGCCGGGCAAGTTGTTATAATCCTAAAAACTAAGTTAACATGTTTTTATAAATGAATACAACCAATTAATCAATTATTCACAAACAGTTATTGCCTAAATAGCACTACTTGAACTTCATATTCTAATACATGGCATAGGCAGGGCTTATAAAAACTGAGGCTATGAGAGTCAAACTTACAACTAAAAAATAGAAACTCACTGCAAATGATGTTTCCTATTTACAATGTCTTATAAATATAAAATTGGTTAATATCTTGTTTATATTGAGCACGAATTCAAACAATGAAATGAAAAAATATTTATTTCGCCACAAATATAAAAAAAAAACAGAAATTTAAATGTAGCAATACAAACAACACACAAAAACAAAAGAAACACAATCCATTTACAACTGGTTTTTACTAATTTATCTCTATGTATATAAAATTCTCGTGTCACAATGTTAATCACCTTACTCCTCCGAAACGGCTTTACCGATTTTTACCAATTTTTATATGCATATTCAGTAGGTCTGAGAATCGGCTACTATCTCTTTTTCATACCCCTAAGTGATAAAAGTTGTTCACCCTTAACATTTTTTTTTATTTTTGGACAATTTTTTTTTGTTTCTATTTTTCTATAATGTGACATCAAAAAATACATTTAACCCTACATTTTTACCTTTTTATCATCAACCCCTATTTTTAATATCTATTTTAGTAATTTAATCATTTTTCATCCCGCTCGATAACTGATCAATTATCACCTAGAAATAACTTATATGGCAAAACAACGTTTGCCGGGTCAGCTAATTTATTTATACATTTTTAAATATAGAGTGCATTATATTTAAAATGTTTACCTTAAGTACGTCACATCCAATAAGTATTCCTTCCTCAAGCCCCCTAATGTTGTTACCGCTCAGGTCTAGCTCTTCCAACGCGGGCAGATTATGAAGCTCTGCGGTCGAGAATATCGGGTTTAGATTATCGCCGAGCAAGTTGTCGGCCAGAACTAATTTCGTAAGATTGCCTCTAACACCGGCCAAGAGGCGGTCGGGCAGTCGCCGGAGACTGTTGTGAGAGAAGTCTAATTCTCTTAACGGCAGTCCATACGATGAAAATATCTGAAGAAAAATAAAATAGTTGTATTAAAATCTTTACGTACGCGATTCTGATATACCAAAATAAGGTAAAAACACTTTAACAACGTATTAACGTGGCAAAATGTATTATAATAAAAGTGTATTATGATTTATGCAATACACCAAAATATTAACTGTAATTGCCATTCTAAAGAATCGTACTATCCTCGTAAGGTCCAGGATCCTTTTTCAGTATTAATATCAACATACCACTCAAACCCAGATACAAATTATTTACGATAATAAAAAACACCCAGTATCCTTTTTTACGATTAAATATATTTTACTTTCCAGCTGATTAAAATTTGCCTCATAATTTAACGTGCTAAATTTTTATATATTTTGAATATATTTTTTATCTGTGGAAATATAAAAGAAGTGGCCAAAATAAAGCAAACGGTTAAAAATCATATTTGAATTTCGGCAATATAAATGATGAAAATTAATTTAATTTTTGATTAATTTTAGGTCTGAATGACTATAAAACTTTGATCTTAATTAAAGGCAATTGGACAGTTAGCTCACAACAGTAAATAAAATCTTGGATCTACGAAGTTATTGCAAAAAAAAAACGTGAATTTGAGAATACAATACGAACGTAGTAAATGACTACGAGTATTTTTCGTTGATCAGGATGGTTATTTTGTTATTATAACTTGATATAAATATGTAACTGAATCCATAACATCAATTTCATATGAATATATTCAATTAATATTATCCTTTGATGGTCGCTTTCGTTTTTGGACTACGCTGTACTTACCATGAGGTGTAATATAGGCACTTTGTTGAGCCTTTTTTTTTCATTTGAACAAAAACATAGATACAGTTTAATCTGTTGCAAATACTCAATAACCTAGAGAGTTCGAGTGAAATTGTTTTTCTAATTTATATTAAATAGCTTTACTATAAGTAATTCTTCTTAAACTTGTATATTTCATTGATGATACGCCTCTTTATCGATGGCAGAAATGCAGAACTTCGAGTATTATTATATTTACCTGAGAAGGCAGCATCTGTTGTCCAGCCCAGCGCTGGCTAAACGATATAATTGGTGCTCCATAGGGTAACGATGGAAAGTCGCCAGCAAACACAACTCGGTCGCAATCCATAAGAATTCTAAGTTGGAGGGCGCGATCCACTTGGACCTTACAGCGACATGGGTACCGCAAGTCATCATTGAGCTCGGAACACGGCACCCATTGCACCTGACACGCGATGTATGGAGTCATGAACAGGAGTAGTAGAATCCACATTTTAATCTGAAACAATAACATTAAATTTATTTGCATGGACGAATGAAAATATTAACACAAGTCTTCTTGTGTTCTGTTTAAATTACTCTGCATCCTCAACATCATGATTTTAACCACTTTAGTCTTCGCGTTATTTTACTGCTTATTTATTCAATCGACCAATAGTAAAATTTATAATAGACAGTTTTTCTTTTATATTTTAAATGAAAAACCTTACATAAAAGACTTATCATTATAACTACTAATGTCTTATGTTTTAAATACAGAATTAATGGATGGCCATAAATTGAAGCGTATTACTCTATTTTTATATGGGAATTTTATATTTATTGAATACTTTGCTGTTTGGACGAATAAGCGCTAAGGCGATCCCCAACCCGAAGAAGATTTCAATACAAGAAGAAAATTGTTGTTATCATTTTATTAGCACGTTGTTAACTTTTGAGCTCTATTCAAATTTGATTTACCCAATTTATTACAACTAGCCGCGGGGATCGTGCGTTTCTTGGTGAAAATTCATTATTTTAGCCCTTTGAGGGTTTAATTTCCTAAGAACCCAAAAATACATGTTTTTAAAAACTTTAAATAAAGATGTATATATGCATATATGTATGTATAATGTATGCTTTTCATACATCAAAATTGACGGACTTTTGCACAAACTTTCAACCTCTACTGTATTCTCTTGGAGGTTGAGTTTCTAAAAACGCTTATTTTTATTAAGAACCAAAAAACCAAATGCAGTACCCGCTGTCATATTGCTTACTTCAAAATTAACGTACTTTCGTACAAATTCGCCACCCTTATTTTATCCTATCAGGGGTGGAATATAATACAATCCACCCCTAGTGGATGCCTACGTCATAAAAAGTATCCAGTATCAAATTTTCATGTTTCCAGCTTCACTAATTTAGTCTCAACAATGATATGTCAGTCTGGTCAAGTCATTATACAACGTTACTGGTAACTAACGCCAAACCTCTTAAAGGTAACTTAGGTACATCAAGACTAACAATTTTTGTTCTTTGACTTTTGCTGAAACTTAACACATATATATTTTTTAGTTTTAGTGGGGATTTCTATCAATCGTTAGCTCTATGTTTAAAGTTCAGTTAGCAGACGCTACGAAATCATATGCCCCAGTTGCATCGCGCCGCCTTTCAGAATATTAAGAAGATCAAAACTGCAAATTTGATTTATTTATTTTTTCTATGGGGAAAAAAGTGATTGAATTAGAAAAAAGTCGTAAAACAAAAGTTGTCAGTCTTGATATACAAAGTCACCCTTAAAAGGTTTTGCGTTAGTTACCTGTAACCCTGTATATGTTCGCTATAATAATAATCATCATCTTTATTAAGTAACAATGACCCAGTTTTTTAGTATAGTACTAAAACTAAATATTATTATGCCTAATTACAAGGTTGTGTGGCGGTAAATACAAGTGTTTATATAAGGGCAGTCTAGCCTGCCGGCTATCATGGCTAGCACGGTGTTACGGCTGGCCCGCACTGTGCTCAGCAATGACGCGCACCGCTTGCGGAGAGTTGCGAAGAAGCAATCGGTGCGCGCCTCAGCAAACATGGCCGAGGCACTGCCGAAGCGAGGCAGCCGCAACAACGTCCGGAATTCATTATTATATTGAACACGCAGGCCATTTCACGCTCTTTGAGTATAGTTCTCCCACAACCTGCACGTGTAAAAAGATATGCTCTATATGCCATAATATTTCTACTATATGTATATACAAACAATGAAGACTTAAGAATCCCCTTGTTTTGTAACACGGCGAAAAATCGGGCATATGACCACTGGGCCCAGTGTGTCAGACTCCTACTGACTAAAACTGTCTGAGGTATTTCTCAAATTGCTGTTAACTGGACCTGAGGATCCATATTCTTCCAAAGAAATAAAGAATCCTACAACAATCCTATGTCCCCTTGTCTCTATGTCATCTTCCCTTTGATGTCAATTTCTCTATTCTCCTTCTAAGTCTTGGTTAGTAGGATTTAAAATTGTTATTTGAAATATAAAATTATTAAAGAATAGATTTTAAAACAACACTGGAATTTAATAAAATTAAACTGCCTGTACGAATATCAGCACGTCAAAAGTTTCTTAAAGAAAATAAATCACAAAATTTATAAAATATCCTCATACTTGGAGAAAGTCCCTAACGAGAACTACCATCTGCTTTCAAGCTCACGACTCAGGGGTACAGAGTTACACAACGATGTACTACTAGTATAGAAGTAGACGAGGAGAACAGTACAAAATTAACACAATTTTCTTGTTGAAAAACGGACCGTGTGCGAATTCAGAATGGCTAAATTATTAACGAAGCTCGATTTATGTGAAAAGTTTGCCCGATCGCGTCCAAAACTAGTACAGTTTGTATTAAACTTTTACCGCTACCTATCATCGTACTAATTTCTTTTCGAAAACTTTTTTGTTCTCAAACACAATATTATATTATCTATATGTTAGAATGATATAAGTAAATCAAGAATATGATTACATTCCAAAAATTAAACATTTTACACAATTGTAGTTTATTGTGGAAATAAGAAATACTTGGAAGATTAATTCAGTTCAAAACGCTCGGATAAAAATAAAGTGACAAATATTCTGTTTTCGAAAACTTACTTATGCATGATGTTTCAAGAATCAACGCTCTAGACTGCGATGCACC
This sequence comes from Automeris io, assembly GCA_036320925.1. Lineage (NCBI taxonomy): Eukaryota > Metazoa > Arthropoda > Insecta > Lepidoptera > Saturniidae > Automeris > Automeris io. Next base: position 1,296,461 of record JAUDJH010000012.1, on the reverse strand, counting down.
AGGCTTACTGTGACTTCTATTTCAGCTAAAATTAATAACTTCTCTGGGTCTTAACTTTGTCGGTCACAGAATTATGGAACGGTCTCCCGGCGAGCGTGTCCCCTGCGTACTGTGATATTGGGTTCTTTAAGCGAAGCATAAAGAGATTATTATATAGGTTAGCATGATCACGGCGAGTGTGAGCAGGTAGTTATCTCTCGACAGACGCACTCAGTTTTTAGATTACATTGTACTTTACATCATATACAAGGTAGAGAATTAAAAAAAACTATAGAATAAAGGGTTGAAAACCCTTAAATGTACTTTAAATCGTAACTCATACATGTTGCAAGGTAACCGTTCCAGCCACAACGCTGGCGATGTAACTGATAAACAATGTCCTAACAACGAAACCGAGCCAAATCTGTTGAACTACGGCCAAATTGCAACATTATACTAATATTTTGATAGCATTAATGTACACTACGTGCAATCAGAAAGCTAAATACTGTCCAAAAATCTTGCGGGAGACGTATATTATACAAAGTAAGGCTAATGGAAGTTTAATAAACATAATGCAACGTCAGGATATTTACAGTTCAATTCACAATGATTACGTCGAGCTCCTTGTATATTATAACACGCGCCAAATATATAATAAAGATGATTCAAGCCCAGGCGGTCTTTTAAATATCTACGCCTCCCACAAGCCTTAGAAGACAGTCTCCCACAAGCGGTAGAAGCCAGTTTCCCACAAGTGGTAGAGACCAGTCTCCTACACGCTTGTAGAGACCAACCTATATCCACAGTTGGTGACAATACAGCTGGAGTCCAATACTACATATGGATCGTGTCCGTCGTGATAGCACAATGCTGACTCAACAATTGGTGACCCCGACATAAAAGTGAACACGCGTCCACGCAAGCAAAGCAAAATATGTCCACACTTACAAGAAGCTCAGAGCCACAGGGTAAACTATGCCAACCCTCTCATCATCATCATCAGTTCTCGTCATCGTATCTTGTGTTATAGATAAAATTATCACGCATCCTTGTTTGATTCCGCTTGACATAAGAAATCGGTCTATGAAGTGGCTGTCATGTTACACTCAAAATATATTATCGTGAAACAAGTGCACAAGATTAACGAATTTTAATAAACGACTTTACTAAAAAATTACGTATTTTACTCAATGAACGTCAAATAATTTTCTAAGTCACCAATTTAGTACACATGGACTTAGCTCTGCGAATACTATGGCTATACTCAAGTTCCTATAATATATTCAGTTTTTTGTCAAAACGAATTTATTTTTTGATAATTTTGCTAAGCAAAGTCGAAGTAGCATCTATAATTCTCAGCCTAAGAAGTTCTCTAACTCTTACTTTTGTCAAGTCATTGCGCTATGGAATAATGGTCTACCAGCGAGCGTATTCCAAACGTCGTATGAACAAAGCATGAAGAGATATTTTTGAAGGTCGGCATGATCGCTGCAAATATTAACCTGTTATTCTTTACTGTTGAGAGTCGTTACCGTTTTTTGGAGTGCACCATCAGGCGTGGTGTGGTCACTCTGACAAGCCTGAACAAAATACAATTCTAAAATACTAATATTTTCCTAACAAGTCTGTTACATATTTTGAATATCTCACGATTTGGGTTAATAACTAGCTAGCTCAATTCCGGTTAAACTTTTTAAATCACTTAAGTGTAATATGAATGGTCGCAACGCATCTGTAACGAATGTGTAATCAAATTAATTTGTTACGAACATTATAACTGCTTTAAAATTACCTTCGCATAAAATTAACACAATGATTCGCGCGAAATAGCGCTAATAATTAAGTAATAAAACAGTTACTTTGATTTACGCTCACCACGAGCGTCCGTTCGACAAGCTGATTTGGTAACATTAGGTACATAAATAAATTGATCTCGAAATTATTTTATACGATCACATATTTTAATATGTTGTTAATTAATGAAATATATTATTTGGAAGCTTAACCAAAACCAAAACCTCTAACAAAAGTAAGGTACCAATTGTAATGTTTAATGTCATCTAAGTGGTTACATCCCTTCATGTTTGTCTGCTCACTTGAAAGGAGTATAACATGGAGATATATTATTATTATATGTTTTTTCCTTTATTCACACTATAAATTATTTTATTACATTTTAATATAAATACATATGAAATGATAACATAACAATATTAAAATATAAAAACATGTAGACCTACGGGAGCAAGGCCTTATGCCCAAGCAACCCTGGTGGGTGGAGATCTGTCACTGCCGGCGCTCGTTCGGGCGATGGTCGGCAGCGACAGAGCATGGCGGGCGGTGCTCGCATTTAGTAAGGACACATTGAAGGTGAAAGAGGCGGCGGAGCGAGACCGGGAGGCAATAGCCACCCTCGAGAACCCAATCCGCCGCCCACACAGAGCTAGACGCCGGAGGAGGTCCTACATCCGTGGCTTTCCTTCCTAAAAACCGGATATGACGCCTTGGGCGGCGCACTTGGGGGAGTGCGCCGTCCAATGACCCAGACGAGAGGAGTGTGCGATGCACACTGCTCCAAAATAAGTAGGCGAGCGAGGAGTGAGTAGCCATTTACACCACCCCTCCTCTGCTTTTGACAACAGAGGGAGGCCTACCTTAAGGCCAAACGTCGCCGGGTGCCGAGGAAGTGGCCAATGCTATGCCCTTGGCCCCGGCAGCCGAGTAGGAAGAACACCCCGGGGGTTTTAGTCGGTGCATGTCCAACACACCAGGAGGCGGCCTCCACCGCCCCCTGAGGTCCTTTAGGGTTTTCCTCCGGGTTACAAAAAAAAATAGGCCCAAGCAACCCGTAGTTAGGAGCTCAAAGTGATCATGCTAACAATGTAAGCCGTATCAGGTAATACTGCCTTCTGTACCCGGCCCGTGATCCAACAACCAAGCGAGAGTCTTGTGAGATAATAATCGAGACTCAATGCGATTAATCTATTAGTCGATACGACTATCGGGACTAAAATTGATTCCATTTCTCACACGCTGGTAATCTCGTGTGCGAAGCCGTTGTTATTATTATTATCTCTTTATTTACATTACATTATATTTTATTTACAATGTTTCATTATTATTGTTTGTTATTGTTAATGCTATGTATGCTATGTTATTGTTAGTGCCCTGAGAATGGCGATCAACTAAGCTACTGGTCACGTTGGATACGACATAAATATAAGCCCAAAATGGATTTAGCCACTACTGTATCTCCGCTTACCCCGTATAGGATATAGCGTGACGATATGTATATTTATTTATTATTGTTTTCCTTAGCCATATCTTTGGCATTAGTCACGCCAAAAGGCGCAACTCCAGAACATCAAAAAAAACTAATAATGTAAACGCACCGAATCCCCAACGCCACCTGGCGAACATTCATTACTTACTTCTTAACGTTCTCACATTTTTTTAAATCAAACTCCGCATCGCATTCTTTTTAAACTAAAACATCGCATCGCATCCTTCTCCATTATAATCGCATATTAATCCTTTCACACTCGCAACACACAACACAACTGCTCAGAAACCATACTCCACATTCGCATTAAAATACATACATAGTGAGTGGTTGTAAAGTGCCTGGAATACCGCTGCTCGGTAAGTACTTCATATCATTGTCTCAAATTATCGCAATTAACTTTATTATAAATCATCCCGCCTACGAGGGTGCATTTTGTGCAACGGCATAAGTCAATAACTTATCCCGGCCCGCGAAGGCATCAAACTCTATTTGTATATTTTATTATACCTGAAAGGTTGTGTGAAATAAAACAGTCCTGCTATTTATGAGTTTTGAGTAGCTGATATAATAATGGATACTTAGACGTGAGTTGAGGACCAAACCAAACTCAATACATATGTGATTGCATTTCTCAGTATTCGAACCCATTATTTCTACCGTTTTAATCAGCATTGAAAACTATTTATAACTAGCTAAATATTACATTTGTCGGCGCGCCTGCATTTTAACGTCTGTGTTGCCAACTTGTAAAATAGACCTGTCATAACGAACACCGAGCACTGGAGGGGCGGCCATATTGCAAGAACCGGCAGTCTACTGACGAACGTAGTGAAGTGCGCACGCGACCACGTGCTCGGTGGACGTTAAAGTAAATCCAACTAAATCTAGCTAATCATTGACTATTTTACTATTGTTCTGAGTGATTGCTAGAATATTAGAAGTGAATATCTTTCTAACGCACATATTTTATTGAAATACCGTCTCCAACCCGATAATCCACGCCCGCCTTCGAGATGGAGAATACTTCTAATAACGGCCAAAAGACTTCACATTTTATTGTTTATTTTTGTACATATTTAGGAAATAAGCGTATCTTCAGATAGTACCTACACTACGATATTCAATTAAATACTATTATTTGGCGCCCATTATTCAGGCCTTACGTACGTGCCTATCGCGTTGGCCCCTCGTACGATCTCAGTTTAAATATTTAAACCAAAAACATAATCAAACGTCTGGTCACAACAAATCCACTTTCTATGATTAAGTAGCTGAATTAATTGCACTGCTAATGACGTGCAAACAATGCTTATCCTACCGTAAACTGCAACGTAAGTCATTAAACACTATTAACTAGCTCAGTAATATTTGACTGCAGTTTTCATGTCTGATATAGTTATAAGCATAGGTGGGCAAAATGTAATCTGATCAATATAAAATGAACTATAATTACATTTTGCGTTTTCATCATTAATATGACTGCATTTTGCTCATCTGTGTTTTAAACACTATGGAAAGGATTCCATAGTGTTTAATTAATTAAACACTAAACTTAATTGAGGACAATTGCATACACATTTATGACTCCTTAATGTTTTGAAGGAATTTAATCATGATTATAGACTAACAAAATTAAAATTACGACTAAATTTTATAATCGTTAATTATTAATCAGATTACATTTTGCCCGTCGCTGGTTATAAGAGTGGATACATAATATTAACTAAGCTCCAATATATCCGATTGTTACTCCGGCTTATATATTACATAAAATAATAATAAATAATGAAACTATATCCCTTACAAGGTGAGCAGATATAGATATAGATTAGTGGTTGTATCTACCGTACGCTTATATATCGTGCCGAACATGACCAGTAGCGCAGCTTTTCGCCATTCTCAGAGCACTCACACATGACATTTCTATTAGATGCCATGTGAGTTTCATCTCGATGTTTTCTTCACCGGTGAGCATGTGGTATTTTTTTTTTATACTATTATTAGAAAAACAATTACAAAGCTGCACTTTAAAGTCAAGTGCAGGCTGAATCTGGAAAACCCAGATATAATTGCCAGGATTCGAACCAGACCAGACCCTTATCCACTAAGCCACCATAGGCATCACATATTTTTTATATTTTATATAAATAATACGTTTATTTACTTTTGTCTTCTGTAAGCTTAAATATCGGAATTCGAGAAAACTCTTCCAAATTTTTGTATAAACGTAAATTATTTTTCCTAAATGAAAAAACGTCATAAACTAAGTAAATTAATCAATATAAACATGAATGGAGGTAACAGCAAAGGTAAGCAGCACTTTACAAAGGTCAAATAAAGAGGATCATGATGGAGATAAAGTTCAGGAGTACGCGGTATCGGGAGATTACATGAAAATAATCATATATGGTAAGGAAATGAAAGAGGTTTGTAAAAATTGATTTGAAGTGTCATTCCATTATTTCGCCTGCCCCAATAAAAAATACGCATGATTATAGATGCATCAATCATTACATTCCAATAAAAGATAAATTATTTTATATTTTGAACATAGGTGAATAAACACATAAGGTTAGAGATAATATAAAAATATTTTATGGAAGAAAGCTTTTTAAGAATCATGAATAAATTACACGTTAATAAAATTGAAAATGTCTTGATGTGTTTTATAAAAATGAGTGCATATTCAATGAAGGTGGCGTAATAAAGTTGACACAGGTAGATATAAAAGTTTTATTATAATAGGGTCTGGGGCTTTCAAAAGTTACAGCCACTTCTGGAATATAATAATTGTGCTACCGAAACTCATCAACTGTGGGTAAACTGTATTTTAGTGAATTAAATCTCCAGGAGATAGCTTTATTTAAAATTATTGTATTATATTAGCTTTGTTATTAAAATTATTCTTCTTTCAAACTAAAATTATCTTTAATACCATAAAAAAGTTCATTATTATAAAAGTTAATCTATTGTATAAAAACACTATTACAGATGTTTATTGCCTCGTGGTTTTCTTGAAGAAATCACTCCTTATTATAGCGCCTATGGCCCATTGCTGATGTATAAACTTCATGCTTTTCTTGAAACCAATAAAATCTTTCGTATTTTAATATATATATCACGCTATATTCCTTTCGAGGGTATCCACTTGTAATAACTGCTGCAGCTGCTGACCGTAAATTAATAGTTTGTAGTTTGTTTATAGTTATCTTTTGTAATAATCAATATAAACAGTTTAATGTAGTATTAAAATCACCTGCTAAATAAAACCTATTGTTTGACATTAAATAAACAATCCCGAAGTGATTATGTAACAGCATAATGAATCTAAATATTGAACCTTTACATTCAATGATCAGCCGGCTGTAATTAATTCAAAATAAATTCAAATGGATACAGAATGCTAAATCAAAGAAGTAATGTTTCAAAGCTTGGGGTCGAAGTTCGGAAATTATTGTAATTTCAGACAAAGAATAATAAACTAGTTTGTTAATTAAACATGATTCACTTATTTCATTATGTTAATTTATGTATAGGTTTCGCGTAGAAGATAAAGAAAATTTAGATAATTGGAAGCTTAATATCGTGCCTAACTGAATAGTTAATAATATTAAGGAATATCTGTATGTCCTACAGGTCGTTGTTTCGAATATGGGTGTTTTTTTTTAATTCTATTTATTTAAGGGACTTTTACGTGTGTACGTATGTCAGCCCCATCGTACCCTAATACAGAAATACCTAACTTATTACATATGGTGACATTCATCTGAACAGGCCAGACGCCTCATCAGATAATCGTTCTGTTAAGATTTTGTTAAACATCCCGATGTCAAGTCTGTTCAGACCAAAGGCACTCACAAATTCCTCTCTCACAGATTCAGAATAAGGGTGTTTGCGCAAGTAAATTTTATTATTGTAAACATACCTATAACCCTTCACTAAAATAAAACAATGTTATTGTAAACTAGATCGGCGTGATGATGTTATATATTACAACAACGCTTTACGATTGACATACGTCAATCGTATCAACTTTATTAAGTAATCTACTATTGTAAAATTATTTGCTCGAACTCACTGGCTGCTCATAAGCCTGACATATGGCTTCGCACTCTTTATATTGTGATTTATTATTCTTGTAATTTAGAACTAATAAATAAATAAATATATAAGTGTATACATATATAAATTTTGAAGTAGAACGACTTAAAAAAATGATTACGTTATTTTTATTTACTACAATATAGGCTGGAGCTTTAAACTGCAAGTCTGAAATTTATAGACGTTATTTCGACTTTTAAAAAATTAATTCGTTTAGACAAAAAACCGAATATGTAATAGAAACCTGAGTATAGCCATAGTATTGGCAGAGCCAAGACCATGTTGACATAATCGGTGACTTACCAAATCCTTTGACTTTAATCGAATAATGTTTTAGTGAAGTTTAAATAAATCTAAAGTTGCGTCTATAAATCTTAGCCTAAGTGTAAGAGACATTTGCATTAATTATTTAGGAATTATGATTGTATTTTTTTAGTTGAGATAATAATAAAGTGTTTGTTTACAAAAGTTAGTAACTAAGTAATTTACTTTATGGTAAAAAAGGAATCAATAGCGGATATAATTTAATCAACACAGCAAAAGGCTTTTAATTTGACTAATTCTTTGTAAATTGCTCCATCCGGCTCGGACTAACCTAGGGGGACTAATTTCATTAATGATTCTATAGAAGGCATTCCAATTTTTGTTCCGAAATTAATTTATACTCGACCTTTGTAAAGCAGAATCGTAAATACACGGAATTTTTGTACAACTGTGAATTAAAATACCATGGTTAAAATTAATTCTAATGTAATTTACATTATTGTGTAAAAATTAAAGTGTTAGATGCAATTATATAAAAACTACTAGCTGACCCGGCAAACGTTGGTCTGCCCTATAAATTATTTCCAGTGAATATCTTCTGTATTATAATATACAATTTTGGTCATAGTGGCTTCCACATAAAAGGTAGAAATATGCTGTTGCGGACTTTTATTTAGGACTATTCAAGATAAACAATCCTACGGTAAAACATCTTTGTGTAACTCCAATGGTTTAGGCAGAGTACGCTAAGATAGCTCTCAGAGGCCAGATTTTTTTCCGACTTAATTGACATGTATAATCGTATTACGACCAAAATTACATAAAATAATTACAAATTATAGCCTATATGTTATTCCGATGTATAATCTATATTACTGTAAAAGTTTCATGCAAATCCATCCAGTAGTTTTATCGTGAAAGAGTAACAAACATATTCACAAACTTTCGCATTTAAAATATTACTAGTAGGATTTAATATCAGCACACTATGTCGCGTACTCCTATAACGATAAGACGGGCTTAAGTACACAATGTCCAATACAATTTTCTGATGTATATTGGTAATGTAATCGTGTCATCAATATGTCCCTTTTTGGTTGGACAAGATTTTCAAAACATACTGTACTTTCAGTTTAGATTTATACGTCAACTATCCAGTAATACAACAACCTACGCCCCGAGCGTTGCACTAACCATACCAATTGTGTTGAAAACAAATGACTGTTGATGGATGTCTACACCGAATTAATTTTACGAAAATACATGATTATGCCTTTGTTTGATTTATAAATTCTTGAATAACACGACTTAACTTTAAGGTTTAAAATCAAATATAATAGAAGATACATAATCGTAATGTTTATAAACAAATAAAAATGATCCTGTAAATATATACTCAGGAAACTATGTATACAATAGCAAAGAAATGTAATGCGCTTCCTGCGTCTGGTTTTCCCCAATCTTACGTTTGGGAGCTTTTAAGAGAAGAATGAATGGGCATTTGTAGCGCGAATGCGATCCATCATCGGGCTTTATCATTATATTATTACTATTATTTAGTTCTTCGTTTTATTTACAATACTTCTCTATATATTGTCTTAATGAGTGAAACAAAAATGTTGTACCCCTTTTTACGAATATTGCGTAGACGGAGGAGATTGAAGCTTGTAACACTTATAGTTTATATAGAGAAGGAGTGCAGAATGTTATTTGTTTTTAAAATAATGCCTTATAAATATATTAGGTCATTAAAAAAACATTACTCACACTGCCATAAATTTGACACGCACGCATATGAGGAGTCTAATTTCAAAACCCACTGTAACTTATTTTTACAAATCCCATAAATTTATATAAACTTATAATTAATCTTTGACTTAACAATCACATTCTTATAAGGTTTTTAATTATTATTCTAGAGTGAAAAAGCATAAAATAAAAAATTCATATATAATATTTGCTTTGATAAAAACATTTCAAATTACTATTAGGACTATTAAGTAATTTTGTACGAAAAATCATTTTAGCGGGTTTTGAAATTAGATGCCTCATATATACTCTTTTGTTTATAGTTAAAGTTTGTGGTCAAATTTAGAATAGATTAATATTGTTTGTTTTTAATGTTATTTGTCTATAGTCTTACTGAATGTCAGACATACCTATAATTATTATGTATAAATATTTGTGCTTTATATTGTAGCGAAATTCATTTATTACAATATATTACCAACCACAAGTATATTTCAAATATAAATACATACATATACATTATTCCTATTAAGATTACTTACTTTATGAGTATTTTTGGACAAAAAATCCCGCAGTACACATATATCCTGGTATAATGTTCGCTTTTACATTCATCACACGAACAGCGAAAAATTGGAATATACTTTCAGTGACCATATTTCCACATTCTTATAATTTCGGACCCTTTAATCTCTACGGATTACTATCATGGCGTACCTGTTATGAAAATAATTATAAATGATCAAAATTTTTTATTTCTGGCCCCCTGTGTTTTAGCAACAATAGGTACAATATTGGTAAAAAATCCCTAGCCAATAAATATCGTTCTAAATTGTATAAAACTATAATGTTTGTAAAAAGCAGTCTATTAATAATTCGGAACAGTTAAAACAGACTGTATTTTCGTAGTTACGTTTAAATCTCGTGCACGCACGAGCCTGGCAGTTCAATCAAAGGGCGCGCGACATCCATCACTTCGCCATCTGTGTTTCCGGACATATCCATCACTTTGGCACGCGTGGAAATAGCAGCTTTCCAGTTTCGTAATTTGACGAAAAACTACACTTTTCGTAGTTTTTCTTCTATTATTATTTTATTCAAAATTTCGTTGCTTAAAATGTAACTTTTATTTTATTTTCTCTTTCATTATAACGTGGTATAACTTTAAATAGCGAAAAATAACGATACATTATTAATATTATCTACAACTATAAAGAGGTAATATTCAATTTTGTATATTATTAAGGATCCATTTATACCCCCTGACTAATGAAATACCGAAATAAAAACATATTTTGTGAAATTATATAGGATTTATTTCTAAGATCAAAAGAAAAAAGAAAGAAGGTAAGATAAAGAAAAGTAGGTTTTTTTTTTGTAACGATTAATTGTAATAGTTATATTATAAATTAAATTAATACAAATATTAGATATTATTATATGTTCTGTGTAAACACTTCAACTTTTATCATTTAAAGTCCTGATTTATTGCGAATATAATAATACAAACAAAATTATTTTCCTAAACATTACATTATTTCAGAAAAAGATAAAGCACGTGGTAAATATGGTTTCTTAAATTGTTTTCTTACTATAAGAGAGCCTGTTAGCTTTCCGAGCAAGTATATTTTTTATAAGCGTTTTAGACATCCTTTACGAATATTTGTGGTAATATATTTTTACCAGCACTCTATTTGGCTTATTAAAATTAAAACCTTCTTCAACGAATTATAAATATTTTATTGTATAATAAAACTAAAATATATTATAGTTAGTTTATTTATTATATTTATTTTTGTATAAAGTTTATTAATGCACGATAATTAATTTTTATTATAGTAGAAGTGGATATATTTTTGGGCTCCCTTTTATTCTCATTGTTTAGATTTATATTATTTCAACTGTAAGCTAATAACACACTATAATACGCCTAATAGCGTAGTTTATAGCGACCCTACTTTCGATGCTGAGGTCCTGAGTTCGACTCCCGGTAGCGGTAAACTTTTCTGTGAAGAGCAGATAAGTTTGTCACGAGTCACAGTTGTATATATGTATTTTAGTATATATATCTTTGTCTAGTACCCATATTACAAGCGCTAGCTTAATTTAAAACTAAACTAATGTGTGTAATTGATAGTAAATATTAAATATATGTTATTAAATACTTAACATAGCGTATGAACTAATTAATGCGATCGCTACCTCTACTAAAGAAGAATCTTTCAATTCTTGACCACAGCAATAAAAGTAAAGTTACTATCCCTTATCTTTGACTCTATCACCTACAGCCGTAATAAAACAATATTACTGATCGGTTTTGTTTAAATGACATGGATACGGTATAATTTTTATATAGCGTTTCACTTTTATGCCTCATTACACTTATGACAAATATTAATTTACAATAGGAAAAAAACTAGGTTCCTACTGCCTAGACAAAGTAACATACGACAAATAATATAGCTAGTATTATAAATAATAATATAGCTAGTATTATAAATAATAACATAAGCTTTCAAAATACCACGTTCATACGTTAAAACCATATATTTACACGTTTCTACTAGCATTATCAATAAACAAATGTTACTTTGTCTAGACCTCTAAGTTGCTACAAGTATTTGCAGCTCCGATGCTGTACTTTTTAAAATTGCTACACATTGATGAGCGTATATTACACCAATAACAAAAATTCTTATGACATGGTATTCACATTTCACTCAAAATGAGCTATTTCGTTATTAAAAATATTGATAAATTTGCGTGTAAGATCCAGTATATGTTGAAAAAAAAAACATAACATTTCTACGAAACACACGTAGTGTACTAAAATGTGTCAACGAAATTGAATTTCGCTTTTGTTTCCACCAAAAACGGGAACCTGAAGAAATTTTTTACTTTCGGTAAATAACGAAGTTGGAATTTTTCCATTAAGTATTCACGGGGTCAATAGAAAAGTTTGAATAAGTTGTATTCTCTAGTCAGTGAGAAACGCTACGTTTTAGTTTTCCTTGTATTCTTGTTCCTGCAGCAAATTTTGAGATATTCTGAGATTTTTTTTTCTTTTACACTGTTTCGACAATGGGACTACAGTGCACCTGATGGTAAGTACAAAATGAAATATGAATAATTGAAATGAAATGATTGAATGTATGAAAATTAATCATTCATTTATTTATTTCATTCATTCGTTCATTTATTATATGGAAAAAAAAATAAACTATCTAAGCTACAAAATTAGTCATACCTTCGATGTACTGGAATTTTACTTATAGTTTGTTATTTATCGAGACATGTATAATTAAAAACACTAGTGTGCAGTTTTTATTCATTTTTAAAACCCTAAGTTATAACACATTACTAGCCTCGTATTGAAACACAATTTTTAATACATAGAGAGAAAGTTGTCCTGTAATTGAAATACGTAAGTTGGAATTTTTTATCATATTTAGAAAGTTATGGCCGTAAAATATTTCTTGCATTAACACGTTGACCTTAAAATTAGATATGGCGTTATTTTGAACATAGAAATTCGATTCCAGATAACGTAACGAGAATTACGTTGCTTTTTGCAACGCGTCTAATCAAGTTCATAAAATTAGGCCCTTAAAACCACTAACTTCTTGTTTTGCTAAATATATCTTCTAGTTTATAAACATATATCTGCTATTCAGATATTCGTATACAATTTACAAAAGCATTAGAAGAGCTTTATGTCAGAATTGTTGCCTGAATATCAACTTTTTCATAAACGAAGCGCGCTATCTGATAGTAAAGATTTATGTCGGCAGTAAATTAGGTACCTTTGCAAATATATGACAACACCCCGTCCATTTCGAGCATTTACGCCGCTCTGACCTGTTGAAATGTCCCGGACTGCTTCATGGAACGTAAATCCTTTATGGAGACAGTACTCACGCGGCCATTCAATCTATTCTATGGTTTTTTCGCTCTCTCGGCAAATATACTCTGAATACTTTATTCCGGGTGAAAGACTACTGTTTTGGTGAGCTTTTTGATGTCCACTTAATGTAATTTATATAACATAATTTTTTAACGGCTTAATTATTATTTAACATGATAAGGTATATTGTACCTCTTAAAACTAAAAAAAAAACTTATAAATTGGTAAAGAAAAACTGGTGATCTACTTAAAAAAATAATAATTAAAATGAATATCACCCAGTAGGGTGTAACTAATTGTTGTAATAAGTTGATAGAAATCAACCGCGATACTTGCCTTTGTTCGAGTATTTTGTACACGCGTAAAAAAAACACATATATTTCTACTATATAGGTATACATATATTTCTACTATAGTATCACTAATATAATTTGTAGTCGATTTATTGTCTGTTTGTGATATTTTATGCTTCCGTGGATTTCTTAATCGCACAATGATAATAATAATAATGTAAAGATTATAAATAATAAGTTAGCTAAAAAACACTTTCATTGCAAATTAGTTAAATAAATATTCTTAAAGTAATTTGAAAATCGATTTGCATATTTCTATTTTTCTCAACGACATTGATCGACAATATTAGCGCCGGTATTTCAATTTTCATCGCCTAACGACGTCGGCAAATATGATAACTGTTTTATTTTAGAAATATACAAAAATACGTTTAGTGACCTGGCGTTACACGATAAAAGTCACTTATTTAAACTCCCTTTCATATATATAAGATTTCGAAACACTTCTTTTATTAATATATAATAATCATCTAAATACCGGTTTTCATAGCTTACTTCACAATTGTTAGATTTTCAAACAAATTTTCAACCTTTATTTTAAACTCTTAGGGGTGAAATACTAAAAAGTCCGTCGTTATAAGGTGACTACGTCATAAACCTAGACCTAGAGACCTTCAGTCGTGATATATGTGGGCCGACATGACGATGTAGACTATCGATGGATTTTCATCCTTTGATAGTCGCTTTCGTTTTTGGACTACACTGTACTTACCATCAGGTACTCTGTAATCACTATGTCGAACCAGTGTAAAAAAAAATAAAAAAAAATAAAAAGTAAAAAAAACATAATGTAATTTCATGTTTCTATGTTCAGTAGTTTCGGCACCACGATATACCAGTCAGAATAAAGATTTTTATACTCAAAAAATATGTCTCACGCTATATCCCTTCCGGGGTAAGTAAAGATACTTTTATGCCTATATCTGTATTTGAGTTATATTTAAGAACACAGGCAACGAAATGACGTATGAAAATGTCAGTCATATGCCATACTCAATTTCATATAAATTAAAACTGTACATTATTGCTGTATGTCGCTGCCGTCTCCCGTCAGACGCAGTATACTGAATGTCCTTTAGAAGCAAAGATAAAATATTACATACACCCTATACAATTAGTCTAAGATTTATAGACGTTACTTAGACTTTGCGGAGACTTTACTCAAATGTTACAAATTATATTATTGATTTAATATAAAATATATAAATCACGTCATCGATTTTGTCAACTTCTACTTGATTTTGCAAATATTTTGGCTATGCTCAAGTTCCTATTTTATATTCAGTTTTTTATTAAAGGTGATCCTATTTTCTCAGCAAAGAATATGTGTAGTCAAAGTAGCGTGTATAAATCTCACCCTAAGATATTACAAGTAGGATACTAATGAGGTACTATAAATTCTATCAGAAAACATAAAAGAAATTGGCCTTCACGAGATCTCGTCGGATATCAGAACATTTTTAGTATTTCCTTCCAATTTTTCATAGTAGTAAAAGAGAAAACCAACATCAAAGTAAGCAATCGAGGTGTCGTCAGAAAAGCCATGAATCTAAATCAAGTGTAAGCTCATCAAAGTTCAGGGATGCCCCGTAGGCACTTCCAAACTCATTTTCATATTAAAGGCTTCGACACGACAGACATATACATACCTATACCCACAACTTGTTATACAATCTAAGCATTTATTTATTTATTTTAATTTACTGTTTAAATACAAATTTCACAGAGATAAATATTTTAATCACATATGCCTCAGTCTCTCTCTCTCTCTCTCTATAATGTAATATATAATATATATTTTGCCATAATAAAAATATAAATATAATAAATAACATACAGAAAAGAAGAAAATACAAGATATAAAAACATAAACATGGCGAAATGGGCCATCCGTCAGTTTAATGCCACAGAAGAAGTCTGAAGCGCTGGTTTTAATGAAGGGCCTCGGTATTGTTAGATCTTAATAAAAGAAATTAAGAAAAGAATAAAAGTAATAGACAGAAAATACAATAAAAGAATAAATTAAACTCAAAGCAATGTACTTACATAAAAATTAAATAATACTAAATAAGCTAGTGAATATAATAAATAAATACACTACAAATAGTGGTATAATAATGAACCTTTAATAAGAAATAATATATAACAAGAGCAAAAGTGTAAGAGAAAATAAATAAATAAACTACTTACCTAATAAACTATGAACTTAAATTTAACTTTTTCTTAAGTATAAATTTAAATGTCGATAAAAGCTAGGGTGTAGAAGTGCCCACGCGTTGCCACCTGCACAAATTCGTTGACTAAATTTTATTTATCCTGCCTCAACACAGTGATGATACCACACCTGACGGTAAGCATGGTACACTCCAAAAAACGACATCTATCAAAAGTTAAGAAATACCAATCGATAGTCGCAGCGGCCGGCATGGCCTGCACAAATATCTCTTCAAGCAACGCTTAACGGATCCCATATCATAGTATGGTGGGAACAACCTCGCCGAAGACCGTTCCACAGCCCAACGACACGGCATAGTAAGAGTTAGAGAACTTCTTAGTCCTAGCCGGGATGTGAGATATCGTATAGCTGTAACTCCGTAAACCTGTGGTTCTATTAAGAAAGGGAGAGGGTGTAACAAGGTAAGCGCTAAAAAAAGGATTCTAACTAATTATCTGTAGCTGTGTCTGCGAGTGAATCCGAGTCCAAAAATAAAATATATGGAGTCAATATAAAGTAAACGTTTAAAATATTAATGAATACAGGTAATAATAACTATGTAAGTAAATTATAAGAGAAGCAAGCAGCTATATTAAAGTTTCCTCAACGAGGCTGCCTTTATTAAATTAAAATTAGTAAAGTTGACAGAGTACACTGGAACAAGTAAGCGTCTCCTACGTCCTGTCATTAAATTCAATTAGAATTTAAGCAAATTCTGGATAATGAAGCGTCATTACACACCTTTATGTCGCATAATTACTTGACACTACAGTACAAGTAAATTATATTAAAACAAAGCGGTAGATATTAGCGCATGTTTTGTATAGAACTGTGTAGTTATTTTGTTGAGGAGAAAATAATGATTCTATTTCTCACAAGATGTTTCAGTCTTATATTGGCACGCTGCACTATATCCGTTTTGGGTGACCGGAAATACTTCAATCGCTAAATGGGTACTAGTAAAAAGTGAATACAGACTACAGACAGTGATATAGGTGTATTATACCCATAGATGGGCAAAATATAATCAGATTAATAAAAACTTTTACGATTACATTTTGCGTCTTTACCATTAATATAACTGTATTTTGCTCATCTATGTTTTAAACACTACGGAATCCCAGATTGCATACACATTTATGACTTTGTTAATGTTTTAAAAGGATTTAATCATGATTACAGAGCAAGAAAATTAAAATTACGACTACATATTGTAATCGTTAATCATTAATTAGATTACATTTTGCCCATCTCTTATCATACCCAATGCGAGCAGTGGCGCTGCTAATCGCCGTTCTTGTAAAACTGTACTTGACATTTTCTGACCTGCAATGTAGTATTCCTTGCGATGCTTTACTATACTAGTAAACAATTGATATCATCCTAACTTATAGGGATAATCCAAAAAGTTAATGTCAGAATGAAATCCTACAATCATTGTGTTTTTTCGCGTCTGTATTCAGTTTGGACTTAAAGTCAGAGTGAATAGAAGTAATTATACAATCAACGCTTTGGTGACCACTTTTTTTACTTGAGGAAATTCCCCATAATACCCATTCTTGTGCACTTATGTATGGAGTTGCTAAAGTGCATCGACTTTCGCTGACTAAAAACCTCTAACAGAAATAATATGATGATACTAGTTCTACGTGCTAACAAGGAATCAATGCTACAAAGCCTCACTGCGCTTGTTTTAGTCACTCCTGCTTTATGACATATCAAATACAGTGCAAACTCTATATAACGACCCTCAAGGGACTGTGCATATTTTGACGTTATAGAGAGTTGTCGTTAAATGGAGAGAAGAAAAATCTGTATTAGAAAAAGTTTATTTCAGACTAGTGTTAGTAATTACATAAAAAACAATTCTCATTTGATCGCTATTGAGTATAATCTGTTATTTTTATCTGACGTCTTTTGCTGCACCAGTGATTTTGTTGTATTTTTTTTATTATTTTATTCATATCTTGCGATATTGATGCATCTTGGTGATGTTCGGTATGTGTAATGCCGACAGTCGAGTTTATTACGGGCTACGATAATAAAACGACAAAAGAACGTACACAGCTGCGTAGTTTTTACTAATTATGGCAACTTAAAAAGTATTTATATTATTAAATTGCTGTCGTTATTGAGAGTGGGTGTAGTGCTACATAGAGTTTATCATTGTATGGGAAACAAGTTAAACCAACCAAATGGAGATTACACTGTATATCCATATTTTACAACTACATTCATCTGAATCTATTTATAACGTTTTTCAAACTATTTTTCTCAGTAACTATGCTATCGAGTACTACTAAATTACTACAATTCGTATAGAATTGTCATCAAAAGGCCGTATAGTCTTATCTAGGCTCTAACGTTGCTACTTGTATTGATTTACAGTCGGCGACGTGAGATAACAGATCTCTTGAGACAAGTATTGAACTATCGTAGACAAGGCTTAACTTTTTGTAGGTGAAATATGTTTTAATACACTTTTAAAAAAAAAACTTCTTATCTCTATTTTCACTCTTTCAAGCTTTATCATAATAGGTCACATATTTTTATATTATGTATAATATTTATCGTTCTTGTGATACCTTCGTGAATTGAATGTCTTGAATAAAGATGAAACTAGCCACGAAAAACAAAGAATCTGTCGAATATCCCTCGACAGTCACCATAGATATACTAGAACAACAAAAGACCAACAATGAGAAAATTTTATGCCTTTTGTTTAGTATTTCAAATATAAATTAAACGGGTAATTTCGATTTAGTCCTAGCAACACCGTTCGATCTATCAATGACTTACTCTCCATCTGTCCGCCATGTACGACATACTGAACAACTGTAAAATCATAATTTCTATTATTTTTACAATGCGATTCTAAATTGCATCATAAATGTTCCACCGAAAAGATCTTTGAAGACACCAGTTTCCTGTATGAGAAGCAGGGGCCCCTGAGTAGCTGATGAACCTATCAACAAGGTGAGTTAATTAATGACGAGCCGAGCTCTGAGTTTTTTTACCAGTGGAAAATCCATCATAGGACTTCCTGGTCGCCATGAGGGTGAGAGCCAGAGTTGTTTCAGACTCCTATTGGCTAAAAATCTTTGGGTGTTACAATCGCGCCGTGGAAAACCAGCCGTAGGAGTGATCTACGCAATCTGCCCCAGTACTGGCACATGGGCCGCTTTCACAGGCTTCCTTAAATTATAAAAAGTGGTTCGAATTCACTACTTCTAGAAAATCGACGTATTAGGCAGTATGTGGCTATACTCGCACCCTGCCTGCCTCTTGCATGGGCAGTGGACTCCCTCAAGTAGCACTGCCATATTAAGGCCGAGCTCTGAGCTAGTTGAAGATTATCCAACACCTTATATTGAAGCAATTTGATTGAAGATCTAGCATTCGTTTTTTGTTCAACAATGCCATTTTTGCCTTACCAAGTCTATTACTATCTCAAAAATAATCAATTTTATTTAACTATTATCATTTTAACAACAACTTCCACACCTATATTTCGGCCTAACTTTTTACGTATAAAATTGACTGTGTAACCTAATACGTTGAACAGCCAAGCGGCAATGTCTTGTCAAAGGGGTTGGAAGGAACAATTCTCAATATGAGATGTAGTACGTATCAGATCGCAATAGTAGGCGTCTCGCAAGCAATATCCGGAACAAGCGGCTGGGAACAGTCGACGAGGCGAGTATCCGATATGAAGTAACATCGCATTTCAATACGGTTCAATAATAAACGGTTCGTATAACGAATGCAAAAAATATGTTTTATACATTTACAGCGCCCACTAATACTATACTCTCCCTAAGATTTTTTAAATAATTTCTTTGTGTAAAATATAGTAAAATATAGTAATTTATACTATATTTTGAGACTAGAGATTAACAAATATTTTGACAGTATATTTATTAAATTTTCAAAAGACAGGATAATACTTTTTATGCTTCTATGAGATGATCGCCACTATCACACAATAAATGGCTTATCTGTTCCCACTCATTTCCTAGTATCGCAACCTATCAATGTAAAACCTAATTCTTTCTACTTTTTTATCACTGGTTGGGGTGGAATAAATACATCCTAGGTAATAAGAGCAAAACCTATGAACATAAGCAATATTATTTTTAGACTACTGTATAGTACTTTCAAGTGTATTTTATACAATATGCTAGACAGTCGGGAAATGAAACGAAATATAACTTTATTCAATTAGGTGCTCTTTTGAGTACTTTCGAACCGTCAAAAGAAATGATAAATGTATGTACCACCGGTTCGGAAAGCGGAATCTACTTATAAAAACTAATGAGAAACCTACATACGGTACCCTAAATAATCTCGGTCACCAATAGATTTTCTACTCTCATAAATACTGCAAATGTTGCGTGCAAATAAAAACGTCAAGTGTTGCGTGTCCATCGCAAATGAAGTTTGTAGAGTATTTCGTGCCCTCCTTATGAGCACTATGCGATGCTGTCGTATAGCTCTCGATCAGGCGGAGGTAGCCGTGACCCTCTTTAGAGTTCAACTTGATGTGTTATTGCCCCCATTTTACCTTCATAAACCACGGCGTAAAAGCACAGTTCGACCACAGGTATAACATTCCTCGGCTTATTTCGTAAAAGCCAAGCATCGACGTTTTCCGATGAACGTGCTCCCAACGTCATCTATTGGGTGTTTTAAACGAAGCGTGAAGAGATATTTGTGCAGTCCGGCAGGGTCCCTGCGTCAACGATAAGTTTTTTTTTAGTTGTAATCATTTTTTGGACTGCATCATACTTACCATTAGGTGTGGTGTAACCATATATCGAGTCCTAATAAATATAGTTTTAGTTTGTTGAGTTTGTCTTTTTGTTCTTACAATTTTCTATTCTCATCTCAATTTTATATTTAGTAATCATCAATTGTAATTATATATTACCTGTATAAATCCACCATTGTCTATCTATTGATAAAAAAATCAAAGTCCGCTTAAAATAGGGCTTACTTAAATTATTATAGATCATTTTTCCATTACAAAGTACCTACGAAACATCTTCCTATCGACAGTCTCTTCCGTTCTTTGTATGTTTTGATGGTCACTGCCGTCCTTGGATTGCAGTGTACTTTCCATCAGACGCGTTACAGTCACTTTATCGAAACAGCAAAAAAAAGGACAAATATTATTAAATTGATTTTTTTTCATAAATGTAGAATACTTTTCTTACTTTATAATTTTCAATCTAAATAATTTGTGTTTTTATATAAATACTAGCTGTCCCGACAGACCTTGTTCTGCCCTATTTCTCTAAAACAAAGTCACATTGTTTTTTTTAATGTTAATAGCTTCCCCGTCAGATTTTTTAGAAATTGTTTGAAGGAACCTGGCCTTAATGCTATATGTATAAAAATTGACAAATATTGACATTAATATTTATACGTCACTCAATAATTGTTTTGCCTTCCCGGAACCCGTCCACTAACATTTAAACTTTATGGTGTGGTATTAAAGTTCAAAATGACTTATAACGAATCTTTTGTATGAGAATACAGAAAAGTGTTATTTTTAGACAGTTGCAGGGAATTTTTAAAATTTTTCTCTCCGTAATAACCTTCCTCAGACTTCATCAAACACAACAAAAAAAAAAATCAGCCAAATCGGTGCAGCCGTTCTCGGGTTTCGTGCTTATCAAGACATTTTGCGATTCATTTTTATATTATAGACTAGCTGTCCCGGCAGACCTTGTTCTGCCCTATTTCTCTAAAACAAAGTCACATTGTTTTTTTAAATGTTAATAGCTTCCCCGTCGGCTGTTTTTTTGAAAATTGTTTGAAGGAACCTGGCCTTAATGTTATATGTATAAAAATTGACAAATATTGACATTAATATTTATACGTCACTCAATTGTTTTGCCTTCCCGGAACTCGTCCACTAACACTTGAACTTTATGGTGTGGTATTAGAGTTCAAAATGACTTATAACGAATTTTTTGTATGAGAATACAGAAAAGTGTTATTTTTAGACAGTTACAGGGAATTTTTAAAAATTTTCTCTCCGTAATAACCTTTCTCAGACTTCATCAAACAAAAAAAAAAATCAGCCAAATCGGTTCAGCCGTTCTCAAGTTTCGCGCTTATCAAGACATTTTGCGATTCATTTTTATATTATAGATATATTTTCCATCTTTTGCTTTTTTATAAATAGACTTGCTTTTTTTTATCAATTCTTACTAATTTCGTGTAAAAAAATTAGAATTTTTGAAAGAGTCGTTTTACTGTGCTGTTGTGCGATATTGTTAAAATTATTTCAATCCAGCTAAGCTTCAAGGGTTCGCTATCGTGTTTCGACATGGCAACGTGATATTACTCCATTTTTCAATTTGCAGCGTCATACCCAACGGGAGCGTCGCTGATGGAGGCAAGAATGTACTCATGTGATATCTCCACAAACACAAAAGCTCCCTTGACACGTGTAACCCGAAGTCCCGATGCTACATCCGTTTTCAATTTTCTAGTAACGAGTGTTTTGAAACGTTTAACGGTATGCCTTTACCAGCGATCGGTGTTTATGTTACTCCGGCGATGAAACATTTTAATCTAGAAATTGCGTTGGGAATAAATTGAAACGAAAAATTCTGTATTAGCATAGATGATGTTTTTAAAGGTTTTACATTTACCCTAATAGTTGCAATCTAGTAAAACACTTGGTGGTTGCTAATGCTGACTAAAGCAAAGTCAAAATATAACTAAAAATGATCTTGCTCTTGGGTTTATATTCGCGTGCTTGTCTTATTATAATCACTATATATTTATTTTTGAGTGGTTGTATTATTGTAGCGGTTGTTATTACTTAGGCTTATTATTATACTTATACTTAAGATTATTTAAGCTATATGTTATTCTATTTATTGTGTGTTTATTGCTTATAGATATTTCTAATAAGATGTAACAGGACCGGGGCCCTTCACGAAAATCAGCGCTGTAGACTTCCTCTGTAGCTTAAATCTAATGGAGGTCCCATTTTCGCCGTGTTTATATGTATTTGTTTTTTGTTTATGTATTATTATTGGAGTATCAATATGGGGTAGGAGGATGTCAGTCTTCAACAAACGAGTGTATAATTAATGTTTGAAGAGCGCGCGTCATACTCGGTCATATCGTAACTCTTCATCAGGTGAGATTGAGGTCAAGCGTAAGCATGTTTATAATAAAACTGAATATTTTGAAAAGAAAATAAAAATAAATAGGGAACTTACGGACGCCTTATCAGAATTACTTTTCAAGGGCATACTTGAGGCCATAGATGGGCAAAATGTAATCAGATTAATAAAAATCATTACGATTACATTTTACGTTTTTTTACCATTTATATGACTGCATTTTCCTCATCTATGTTTTAAACACTACAGAATCCCAAGTTGTATGCACATTTATTATTTCTTAATGTTTTAAATGGATTTAATCATGATTACAGAGCAAGAAAATTAAAATTACGACTACATTTTGTAATCGTTCATCATTAATCAGATTACAATTTGCCCATCTCTGCTTGGGGCAGTTACAAATAAAATGAGAATATGAGTACTCATATCAAATCACTATATCGCTTACTAATAAAATAAAAATCTTGATTGTTCAAAATCTCTTTATGATAGATAGTACGTACAGACTTTTAGTTCTGATATAAATCTATTGTATTTACGCTAGATTAGAGCTGCAATCCGTTTTCATGTTAAGCGTTGAAGCGCAAGGAATTTGAGACCGCGCGCTGGGACCAAATGAAGTCACTGATTTTTATATTTATTTTCTATTTCATTTTTAAAATGAACTTATATTTACTTTGAAAATATTTTATGCTATGATATATTTATATATTCATTTATTTAAAGATACTTCAGATGGCGTAAACAGTAATGAATGAAATTAATATATTCATAAGTACCTGTAAAATTAATATATTCATATTGTATCTATTAATATATTCAGTGTGTAATTTTTTACACGCAAAATAAGCATTTAATAATAACGCATCTTAGATTATATAGATAGAGTCCGCTCATATATCGGACATAAAATTTCCGCGCCAAAATTAACACGTGACATGACCTACTAGATGCATTGTGGCAGGTGGCGCCACCAGATATAGAGTTGCCACATTCACCCTAAATACCCTTAAAATTAATTATATATTCCAATACGGAATAATGCTAAATTTCTGTCATATATATTATTTTTTCACTCGGCTTGTCTTGAATTAAAAACTATTTATATAATTAATATACATAAAAGAATAATAAACAGTTCTATGGTACATGATGATTTTTTAATAATTTTCCATAATATTGAATCAATACTTAGCATGAGGTACAACCAAGGCACCACCCAAGGACTATCTATATATCATATAGATGTCACGATGTAGGTATAGTGTTATTCCGAACAACCTTGTAACTATTTAAGTATTATTTCAAGAAATATATCAATTAATTAATAATGTATTTAATAAATTGGACTTTAAGCAAAAAATAAATATAATTAACAAAGATTAAACAATGATGCTAAAAAATGTTGTAAATGAAAACTATAGTATACTGTACTAATATAATGCCTAAGAGCAATTTATATAATTAGTAAATATTTTTAATTTTTTTATTAGTATCAACTATGGACCCTGTTGGGCATGGTATTTATGTAGGCAAGAAGGCTTCAATATATAAATAATAATTCGAAGGCCTAGGCTGATGTAATTAACGAAATGTGCAACATAATTTCACGTTCGGTTAATATTGGTATGAAGATCGTTGCAGACACTGGAAAACACATATAATACTTTTATTCCCAAAATATTTTTTAAAGGAGTAAAAAGATGGTTGGGAAGAAAAGAAAGGCAACCATACGTGTTGCCTGTTCGATCGTGAAAGCGAGTTCGCATGGTAGAAAAAAATAGGTTATTCCAAGTACTAATTTTACGTAGATAAAGTCATGGGCAAAAACTAGTATTGTATAAAGGTGACGTACTCATGCATATTAAGAAGTATACAACTTTTCAACTCTTAGATCACTATACCTCAAAATTGGCAATTCTTAGGAGAATACGTGTAAGCAAAATTGTTACAGATAATTGCATAATCTACAACTTTGACATACATATTTTTATTTAGTTTTGTTGAAACATGTAAAAACCCATATTTGTGAACTTAAATAACTTTTTTGTTGATATGGGATCAATGAGAATGGTGTTTCCAACATTCGTACCAGTTTTCAACTCAATGCGATAATCATAATCATGTATTTTGACCGGGCCAATAGCAATTAGCCCAAAATAAAAATACCAAAAAGATTACACAAATAATAGATATATTTTTCATCAACGTAGTGATTAATAACAACTATATCGTACTTGATGCCAGCTAAAGACAATAAAAATTAATATTTTCGTGTTAAAGCACAGAAATTGGGGAGTTTTAAAAAGTAAAAAACTGGCAACATTAGCAGTTAAAAATTATTGTTATATGATTTAAAATTATATTGACGTTTTTTCAAAGAAATCAAACATATTTCACTGTTTACCTATGAAAGGAAATTTTACTATTGCTTCCGAATTATCACTGAAAATTTCTGCACAATTTGACAGCACACCACGCCATAATAAAAAAATATAACAGAGCACAACACTGCACCGTTACCAAGTGACAAGAGTCGTCCATGAGAAGTGTGTCATGTATTAATTCATGCAATTCACTTAAACTGTTTTGTGCGGTTAGTACTACTAGGTTGTTACGCATTTAAATCAAAATATTTATTTAGCTTAACTTAGCTAAATTAGTGTTACTTACAGGGTAAATTACAGGGTTTTAGACTTAATGATGACCTGAAATGTAGTTGGTACGTTTACTGTTTTTTTTATTTAATTTAATTTATGCATGCACAAGGCCAACGGATCATATTTACGTCCTTACGTCATTTGTATATAAGGCTGGAAGGAATAAAAAAGATTACCATCTACAAATTCAAATACAACTTTCTTTCTTTTATATTCTAACTCGACTCAGTCCAAAAAGCAACAACGACTATCGGCAGTTAAGTAAAATCCATCGGTAGTCGCAGTGATCATGCCAACCTGCACAAATATCTCTTTACACTACGCTCAAAGGATCTCATATCATAGGATGGTGGAAACACGCTCGCCGAAAGACCATTCCACAACCCAATGACTCGCAAAGTAAGAGTTAGAAAACTTCTTACTCCTAGCTGGGATGTGAGATACCGTATAGCTGTGACTCCGAAAATCAAACGCTTGGTTCTATTAAGGAAGGGAGAGAGTGGAACAAGGTACTAAGGAACACCAACTTTCAAGTTAAAAGTACGATATACTCTGAACTTTTACTTCTATTTCTAAAATAAACTATCATACAATTCAAGAACTCTTTACATTTATGGATGTTATTGCAAAGATTGTCAATATTTGTTCAAATATGACCCCTGAACCTAAAATAACGTTCGAGACTCGGACAACTCGTTCAGTAGTTATGAAATTTTGTCGTAAGATACACTTTACTCAAAGCTACTTTTGAAGATTGTGAAACTATAAATGTTTTCTTTTGTTCAATGTACTGATTAAAATATTATATTTTATAATACTTTTTTTACAGGTATCTACAAGTAATATATACACAATACGCTTACAATAAAGTATAAATATATAGAAAATATAATTATGTTAGTTTTTTGGTAAGGTTTTTGACTACGCGGTCATGTAAGCCCCGTAAACATACAAATTTAAGATCTGAATTCTAAAATTTTTTTTACAAATGTGTAAATTAACAGTGCCTGGGTACTCCCGGGCTCGGTTAAGTATTGATGGAATGCACCGAAATGCATCATATTCATATTAAGGACTCGAAAAAGAGTCTCTCTTTCCGATTTAATACGAGTGCATTCAATCAATACGTGTTCCGCGTCTTCGTTAACGTTACATATTTCGCATTTATCTGTATTCTTAATTTTCATTAAACTTAAAAAAATATTAAGCGGCATGTGGCCGGACTGTAATCTGTGGGTATTAACAATTTGGGATCGAGATAATTTGTATTTTAAACGGTTTTGTTCTTAAAACATATGGTGCTAAGATATTTTGGGCCTTATAATATGCAGCCACTTTTGACAAAGTAGTATGTAGGCAATTCTGATCTTCTATAACATTCATGTAGTTGTGGTGCTAATCTATTCAGCGACTTATGCCCGCTGCGATGTATTGGAGTTTTAAAATCTATATCCGTTCAACAACTTTTGCAACCGACAGTACGTACATAGCAACAACATTAATAAAATTGTCGTTTCTTCTGATTCTAATATATATTAAAATTTTTGTTCATGCTATTCAATATTCTGCCATTTAAAAGATATTTAAATTAGTCTTTTTAAAATATTTTCATTAAAAATTTAGTCCTACTAATTACATGGATTAGTTACTAGAACTTCATAAAGAGAAATATATAGAGATCGCAATAAATTCATAATTTAAAATGGAAAATAGGGAGACAGACAGACTAAAATTATTTTAAATATCATCTGCTCATTGAAAGCTTTTGAAAGATATTTTTCTTTCTTCGTAAGAGCTTTCAATTTTACTTTTTTTATTATTAGTGCTTATACAAACGTAATATTAATATTCTTATTATAAATACGTAGCAATTTGTTGGGTAAGCCCACGCACTAAATTTCTTTAGTAAATCCTCAACCTTCGTTAATAGGACCTCATTAAATTGCTTCGGCCCTACTTCCTTTGATTCTAAGGATTCTCAACATCGATCAAACCTGAGCAAACAGCGAACCTTCTCGAATATCAGAATCTCGTGATAAAGGGGTTAAATCAATTTACGGTAGATTTGCGAGGGCCGAGCGCGGCGCGGCGGTCGATATAGACAGAGAGTAGACTTAATTTATTAGAAAACATAACGTATTTTTACGACTCTTCATTTTCCATACTACCTCTTGGATTAATTGAATTGAAATTAATCCCATTCAAAAAAATTCATTAACGCGTTAGCTTTGATTTTATCAATCAAGTTCCTAAAAATATAAAAAGAGGATACTATTCCATACGCGGAAAAGCGAATGATATTAGGTTCGAATTCTGCCACGTGCCTCTAAGTTTTTCCAGGTTAAGTACGCATTTAGGCATGACATGCTCACCGGTGGAGGAAAACATCCCGAGGAAACCCGCATGGCACCTAATACAAATGTCATGTGTAAATGCCCTGAGAACAATGATCAGCGGCACTACTGGTCCCGATGGGCATGACATATAAGCACAAAATGGATACAGGCATTAAAATACGTCTACTCACGCTGAAAGGAATATAGCATGACGATATATTATTATTATTTCTATTCTATAAATAAATATTCAGTCGACATGTTTATGTTAAAATATAGCTATCTTACAAGGTATCTACTTTAGATTTATAAAGCAACTAGCTGATTCGGCAAACGTTGTTCTGCCATATAAATTATAGCAGACCAGCCACGCTTTGCTGTGACTGGTTTTTGAATAATTACTCAATCCAGTCAACGGATAGCGCCATCTTTTAGAATCGGTTGGAGCTAACTGTAAATTATGACTGCTAAATAATAAACAAATAATTTGCAATAAAATAATATTGCGACTATGAATTGAGATGAAAACTATCCTATCTTTTAAATTAGATCAAACTTCACGTGGTGTGTAAATTTCATTAAAATCGGTTTAGTAGTTTAGGAGTCCATCGCGGACAAACATCGTGACAGGAGATTTATATATATTAAGATTTGTGGAAAGTTCTTACTTCATAATTGAATAGTTCTTGTAGAAGCATATTTATTAAATCAATGGCATATCTATAAATTTGTTACGTTTCATATTTTCATATCTATAGCTTTTGTCTGTCTCTGATATCATCGCATAAATTGCTTAGTTAATGGCTGATTACTACCATAAAGAAAACTAGCCTTCTAACAAATTGTTTAACCCATTTAAAACAAATGACATTGCCGACAATCAAGTCAAAGTTTATTTAATATACTCTAATGAATCAGAACTTGATAATAAATACAATTATTGATGTCTCAGTTTCACAGAATTAAATTCAGAATTTATTTTGCGATGGACATCATATAACGGTAAACATGGCCAGCTCTTGTACTGTCAGCAACTTTGCTCAATGGTATACAATACCATAAACCCGTTGTATACGGCACATATTGTCTCCTATACTTCACGCTCCGTGTACCTTCTCTATTGTTGCTTTAAGTTATTGAAAATCCTTTCTAGCAATAATATTTTCTATAGTAAAACTAAATACTTAGCAAGCAGTCTGCAGAAAATGTTTTACCTCGACTCACTTATTTGCTGTGCATGAATTGAGTTTTAATACGTAGAAAATTAGGATAACTTTGACATGTAACTTTATCTTTTATTATTTAATTGAAAATATTGTGTTTATTTATAATAAAACGTTGATATATTACATACTTTTCATTATTGACCGAGCGAAATAAGGTTCTGAGTCAAGTTGGGAGATTCGGCACTTTGTCCGTCCGTCTGTTTGTCTATTCGATAATCAAAGGCTTATAACTTTTAAACCAAATAAGATAATGATTTTAAATTTGTATATATTATGTAAACCTTTCACGTAAAAACATTAATAATATCAAATGTAATTATTAAACGAATTCGAAGCGAGCTCCCGTACATGCAAGAAGGTGGATAATTTTTGGTTTCGCTTTTAATATCACATTTTGGATATATTCGTAAAGAACTTTTTAAGTCAAGGTTAGACCCATTTGGAAATTTTCTACTTTGATAATTCAGTTTGGTAAGCCGATAAAATTTCCCTAGACCTATCTTAAAACTATTTATTTTATTCGGTTGATACATATGTCAATATCTGATACGAAAATATATAATCTCGGGCAAACATTTCAAATGACTAGCACACTCGAATTGTATAAAGAAATCTCTGAAATTATTATTTGTTTAAGTAAATACATATTATAAAATATTTTTGTTTATTCAAACATAATGAATTTCTACAGTTTATTGTGAATTCATTTCTTATCAGATATTCATAACTCACGTCACGCCATATTCATCCATCATGAAATAATTAAAAACCTCATATTTGCGCAACAGTCTACAAAAATAAATATTCAACAAAAAAGGCTAATAGTGAGAGTAGAACTGTTCTGTAAAATTTTTGAATAACACGTAACATTTTTTAAATAAATTATTATTATGTTACGTTTAAAGCAAATTTGTTTATGTTAAATTACGGCGAACAGGCTGGCAACCCACCTAGTAGTAATTTATTGATGACATTGTAAACGACTATAATATTTGAAATGTTGCTATCGTTCTGCTGACCTAAAAGGAAAGAAAAAGAAATGTTTAATTAAAGGTGTGCTATATTAAACGTATAAATAAAAATGCTTTTCTTTAACCAACCGCCATCAACTGCGGTGCATATCATTGACCAATAAATTGCAGTCTGCGATAGTCCGTTCTTCATTTAATTCACCACAAAAGAAAACAACAATAATAGATAACGTAACATGATATCCATAAGGTTATGGATATCATGTTACGTTATCTATAATTGTTGTTTTCTTTTACATATTATTAACCTTGAAAAGCCCTTAATCCTGCGTGTGGTTGAGACAATGGTGCGCGCCCTCTAGCGCTGATTTCAAGAGCCTCGAAAAGTAGTATCTGAACCTATACCAGCTGTTTCCAAAGCACAATAGACCTAGGCGAGTCATTATGACGAACTTGGGTAACGAGTATGACGTGCAAAAATATTTATTATCTATTATTTTCATACAAATATGCGTAACAATTGTCTGCGGGGATAACAATTGTTACGTAAACACAAGAAATGGAGAAAACGGTGGAGAGCACAAACGGCATTTCATTATACATAACATATTAACTGCACATTATCATACAGTAACGCGTAACATACTTCGAGTTCACGCTCCGTACTGTAGAGTTTTCTGTCTTCAACTTTGAGTATTTCATGTAACACTAAGAGCCTAGATGAAGAACTTTTACATGATCTATTTAAAAAAATGCTAATTTATTTGACAGCCCGCTTGAGGAGAAGTGACAACTGTCGCGTATGACCGAACGTGATACCAGAAGTTTGTATTCGTATTGCCGATCTTAAAGACATTTATCAAGAAAGGAGCTAAACTGGAGACCCTACTTGCTAAGGCGATTTCTATTCTAATTGTACTGATATAAGCAAAAGTAATTTATCTCATGATTTACACAATTTGTTTGGTTAATTAAACACTTCAAATATAAGTTTATTGTAATTATTAACTATCATAATAAAACGTTTTATAAGATATTACTCGGAATATTACCAATAAACATTTTTTAAATTATTCTTAAATATATTATAAACAAAGTGAGTCATATATTCGTATAATTTCCAAATTACTATGATGAAAACAGTGTTTAAAACAAAATCACATTTTTTTAGCCGCAAGCCTTAATTAAAATATCGTCTTTAAATAAGAGTAAATTAAATATAGCAGTTTAAAAACAAAATTATAACGTAATACTACACGAAATACTACGGTTGGCACTGCACAAGGGTCAGTGCTGGGACCGTTGCATTTCTTATCCTATGTTAATGACATGAGCAATTGCTTAAAACATAGCACATGCTATCAGTTTGCAGATGACACATGCATGATTCTAGCTGATAAAGATCCACAAAAAGCATGTGATCTCTTGCAATATGATTTGCACCGGCTGGTTAGATGGTGCCATGATGCTGGGCTAGTACTAAACTCTGAAAAAACTAAGTTAGTAATTATTAAGTCACCACACCTTACACGAACTCATGCATCTACAATCAAGATCGTTGCACATTGCCACTCTTGTCTACATACTGCTAAAAATAATACATGTTTCTGTCCACCTATTGAAGTAGTAAGTACACAAAGGTACTTAGGATTATATATAGATAGCAAGTTTAATTGGAGCAGGCACATTGACTATGTGTGTAATAAGTTAAGACATTTTCTTGCCAATATAATAATACTAAAGAAGAGAATCCCCTTTAAAGTGAGACTAATGCTATATCACTCGCTGGCTGAATCCTACGTGCAATATGGTCTTACCAGTTATGGTCGAACATACAAAACGTATCTCAATTTAATATACAAATTACAATTAAAAATTCTAAAAAGCATAGTACCACACAATATTAACCTTCAATTTACAGCCGACGATAATGGGCTCTTTAATTATTGTAAACTTCTACCTGTACACGCCAAAGTAAGGTATATGTTGTTAAAAGAAAAATTTTTCGATTTGGAGGTTAATAAAATAAATCATCCGATATATACCCGTGCCGTTTCACGTGAGCAGTTGTGCACGACTCGTGCAACAAACGTGTATGGGGAAAGAACTACCTCCTTTTTGATCCCGCGACTAATCAATGAATTACCCTCAAATTTGCGAGAAAATATCTCAGTTAAAAATGTGAAACAAAGATTAAAAAATCATTTTTTGGACCTCATTAATACTGACCACCTTAATCGAAATGTGTTTACGTAGTTCCATACATTAATTGCGACTCTTAATGTGGACTGTTTGTAAATAGCATGCGTTCAAACATTAGTGGTTTCTTTATGCTATATTAAAAAAAAAATGTAACAATGATTTTTGTAAATGATAATAAATAAAAAAAAAAAAAAAATTTTTACGAAAACATTACAAGTACTTAATTATTTTCAAGGTAATGTAAAAAATTATAATTATAATTATAATTATAAATGTTTGTGTTAAATTATGATAATAAATAATATTGATATATCGACACGCTATATGTCTTTCGTGATGACTAGAGATACATTAGTGGCTACATTACTTATTTTTATTTGAATGTATATACTGCGTTTTATTTAATTCTGTAGAATTATAGAAAATTACTAGTAAGCTTACAATTAAAATGTAATGGAAGTTATAATAAAATAAATATAAACCGTATTATATCCAAAGTAAATATACAAACTCTAAGACTTTGCAAATTGCTGTGTGAAAGATGTCAAGCACCGCGAACGTGACTAGGTTCATCAAAGTATTGTAAAGTCGACTGAATCGGCACTCCAACTTAGCGAGGTGTTGAGCAAAGTTTCGCGGAAAACAATTACAGTACTCCAAAGACTTAAGCCGGAATTGTCAAAGTAAGCCAGCTAAACGTCAGTGAAGGTTTACACTTCATTAATTTCTGCCATTAGAACAACATACGAATTGTTAAAGTTTTTCTTGTATAATATAAATAATCAAGAAAATAATAACTTATGCAAATTAGGGGCCTAGGGATATAAATTACTGAATTATTGCACTATTATTAATTTACGTATCTTTGGAAAATAATATGATTTGCATTAAACGTTTTTTTTCTCTGCCTACTTCAATAGGGATATTTTTGGTAGCCCGGGAGAAACCCGTTATGGGCCGTGGTGAGTGCCGCCCCCCAGTGTGTCTGACTCGCACCGACTGAAACCCCTGGGGTGTGCTTTCTCCCGTCTGCCGGGGCCAAAGGCAAGGCTGTGTCAGCGTCCTCAGCACCCAGCGACGTCTGGCCTATTGATGGAAGGCCCCTGCACGGCATTTGCTCACCTTCGTTGTCTTGGAGCGGTGCGCGGGAACACATCGCGCACTGCTCTCGCATACCTCAATAGGGCTTCGGCATGATAATAGCTATAGTAATTATATAGTGTAACCAGGATTATTACTTTCTAGTTTTACAGAATTATTAATAATTAAATTGAAATTAGACTTCTCAATTGTTTAATTTACAGTCAAAATAAAATATTTCAAAAATATACACAGCCCAAAACAGAACTTCCTCCTTATCAAAGTCATTTCAAAATCATTTACTTAGTTAATTAATTTCATTATTCTATTATCGAAATATTATAGTAATTTACAGATAATCTATTAATTAATAAACATGTACCAATTAATTATTCAATTTAATATTAACGGCATAGGAAAAATACATAACAATTTATTTGTAAAATCATCCATGGTACACAAATATTTGCCTCGAATATATTTTTGATTACAATAGATATTATTATAGTTAAAAAATAAATGTAAATAATTAATAGGTTTTATTTATACTAATAATAAATATATTAGTAAGAACAAAGACATAAATTGGTTATTTAAAATTCTCGAAGGGTGAGAAATTCAAAATGTTTCCAGCATAATTATTGGCGTGGATCGACTTACCCGCAAGAATTACAATAGCAGCAATCACGCCAGTAATTTATTCTGCGGTTCTGACCGCAATACACTCTTCAATGTAATCAAGATGTGTCCAAGTTTTAGTCAAGTTACAGCAAGTATTTTCTTTTATCTGATATATTATTTCTACTTAATATATTTAGGTTTAAAGCTTGCAAGTTTATATTTTAATCATTTATAAACAAGATTTATAATAGCCTATAGAAATGCATTAAAATGAAAATGAAAATGTATTTATTTCGCCACAAACCAACAAAAAACCAGAAATTGAAATGCGGCAACATAAACAACATACAGAAACAAAAGAAAATACAAAACATATAAACATGGCGAAAATGGGACCTTCATCAGCCTGAAGCCACAGAGGAAGCCTGCAGCGCTGATATTCGTGAAGGGCCCCGGTCGTGTTACATCTAATTAGAAATAAGAATTATACATATCTACACATTATTATGGTACGTAAGTAATCAAAAACGATTTAAAAATAATCATGTGATAACGAAAAAATGACTATTAAAATTGAAGGAGAGCAAAACATTTCAAATTCAAGACTTCATCTTATAAATCCAAACACATTTCAACAACAAACTGATTTACGGCAAACATTTAATGCAGCGTTTGTCAAACTTTTTAACTCCTCAGAGATAGATTACAATGACTGTTATGTAAGCTTAAATGAATTGTTATTTTGATGATTTTGTTATGTATACAGTTGTTTTTAACAAGTAGAATAAGTAAATTATAGAAACAGGCACACCTGACACTTCTCAAATTTCATATAAATTCTGTCTTCTGACAAATTTATTTAGAGATTTTTTTAAACATTTGGTTTCTATATTTTATATTTTCTTAAGTTTTTTTTTTCAGATTTCGTACGTTTTTAGGTAGCAAATACAAGACAATGAAGGAAACCATGATGTCAGCCTGCATGACATTTCACAAAAAAGTGTTTGTAGTAAATTGAGAAAGTGCGCGGTTATCAGTTCATTCCTTATTATGTTCAATATACTCGGTAAGTACAAAATAAATTCAGTCACTAGTATATCTCTAGTCACCCCGAATTGAATATAACATTATGATATCATCATCACTAACCTACTTTAGTCCACTATATCACATAAACTTCTCCTTAGAAGTATGATTGAACCTGGGTTTCTGGGTGGAAGCCTGGGCATCCACTCTTCTCTTTCATAATAACTTCCTTTCTTCGTCCCCCTTTCGCACATCATCACTGCATCTTATCAAGGGACACCACATATTACGTACAGTATACGAATATACAGTGAAAATATAGTTTCTTCATATAGCTCACAAGAATTAAAATATGAGAGCAGTAAGATCTTGGGAACATGTTTGAGACAAGTTGGGAACCGCAGATCTAACCAATCAGACAATTTAATTAAATGAGTAGATACACTGTACACGAATGCTACGCGAGTAACAGACTCCCAAGTCACATCAATAAAACATAAACCGCAGCTGTATTCATGATGGAAATCGAACGAAATCTCGACACTATCGACCGTGACAAAGAATAGAATGTTAACCACTGTCAAAGACATGCTTATGCGATGAATTTCACACTAGATGATCTTAGGGTTGCCACAATATACTATTAATATAGGTTTTAAAAAAATGTATGACAATAATATTATAGTCCCTAACTGTGATTAAAGCCCTAACCAAATTATAGATTTAAAAAAAATCTCTAACTAGTTAACAATACAAAAGAAAGAAAAAACATTTTACTTGGGTCTAAAATACAACACAATACAAAACGTAACATTACAGTACGCGCAACTAAGAATATATTAGATTTTACCACATCCCTCAAAAAAAAAATTAAGATAGAACAGTCACATTATTCCTTATATAAATCGTTTAAAAACTTAAATGAATGTACCTTTTCGCGCGTCGACTGCTGCGTTACATTACTAAACCGGCACAATAATGAAGGTATTTTAAACCGAATCATTACCTGTGATGAAAAATGGGTTCTTTACGATAATCGGAAGCGCTCAGCGCAATGGTTGGATCCTGGCCAGCCAGCCAAATCCTGCCCCAAGCGAAAATTAACCCCAAAAAAGTTACTTGTAAGCGTTTGGTGGACTAGTGCCGGTATTGTTCATTACAGTTTTCTCAAATCTGGCCAGACTATTACGGCTGATGTCTATTGTCAGCAATTCCAAACCATGATGGAAAAGCTAGCGGCTAAACAACCTAGGCTGGTTAATCGCTCCACGCCACTGCTGCTTCACGACAACGCTAGACCACACACTGCGCAACAGACGGCTACTAAATTAGAAGAGCTTCAATTGGAAAGTCTAAGACATTCTCCGTACTCCCCGGACCTTGCTCCAACAGATTACCATTTTTTTCGAAATTTGGATAACTGCTTGCAAGGGAAAAAATTCAACTCCGATGGGGCAGTCCAAATCGCCTTCAAAGATTTTATTGATTCCCGTCCGACTGGTTTTTTTAGTAAAGGGATCAATGAACTACCTATGAGATGGCAAAAGTGCATAGAAAATAATGGTTCATACTTTGATTAATTAAATATATTATATTAAAAAATATTCGACTTTTTGTTCCTCCCATACAAAACGCCAATTTCATATGTAAGGACCTAATATATTACAGAAACATAAAGGTATAACTTTCAAAGACACTTTAATATTAATAGGCATACCGAGTATTGGGTGAAAGAATATGAAAAGTGACTGTTAAAGGTAATATAACTATAAACTGGCAATCGAAATCCACACAAATAATATCTAAAAAGTATTGCGTGCGTCACAATTTTAATTAAGTGCTGTCAGATTTTGAGCGGAGATGAACAGCAAACAATTCCTACAGGATGTAATAGATACTGCACAAACTAATTAAGAAAAAAAAAGATATTGTATCCTTTGAAATTAATTTTCTAAGTTCAACCCAAAGTCGTTGTCTAAATTCATTCAATTCATCAATGCTATAAATCAATCCATTGTACGATACATATTTTTACGTAAACTTGTCTGCTTGCTTATTAATATTCATGAGAAATCAGTTCACTGACCCTATATTATAATAGTTATTTCAGAAGCCGTTATGATTTATCAACACAAATAACGTATATTAATGAAAATCAACTACAACGCTTTAGATACAAAACAGCTGTGTCTATTTAATAACCAGTTACTCACCAATCAACGATCCAATCAAATATAGTGAACTTTTTAAATTGATTGTGAATTTTTATTCAAATGCAGAATGTTTACTATTTCTGTATTACGAAAAATAACATACTATATATAAATATACATCTTATTAGCTGTAAATTTAAGAAAATTGATAAACAGGTTGTTTATTATGCGACAAAAACACGACATGCGTTTTCACTCCGGCGTAGCCTTGAGTTTCTTTCGGCGTTTCTTCTCAAGGTAGTTGCTTCCGAAACGCTTTTAGATAGATCACCGTTAGGTTCGTTTTTGACTTGCTGGCCGCCCAAGTCAAGGTCTGTACCCACAGGAGTGCCCTTGCGCAGCCGCCCAACTCATAAAATTCGCTGGCTTAGCGCCTTCTGCGTTCGCCCACCATGCCCGGTTTAGTTGTGAAGGCCTTTCCCTGCCGCGCAATACAATCACTCAGAAAAAAAAACGACATACGTTTAACTTCTTCAAACATTTTTGTAAAATAAATTAAATTTATTATATAAAACATGTGATATTTAATTTATTGTTTCTCTTTTATATATTTTATTGATATCAGGAAACTACAATTATATAATCAATTTAGGATATATATATATAATTATAATTTTTATTTCCTATATTCCTGTTCATTCTCGTGTGCTACTCTTTGTGTTTATTTGAAATAACTAAAAATATTTTTAAACTACAAATTAATAGGAAAATATTTTTATAATTGACTATAAGAGTAATATTTCTCTCATAAATGAAGCCACGGGCAGTCTATAGTCAATTTGAATTGTAAAAGTTTAACAACTTTAGGGTTCATCAATAATTGTAGGGCGATTGAGAAAGTTGATTGCTTTTAAAATTACTTCGTTGTTTGTATACTGTGTTGATATTTAGTCCGAGGATACAGTTTAAAGGTAAATTTAGAAAAAGGGTAACGACCTTCAGATGCCTATTTATTTTATTCTGTATCTCCTTTTAATATGATGAAAGTTTTTTTTTCGTCATCGTTTCTGTAATCATCAGTTTATTTTGACTACATTACTTAGACAACATTTTCAACAACAGCAAGTGCATATCACAGAGATATCTGTCATATATTTCAGTCCCGAACAATAAAAAATATTAATTATATTTTAAAAAGTTGATAGAAACATCGTAATGACATATAGTAGTCATATATTACTATATCGGCTTCTCTTTTAGGTGCTCACAGCATGCCACTAATTAATATGATGTTTTTAATAACTTGTAATCGTTTTCAATTATATTTATATAAATATATCAATCCTATTGTTTAAAAAACTATAAAAATATTTATTTATGTCGACTTAAATATGTTTTATGGTAGCCCTAATAAAAAGTGAGAGCTAGGCTAGATTATTTATTCCAGTACAATCAGATATCGACAACGACAACCATTGTTTACGCTCTCATTATAACACATGTTTATGCAACTTGCTCTCTGTCAAATACACATGACTTAAGTATTATTTAACGTAGGACAAAATAATTAAGAACAAAAGTAGATCAATAACAGTAATGGAAGTTAAGAATTTTAGTATTCAAAATAAACATGTCTCTCCCAAGATTCACCACTGAGCTTTTCTATACCAACATTTGCCAGCCACTTGGCAAAAATTGTCGCATCACCTTAACCTATGGCATCCATAGGGCCCTAGAATTAGTATTTATGATAACATATTCGTATTGTAAACGACCCTCAAACCCAGAGGTTCTGATATATGCATTATGTATTTAGAAAAACGGCAAGGAAATGCGCTTTACTAACTTTTTTACCGTAATACCTCATTGATAATAAAAGGTGCTGCAGTTAGTCCATTTCAGGATACTTCGAAATGAGATTATTTACAATACAAATACGTTATCTCAAATATTCGTACCAGGACATCTGCATAGTTACATTCTTGCAGAGTCGTGTCTCCACTTTAGAACCCGTCTACCCCAACGGTTATCAGTTCTTCGGAAAATGTGACCACTCCCACATCAGCCTGCTAATAAAGGATATAGCAACAATGTTCACGCATATAAAAAAACGTTACAAATCTAAGCCGCACAGCTAAATAGCGAGAAAAATACAACGGTACTGCTCTGTTGATTCTCAGAAGCGCGCCGTCCTTGCGGGGACCGCTGACAGTCGGCCATTGAGATAAAACGCCACATACCGTTGGTCGACCTTGATCAAACCGTAAACCGGTGTTAGTATACCGACCCTCAGTGTTGAAACACTTGAATGGAGCAAAACTCATGTAAAACTTTCGAATCCAACCATGCTTACGAGAAAATCCTTCTAATGTATATTTAATCAAAAAGCTCTGTTCTTTTTGAAGATATATTTATCAAACCACAGGTCCTGAAAAGTTGGAATTATTTTTGTGCTTTGGCTGCTATTGTATCCAAGTTTGAACGAAATATAAGATTCATTTTGAAATGGAAAACTATTACAAAGCAGCTCATATTACTGTCCTAGTACAAAAAAAAAACTTAGCGCTCTAGCCAGCTCCATAGTTCGTAATTTGGTCGATAAATTTACAATTAAGAAATACCGGATTATTTTATATTATATTTTATTATATTATTATAGTATATTATATTATTATATTTTATTATATTATATTTTATATAGATAATTAACGGATTGTACATATTATATGATGCCGAAACATAACCTGCTAAAATCAATCAATCAAATCCTTCATGGTCCATTCAATTTTGTACAAAGTTTGCGATTCCAGCAGGCGTACATGCCCTCATAATTTACTACTGCTCGTTTAGCACTTCTCAACAGCCAAGAGGAACTTGTACGATGTCCAGTGAAGTGCATCCCATAGAAGCATAAACAATCATTACAATTTTACATTTTACATATATGTATATTAAACTAGCTGTCCCGGCAGACCTTGTTCTGCCCCATTTCTCTTAAACAAAGTCACATTGTTTTTTTTTAATGTTAATAGCTTCCCGTCAGATTTTTTTGAAAATTGTTTGAAGGAACCTGGCCTTAATGCTAAATGTATAAAAATTGACAAATATTGACATTAATATTTATACATCACTCAACAATTGTTTTGCCTTCCCGGAACCCGTCCACTGACATTTAAACTTTATGGTGTGGTATTAAAGTTCAAAATTACTTATAACGAATTT
Source organism: Automeris io (assembly GCA_036320925.1). Classification (NCBI taxonomy): domain Eukaryota; kingdom Metazoa; phylum Arthropoda; class Insecta; order Lepidoptera; family Saturniidae; genus Automeris; species Automeris io. The sequence continues at coordinate 1,255,959 of JAUDJH010000012.1, read as the reverse complement.
TTTGTATGAGAATACAGAAAATTGTTATTTTTAGACAGTTGCAGGGAATTTTTAAAATTTTTCTCTCCGTAATAACCTACCTCAACCTTCATCAAACACAACAAAAAAAAATCAGCCAAATCGGTTCAGCCGTTCTCGAGTTTCGCGCTTATCAAGACATTTTGCGATTCATTTTTATATTATAGATAGATAGATGTAATCTATGTATCATATTGATTTAATTTATAGTTCAATTTGACTCCGACGAAGCCATGAGTTTCTTTCGGCGTTTCTTCTCAAGGTGGTCGCTTCCGAAATGCTAGTAGATCACCGTGTAGTGTATAGTATAGTGGTTTCGTATTTTGTCTGGCAGCCCAAGTTGAGGTCCGTACCTACAGGGCTACCCTTGCGTTGCCACACAACTCATAAATTTGCTGGCTGAGCATCTCTCGCCCGATCCAGTTCTGAAGGTTTAACCCAGCCATCAACATACATTCTTGTAGAGAAAAATTCAATTTGAATTCTAAGGCTTCTGTTCTGTAATTATCAAATTTTATGTGAACTTATTAAGTATCCAAGCATAACGAGATAATGCTTTTTATGCTTTCATAGGATGCACACTATTGAAGATATCAAGGTTATCTAATCTATAGATCTATTGATCAATTGATGATCGTCTAAATATTTTGTGATAAATCGGTTTGCCCTACGTATCTAAAAGACATACCTTGTGAAAACCTTATAGTCATGACGCATTCAAGGAAACTCCTGTGATGAATATTCCACGAATTTACATAATAAATAGCATTGCATAGAGTTTACCGAGATTCAACAGAGCTCACAATTAGTATAAGACCTGGCGGGAATACTCGTAAATATGCAACGTACCGTATAAATTCGCCCTCAAGTATTTTGTTAGCATTTCTCATTTAGTAGAAGCTGCTAAATTGCATATTGTAATGGAAATTACTGCTTTAGTTAGAAGCAACGCATATTAGTATGTTTAATGCAATAAACTTGATTAATTTTCCTAAATATTGTACATAAATTCAAAGAGTCTCGCACTATTTTAAGAATACAAACTTTGATATCAAAATACTTGTCCCAAAAAATATAAATAACAGATACTCAAAAGCCCAAAAATCTGTATTTATGTATCTAAATTTTTACTTTATTTTCGCTTTGTTCCTTCGTATTACAATGAAAAATGAATTGATTTTATGGTAGACCTTTATTTCGATTTGTATGTAAATGGAACAACGTTCGTCTTAACGACTAGCCTCAACCATTGCGTTTTAGGATACGCTTTTATCAACCTCCTTTTTCTCTTCTTCGAAGTCAATAACACGATAGGCACATTTTTGATGTTATACCCAGTTATATGCAATCTTATTAACTTTTCCTCAGGCCAGGTTTTTGACATATTTTGGTATATTTTTTTAGGTTTAACTTTTCAATAATTGCCACGTATTTTGTAATCAAACGCCGAGTTTCAAAAACCAAAAGAAAGAAAAAAACATTTATTTGGTAGATAACATAACATTTAGCACATAAGGGTCAGTTAATCAAGATGGAAAACACTAAAATCGAATACCTAGTGCTGCCATAATACGCCAAAGGCGAAGACAGCTCATGAAAACAGAAACAGTTCTTAAATTTTAAAAACTCTAATGAATCGTCACTGCATACAAATATATGACCCATTAGTGTTTAAAAGAGTGTTAAAATTTTAAAACTTTATGCTATATATGTTATCCTTTGTTATGGGTCAACATATATACAACAAATGATGGAATCATATTAACTTTACTATATGAAGAAGATAATCTCTCAACAATTTTTGATAATATTTAAAAGATTTGCTTGTATACAAGACCACTAGATTCTATAAAAAAAACTCGTGTTAAAAATTAATCAAATTTTGAAACAAATCGCACCTTAAATTATTTTATGAAGTCATATAGATAAAGTAAATTAAATTAAGACTTTTGCCGCATTTCTGTGGACACTACAATGTACATCGGGTAGCCACAGAGCTGTACAGTCAGGCAAACAAGCCTCGATCTGTCGGTTTGCCTTTCCGGTAAGCCCCAATAGCGGTAATTACTCTGGGCGTGTCCAGACTGTTTGTATGTCTTCCTAGTTCTGACATAGTAGATATATTAACGCAAATACATCCTTATAATAAAAAATGTTGTCCTCTTTTGTGCGTATACATTAAATCCGTTAGCACTGGCTGCCTAAATAAATAAGATAATAATAGTTAATTAATTTAATATTGATTCAATTAAAATAAAATTAGATAAATCAGTTTCAAGATAAGTATTAAGATTGCGAATATTTACTAAAACGAAATTTTGTGTACTATAAAAGACTTGACTCTTTTAACTTTGACTTAACTTACGAATGAAATTAAATTTAAAAGTTATTTAACTTGTTTTTATGCTTTATACAATGTTTTACTGACGTTTTCGATTATATTTATTTAAGAGAAAAGCATTAGAGACTCTGAGGGTCATATAAGTGTAATTTTACGTTCGTTCGTTTGTAAGTTTTTGTTTTTGTATTTTTATTTTACTGTAACTTAGTGTTATTATTGTAAACTGTTTATTGTATATTCTGTTCTTCCTTTATGTCATTAATTTTTAAGTTCTTTGGTTTTTGTTATGCAAATTTGATTTCTTTTATTATTGTTGTTATTTGCAATTTTTGCTCTTGCAATGTTTACAATTTTATTACTACTTTTGTTTACTTTTGCTACATTTTATGTCAGCTTCCACCCATTGATGCATTTAGGTTTATTGTTATAAGTCTTCATATGTTATATTGGCCAATGGCTGTCCTATAGATAAATGAAAAATAATTCTATACAGACAGATGATAAGATGTATAAAAAAACAATATTTTTTCAAATAACTGTCACAATAGTCATTCACAGTTTATGTAATTAAATAATGGTTTATAATTCACCGAATATAAATCCTTTTTTGGTTGATGGGCGATTGCCCAAACTGGGTCATGACCAGAGTACACATGTGTAAAAACCGTCATAGTGACTCACTTTGGCCTGTCACGTTTAGAGACCAGCTTGTGTATATCCCAGCTACTCATATAGCTAGAGACCTTCAGTCGTGGTATATGTGGGCCGACATGACGACGGAGACTACCAATGGATTTTCATTCTTTGATGGTCACTTTCGTTTTTGGACTGCTTGCTTTCGTTTTTGCTTACTATTAGGTACTCTGTAGTCACTAGTCAAGTCAGTGTAAAAAGAAGAATCCTACGTATTTCTAGATTTTCAAAGAAATGGCAAACGATGTTCAGAGGTAATAAAATTGGTGTTTAAATTGTTACACATGATAAGATATTCTCACACTGAGAGTTAGATAACTTCGACTTGATGGCAAATAAACCGGTCTCAAACCTTGCCGCTACGAATAAATAGAATTATAATTGAGAAAGTACTGGTGTCTAATTTTAGTTCAGAAATATTTTCTTCAAGCATCGAACATTATATTTTTAACTTGTTACTAGCCGTCGCACACAGCTCCGCTTGCATTTATTATATTGAAATAAATTTAATGCCCGTTTCTTTTTCTCGGTTTTACTGTTGCCATATTGTCAATCCACTTTAAAAAAAATGAGTTGAGGTTCGATCCTTCTAATTTTTATCGTGTTTACAAAACAGTTGTTTTTAAAAAAGAATATATTTGATACCTAACAATTTTACATGTATATAATAGAAATGTATTTTGTAAGTGCCCTGACAACAACGATCAGCTACACTACTGGTCACGTTGGTCACGATGTATAAGCACAAAATATATATCCACCAATGTATCTCTGCTTACTCAGAGTTGGATACAGGAGGATGATATAGTATTATTATATGTTTTATAGATAATATTACTCATACGGAACCGAATCTCTTTGGCTCCAAGACAACTACAATTTCACGTTATATACTTCTCGCATTTGTTTTTAAATTAATAGTTTACAATTTCCTTGTTAAAACTTTAATTAACAACGGACGTTAATAAACAAATTGTGTAATTTTTTTGTAATGTATTATTTACGTCTGAAATAACTTCGACCTTCCATTATCAGCGTCAATCTTAATATATTTTTCTTTTATGCACTTAGATTATTTTGGAGGAAACAATTTATTTTAACATCCGTAGCCTTGTTTTTAATTAGCGCTTAAATCATCGTTTAAGTTTAATCTCAGTAATTCTAGGTTTTAAAATATTTTGTATCACTGTTAGCTATTTAAAATTTATCAGAAATGTACCTATTTCCAATTCTAATCTATTCTAAAATGTCCAATTTTAAAAGTCATTATATATCATGAGATGAAAGCGAGATAGTTTTTATTTTTGAGACACAATCAATACAATATAATATAAACATCAATGAGAGTAAGATCTGAATTTAACCAGGTTTTATAAATATAGATCAAAGTTGCTTTTGACTGAGGGCAAAGATAAAAGTGTACAAGTGATACATTGTTGATGAGTTTTCTTGAAGTGGTATATCATTCTGTGGACCCAGCGCAATGAGGACTCTGTGTATTTTATAAACGCACTAGCTGATCCGGCAAACGTTGTTTTGCTATATAAGGTTTTGTAATATCTTCTAAGATGTTCATTGAAATTAAGTGATGTCAAAGACAATTTTGTTCATAATTAAATACTATTAATCAACAACACATTTATTTGGATAAAGATTAATATTATTACGTTGATACAACTCTTAACAAATAATGCATTAATTTCGACCAAATTTGTTTACCATAAAAACGGTTCTAGTGTCTTAATCTTAAAAGATAGACATATACTGTCGGGGACATTTTTTTAGATCATTTCAAGAGGAATAATTCTTTCATACATATATTTTTGGTATCCTGAACCGTTTTTGCAGCGCACGCAATGTAAGCCCTCAAGGATGAATAACTTTCCCCGTTTTTATCACATATTCCATTATTTCTTCGCTCCTAATAATTGCATCGTGATGTTATATAGCCTAAAGCCTTCCTCGATAAATGGTCTATTCAACTCAAAAAGAATTTTTCAATTCGAACCAGTAGTTCCTGAGATTAGCGCGTTCAAACAAACACACAAACAAACAAACAAACAAACAAACAAACTCTTCAGCTTTATAATATTAGTATAGATTAGTATAGATTAATAGGTAATACATATAAAAGGTATATTTCAATGGTAAACAAAGCTTATTAATTTTCTAAATATACCATGAAATCCCATCGAAATATGGTTGCAGCAGCTTATCCCCTTCACAATCTGAATCTAACTGTATTACACGGCTTTCGATATTTTTTTCCTGAATTTATTGCCGTAACCCCGGGATTTACAGCTTTGACCGGAATGCTTACCCACAGCATTTTGTTAGCTTTTTATTGGCAATTTGTTACCTTGTGTATCTTTTTAGGATTCGTGATTCGACCGACGAATGGCACATTTGACATCTGTATTGACTTCTTTATTATCTAGTTTGTATGCTGTTTTATCTTGTCTGTTAATATTCCAGTTTAAAAATGTTATATGTCAACACAAGTACTATATAGCAGGTAGTTATAATTAAAACTTGAAGGCGAGGTTGGTTGGAGAAATGACACTTCTATAAAAGTTATTGGTAAGTATAAAATCTCTAGTTTATTTCACAATCGATTTTCGATAGTAACTTAATCACTTCTAATATTAATTAAGATATAATATTATAAAACCATTATCGAGTGACACTCCTATTACATCGAGGGGTGAAAAGCTATTTGGTTTAAGCGCCGTTTTTGGTGATATAGTAATATATATATTTTCGAGATCAGCGTTTTTTATTCCAAAAATATATATTACTATATGACTAAGAAATGTTGCTTAAACCAAATAGCCTTCCACCCCTCGACATATTGTTGCTTAAACAAAACGCTTGAAACGTATTAGTCTAAAAATGTATAATTTAATA